>CM072811.1:51359451-51986951 GCA_037013495.1 Hippophae tibetana | reverse complement strand
CAATATTGAGTATTGTCGCCATTGAAGATATTCATCTTGAACAGTTGGATGTGAAGACTGCATTCCTTCATGGAGATTTAGATGAAGAGATATACATGTACCAGCCCGAAGGTTTCTCAGAATGAGGGAAGAAGAACATGGTGTGCAAACTTAAGAAGAGTTTGTATGGCTTGAAACAAGCCCCGAGACAATGGTACAGAAAGTTTGACAGCTTCATGCACAAGGAAGGTTTCCAGAAGTGCAATGCTGACCATTGTTGATACTTCAAGAGATATAGGTCCAGTTATATCATTTTACTACTTTATGTTGATGATATGTTAGTAACAGGTTCAGATATGGATGATATTAGAAGGTTGAAGAAGCAATTGTCAAAGGAGTTTGACATGAAAGACTTGGGTCCAGGAAAAAAAATTCTTGGAATGCAAATCACAAGAAATAAGAAGAAAGAATCCTTGCAATTATCTCAAGCAGAGAATATCAATCGTGTTTTGCAAAGATTCAACATGGGCGATGCCAAGCCAGTTAGCACACCCTTGGCCAATCATTTTCGCCTATCTAAGGATCAATCCCCTCAGACAGAGGAAAAGAGAGAATTCATGGCTAAGGTTCCTTATGCCTTAGCCATTGGAATTTTGATGTACGCAATGGTCTGTACGAGACCAGACATTGACCATGCAGTGGAAGTTGTTAGTAGATTTATATCAAATCCAGGGAAAACTCATTGGGAAGCAGTCAAGTGGATTTTGAGGTATCTGCGAGGCACCACAAAAAAGTGTTTGTACTTTAGTAAAGGAGAGTTAAAAGTACAAGGGTACGTAGACGTAGACTTTGGAGGTGAAGTTGATCACCGAAGAAGGACCACTGGTTATATATTTACTGTTGGAACTACAACTGTTAGTTGGATGTCACAAATACAGAAAATTGTCACTCTATCCACTACAGAGGCTAAGTATGTAGCAGTAACTGAAGCTAGTAAAGAGATGATATGGCTTCAAGGTTTGTTAACTGAGTTGGGATTCAAACAGGAGAAGAATGTTCTGCATAGTGATAGTCAAAGTGCAATACACTTGGCGAAAAATTTAGCATTTCATTCTAGAACCAAGCATATTGGACTTCGTAATCACTTCATCAGATCTCTATTGGAAGATGATGTGTTAATACTGGAGAAGATTCAAGGAAGCAAAAATCTAGCAGATATGTTAACAAAGGTGGTGACTATTAACAAACTGAAGTTGTGCTCTACTTCAGTTGGTCTGCTAGAGTAACAAAGACTAAAAAAACTGCTGCATTGATCGAGGTGTGAAGACAGATTGAAATCAGTCTTCAAGTGGGAGATTGTTGGAGATTGTTATAAAGCTCTTTAATTTATGGAGCAAAACAAGGAGTAAAACATGGAGCAAAATATGGAGCTTAATTTAAAGAGCAATTCAAGGAACCGTTAATTTAAGGAGTAATTCAAGGAGTGAATTTTCCTATAAATAGATGTGTAATTGTAATAAATTAATCATCCAAAGTGTTCATTCCAATTGAGAGAAAAGCTTAGAGAAAAAAGCTTTTGTGAGAGAAAATTGAGAGTAATTTTCTTGGGTGCAATTGGGTTGTGTGTTGTGAGTGTTGTAAACACCTTGTATAATTTCTTCGCTTCCAGTAAAAAGATCTACAGCAGGTCCGGAGACGTAAGCAAGATTCGCCGAACTCCGTTATCAAATTTGTGTGTTATTTTTATTTTCTCATAAATATGACTTATCGGGAATTTGCATAATTTCCCAACAAGACATACCCGTTGGACTATTTTTATTTCAGAAGCAAAACAGTAGATTGTATTTTTACATTCGTTTTACTAAAATTTCTTTATTTTTTTAATTATATAAATAGATAATAATTTTTAAATTTATAAGAACAAAAATAATACATTATTAATATCAAGCAGGTTTAATTAATTGGAGTTCTAAGTTAAACAAATTTAATTAAAAATGAGTTTAATTAATTGAAATTTTACATCAAACAATCTAATTAATTATATTTTAATTTTAATGACATCAAAATGTACAATATTGAAAGTAAAATTCTCAAGTTGGAGATTTTTTTAAGTAAAAATATTTTATGATTACAAATTTAAAGGATAAAAAAATATTATTATTTTTATCTTTTTATAATCGATAAACTTAACACTTTATATGGGTAGTCGAGTTAGTTTTGTAATTAGATTAATAGATACGAGAGAATAAATTCTAACGTCTACTATGATCTAGGATTTAATCTATGCCTTCAAATTTAGGTAATGATGTTTTTATCAAGTATCCAGTGTAATGATGGAAGAAAAAACCTTGAATGGTGAGTAAAAAATTATACTATAATATCAATAATTTTGGATAATACAAACATATTTTTACTTAGTAAATTTCCTAGGAAAGTGGTGTAAATACCAAACTTTCAAAGCTCTAAGACTACCATCTTCTTTGATATTTCTCTGCCCATTTAGGAAGCCACCTATCTAGTTACCTTAAGGAGTTGGAGGACCTCTTCTCTCCCTCTTAGTACTTATCAAAAACCGTATATACATATATAAAATAAAATAAAAATCCAGTGTACGTTATAAAATACAAAGGGCTTTCAGTTTAAATATGCACAACTAGGTATAAAACTAATTTATAAAAAGTTCACACTCCAGAACAACAAGGTGATGTACCAGTATGCTGTGAAATATTAGAGGAATTTTAAAAAATAAAAATAAAAACCGCACTTAAAAGAAAAAGAAAAGAGAGAGATCACACTCTCCTTGTATAAGTTTAATGGTTAAATATTTTTAAGACAATTACCCATCGAATTTAAGGGAGTTTGAATGCAAAAATCTCATATTTATTTTAAAAATAATATTGATCGATTTGTAGTTATGTTTTATAAAATTTTAATTATATTATTATTAAAAAGTGATATAAAAAATGATCATTTTTACATTTATTTATTTTTCAATTTTTTTAGTTATAATTTGTTTAAATTAAAATAATATTTATCTAATATATTTGAAAAATAAAAATAAAAATTGTTATTGTATGATTATTTTTTAATGACAGTAAGATTAAATTATCTTAATAAATAAATACAAAACTTAAATATAATTTTTACAATAAATAAAAATCACTGAATATATTATTCTCTAAATTTTATTAATAAAGTTACTATCTATTATTTTTAAACACTTTATTCTAATTTTCTTTATGTTCTTCCACACTTCTTTTTCCCTCTATCACTCATATATATGAGTGTAGTATATATTGGCAAACATACACATTATTATCTTTTCTATTATTGCACGTATATAAATTAGTAATGATGTGTAAATATAATTGACGTAATTTACAAAATAAACTTAAAATATTCGTAATATGTATTATGAATGCACAATTTATATATTTTTATTTTATTTTAAAAAGAAAATTCCCAAACTTTTTCTTTTATATGTTATAAAATATGTTACATATTTCAAATAAATTTGTAACCAGTTAGGTTAAACATGTGGTGAAAAATATCTAGACATATATGTATGTTATTTTATTTTGTCTATTTTTATATCATCTACGTACTATAGATTACATACTAGATCTAACTTTACCAAAGTCTTGGAAAATAAAAATAATTTACACAAGTAAAAGAGGGGAGAGAGATGTTTACTTGCTTTTTTTTTTGTTAATTACTAGTTTTCGTTAAGAAACAAATTGAAAAAAAGAAATTGTATGTATATTTTTTATAAGAAGATTTTTTATTAGGTTTAAAAATATGATACACATATTTTTAAAATTAAAAAAATATATTCTGTTAAAAAATTAAAAATAAAACTATATAAATAATTTATAAAAGAAATCCAATAATAACTCGTGGACCCTCCAATTAATCATCTTCTATATATTGATGTATGGATACATTTTCATGAAGAAATTCTCTCACCCATCATCATATATATCACCAACCATCTTGCTTATTATTTGTGTTCTCCCTCCCTCTCTCTCTCTCTCTCTCTCTCTCTCTCTCTCTCTCTCTCTCTCTTATAGTTTGGCTGTGTGGGTGTGTCGGCTATTAGTTGTAGATCAAGTTGAATAAGGCAGTACTGTTTGGATGAAAATGGGCAGAAAGTGCTCACATTGTGGAAACATAGGCCATAACTCAAGGACCTGTTCTCAATACAGAAGCACTTCTACTTTTCTTTGTACTGGGATTCGTCTCTTTGGTGTCCAACTTGACAGTTCTTCATCTTCTTTAGCCTTTATGAAGAAGAGTTTCAGCATGGATTGTCTAACCACCTCTTCATCCCCTTCTTCTTCATTGTCTTCCTCTAGAATTTCCATTGATGAAAATTCTGATAAAGCGCCTTCAGGCTATCTATCTGATGGTCTCATATGTCGATCCCAAGATAGAAAAAAGGGTGAGTACTTTTATATGACTTCTGCTAAAAGCACTTTCAATCAAAAGTGATTTCAAAAAAAGCTCTTTCAAAAAGAAACATATTATTTGAGCTTCTGTTAGAAAACATTCTGAATTTTGAAAAATACTAAAGGTCAATTTTTTTTCTTTTTTTCAAAAGCACTTTTACAAGACAAAATGTACACTTAATATACTCAGATATTCCGTTTACTTCATCAGCAAAACCTTTCGTATTTCGTTTTTCCTTCTGCAAATTAAATGACTAATTGCTTGACTTTTCTTTACAAATATATATATTTGGTTAATTTTCAAGAATTATCATACATTTTATCGTAGGAGTATCCATTTAATACCACTAACAGTTTTTGTATTTTAATAAAATTTAATTAATAAACATGAATCTTATCTACTTAAACAGTTTGGTGTCCAGTGGTGTGTGTATATATATATATAACCCAATATTAAACAATCATTATTTTACATAGGAGTTCCATGGACAGAAGAAGAACACAGAACATTTTTAGTTGGGCTTGAGAAACTTGGGAAGGGTGATTGGAGAGGCATATCTAGAAACTATGTCACCACAAGAACTCCAACCCAAGTTGCTAGTCATGCTCAAAAGTATTTCCTTCGACAAGCCAGCCTTAACAAGAAGAAGAGACGTTCAAGCCTATTTGACATGGTACAACTACATCTATATATATTCTCTTATCTTCATAAATATAATTATTTCAATTTAATATTTTCTTTGGATCGAAAAAATCACCTGATAACTCAGCAAATATTATTGATTGTTATTATAATATATATATATATGACGTATATATATATATATATATATAACTCAGCAAATATTAATATTGGTTAATATTATAATATATGAGAGTATATATATATATTCCAACCTATATTCTTTGCTGCATTATTGACTTTTTCATGTAAAGTAACACATTCTAAGAAAATACATGTATTAATATATAATTTTATTAGCATGTAGTATTATATTAAAAAATATTTCCAAAATAATTAAGTAATTTAAAATTTTCTTTTTACCAACCAATAAATGGTGCAGATTAGACATAGATCAAGATTCAAATTCATGCCTTCTTAGTATCCACTTAGAGCATAAATCATTAATTATACTACCTACAAGGCAATTTACATCATTAACCCTCTATTTATATATAAATTGGTTTGAAATCATCATCTAATTGCAAAATAAAATTTATTACAGGTTGGAAGTGGTAAAAAAATGGAAGGTTATTCTGTTAAAAGTTCAATTTCAGGGCCAAGTAATCCAATTAATTCCGAATTATATCTAAGAGCTGCAGCAAAAAAGTCTCAACCTGATGATAATCAAAAACAAGTTGAGTACTTTTCAGAAAAAGTAGCTTCTAAAATGAATGAAATGCCTGTTTGGTTGTCTCAGCTGAAATCTTCAAATGCAGCAAAACCCAACTCTCCAAATACAGCACCTGATTTAGATCTGAAGCTTGCAGTTTCAAGAGGTAATAATTTGGATCAAAATAAGACATCCCCAAGTCCACTATTTGTTGGGCCTATTAGTGTTACATAACCCCAGATCATTAAATTTAAATTACTATAAGTAATTCAGTTTACTGATAATTTTATATATAGTAGTATTTATTTAGTATATTTTTAATTCACTGGGATGTCATTATTGACCCTATATAGAAGTATCTTATAATTTTCCTCTCTTTTTTCCCTCGGGAATAAACAAATGTAATATATATTTCATATATATATATATATATCAAGTTGGTAAGTGATATCAATTTAGGTGGAGTTAAAAATATAACTCCATGTTAAAAATAAATGAACCTAATTATTTCATCCAATCTCATTAATTTTTCCATATACTTAAGTGATTTTTATATTGGTGATTGATGTGAATAATATGAGTTGAATTCTATTAATAAAATGTGGTGAAACATAACTTGTCCCAAGAGTTAGTAAAATAAGGGATAGATATTATTCAAAAAATATATTTGTAAGGATATAATGTATTTCTTTATATATTAAAATACCTTAAAATTTTGATATAAAATAGAGATGTAGTCAAATTATAAAAAAAATATAAATACGAGTATGATTAGTCTAATTTTAAAAAATAAATTACTAAAAATATTAAGTAAAATATTAAGATATTATTTGATTTTTCATAATAATATAAAATATCAATAATATATTAATATAAATATATCATAATTGATAATAAATTAACTGCTAATGTTAAATTTAATTCAATTTTAAGCATAATATAACTCAAAATTTGATAAATACAATCTTGTCCATTTAAATCATTTAAATTAAGAACTTTGAACTAATATTATTAACGTTATATTAAAAATTCATATTTAACATATTTCTCTTTTAATATATATTTTATAATTAATAATTTTATAGTTAAATATTTAAATTATAAAATTAATAATTATTTTATTATACATGATTCCATAAAAATAAAAATAAAAAATATTATTCATGTATAATAATTTTTAATTTAAAAGTAATAACAATTTTTCATAGGTTTAAAATGGTTTATAAATAATAAATAATTTTCATTAATTTATATATATGTTATAATATATAAAATTAATAATTAAATTTGGATAAATAAAGTATAGAAATGGATCTATAAATTGAGAAACTAAGTTAAATTTAAGATGGGAAGTACTTTTCCTTGATTAAATATCCAATAATTAAAAGAGCAATTGTTGGTCCTTTCCACCCGTATATATATACCTCAAATATTACTTTCACTAAGTAAGAACTTATTGATTATCTAACAACATCAAAATCAATACATCCATGTTGTGTTTGTTGTGTTTTGTTTGAAAAAATAGAAAATAATCAGAATTGACTCATTTCATTTGTGTGTTTGGTTGATTTGAAAAATAAGTCACGAATAAAATCGATTCATAAAAGAGTCACAATTCTTCTATTTTTTTAGGAATCATGATTTCATTCTCATATCAATTTTTTTTTTCAATTTTACCCCACCCAAATATAACCCTAAACTCAAATCTTAAATCCAAAAATCCAAAATCCCAAATCTTTAAACCCTAAACCCTAAATCCGTAAACCTCAAACCCTTAAACCCCAAACCCCAAATAATAAAACCCTAAATCCCAAATCTCAAATCCTAAAATCTTAAACCCTAAATCTCAAATCCTAAAACCTTAAACCCTAAATCCCAAATCCTAAATCCTAAAACCTTAAACCCTCCTAAATCCTAAAACCCTAAACCCTATTCACAAAAATAATAATTTTAACCCTAAATCTTAGCCCACTAATATAACCCTAAACCTTAACCCACAAAAATAACATTAAACCCTAAACCACAAATCCCAAATCCCAAATCCCTAAATTCTAAATTTCTAGATCTCAAACCTCAAAACCCTAAAACCTATTTAGAAAAATAATAATTTTAATAATATATTTTTTTAAGTAATAATTATTTAGAAAAATAATGATTTAAATAATGTATTTTTTCTAACGAAAAAAATAATAATTAAATAATATTATTTAAATTTTAATAAATATAAGAGTATTAAAGTAATTTACAGTTTTTTTCATTTTATTCTAGTGACAAACAAAACACTGTAATACTAATTTCTTTTTTTATCCCAAATCCCTACATTTCATTTTTATTCTCGTTCTAATTCCGATTTCATTCTGTGAATTAAACGTCACTTTAATGACTCTCAATTGGTTCTTCTTAATCTCTTTTTTTTCCCTCTAATGCGAACACTCCAAAACCAAATTGTTTTAGAAAATAAATTAACCGTGTTTCATTAATTATTTTGAAACTTAAATAATTTATTAGTAGGATTTATACATTACGATCAATAAATAATTAATACCTTGGTGTAGAATTAAAATACCTTTTGACAACATAAATAACGTCAGCTTTGCTCACTATTGCTAGCTAGCTGTGCTGAAGAACCAGCTGAACGGTTATTGAAGATTAAGTGAAGTTTCTTTGCCTTTCCCCACTGAAAATTTAAGGATTAAGTATGCATTTACTCCCTAAACTTCATCCAAATTAACATTTAGTTTTTCAAATTTTTCTTTTCAATAAATCAGTCTCCAAATTTTGTTCAAGTCTACACCAAGTCTTCAAACCTTTTTTCAACATGCAGTTCCTAAATTTTTTAATTTCTATACTTATGTCTTAAATTTTTATTTTATCCCCGAATCAAAGATGATGAGTTGAAAATTGATTAGAGATAAAAATAAAAATTTAAAAATTTAAGTATAAAAATTAAAAAAATTCGGTATTAAATTGTTTAAAAAAAATTATACTTGAAGATTTAGTATCCACTTAAATGAAAATTCAATTACAAAATATAACCTATATATGCCACCGTACAAATTGTTCAAAGACATGGTGAAATCCAATTATGCATATATTGAAAACTTAAAACTCAATCCTATTTAATTACAAGGGTGTGTGTTTAATTTATAGAATAAGATCGCAGAAGTTAAAGATTAATTATTTGTGATAATTAACCTCTCAGATTATAAGTTATTATTACAATTAGTTATTTAGTTTTGAAAAAAATATATTAATTAATGATAAATTATATTATTTTTATATTAAAAAATATTTTAATAAAAAATATTAAAATAATATATTTTGTATTTAATTTATCTCTATTTTTTAAAACATTAAGTGATATTATTTTTAATTTAATCAACCAAATGACAATAATGATTTAATATAAAGAACCTATACAATCTTGTTCCTTAAAAAATAATCAATTTAGAGATATGATCAAAGATCTTAAAATATTAACTAAGGTGATGTTTGATTAGTAAGAATAGAATTGTTTCCACACATTATTATGTTTGGTTATATTATAGATTAAAAATGAAATGAAAATAATTCCCAATAGAGATGGAATTGTTATTCCATGATTCCATCATACCCCTAATAGAATTATCATTTCATTTCCATAGCTATTGTATAAAAAAAACTATTTCAATTTTATCTTCAAATCTTAAAACCTAAACTTTAAACCCTTAAATCTTAAACCTAAACCTAAACCTCAAAACATTTAACCCTAAAACCATAAACTCTAAGCCCGAAAACGTAACCTTTAAATCCAAAACTCAAAACCCCATAATTCTAAATCCTAAACCTAAATCTCAAAACACCAATCTTAACTCTAAATCTTAAACCCTAAAATCTTAAATCTTAAATCCTATAACCTAAAACCCTAAATCTTAAATAAATTTTTTAAATTTTTTAAATTTTGATTATGTGATATTTGATGTTAATATGGTGAATTAACAATAGAATTTTACTACTATATATTAATACTTTGGTGTTGTTTTGCAAATAATATGGAAGAAAAAAATTATCAATTTTTGTAAGTAATAATTATTTAGAAAAATAATAATTTTTAATAATATATTTTGTATATCAGGTAAAATAATAATTAAATAACATTATTTAAATTTTTCTGAACGTAAATCAAAAAAATTTAATACCGATTTCTTTTTTAATTCTAGTGATCAAACCAAAAATCAAAATAATAATATTATTTCTTTTACTTTCAATTCAATTATCATTCTCATTACTTTTCATTATGCCAATAAAATTTAAACTAATATTTTGTATTTTTATATCTTAACTATTGGGATTTGATTAAAAAAGGAAAGAGAAAAAAATTCTTTAAATCTTAATATAAAAATATAAAAAATTAAATAATATTTGAAATCTCTTATAGTGTATCTTAAATTTATATATGATCATTTGGCTGCACGGAGATAAAAGCATGAAACGATTTTGGTTCAGCCTATATCTCCCCATGGACATTCAATTTGGAATTTTGTCCTCGAAGTCCCTCTTGTTCTCTAGTAGTGTGTACTTCTTTTCATTGTCTTTTGCTGTTTTCTTTATGAGATATTATTGATTTTATTTCACACGTGAAGGGACATTTCATATGCTATCACAAGACATAATTATTTATTTAAAAATAAAGTGACCAACTGCGTTTAATGAGCATGAATAAATACAATGCTGCTAGTACTCCTTTCCTTTATCACATTTTTCTTCCATAGTTTTTAAGATTTGATTATATATATTTTATGTAATCATATATTTAATTATAAAATAAAATTATATTAAACACAATATAAAATTTAGAGATAAACAACGTTATCTCATATATGATCCTTCAATTTTTTTGAAAAAAAATTCAAATTCATCATCTTTAATGATGGTCTATTATGAAATTATTCATTATTTTTATAAATCAATAAAATTTAAAATTATTATAAAATTTAAAACAAATATACACTAAAAAATAAATAAATAAAATATATTCTAAAAGTAATAAACAATTACTTCCGCTTAATCAATTTTATCAACTATTTCCGTGATTGAGACTTGACTATGCATATTTTGTCACAACATGTACGGAACTAGATCTGTGGCTTTTTGGTTACTTTATTAATTTATAGACAAATATATTAATTGTGTAACAGAGTGCTCAACGTCAATATATATATATATTGACTTTGCATATGACTTCTTTAAATTTCTATGAAACTGCATCTATAATACCAACGAAATTAATACAAAAAAATTTGGAAAAAGAATTTATAAAATATTTTAAAATTTATATTTATAAAATAACACTCTTCCTGTTAATTTAATTATATTATTTTTATTATAAAAAAAAATTCAATGTAAACATTATACATTAAATAAGCGACCGAATGCAATTTAGGTTAAATTATGACATGTAAGATTTACTAAATCTTATTGATATTATTTTTATTTTTATAAATTTAAAATGTTATTATAATAATTTCTAAATAATTTTGTAAAAACTGATGAGATAATTCTTAAATAATATATATATATATCAAAATGATTTGTTTACTTTGGAGTCCAAATTTAGATTAGGGGAAATTTAATAATTTTTTGACTCAATCGTGAAGATAAAAGAAATATAAAGAAATTTGAAATAGGAATAAATTAATCACTTCTCAGAATCACATGGAAATTACACCGATATTGACTAAAGACAATGATAATTAACCCTTTGTTATTTTTTGCATATCTAACTTCATCAAGGACTGTTTTTCCAATGTTGAAAAAATCCAAACCAGTATTCCACAGAATTCGTTTCGTCAAAGTTATTCGAATTAATTAAGTTTTATGTTGCAAACCCATCTATAATATTTATAAGTTTATAAATATATTTGTAAGGTAATTAAAAATATGTTAATAATATTTATAAACTATAACATATTTATATCAAATATATTTATAATTGGAGTTTGTTGGGAAAAAAATATGTGAAAATAATATAAGAACAATGTTATCAATATATTGAAATATATTATTTGATCATAGATTATGTTGTTATTTTTAAGACGTTTTTCAGTTCTCATTAAATTTATGCAAGTAAATACAGGTACTTTGTCCTTAGGATAAAACAACTTAAATTTTTTTTTTGTCTTAAAGATTTATTGCATTGATGAAGTTCGAAATGTCACACCTCTAAAATATTTATGTTGCTCGTAAAACTGAAAAAAACAATTTTGAATTTTTTTTCTTCAGTTTGGTACAAAGAGTATTTTTTTTTTGTATCTTGAAACTGAAAGCTATTACCCTCTATTTATAATTGAAAAAAGATATACAATGTTCACACAATTATGAAAATAATGGTCCAGTAGGACCCAATCTCAATTAGGACCCAATCTCAATTGTAAAACTTTCTTTATTTAAACATCTCCTAAGAGATATAAACTAGCAATATAAGATAAAAATTTGAGAAAATTAAATTTAACATTTATTTTCATAATTTTTTATTTAAATTCACACTATTTTCATTAATCTTCTACTTAAATTTTATATAAAAATAGTTTTCATCGAGGAACCGATTCATTAAAAATATAAGATTGTGCATCAGGAAAAGGTATCTATCAACTTGAACATTTACATAGTGTTGATGCTTTAGAATATATTAGAGTTAGTTTTAAACTCTATCTCTAACAACATTACACAACTTTTCCAAGGTACAGTTCGAAAAACCTGTGTTTTACGGCCATGCACGTGTATCCCAGTATAATGAATGCTCTAGTAAATTTTGCCCAAATATTTCATAAGAAGATAACACACTTTCACATTCACATAGGTAAGTCTATCAAGAGTAATCTTATAGCTATATACTCCACTTCATATAAAGTATAGAACTTATTAAGAGTTAATAATTAACTCACATTTTTTGTCGCTTCAAGACTTCATGCTTCTAACAAAATAGAATAAGACTTCAAAATAGTATAATTCATCTCATATCAATTTATGACTTGTTATTACCCATTGAACTTATTTCTCGGAATCTCTAGCCTATAAGTTAGGTTTCCATCATAAGCGACTCTTCATTTCAAGGACATCAGTTACATTCCTTTTGAGGTTTTGAAAACCTTCTCTCTTACTATAGAGAGAAATTCTCTAACAGTACTATGCTTACGACATATATGTATTCTCTTGCCATTGTAATAACGGTTCTAAATCTTTGCAATAACCACCGTATTATCGTAGTGGATTAGGACAACTGGTATCGGTCTTTCCCATAAAGGGATCTCAGGTAACAAATTTCTTAACCAACCTATTTTTTGACTAGTAGTAGCTAGTGTTATCATTTCAGATTCCATCGTAGATTGAGCCAAAATTGTGTGTTTCTTAGACTTCTAAGAAATAGCTCAACCAGCAATGCTAAATATATAGTCGCTAGTTGCTTTAGAGTCTTATGATAAAGTGTTCCAATTGGCATCATTGTATCCTTCTAGAATAATGTGAAACTTTTTATAATGTAATCCAAGGTTCATAGTTCTCTTCAAGTATCTCATGACTCTTTCAATTTCATTACAATGCTCTATACTAGGTTTACTAGTAAACCTACATAATAGTCCCACAACATAAGCTATGTATGGCTTAGTGCAGTCAGTAGCATAATGTAAGCTACCAATGATGCTCGTATACTCAGTTTGTCTAACATCATCTCCAATTTTATTGAACAACTTTACACTAGGATTATAAGGAGTACATGTAGGTTTACAGTTAAAGTAATTATATTTCTTTAAGATCTTCTCAATGTAATGAGATTGATCTAGAAAAAGTCATTTTTTAGACTTAGTAATCTTTATACCAAGGATTACACTCGTTTCTCTGAGGTCTTTCATATTAAAGTTAGCACATAATAAAATTTTCACATTAATATGAATATTTGATCCAAAAATAAGCTTGTCATCCACATATAAACATATAATAGTGCAAATGTCATTTTTTGATTTATAATAAATACATTTGTCATTTTTATTCATTTTGAATCCATGTGAGATAACTTGATTATCAAAATTTTCCTATCATTGCTTAGGTGCTTGTTTTATACCATAAAAGGGATTTATCTAGTTTACAAACTTTATTTTTTTAGCTTGGGAAAAAAACCCTCAGGTTGGTCCATATAAATCTCTTCTTCTAAGTCACCATTTAAGAAGACAGTTTTAACATCCATTGGGTGCATTACTAAATCATGGATAGTAGTAAGAGAGAAAAGCGCACGTATGAAAGTTATTCGTGTGACTGGTGAAAAGGTATCAAAGAAATCTACATTTTCTCTTTGCCTATACCTTTTGAGTACAAGACGAGCTTTGTATTTTTTAATAGTACCATTGGGTTTTAATTTCTTCTTTAGTATCCATTTACATCCTATGGTTTTGCAACCAGGAGGTAAGTCAACTAAATGCCAAGTTCTATTATACTCAAGATAGTTCATTTCATTATTTATGACTTCTTCACATAAGGTAGCATCTAAAGAAGATAAGACTTCTTAAATAGTTTAGGGATCTTTCTCTAAAGTATAAGTATAAAAATTAAACCCAAAACCCTTAGAGGTTAGAGCTTGTTTACTTCTCCTAACTTTCCGTGTCTAATTCCTCATTTTGTTCACTAGTTCTAGTTATGAGTAAACTACTAGAAGATGAGCCCCCATTATTCTTCAATTTAAAGGGAAACCTATGTTCATAGAAGTCAGTATCATTTGATTCTATAACTATATGATCATTTAACTCATAGAATTTATACACTTTACTATTCACAACATATCTTACGAACACACATTCATATGCTTTACTAGAAAGTTTATTTTTTTAGGCTTAGGGATCCTAACATAGGCTAAATAACCCCAAGTTTTAAAATAAGTTAAGTTAGGTTTCTTATTTTTCAAAATTTCATATGGTAATTTTACTAGTAGATTTAGACACTCTATTTAGAATATAACAAACAGTTAATAAAATTTCTCTATACTAATGAAAAACACCACCAGAGTTTAATAAAATTGTAACAACTGATTTAATAAAAGTTATATTTTTTATTTCAACTTTGCCATTCATTTCAGAAGAATAATGTGCAGTTTTTTTAGGTATAATTCCATGAGTTTTATAAAAACAATTGAAAATATTGGAATCATATTAAGTGTCTCTATCGCTTCGAAATCTTTTTATGCAGAGAGTAATTTATCTATAATAACAGCAACTTAAATTTTTTTATTTAAATACATAACTTCATAAGTTATTTTATGTGCTATCTTCTACAGTTCATGTGATTGAGTTTTCACATATATGTCATCGGTAATTTGGTACTTTATGTATTTGTTGACAACATACTTCTTTGTTCTAGCATCCTCAAGAGGATTACAAAAATAGTGAAGATACTCAAGATCTTTCGCAATGTCAAGGGTAATGCTAAACCTTCTCTTCCATTCCATTTTCTCAATACACTTCCGATCAAGAAGTGCATCCTGGAGGCTTCGATTAGGCATTAATTCATGCACTAGTATCAACTTGAATCGAGCCCTAAGAATCCATAACCTTAATAGCCAAAGACTGGCCAATAGATAGCATAGCTTTCTAAATAGACCTAAACCCACCATGTCCAAGCCGATTCGAAGTCGAAAACATGTCAGTAGCTCATCGTAGAAGTGAGTAGGAGAATCATCATAGAAGTGCATCCAGGTTCCACTACTCTGTTGAGTTTGATCAAACTACATAGTATGGTTATGAGAGAGCTTGTGGTAGAGGAAGATAACGAGAATAAGGATTTTGATGGTTTAAGTGGATATGATGATGGTTTATTCTCTATAGCAACGAAATCGTCGGTGGTGGCAGAGAAGAGGGAGTCAATGTCATTGGTTGTAAATAACTAGAAAGTTGAGTACTTTTAAAGAACCATCAATAAAGGACTGAAGACTAAGTCCTATAGACTAGAGATTTGTGAAGTTCAACAGTTAACATTTTAGTAGACATAGTAGATAGAAATCATTTTAAATTTTTTCAAAAAAATTATGTGAAAATAATATAAGAACAATATTACAGATATATTGAAATATGTTGCTTGGATTGAGTCACAAACTAGGTCATTATCTTTAAGACGTTTCGTGACTCGACCCAAATTTGTGCAACCCGGAATCATTTATTTCTCATAGCTTCACTACACTGATGAAGTCTGAAATGCTACACCTCGAAAATATTTATATTGCTCGAAAAACTGAAAAAATAATTTTGAATTTTCTTTTCTTGGTTTTGCTATGAAGAGCAGTTTTTTGAGTTTCTTTTTGTATCTTGAAATGGAAAGTTATTGTCATCTATTTATAGTTGAAAAAAGATGTGCAGTGTTCACACAACATATCCTATGAACACACATTTATATGCTCTACTAGAAAGTTTATTTATTTTAGGATCAGAGATCATAACATAGGCTAAAAACCACAAGTTTTAAAATAAGTTAAGTTAGATTTCTTATTTTTTTAAATTTCATATGGTGAAATTTTATTAGTAGATTTAGACACTCTATTTAGCACATAGTAAATAGTTAATAAAATTTATAAACAGCACCAAAGTTTAATAAAATTGCAACAACTGATTCAGTAAAAATTATATTTTTCTTTTAACTTTACCATTCATTTCAGGATAATAAAGTGCATTTTTTTCATGTATGACTTCATATGTTTTATAAAAAATATTGAAAATATTGGAATCCTATTCAATGTCTCTATCATTTTGAAATATTTTTATACAAGGGATAATTTATCTATAATAACAACAACTAGAATTTTTTTATCTAAAGTTATACCTTCAGAAGTTATTTCATGTGCTATCTTCCACAGTTCATATGATTGAGCTTCCACAAATATATCATCGATCATTTGGTACTTCATATATCTGCTCACAACATACTTCTTTGTTCTGGCGTCCTCACTGTCATACTTCTTTTGAAATGCATCCCAAACTTCCTTAGCTTATCACATACTGTCTCCAATGACATAGACAAAGTCACCACATTCTCAAGTGAGGCCTCAGAATCTAAAGCCTTTGCTATACTACTCTTTAGTGATTGATCAATACCCACACATCCATCTTCAAATCCACCAATCATTACACTCATACTCAAACTCGCACTCTCCATTTCTTCCATGATTGAAGCATTTTCCTCTCCAATTTCAATACTCTACTCTCTCTTCTCTTTCTACCTATGGTTTCCCTTTATCTCCCATGTATCTACTTTAACCTCCAATACAACATGACCAATATATTCTAGGTCCTTTGTTTTTGTTCGTGTAAAGTCAAAATCTTCGATCTTAGCATTGAAATGAACATCCAACAACACATAATTGAGCTTTAATATCCCATGAATCACATGCAGATTACAAAAATAGTGAAGATACTCAAGACATTTCGCAATGTCAAGGGTAATACTAAACCTTCTCTTCCATTCTTTTGAACAATGATATTTCAAATATCAAATAACATAATAAATCCTTTTCTTTTGTTACCCGTAAATCTATTGATTATTAGGAATAGATACTTTCACTTGGAATCTTCTGTACATCACCCTCACTTTCTCGTACAATTTTTTTTATAGTAAACAAACTCAAACGCACCGTTATTATTTGTAATATATATATAATTATTATATATTATGTGTTAAAATAAAATATATGTATACAATGGTACATTTTTTCCTTGAGTACTTCAATATTATTGTTTTTTGTATTAGACACTTGTTGTTACATTATAATAAAAAAAAATTAATTTTCCTACCATATTATATAAAAGGGTAAAGTGTTATAGAAATATTTTATATAAAATGATTTATGTTATTTATTTCTTTACATTAGGAAGATATTATTTAATCCATTAATTTTGTAAAAATAATCGATAAGGATAAATCATATTATTTTAATAATATTTTATATTAAATAATTAAAATACAAATCTTTAATAATGATAAAAGTAAAATTTAATATGAAATAGTTTTTTTTAAAATCAAACAAAAAAAATATTTTAATATATATTTTAATTTTAATAAAATTAATAAATTAATAAAATATTAAAATAGAACAATGACAATTAATAAATATTAAAAACAAATATTTTGTAAAAAAATTCATATTAATTGTAGCTATATTATTATTAAATACTCATATTTTAATCACTTAAAAAATTAATAATATTTTAATAAAAAAATATTAAAATAATATAATTTGTTATTATTTGATCATTTTTTTATTAAATTTGTGATTAAATGATACTGTTTAGGAAATTTTATAATATTTTTCTTAGTATAAAATAAGAAATTTTAATGTCAAATACTAAACACTAGGGGATGACAATTCATACATATTGTGTGTTGTCTTATCGTGTGTTTTGCTTATTTGTGTTTATGATTTTCTATCTAAATTCAAATATTTTTTATTCTTTTGAAAAATTAAATTGTTTTTAATAAAATTATTTATCTATAATGATAAAGAAATTTAATATTTTTACAAACATAAAAATTAATAGTTAATTGTAAATAATTTATTACATATTGTATTGTATTGGGCTCATACTGGGAGTTGTAACCCAAATTGACAGCCTTACTAGAAACACGCATTTTTATACTATAAAAGAGTTATCATTTTTTACATTTTAAAGTTCTATTTTTATATTAACAAAATTATAAGCGAATTACCTAAAAATAATATAATTAAATTATTCATTTTACTTACTAATACCAATTTTCCCTTTTTGTATCATTCTCCGACCATCATCATGAACATGCGTAGTTATAGTAATATTTTGTGTGTGCATAAGATGAGGAAACTTTCAATAGGTAATATGCATTTATTTGAGAGACCACAATTCCCATATTATTCCAATGTCATCTTCAATGACGCTCAATTCACCTATCTTTTCCATGCCTCGTATCTTAAGTGGGATTTTTTTCCCACAAATAATCGAGATTTGAGTCTCTTTTAATCTAACCTAATTTGATGCTTATTGTTTTGATAAAAAAAAAGTTACTTGTCTTTTGTTACTACTTATTTTTTCTTCGATTTCAAATTACATCTTTAAATTACATTAAATAATATTTTATCTAAATTATCACTTATTTTATGATTATTTTGACATTATATGTACACAACTTACTAAAATTATACACATAAGTTTTACCCATGATTTATGCCACTTGCTTTTTTGTTGTAGTATATTTGTCAATTATTAGTATTTTACTTACGATGACACTAAAACATTGACAGGAAAATTGGACTTTCTTTGGTGGTTAACATTTTTGCTTTCATAAGTAGGTTTAACCTTTAAATGCCTTTTTTCTAATTTCTTAAGGATCCTTATTCTTTAATCCTTACCTACCACTTATGATCAACTAATTACATGTAGGTAGCGAATAATTTGGTGGAATATTATTATAAACTATAGTTTTTTAAATTATTCACTTATTTGATTTCAAAAATAACTATCATACACCCTATCATTACTCCCTATCATTACTCACCCAATGTAAATAAGTTATGTTTCCAAAGGTTAAAATATATGTTTAAAATGATCGAGCCAATATATATATATTAAAAATATTTAAAAAAAATAATACTTTTAAAATTTTTAATCATAAAAATAATACCTATTTATATAAATCTTATATATTTTTACTATTAAAAATAGTTTAGTAATTCATTTCACTTTGAAGGTAATTCAAATAAAATTATGATTATTTATACCCTTTAAATGTTAAACGTCATTTAATTAAATATCGTTCAATATTATCAAAATATTTTTTTATATATATTTTATAGTGTTATTTTTAATAATTTTTCAAAAATATTTTGTTAGAAAAAACATATGTGTATTCAATAATATTTTTGTAAAATTAAAACATATATATTTTTTATTTGAATGTATTAACATAAAATAAAATAAATCAGTAAATATTTATATTTTTCTCATATTAAGTATTCATCAGTAACAAACATAATAAAAACTTATAATGGACATATTCAGAAGTTCAAAATATTTTAACAACTATTTATTATACTAACAAAATGTTATGAAAAAGAAATAGAAAAAAAAGTAAATAAATAAAACAGTAGACAGATAATTCGGAAGAATAAAAAAGTTGGAAAAAATTCAAAAAAAAAAAAACAAAAAATCGGGGGTTCATATATACGCGTGACACGCGTTGTAAGTTGTAACATATATTGATTATTATTACTCTTTCATAAATCCTACCTACTAGCTTGCTTGATACAGCTTTGCCTTGGATTCTCACCACGTTATTTTCGTATAAAATAAATTCATTTTTGGACTTGTTTTGTAAATGTTTATCTTTTTATTTTAAAAATGATTTTGAATGACTCAAATCACTTTTAAAATGTTTGAAAATTTTCATATAAAATGATTTTAAAACTTTTTTAAAAAAATATTTGTATTTTTTGGAAAGAAAAAAATGTAAATAATCCTTATTTTTGAAAAAATAATTTAACATAAATTAATTAATAAAATATAACAATAAATCATTTATAATAACTTTATTTCAAACATTTTTATACCTCTCTTCCAAATTACTTAATTTTAAACTTTTTTGGTGAAACTTCCTTTAAAAGAAAAACATTTAATAGTGAATGATTATTGCATATAACTAGAATACAAATACTTGATGAAATTAAGTTATATTAATTCTTTATTTTTATGAAAAAAATGTGTTAAAAGTGTGATAAAATCAAAGAATGATATTAATAAAAGATATATAACATATTATATGTTAAGCTTTTTAACTTAATTAAGAAAAAAAAAAGCTTCTCTTATTTATAGATGTAAAATATATTATCTCATTTAATGTCTCTAATAAGTTATGGTACAATATTATCTTCTTATTTCATTTAAATATTATAAGATGTCATTTAAATTGTAACCTAATGAAAGTAAGTAAATTTTAAAATATATTGTATCATTTTTTTTATTAAAATTATATTATAAATTATTATTTATCATATTTTTTATTATTTTTGTATTCATACTTGTTTCATTTAAGTCTATTAGAGATAAATAATATATTTTAATTAATATCGTTTTATTATTATTTTATCTCATTAAAAATAAAATATTATAAAATAAGATAGATTTAAAAATTAATAAACTATTTTCTAAATTTCAATAACATATTATTTATACCTTAAAAAAAAAACAACTTAGTCTTGGTCTTGGTGTAGGAGACGTACACATAAATGGCTTAAAGTCGCTATATCACGCGAGTCAACCTTGATTGGTGTAATTCGGGCCGAAGGCAAAAGTCATTATTTTATTTTTCTTTACGCCTGTCCAACTCGAATTTTATCATATCCCTTAATTCCCAAGTATCGAGCAAGACTTCCTCCAAATGTGAAGTTGAGTTCTTGACTTGGCATGAATGATATGTTTTAAAACATGACTGGAAAGAGACTGAGAAAATGGAGGAATTTGAGTTATAATATTCTGATTATTTTTATATATCTTTCCTTGGAATAAATATAAATCATTTAAAAGAAAATCTACTTGTTTTGTAGGTAGCCACTTCTTATGAAAAAAATAATCAAAGACTGCGATTTTTTTTCCAACTAATTTAATGATTGAGATATTAAGATGTATGTTATAAGAAGATGGTTAAAAAGATCGTAGTTTGAAATATTGCAACTTAAGAATCATGAAAATGAGGTGTCATTATTTAAATATTGATATGAATTTAATGAAGAATTATTTGTTGTTGTTGAAATATTGATACATACATATATATATATATATATATATATATATATATATATATTAAAAAAATTCAAACTTATCTCATATTTTTTTAAATAAACTAACAATTTAATTGAATTGAAATACAAACTCTCCGCAGAATACTATCGAAATAATAAATAATTCCTTAAAATTTAAGTTCTTAGAGTCAATCAGTCTCTCCTCCTAAGGTGTCACTCTGAACATAAGTAGCTATTTTGTAAGCATAAATCATTTATTATGGTTTTAATCAGAGGAATATTTGTTTGAAATTTGGGTCAAATCACTTATGTAATATTTTCATTAATAATTTAAATTTAAATTTTTAATTATTCAATTTTGTAATTAAATATCAAAATTTTAAATTATTTTAAATGTATAGCATAATCCTTTTAATAATAAAGATTCATTTTTAATTCTCTTTATACACCATAGATATGTTTTTTAATAGCAATATTTTTTTAAGAAGCTAAAAATAAAACATACATATATAAAATTAAATGTTTTTAGTTATTGAAAAAAAATGTTATTTGATAGTTAAATTTAAAATTTTAATTTTAATATTATATTTTAGAATAAATAGATTTTTTTTACAATCAAATTTTAAGAATTATTATAAAAATATTATTAAGTTTTAATTTGCTACTTCTATACTATTAAATTTTATAAATATTACAAAAATACTACCAATTTTTTTTATTACTTCTATACCATTAAACTTTACAAATATAACAAATATACCATTAACATAGAATAATTTACTATTAATTCCTCTTAACATATCAAATTAGATGATATTTTTATAACATTTTATAAAATTTAATGATAATATAAAGTCAATAAAAACCTAACGTTCGGGGTAGTGCGTTAGTTTGAGTTAACAACCCAAACATAATTAAGATATTTTGAGTTTTTTTTTCTTCATTTGTAACATCCATGGTGTGGTTATTAAAATTTTACAAAAACCAAACATAATTAAACGTTGTCATGTCATATACGGAAGGGGGAGCTTGCTAACATTCTTTCTAATCAGCATATCATCACATCGTATTATACAATGCCAGGAAAGTTCATTAAGTATATACTCCTGCGTGGTGGAGGAATCATTATACATTTGAGATAACGAATTTTCAATGAAAGAAAAACGAAAAGGATCAAACAAAAAAATGATTGGCCTCACTTGGAAGAAGAAGAACAAGAAGAAAAATAAAAAAATAAAATTGCATTACATTGTGTACGCTATTATACAGAAGATATTCGGAAGAATATACGATGACCTGACAGCGAGGATATGTCGATAACATTGATAGTGTTCCCCCCTTTGCATATTTGCATTCACTCATGCTCCATTAGTTTTAATGTTCTAAGAAAGCGTCACTGAAGAGCTTTGTCTTGCCCTATTGAAACATTACTCAGTTTTGCGTTTTTAAGCAATTGTCCTCCAGACTATAACAATTCCATCAGGTAAAAACTGAAACTGAATTTTACTGGTTGAAGTTTTGTTTTAACTTCTAACATCACGAATCATGAGCACCTTGGACCATCAAAACAATACGCTTAGTACTGTCCGACCGTCGAATATCTCCTTTATATCCAATCTGGGAGTATAAATAATAAGCAAATACCTCAAACTCTTGCTCCAAGAATTACACAAAATTCTAAACAGATGCAAGTTTTGCAGAAGATTAATTGAATGCATATATTCAAAGGCAGATTGTTACCTCAGTGGAGATATCAGGCGGGAACCACCGTAGTAACACTCCAAGATGAACAACAGCAGGTATCAGCTTGAAAAGCAACGGCGTGGTTACCTATATCATAGTTTTGCAAATCATGATCTATTAAGTGATGACACTAATTCAAACAGTACAATCAACATGCAAGAAGGCTCACATACCAGACTGAGAGCTGTTGTGCCAAGAAGCAAAATATATACTTTACCCTGCAAACATTATTAAAGTTTCAGACAACAGCACTACAGCAGGAGGAAGAGGAAACTTTGTACTTGAACTTTAATTTATATATCAAATACAAATGCATATTTTTCAACCCTCTCCCATCTTTTTTTTTTTTAAAGTCTCCAATATTTAAAACATTTCACCAGCATATGCCTCGTGGATAAACTACAGAATTTATGTTAACAAATCAAGCACTCACCTCAACCAAACGAAGGTTTGATGCACGACTCAGAAGAACAAAAGCAAACTCCCCAATTTGAGCTAGAGACATTCCAACCTACACAGATGGAAACATTCTAAGGCTCATCTAAGGAAATGTTTGAAATAATCTGAATGTTTTGGCAATACACTAATCTTACGTTTAGCAAAAAATAAAAAATAAAAAATAAAGTCCAATAATCTTACAAGGAGGGAAGTTTTGTTGGTATATCCAAATCCTTTGACAACAACGGCAACAACAATAGTTTTTACTACAATCACCAAAATAACTGCTGCAAGTAAGATATCTACATGATTCCAAAGGAACTGAACGTGTATTAACATTCCAATGCTGGCAAGAAAAAGAGCAGCAAAGAAGTTGCGTATGGGCTCAACCTGTCAGTGACCCAAAGAAGAGCAGAAACACAAGAATATAACAAGACAGTTAAGATTATGATGGAAAGAAAAAAAAATATAAAACATTTGAGCATCGTAACTCAATCCAGTTTTGCTATCACATAACAAACCAACCACTTTAACATTGACAGTAAAAAACACAGCATAATGCAACAAGTCACAAGAGCTATTTCAATTGGTTACTAGAAGCATTTCTGCTGAAATCATTTATACAGAATAATAAATAGGTAATAGAGACACACAAGATGTATCAGCATCACTTTGCAGCAACAGAAGTATTAACAAAGTTGCGGATGGAATTCACCAACAAGGATTTTAATTTTTTCCTGCTTTGCTTCTCAGGGTAATGGATCATGAATATCTGACTGGAATGTAACTTGAAAATGCCAATTTTCATATGAAATCAGCAACAAGAGAAATCTAAGATCAAGCACATAAATCGACAAATAATAGCACCACATCAACAAATTCTAAAGACCGCAACCAATGTCAATCTTGAAAGTATTTATTTATTTACTATTTTTTTATTAAGACAATCTTGAAAGTAAAAGCCAAAAGGTATCAAAAGATAACAGAACATAAGACTGCCAGAAAGAAGGAAAAGAAAGGGGTTAAAAAGCATAACAAAGATCATGAGGAACCTAACAACTCTTCCAAGTAGGTGCACATAGAAATATCTTACTTGTTCAAGTGTATGTTGACCAAGATCAGTTGTTGATATCATCACTCCAGCAGCGAAGGAGCCCAGTTCGAGGCTTAAACCCAGCTTATCACTAGACTGTAATGAAAGAACTATCTAAATTACAAATCCAAATTGCAGGCAAAAGCACCTATTTAGATGCTGGTATGTATCATGGAGACATTTTGATAAAGAAGTTCTACAACAGAGAAGTTGGCCCGGTCTCTAGCTTATGCAATAACAATATGGATGAACAAAGATTTAGGAATTAGACGAACCCAAGCAACCAGCAGGCAGAATGCAACAGATGCCAATTGATAGAGTTCATTTGTCTGCATATCAAAACAAAATTCTTAAAAGGAACTAACAAAAACAATTTCAAAGCATAATATAGAATGTAAGTGAAATATGTATCCATACCTGTGATGATAGGCTTATCATAAGCTTAAGGAACCATGGTACACAAGTTCGAGATAATATTGCTAATATAGTCAAAAATGTAATTAGAACAACCAACCTGCAAGAAAAGTAGGATGTAAGGAAAATAGGAAGTAATACAGCATGACTCAACGGGAAGAAGCCAACTTAAGACGTACACAGAACAGTGAAGAGTTGTTTATATATGTTAAAACAATCCAAAATACAGTACAAAAAAAATACATACAACCTACTTCAGCTCTTATTTTTAATAATCTATTTTTGTCCTAAACTCTTCAGCTGTTGTTATTTAGACAAAAATAAACCATCTCAAAACCAATTTCAGTTTAAGATGACAGAATAAATAAATTGATTGAACAAACATGAGATAAAACAAGCCATTAAAGACAAAACATATATGATGTCTTGTGGTGTTATGCACATAAATGCAAAGAGATATATCATTTACCAAATCTCATGAAATATGTTTTTGGCAGTGTTAAGCATAACATGACATTTTCAAACATTGCATGAAACTGTTCATGATAATTACTTACGATTTCATCATTGACATCACTCCTTGAAGCACACCAGAAGTACCACCAAGAACTGGAAGCAGAGCAAACAGCAAGCCAACAGCGCAATCCTGGTAGGCATGACAGTTTAAACTTGACATTTATGGGTGTAATAAAAAAATCAAAACTTCCAAAACAGAAAAACTGTGAGGCTTGTTCTTAAATAGTCTGTAAAGATGCCAGGTACATAAAGTTACGAATATAAATGCAAAAAAAAGTAAGAAAATGATGCTGACCTGCAGTATCAGAGTGCCAACTGTGACTTGACCATGGAGCGCATTGATACTATTCTTTTCCATCAGGAACTTCAAGACCTAGGGATCAAGAAACGAAACGAAAGGAACAAAAGTTCTCAATATATTATCTCCACTATAGACATACAAAGTCAATCAAAAGCAACAGATATATGGTTGCAAAACAGTTACCACTGCTGTTGATGACATTGATAGGAATGTACCAACAAATACACCCTCAGAAGGCTTTCCACCGCACAGCTGGAAAATTTCCATGCAATTTTTTTTCAGAAAAAATAATGAATAAACACACACAATCTCTTCATCAGTAAAGAAACTTGAAGATAACAATCAACTGAATTCCTTGAAACTTTAGATTCTAGAGCAACATCACTGCCTTGAATTCATCAAGCTCTGTAAATATAATTCTCATCCTCTTAGAAGCATGAGAAAAACCTTCACATGCATGAACAGATCATAAAATGCTAAATCCAACAAAGAATAAAAACCCAATATAACAAGGTGTCATTTCAAGAATAAATTTATAGTTAGATACAGCCCTTTGTTGTATTGCATGTGTACCTCAAAAAATGCAAATGATGTGAAAAACATACCAAGGCCACTATCCCACACAAGCACATAAATAAAAAAATCTGTAGTAGACCTCCAAGAACAGCCACTGCCCGGACCACACGAAGCTGCAAACTTGAATATAAGACACTATTGTCACCTACCATATCAATTGAAAAGTAAATCAAAAGAAGATTGCTGAACAGAAATGCAGACCAACCTTTGCAGCAGAGAACTCTAGACCCAAAGCAAAAAGAAGAAAGATAACCCCAAACTGAGCAACTGTTTCAACCTTCATGCAGAAATTGTAAGAGAAAATCTTATGTATGAAGATGATTACATAAGAGCACATAGTAGTACAGGAAAGAGAACCACAGTCTGCAACTCTGACGTAATAAAGATACTCAACAATGATGATTTTTTTCCATTTTGAAGCATGCTTTCTAAAGCAAACAACCTAGCTCATCAAGTTATTTTGCAAACCAAGTGCCAACTAGAAGGCTTCAGCTACCAAAACTAGGTTTAGTTTTACTCATTTCTTCAAATTTTGACATCCAATATAACGAGTAAATGCATTCCATGTAGAGATAGCAAAGAAATGCTCTAATGACAATAAGAAAGAAAGAAGAAAGATAGGTACAGATATGATATTTCATGTGAAGCTTAGTTCCAAAAGATCAGTACAGAAATAAATGGCAATAAATCAGTAAGGAGAACAAGTATTAGATGCACAAAGCATATACGTCAAGTATCAAAGCAAAAGGCAACATACTTGCACCATCTCACTGACAAAACTCAAGCCTCCAGGTCCAATGGCAGAACCTGCTAGCAGATATCCAGTGAAAACCTGCAAATCAGATAGTATGTATATAAACAAACAAAGCCAGAATTCTTACCCTCATAATGGTAATGTATTCTATAGGCACCCAATTTATTTAAAGAGAATATTTATAAAATAGCTAGTGATTCACAATGTGAACAACAATAATAATCAGACCGGTTGTCCAGCACAGGCAAAGGCAATGCCGCCACATGTTGCAGAGACAATCACAACAACCAGATCAGATATCAACCTGCAAAAATAACAATTAAACAGATAAAATCAGAGAAAAAGCTGCAGCCAAAAAAGTTATGTAAAAATTGAAAACAAAACTAAACAGAAATCAATAGGAAGAGAAACTACAAGCTACCTCAGATCTAGTTGAAGAACAGGGTACTTCGATTTGGGGTTGGATATTATAAAAACGTTGTCCTGAAAAATGTTTTAAAAAAAAACTGTAGAATGTCAATATTCACTAAACCCCAAGCATAAGTCTAATCACCATTGCTCTAAACAACGGGAAAGGAATGACATGTCACAGGCAAACCTTTCGATCTATTAAAGTTGGCATGTCTTCTGCTCGATTCTCATTATCCAAATGGAAAACATCATTAAACTGAAATGACCTAATATAAGGATCAAAATTATTCAACATGCTTTTGATATTCAAACAAACTTCGGTAGTGCAAGATTAAAGTAATTGCAGTTGAGAAAGAAATCAACACTCACTTATCTTCCTTGGTCTCATTCTTTTTGGTTGTCACTCTAGCAACAGTTTCCAAAGTTGCCTAACAAAAAAATCTTCAGGTAACAATAAAGGCAAGACTTTGCGAAACCATACTTAGAAAGAAGCTAAACTTAAAGAAGGTAATAAGAATACTAACAAAGCTAATAAATAATTCAAATTTTAGATGTCAGTATACACTTAATAAGCCCAAAGATACAGAAACAAACAAAAGATGGAGTTCTAGTTCAAACAGCCTTGAAGGCTTGAACTTAAACTCATCCACCAAACAAATCTAAACCAGGTATTCCTTCTTATACTCAAGCCTAAAGCGTAATGCCTTTAAATTATATGCTGCCATGAATTTATACTCATCCACAGGTCAAATCTAAACCAGGTATTCCTTCTTATACTCAAGCCTAAAGCAAGCCTTCAAATTATATGCCGGCAGTATGACAACTGGTCAATCGGCAATTAAGGTTATTGGTAGCATATAATATTATTAAATTCTATAGAGTTATAAGCCCTTACATTGCCTCTTCATTAATCCACAAATCTAATTTGACAGTTCAAGGTTGAATCAGATGCTAAAATTCTTCTACGGATGCATAATTACTACATTTCGCTTCCCACCATTTGCATGTGTTACTCACAGACACTAAGCATAACTCCAAACTCGTAAAATTAATGCCTTATTTCAAGGAATGCGACTACCAACCTGTTGTTCGTTAACACTATTGTTGAAGCTACCAGAATCAGTGGCTGCAAACAAGACAAAAGTTAGAGTGCGAGAATGCAAAAATAAAATTATTCAAATATCAACAATTTTCATTCAAAACTCTCTCGTTATTCTTGCAGTCCCTTAAGCAAACCGAATATGCAATAGCGTGCGAACACCGCAATGATAGGCTAATATCCAAAGAGAAAAAAAGAAAATCTGAAAACCTATCTTAACCAACGACATTAATGGAGTGAAAAGAAAGCACAATGAAGAAGCAAGAAGTAAAACTCGGATTTATGGACCTTCATTCTGCTCGTTCTCGAGGAACTCTCGCTCCAAAGCGCGATCAATCATGCCGGCAAAGCTGTCATCAGTGGATCTCGAACCTGTAGAGTTGGAGTCAAGAGTTGTGGCATTGATCTCATTCGCGGTCAAGTTGGAATCGGCGGATTCGGTGGTGGCGAAGAGAGGTAAAGACACAGAGGGAAGAGCAGTGAAGCATATTACAATATCGCAGACGAAGAAAAGTGCGATAATCATAGAGGATCTAAACCTCATGGCAGAGGCCTGCGAGAAGAGTGTGTGAGTGAAATGGGGGTTTGCGCAGGATGTCACCGGCGCAAGTTAGCTAACGCCGTCGTCTGAGATGTACGAAAGAACGAGAGGGAGAGCTTTTAGTTGAGCTTGGAAAATGGAGATTGATGGGAAAATACATAATCACCCTTCTATTTTAGTTGTGTGACTAAAAGTAACACGAACGATCGTCACAATTAAGCAGCCTACATGCCTTGACAAAAAAAAAAAATCCTACATGCATGTTCTCCTGCGCGTCTGATGCACTCTGACATCAAATAATTAATTATCTAGAAATTGTGTGTTTTAAAAATAAATGCAAAATAAAAATTATTTTTATCATACCTTAATGCAATCTCGGGTTTATTGTTTAAGGGAATCATTTCGCGCCGATCATATTAATCAATAAATTTAGCTATAAATGAAATTATAATTTCAAATTTAAAATTAATAAACAACTTATATAATCAAATAATATAAAATCACATTTAATAATTAAATATAATTTATTAAATTTATTAATCTTCAGCCCTAGTACATTATTTAAATTATAAAATAAAATAATCAATCAATATAACCTATATTATTAAGTATTAGATTGTAAAATACTTTATATTAAAAAAATTATATCAATAAATTATTTATATATAAAAATGTATTATTTAACCTTTTATATTTTGTAAAAATATATCATAAATTTTATTATTTATTTAATATTTTAATATTTTTATGATAAAAAATTTACTATTTATTTAATATTTAAAAAAATTATAATAAATACCATAATAAAAATTAATTTTTATCTTCTATTTACATTTTTAATTTTACATCCAACCTAATACACATATTAACAAATAATAATTCTTATATGTGGCGTTGAATTAAAGTATTGTATATGTTACATACATTGTTGTTGTATATGGGATGTATAGTATTGTATACGTTACATACATTATTGTTGTTGTATATGAGATGTATATAAATTAATAACGCATATCTTATCTTATTTATTAATAAATAAAGTTATATAATATTTATAAAATTATAAATATATTACATATACACGAATATGATATGCTTCAATTTTAGGTTTTAAGTATATTAAATAATTCATTATCAATTTAATAATTTATATAATTTTTTATTAAAATAAGATACATATAATATTTTTTTACAATTCAAAACAATTAATAAACCAATAAATAACTATTACTATATTTTATTGCATATTTACAAATACTACATTTATCACTAATTGTGATGTAATTAAAATCATTCTAACAATATCATCATCCATATATAATAATAATAATTTATTATTATTACGCAAGTACGCTAGAACCTAGAGAATTGGAGGGCGGCCCACCAACAGTATAACGGAGAAAGCATTAAATGTGGTGGCGCAGGCGGTTCATCGAGAGCAATGTAACTCCAATCTCCTTGCACGTTTTCATTTGCTAATTGCTATCTGAAGTTCTGGATCTGGACAACTACTAAAAGTTCAGTTTAATGGCGTGAGATCTAAACTATTACCTACTCTCCACTTTCATTTGACTAGATTACTATGTCACGTGACCCAACCGCAAACTGAATAAAGAATAAAATTAAAGCATTATATAAAATACTAAAGAGAAAAAATTAAAGCCTTTTATTTGGTTACGCAAAGTCAATTAGCTTGCAAATATGTTTTCCAATGAATATTATGGAGAAGTATCCCTTTTTTTTTTTTGTCAACGAGAAGTTGCCCTTGGAAATTTCGAATTCGATACATCGTCGTGGGCCCTACCCTAATGATAATATTGGGCCGAAAGCCGAATGCAAATATGGGCCGATCCATTATTTGAATGGTATTTACTGTTTATTACTGGATAAAAGGATGAATTTGGTAGCAATATCGTCATGGGTGCAAAATTTATTGGAATTAATTCAACTATCAAATTAACTTAATATTTACGATTTTTTTTATTAACTTTCATTGATTCTTATTTTTATAAAATTAATTTATATTAAGTTAATTTAATTCTTATTTTTTAAAACGTTACAAAAACAAAAAAAATCTAATTATATTTGTTGTTATTTTTATGTTCATATTTTTTATTTTATATAAATAATTATTTTTAAATTTCTCTATCAACTTTTTTAAGTTGTTATTTATTATTATATATATAATTCTATCTAAAATGATAACATTTTTGTTCAATTATTTTTAATAATATTTTAAAATTAATTTTTACCTTATAATTTGTTAGTGTGATATAAATAAGTTTGGTTTATTTTTGTGATTAAAATTAACATGTTTAAATGAAATTCATGTGATGACTTTTAAAATGAGTTATCTCTATATCATTTTCTTTTTACTAATTTTATACAATTTATTCATTATAATTACATCATTTATATAATTAAGATATTAATTTTCATCGTATGAATAATATTATAGATGAATTAGATATGAGAAATAACAAATTTTGTTGAGTAAGTATTATTCATTATTACCTATTTACCTTTCTTTTACATTATTTTTTGCAATATGGATCATAAATTATTAATAATATTTATCAATTTTCTTTAGTCTTAACGTATTTAAAACTATATTTACTTAGCCTCACTAAAGTGAGTGTTTAAGGTTATGATACATGTCTCATAAAACTAGACTTTAAAGTTTAAAAAATATAACAATATTTTAATTTTAAAATTTTAAATTATAATTACCTGAACTAAAACATATTAGGTAAGTATTGAAATCTAAAATCTTCACATTTTAAGGATTATAATCAAATTAACATTAAATTATTAAGAATTATAATACAATAGTTTTTTTTTTAAATACTTATTAGAAAAAAGGAATATTTTTATAAAACTATTTAATCCAATTAAAACAAAATCAAACTAAAAAAACTATTTGACAGTCCATTGATTTTTTAAATTTATTAGTTTGAGTTATTTTTTATTTTTTAATAATTAATATATATATATATATATATATATATATACATGCGTGTAAATTAATGAAAATAGAGACATGCGTGTTTATATTACACTAAATATTAAATAAAAAAAGTAAAATATTAAAATAACTATGGAAAAAAAACTTAGATATAAAAGGTAAAAACTAAATTATTCTAATTCACATTTTTAAATTATTCTTAAAAATATAATAAAAAATAAAAATTTCACATTTTTATTTATTATTTTCTTACTCTCTCTTAATATTGAATTTATTTTTTAAATTCACACTATAAAATTACAAAAAATCTCTTATTTTAATATTTTATTTTTCTCTATTTCGATTCATATTTATTATGCTTCCAATTATATAGAGGTATAAATCAAGACATATAATCATTTTAATCTTATAATTATATCATTTATATATTTTAATTTTATTAGTCATATAATTTAAAAATATAATCAATTAAGTCAAAAAATTTAATTTTTAAATTTTTAATAAATAAAATAAAAATTATATATTTTATTAATAAAAAAATTAAAAAAACCTCTCATAAGTTTTCTTTCTCTCTTCCCTTTCCCTTTTTCTCACTTTCCTTTCTCTCACTTATATCCTTATTATTTTATTAATAAAAAATAAAATTGATAAACATAATTAAAGAGAAAAGGTAAAAAAAATGATAGAAAAAGGAATAGGAAGATAGAGAAATAAATAGGATGGAAAAGACTATTAATTTTTTTGTTTATTTTATTAACAAAATATATATTTTTATTTTATTAAAAAATCTAAATTTTTAAAAACTTTAACTTAATTGATTATATTTTTAAATTACATAGTTAATAACATACATCATTACAAGATCTAAAAGACTCGATAACTTCTAAATTAAAATGTGATATTAATTAGATTTATGATACAATTTATTAATTTTTAAAATTTATTTAACATAATTTTACTTAATTTTTAATGAGATAAAATGTTAATAAAATGATACTAATTCAAATATCTTATTTGTTTATAATAGTTCTAAATAAGATAAGTAAATATCAAGATTTAATGAAAATATCAATTTAAAATACTTTATTAGTATAAAACTAAAAATATTAAATTAATAAAATAAATAATTAAAATAATAAATTAAAACTTATGATAGAAAATAAAATATTTACCCTTATTTCTATTCTCCCTTCAAAAGTGCCCCCAGTTTTCTAAATTTGAGGATGAACAATACAAATACAAGTATACAACCATTTAGTGTATCGGTTCCCAGAAGTATGCACAAACTAAAGGCTATTGGTACCTAACCAAAACCTATATCCAAGACTATATTTCCATTTATATTCTTTTAATTTATATAATTTAATTCTTTAATATTTTTAAACTTGGACATATTTACCAAATATTATAATTTTTTTGTTAAATTAATTTAATAACATTACATTAACTATTACGTAATGGAAAGATTCATTGAAGATCGAATTATAAGTTTAGGACCAACGAATTAAGTTATAACTTGGAGAGCAAATAAATTAAATAGCCAATTTGAAATTGAAAAATTGGACTAAAATTTAGATATAGTAGGAGTTAAATTATGTAATTATGAGGTTAGGTAACCTAAATGTAATTTTGTGCACAGTTTATAGACCAATTCAATAGATAAAATAAAAGCATAGTTGTCAGTCATACACACAGAAAAGAGCCGGGTTCACGGTATTGAAGACACAGAAATATTAAACCAGGGAAAGGGAAAAAAAAAATCTCCCAACAAAAAGTGAAAGCAAAAAGGAGACTTGATTTACAAGAGAGAACTTGATGGACTAGTTGATTAGAATATATTTAATAAATGTAATATTAATATGATTATTTTTTTGAAAAATATAAATATAAAATATTTGATAAAAAATAAATAATATAATTGGGGTAAAATATATTTAAAAATAAAAAATTATTTATTAATCTAAAATCAATTGTCTCAATCAATAACATGTAGCCCTCATTTTTTTTTTAACATTAACATCACTAGATATAAATAACAACTATTCTTTTATTCTCGATTATCTCTATATGCATAATGGATTAATATATGATTAATCTTTAACGGCCATATCTACTAATCTAACCACCTAATTTAGGACACTAAAAAGGATAAATAAATACCTCATTCTTAGTGCTTATATAAACCCCATTATGTTACTTCTTTTACATCAAGAATTGATTGAAGAAACATGGAGATCCCAGTAATAGATTTTTGTGAGCTTGATGGTGAGAAAAGAAGCAATACAATGGCTCTCTTGCACCAAGCTTGTGAGAGATGGGGCTTCTTTCAAGTAAGAAGATGATCTTATATGCATCTATTGTGCCTGTGTTTGAGGTGTATTATATTTTAATGTAAATGTTATTTCTGACAAAGTATTTCTACAAGCAGATTAAAAACCATGGAATCGACCAAACGTTGATGGATAAAGTGAAGAACTTGGTAAATAGACACTATGAACAAAATCTGAAAGAGAGCTTTTATGAATCAGAGACAGCTAAGAAAATTGAGAAGAAAGAACATACCTCTGATGTCGACTGGGAAAGCAGCTTTTTCATTTGGCACCGACCTAGATCCAACATCAAAGAAATCACAAACCTTTCTGAAGATTTTTGGTGTGTCCAAGGTTCCAAAATCATCAAATTCTTAACTAATTTAGATCTGTTCTGATAGAAGTGATTTTCACAAAAAAAAAAAAAGTACATTTTGAACTAAAAAAGAATTTTTTTTTATACATATTTTCATACATCAAAAACAAATTGTATGATGAATTAAACTTGCACTAACAAACAAAGCCTTAGTTTCAATAATATTTAGTTTAATGTTCTATTTTTTAGTATAAGTTTTAAGTTCCTTTCAATTTATTATCTTATGTTTTTTTTATCAATTTTTTTCTATTAATTTAATATTTTATGTTGTAATTTCTATATCATATTTTTGGTTGATATTGATATTATATAAATCACTTTTAGTGAAATTTAAAGTGAATAACAACTAAAATATATAACTGATATATAATTAAATACAGAAAGTAATAAATTGATTGGAAAAAAACTTAAAGCATTTTCAATTGAAAGTAAATAAAAAAATTACTAAATAAAATGCTACTCATACTATTTATATATGCATGTAATTGAATTCTTAAAATAACTGTAGCACAACAATGGATGAGTATATTAATCAATTGATCAAGCTAGCAGAGAAGCTTTCAGAACTCATGTGTGAGAATCTTGGTCTGGATAAGAGTCATATAGTTGACACATTCAAAGGAAGTAAGGGTCCGTCAGTGGGTACAAAAGTAGCTAAATACCCAGAGTGTCCTAATCCTGAACTAGTGAGAGGACTCCGCGAGCATTTTGATGCTGGTGGGATCATACTCTTGCTTCAAGATGATCAAGTTCCAGGTCTTGAATTTTTCAAAGATGGAGAATGGGTTGCAATTCCACCATCTAAAGGAAACACAATCTTTGTCAACACAGGTGACCAAATGGAAGTGTTAACTAATGGAAGATACAAGAGTGTTTGGCACCGTGTTCTTGCTGAAAAAAGCGGAAGTAGAATATCTATTGCTACATTCTACAATCCTGCTGAAGACTCCATTATCTCTCCAGCCCCTAAACTCTTATACCCAAGTCACTATAGTTTCAAAGATTACCTCAAACTCTATGCTTCAACAAAGTTCTCTGACAAGGGCAAGGGCCAAAGATTTGAATCCATCAAACACAAGGCCAATGAACACCATAGTCATCTTTCCTAAAAGTATTACTTAGTCATGTTTGTATTTGTTTTTCCCTTATGAGTTTGGCAATCAGTGCTGCTCTTGTTGTATTTTCATCATAAATAAACTTAAGAAAGAAAATATGAGAGAAGGGGCAAAAAAAAAAAAAGGCATTCCAGTTTAGAAATGACCCTTCCCTTTTTCTTCTTTTTTCCTTTCAAATGTTAAGACCATAAATAAATGGTCATTTCCTTATCTTAAATAGAAACATAGATATTCGTGGTTTCATTCTTTTGAGTTTTACTAGTTTGCTACTCTGCTCCCAGCATTGTTAAAGAACACATCACAGCTCTGTTGATTTTTGCTCCCTATTTTGGACCCCCTAGAATGAAAATTCAAGTTGACACAAATATCTTCCCTAGTAATCACCATAACTTTAAATGAACTGTCTCTTTTTAGAGTTCATGGTATTGGTACCCTTTTGAATTCCACTCTTTACAAGTATACAATTACAAGTGTTTGATTTACATAGTGCATAGAAATAACACTAAACACTTGCGGGAGATTAATAGATACATAAAAGTAATGTTAGTTCATCTCCTAATAATTTAAACTTTTAAAAGAGTTAATTTCTCAACAATTTCTAACACAATTCTTTATATTTCAAACAAACAGTCGCCATTTAAATCCTGGAATATCATTAGCAATTAAAATAATTATATTCTATTCAAAAGAAAACAGAGAGGCATTACTGCATAGATAAATCCTGAAAAATAGTTATCACCCTTTTAGAGTAACCCCTGGCATCAATATCTTACAAGTTGTTATAGAAATATTCCTCCTCAAACTTTAGAAACTTAAGGCACAAAGAATCACACAAAATTTCTAAGTGCTAGCCAATTTGGATAATGTAGATTAAGTCAGCATAATATTTGTTTTTTCAATTGTGCATCATTCAACAAACTCCTATGAGGCTTCAGCAGTAAAGAACATTACAAAAAATCCCACATTTCAGAGTTTTGGAAAATGTCTCAGCTGTATGCTAAATATGGTAAACTAAATGCAATGATGGAGCATCTCAAGGTCTCTCCATCAGGCTGGCTTTTGGGAAGAAAAAAAAAAATAAACATGTTTAAATTCCTACACACTTTTAGTTCATGTATTTAGACAATCTATAATTCTTATGAAACAAATCTCATTGCAGCAAAGTGTTAAACCCTCCCATCACTTACTTAATACTAGCTTCTAAAAAAATAAGCAAGATACTTGAGAAGAGTTAGCTACAATTCTATAAAAAGTTCAAGTAGTTAGAAAATGAACTAATTATTTTTTTATATGTTATATTTGAATGTTAACAATTCTCTTCACTTTATGAACTTTTTTTAAAAATTACCCCTAAATTAATATGCTATTACTTGTGGGCTAAATAGAAAAATGTGATAGGCTCTCAATTATGAGTGATAAGCTCTCACTTTTATGCTGTGTAAATAGTTTTGAAAGCCCATTAATTAGAATTAACAATCAATTCTCCTAAAAATTCAAGTTATTAAACGGTGAACTAAATATTGTTTTATATGTTGTATTTGGGTCTTAAGAGAATATATTTTGTTGGTTTATCTAACAACTAATAACTTCAACTATCTAATTCTCAATGTTCTTTTTCTATATTATCTAGAAAAAAAAAATTCTTACTTGATTTGAAAATAACGTGACTACGTATAAATAGATATGTAAAGTGAATTGTTTTATCTCATCTTATATATCATTTAATGTTTATAATTGACTCATGATATAATATTATCTTATTTTATTTAAATATCATATCATCTTATTTTATCTCATTAAAACCGTAGATCTAATAGACATAACTTTAAATATATGTTGTATTATTTTTCATATTTTTTACTTGTTTCGTTTTAATGACAAATATGATATCTAAATTAATATTGTTTCATTATTATCTAATATCATTAAAATTTCAATAACACAACATTAGATAAGTTTTAAAAATTAATTAATCATTTAATAAATGTCATTCACAACACAACTTAATCTAAACATGCATGTATAAGGTAATAATAGGTTATTTTAATTTGTTTTATCATTCACCCGACCAGGCACTATAGTTGGCAAAGAGAGTGCCTTATAGCTAGAAGGTCCTTAGTTTGAGTCAGACCCGAGGGCTTGAAACATAGTTTGATATTTGTTCCACTTCCCTAAAAATGAATATTTTGATTGGCGACTTTAGAAATTCCTATTCTATTCCTCTGGAATAATTTTGATCGAACAAAATTACTGAATTGAAGCATTCATTAGGTCTTCAATTTTCTATATTATATTATATATATATTTGAAGACAAGATATATACTATATCAAACTCTCTATATTTTTGCTTATTTCACTATTTAAAAATCTCATACTGTGTACAATGACTTGTTCTCTGTAAAATAGCACATGCATATATTAGCCTAGCGATCTAGACGGAAAAAAAACCCTGCTTCCGCCACTAACTACATGGTCAATTGCATAAAAATGTTTGGTTTATACTCATATAAATGGTAATTAAAATAATTTAAAATATTATTATATTTGGTTTTAATTTTAATCTTAAATATAACCTAAAAAATTACAAAATTAGTAGAAATAATTATTCATTCCATACCTTCATAATTACAACATAATGTTTTATTTATTTATTATTTTTCATATAAAAATAAAAAAAGATTTATCTTTAATTTTATTTTAATTTTTATCATTATTTTATTTTTCTACTCAAACAATCATAATAACAATATTTTCATTTAATTAAATTTATATTAACATTCTTATTCGGGCCGAGCATTATCATACTTATTTAAAATGCTTTGAAACAGGTTAAAGAAAGACTCTGTCATACCATTCATGAGATATCAGATATTGGGAGTGTAGAAAAAACAAGAAATAACTCTACACAAAAGAGTTCTCTAGTTTGTATTATTTTCTTCATGTTTTCATTACAATTATATAGCTATTTATAAGGAAATTTTATTCCTTCAATTACTCTTTAAATTAAGCATTCCTTGATTTACTCCTTGAATTAAGCATTCCTTGATTTACTCCTTGAATTAAGGATTCCTTGTTTTACTCCTTGAATTAAGGATTCCTTGTTTTACTCCTTGAATTAAGGATTCCTTGTTTTACTCCTTGAATTAAGCTCCTTGTTTTATTCCTTGAATTAAGGTCCTTGTGTTTATTCTTTGAATTAAGAACTAATATCCAATACTCCCCCTCAAGCTGGATCCAGAAGATTTATGGATCCAAGCTTGGACAAAAGTCGTTGAAATTGATGAGAAGCCAAGGGCTTGGTGAAGATGTCAGCCAGTTGGTCGAAGCTTCTTGTATAATGTGTCTGAATCACCTGTGATTGAACTTGTTCACGAACGTAATGACAATCAACTTCAATGTGTTTCGTCCTCTCGTGAAACACTGGGTTTGATGCTATATGCATAGCTGCCTGATTGTCGCAAAATAAGGACATAGGAAGAGTTGTAGGAACACCTAAATCACACAGAAGACCTTTAAGCCATATCAACTCACACGCAGTTGAAGCCATTGCACGATATTCTGCTTCGGCACTTGATCTGGCAATGACAGTTTGCTTCTTACTCTTCCATGTGACCAAGTTTCCACCGACAAATGTACAGTAGCTAGTGGTGGACTTGCGATCAATTGCATTCCCTGCCCAATCAGCATCACAATACCCCATGATTTGTGTGTTGTCATTCTTCTTCATGATAATACCACGACCCACTGATCCTTTTAAGTAGCGTAAGATCCTTTTAACAAGGGTCAAATGCTCAAGTGTTGGGGAGTGCATGAATTGGCTCACAATACTTACAGAATATGTGATGTCAGGTCTGGTGATTGTTAGGTAGATCAACTTACCAACCAGTCGTTGGTAATAACTTATATCCCTGAGTGGCGTGCCCTTCAAGCTAGGTTTGAGCTTGCTGTCAAGAGGGGTAATGGCTAGTTTAGCATCGCTCATGTTAGCTTCCTTAAGCAAATCTAGGACATATTTCCTTTGGTTAAGAAAGAGTCCCTTGTGCGAGGTTGCCATTTCTATACCAAGAAAGTACTTCAATATCCCAAGGTCTTTAATTGCAAACCTTTGTCTGAGGGACTGTTTGAGGTTGAAAATCTCGTCAGCATTATCACCTGTAATTATCAGATCATCTACATAAATCAGCACAACCAATTTGCCCATAGCTCCTGTGCGAACAAATAGTGAGGAATCGGCATTGCTGCTTTTGAAACCAACACTAGTGAGAACTGAGCTTAGCTTGGCATACCAAGCTCGTGGGGACTGTTTCAAACCATAAATGGATTTGTGCAATTTGCACACTAAATCCAGTTCATTGCTTTGAGGATGCCCAGGTGGCAATTTCATATAGACTTCTTCTTTGAGATCACCATGCAAGAATGCATTCTTCACATCCATTTGGTACATGGACCACCCCTTGTTTACAGCCACAGACAGTAACACTCTTACTGTGTTCATTTTTGCAACAGGTGCAAATGTTTCTTTGTAATCCACCTCGAATGTTTGAGTGAATCCCCGAGCCACCAATCTTGCTTTATACCTCTCAATTGATCCATCTGACTTGAATTTGAGCTTATAGATCCATTTGCAACCCACAACTTTCTTGCCTTTTGGAAGTTTGGTGATGCTCCATGTGTTGTGTTGATCTAGGGCTTTAAGTTCTTCTTGCATGGCTTCCTTCCACACCTCTTGGCTGTTGGCCTCATGAAAGTTTTGAGGCTCACTGTAACTCGATATAGTGCTGAGGAATGCGGCATGGGTTGGTGTCACTCTCTTATATGACACATAATTTGAGATGGGATGTGTGGGTTTGTAGGTGACAAAGTCTTGAAGTCTTGTGGGAGGTTGCCTAACACGCATTGGATTACATCGTGGAGCAGAAGGAGTTATCTCACACTCGTTCACATCTTGTACCATATTGTGAGGATCATCTTGATTATCACCATCTTCATGCAGTGTACCATTAAGACGAGACCCTTCATTGTTATTTTCAGTGAGAGATGCATCAATGTTGACATAGCTGGGATCTTGTTGTTGTGGAGCCTTAAGTTCGATTCTTGGTAATGGAAACACATCCAAGATGTCATCCCCTTGACTTGTGATTTCATGTGACTTGCTAAAAAAAGGGTTAGTTTCATAAAATCGAACATCTTTAGACACAATTAATCTCCTAAGTTGGGGATCATAACACTTATATCCCTTTTGTGTAGATGAATAACCAAGAAAAATACATTTAACAGCTCTAGGATCCAATTTATCTCGATGATGAGATTGAATATGTACAAAACAGATGCAACCAAAGACTCTAAGGTGTGAAAGGTTAATTTTCCTTCCTTTCATGACCTCTAGAGGAGACTTGAAATCCAAGACTCGACTGGGTAATCTATTGATGATGTAAGCAGCTGCCATAACCCCTTGGGACCAGAATCTCTTTGGTACATTCATTTGTAGCATTAATGCTCTAGTTTTTTCAAGTAAGTCCCGGTTTTTGCGTTCAGCTACACCATTTTGTTGAGGTGTGCCAACACAACTTGTTTGATGCATAATGCCATGAATGCTCAAATATTGTTTCATGATATGGGACATGTATTCGGTGCCATTGTCAGACCTTAAGGTTTGAATTTTAGAAGAAAAGTGATTTTTAACAAGATTATGAAAGTCCTTAAATACTTCCATAACTTCATTTTTAGACTTTAAAAGATATAACCATGTGACTCGAGAGAAATCATCAACAAAAATCACAAAATACTTATAACCATCAAAAGATTCATTAATTGGTCCCCATACATCTGAATGAACTAGTTCAAAACACTTACTAGCCCTAGACAAGGAAGAATTAAAAGGCAATCTAGTGGCCTTAGACAAGTGGCAAGTTTCACATGCAATTTCATCATTTCCTAAGTTTGGAAATAAAGTTGACAAAATTGGTAGAGAAGGGTGAGCTAAACGTTGATGCCACAATTGATTATCTTGGATAGGATTAAACTTAGCTTGAAACCCTCTGGGATTGCTCTTGGATATGTAATAGAGACCATCTAAGTAAAACCCTTCACCAATCGTCTTTTTGGTGACACAATCCTGAAAAATGACATTGTGAGGAGAAAAAATGGCTAAGCAATTCAAGGTATTTGTGATTTTTCCTACAGACAGAAGTTGGAAAGGAAAGGAAGGTACATATAAAACTACCGACTCGATTTCATCTGACATTAATTTTATTTTTTCCTTTCCTAAAACCTTTACATTCTCACCATTTGCAATTGAAACTTGAGAAGGATTTGCTAATTTTTCAAACTTATGAGACTTTGACACATGGTTTGTCATATGATCTGTGGCACCTGAATCTACAACCCAAAAATCATGCAACATATTTATTTTAAGAGCAGTTTTAAAGGCTTTTATGATACCTTGCATGTCCTCTTGTGGTATGAGTTTTGTATCTGCCAAGAAGCCCGCAAACTTGCCTAGCAATGCTGTCGAGTTTCCTTCTTCTATGCTATCCACACAGTCAATTCTAGCTCCTCTTGTCTTGCTTTGAAGATACAACATAAACTCATTCATGAGTTCAGCTGGATTCGCTGTGAAGTTCTTGAATGGATCAGACCCATTAGAGGTAGAGGCAAAAACACGATTAGCACGGAGTCCAGTACGATTCACTTTCTGTAAACTCTTATCCTTTATAAAATCAGGTTTTAATTCTGGATGTAGAATCCAACATGTGTCCTTAACATGGCCCGTATGGTTGCAATGTTGACACTTCAAGTTTGGATGCTTCCCTTTGTACTTCCTCTCGTTGGTTAGATAGGCTCTTGCCTCAGGTGAATTAGCCATTGTATCCTTGTTCATGACTTTCCTTCTTACTTCTTCACGTTGAATTGTCGCACATACATTGGTGAAGGAAGGAAGTTCTGTATTCATGAGTATATGGCATCGTATATCTTCATATGTTGAATCCAGACTGGACAAAAGTTGAAATATCTTATCTTCTTCTGCTCTCTTTCGTAGCAGAGCTACATCGGTTGTATGAGGACGATATATTTCCAACTCATTCCACATGCTTTTCATGCTTCCTAAGAGTTGTACAAAAGGCTTGCCATCTTGTTGCAGATCTGAGATGTCTTTCTTTAATTGAAAAACTCGTGCAGCATTATTTTGACTGCCATACATTTCCTTGACCGTCTCCCATAGTTGGTATGCAGATTCAGAGTAACTGAATATTTCAGCTAATTTACGTTCCATGGAATTTAGGAGCCATGACATAACGAGCTGATCCTTACTAAGCCAGGATTCATAGGTTGGTGAGGAAACATCAGGTACTTCGATGCTTCCATTTATGAACCCCAACTTGGACCTTCCACCTAGAGCCAGAGACACTGCTCTTGACCAAGGCAAGTAATTAAACTCATTCAACAAGATTGAGCTTAATCTTTGATTTGGGTTGACATCCACCTCATGCATATTCATGAAGGAAAGCACTGATGAACTTTCAGCTTCTGATCCTAGCGGCTTGTCTTCAGCCATTTCAAAGATTGAAGATGCTAAGATAATAATAAAGCAGAAGCAAGTTAATTTTCCTGCTCTGATACCATGTAGAAAAAACAAGAAATAACTCTACACAAAAGAGTTCTCTAGTTTGTATTATTTTCTTCATGTTTTCATTACAATTGTATAGCTATTTATAAGGAAATTTTATTCCTTCAATTACTCTTTAAATTAAGCATTCCTTGATTTACTCCTTGAATTAAGCATTCCTTGATTTACTCCTTGAATTAAGGATTCCTTGTTTTACTCCTTGAATTAAGGATTCCTTGTTTTACTCCTTGAATTAAGGATTCCTTGTTTTACTCCTTGAATTAAGCTCCTTGTTTTATTCCTTGAATTAAAGTCCTTGTGTTTATTCTTTGAATTAAGAACTAATATCCAATAGGGAGCAAGGCAGACAAAACACCAAACAGGTGGCGTGCAGCTCTCTCAGTCCAAAATTTCAATCCTTACTTGCAACTCAAAACATACGGGCCCAACCTATTTATGTCCTGCCAAAACAACCTTTGTTGCTTCATAGACAAATTGGGAAAGAAACAAAGAATAGAAGAAGAAGAATCACTTACAACAATGGCTTGGATGGGTCCTTTCTCATAAGGAACGAAACGAAAGAGGGTAAGAGGCTGTGGTATGGGAAGAGCTATGACTGATGACGTAGCAGTTAAAGACTGACGTAACCAAAAAGAGGCTTCAGATTCGGGTGTTGGGGAATTCGTAAATATGTCAAAGAGAGTAACATGGATTGCCACCATTTTCTATTTTTTTTCTTCATCTCTGTCGAAATAACAGTATCAACGGACACGGGTACGGATGGAATCATTTATTGATATAATTATTTTCAAATTTAATTATAAAACATATATTCTAAATCGTTCGAAAATCATTATAATTTATGAATAATTTTTTATTTTTCAAAAAAATTTAACTTTTTATATAATTATACGAAAAATCAATAAATATATAAATTAATTAAATAATATAATTAATTTCAGATAAAAAGATTATAATTATTAATATAATTAATTTTAGATATGAATAATTATTATTATTAATATAATTGTATTTGTTAATTCATATTTGATTTTTATTTAAAATCGTAATAATTTTTAAAATTTATTAGTAAGGTGGCGTTTGCTAACTATCAATTGATTGTAATTTTTGGGTTTAAGTTTATGAGTGTTACCAAACGGGAATTTAGCCTTCGAATTAAAATTGTAATATACAAGTCAACATCGTGTTTGGGAATTTCGATAGTTTCGAGCACCAATCCAAGTCATTCAATGTGATAAGTTGTACACTTACATTGTCTCGTGGATTTTGGTGGTGAAAAATTTATAAATCAACAATTTGTATGCTTATTCACTCTCGTAAACTCAATTATGATTCTATTTTTAAAATAATTTAATTTTTAGTTTTTAAAATATTTTTTATATTGTAAAAAATATTAACATATTATATTTTAAACATAAAAAAATAAAATTTGTACGTGGTTAAAAAACTTAAATTTATTGTAAAAAATACAAGAATAAAACTACAGTTGTAAATAAATTAAACTATCTATTAATTTATAGTGTAGTTAATATAACTTTCTTTCTTATCATTTTAAATTCAAATTTAAATCTCATTTATATAATTTTATTTTTTTTAATAAAAAACTTTAATATATCTTTAAAAAATATATCTAACTAAACTAATAAAAAAAACCAAAATTATTGCCAAAAAAAAGTAAGCGAATAATGCCAAAAAAACTAAAATATCCGAATCCCAATCACTCCCACCCTTGCACCTGCATAAGCACAATTCCACGATGAAACTGAGTATATAACTCGTTGAAAAAGAGTAGACAGCATCCAAACCCTTTCCCTACCAACCATACCTCTGTAACAGTCCTTCAGTCACCTTTACTCTTTTCATTCAAATACTCTCAAATCTTTTATCCTCCAAATTCCCAAAAACCCAGAAAGAAAGAAAGAAAAAAATAGTTCATCATGGGATTGAGCAACAACCTAACAGCAACTCTCAACTTCATAGCCTTCCTCTGTTCAATACCCATAATAACTGCTGGCATATGGCTAGCTGATCAGCCTGACAACGAATGTATCCACTCCTTCAAATGGCCTGTTATTCTTTTAGGAGCTCTTGTTTTGTTATTCTCACTTTCTGGCTTTGCTGGTGCTTATTATAACAAACAAGGTCTTCTTGCTCTCTACCTTGTTTGTATGGCCATTCTCATAGCCCTTCTTCTCATTCTTCTTATCTTCGCTTTCGTTGTAACTAGACGTGATGGTAGCTATGACGTCCCTGGTAGAGGTTACGATGAGTATAGACTTTATGGGTTCTCTGAATGGCTCAGAGAACATATCACTGATCCTGAAAATTGGGGAAAAATAAAAACTTGCTTGGCTGATTCTAGTGTTTGTTCGAAGCTCACCCGGAATTACATCTCTGCTGACCAGTTTTTTACTGCTCATATCTCTCCTCTTCAGGCAAGTCCTCTTCTTAGTGTCCTTGTTTGCTCTGTTTCTCTCAGTGGCTGGTTGGCTGCATATTTTTGTGATTGTTATTTTCAATTGATGCTTCGTTACGAAAACTAGCTAATTGTATTGGTTATTTCAAAGATCTGAAGAATAAAAAAATAAACAAATGAAAGAAGACAGAACAGAGTGACATCAACTTATATATTCAATTAAGTTTCTCCGCGTCTCTTTTGTCCTAAATGCGTTTTCCGTTGTCAATAGCTACAAGGTTATTTACATTGACGTTTTCTAATACAACAGGCACGGGGAGACGTTATAATCAGTGCAATTACCAACCAGCCATTAGTTTTATCTGGAAAACAAGTGCTTGGGATTTTTTCTCTCTCTCTCTTCAATCTATATGTTTCTGACTTTTTGTGGTAAATTTAGTGTCTTTTTCACTTTTTTAATCTCTTGTCTGTGGCTCGAGTTCACACAATCTGCATTTTAGAACGGGAAAAAAATGTCTTTGAAGTTTAAGTTAACCTTCTTTGCCTAGAAGATACTGCAAATGACAGGACAGTTCTATATGATCAAAGAAGTTTCTGAATTTTCCTGCAAAGAGCCAAAGAGCAGTGTTGTGCACAAAATGAATCTGTATGCTTTTATATATATCGTAAATTTTTTGATACGTATAAGAGTGCAGACATGTTAATTTTTTCAATTTTATGAAAATTTTCGCAAAATTGAGTTGTCAAGTACGTTCTTATCATGTTGCTTAAGTTGAATACAGGTATTTAATGAAAAATGAAGATTTTGTTTAACATAGAGATCACCGCATGTTTGAAATATGTATGCTTTTAAGGAATGAAAAGTAGCACTGACAACCCAATTAAGATAAATTATTGATATTAGATTAGACTAACTTAAAGTATAGTATTTAAATTTAAGGTCTTGATTTGTCTTCATAGCATAATGTTAAAAAGCACATTATGGTTGCCAGGCTGCCAACTTAGGGGGGTTTCCAATTTTGTCCTCTTCTTTATTCATCGTTGTTGTTTCAATAACATGTTATGTTGGATTAAGTTTATGTTATTCTTATATATAATTGCAGTCTGGATGTTGTAAACCTCCGACAGCTTGTGGATATAATTATGTAAATCCAACATTGTGGATAAACCCAACAAACCCAATGGTTGATCCAGATTGCTTATTGTGGAGCAATGACCAAAGTCAACTATGCTACAATTGTGAGTCTTGCAAGGCTGGTCTTTTGGGAAATTTAAGAAAAGAATGGAGGAAAGCTAATGTGATTCTCATAGTAGCTGTGGTGGTTCTTACTTCAGTCTATCTTATTGCTTGTAGTGCTTTCAAGAATGCCCAAACTGAGATCCGCCGTCAGAAATAGGTCTGGGTTTGGATACCTGATTTTATTTTGTTCCTGTAAAAAAGAAAAATGTTAATTATTCCTCTGTTTTAGAACGTTTGAAATTGGTTTGTGAACGGACAGCCAGTGATAAAAAGTAGGGGAATTCTGTTTTCAAGTGATTGCTTCAAACTTTTTGTAAAAATGAGAATAGGAATCTCGGATATCTGCTTTTATTTTTCTTCTGAGAATTAGATTCTTCTATTTCAGTGGTCATTTTTGGCTTCTATGACATATCAGTATTCTTTTATTATAAATCAATATTACAAATATATAATTTTTTATTAAATATAATTATTTATTTTCGTTTACATTTATCAATAACACTATCAATCCATATACCAACATAGACCAGTCAAATTTACAATTAATGCAACTTTAGCTGATAGATAGGTTTAAGTAGTAAAGTTGGTACACCAGTTTAGTTGATAAATGTTAGTGTAGGTGTGAATGTTACATTGGGCGTGATATGAGATTAAACTCTGTACTATGTGATAACACTTGTATCCTCTACTTCTACGTGATACCATAAAGGGGAAGCCTCCAACACTTCTATCCTACTTCTACGTGCTACCATAAAGGGAAGTCTCCCTGAACGGAACCAACATTATAAATTTGAGAGGGCAAAAATGCACATTATATAAGTAATTAGTAACGAAAATAATATATTAAATACTTAATATTAAATTATAAAAAAAATAGTCATCACAGAGCAAAATCTTACCGGTAAGCTAAAAGAAAAATCTCATACATTGTTTTTGAAATTGCTAATGCTCTTTGAGAAAAATTGTCCCATCATAACAATATTAATAAGAAATGAACATGTTGTGTATCAAACATCTTTAACAAACCAAAAACATACCTACAATGAGAATTCCAACGTGTTTCCATACCAACTAACGATCTTTTTTTTAGAAATATCAAATAAAGATATACCCAATGCGTAATTATTAATCCAAATCCAAATACTTTTCTTCTCTTTTAAATAAATGTGTTTATAATTAGGGGGGAAAATATGGGTTGGTCGGGATCCCCTCAAGCCATGCTTGGGTTCTGTTATAGGAAACCTCAACGAGTAAAAAATTATATCATAATGTACATAATTTAGGATAGCACGATAGTTGCTTATCACAATAATAAAAAAAAATAACCAAAATAATAATAATAATACACATATTATTTAAAATTTATCACAAATTTAAAATATGTAAAAATTATATCATAATGTACATAATTTAGGATAGCACGATAGTTGCTTATCACAATAATAAAAAAAAATAACCAAAATAATAATAATAATACACATATTATTTAAAATTTATCACAAATTTAAAATATGTAAAATTTATTCCTGTGGTAATTTTTCTTCTAACAGTATAGTCTTTCAATGAAAAATGCCTGTAAATAGGTATGTTAATCCAAGTAAAGCCTATGTAATTGTGAGTAGGATCCATGAACGTAGGACCCAATATGTATTTAATAAATTAAATATAATTATATTATGATTATTTTGTGTAATATTTGATGATAATAGTATAATATAATTAACAATAAATATTTTAATATAATAATATGTACTTAAAATTAGATTTAATTTATTTTATGTAATTTTCTTACGTATCAAAATAATTTAATTATTAAAATTTATTAAAATTAAAATTTAATTTATTTTTATATTTTTTAATATTTTAAAAGAAGTAAATATTTTTAATTTAAGATAAAAGAAAAAATCAAAACATATGATGTTAAAATTGAATTTTACACGGACTAAGTAAGTATCTAATAAAATCTAGACTCATACCCGTATTAATTTTTCATATAATTATATAATTTTTATTAAGTAGAATATATTTCACTTTACAACTAAATAAATAATTATACAAAAATTATAAAGTAAATATCTTTAACATCATGTAAAACATGACCTTGGAGAGATTAAAGTCAACTATACAAAAATTTAATTTTATAGGTAATAATTATTTTATAATTTTTAAAATAAAAAATTTATTAAAAATTTATTTAAAAATATATTGATTTTACAAATTATTATATATTTAATTTAATATTATTATGGTTCACAAAATTTTTTTGCTATAAAAATTTATAAATTATTTATTTTATACTTATAAATGATTATATTTTAGTATTATTATTGTTGGATAAAATTTTCATTAATGAATATTAGTTATAAAAATAACAATTTATATGTTATGAACTAATAAAAAAAAAGATAAAAAATTGTTAACTCTCCTAGTTTTGTTATAAGAATAAAAAAATCTCTTATATTTTTTAAATAACTATACATATTTGAGTTTGTTAGCTATTTTTATTTTCTTCCACAATGACAACTAAGCACGGTAAAAAAAATTTAAGTTATAGTCATATCTTATTTTTTTTCTTATATGTGTCTCTTTCTCTTATTAAAGTTCAAAATTTGTAGAGTAAATAATTTTTTTTACTACCAAACTTTAGAGTTATTAAAAAATATCATTGAATTTGGATTTTTTATTTCTTTACCATTAAACTTTACAAATATTACAAAAATATACTATCAATTTTTTTTATTACTTCCATATTATTAAATTTTATAAATGTAATAAAAATATCATCGATGTATAAATAATTTGTCGTTAATTAACTCTCATTAGCTAATTGACATGGACGATATTTTGTAACATTTTTTCAAAATTTAATTGTATGAAAATAAAAAATAAAAGCTTGATAATAATTTTATAATTGTATAAATGTAACAAATCAATGCTTGATAGTATTTTTGTAACAATCTCCAAAGATTTGTGATAAAAAAATATATTTACTTAAATTTATATTATTCATGTATTTGTTTTATTCAAATTCCATAAATAAACATTATAGTTGCAATTTCAAACTTTTTATTTAAAGTTTTATAAAAAATATTTCAGTTTTATCACGTTCAAAATTAAATTTTAAATTCTCATTAAATTAATCCACAACAAAAATAAATTTCATTTACATCTTTATTAATCATTTTTTAAAACATTATTCATATTTCATAAAAAAAAAATCAAATATCATTAATCGATTCTTATCCACCTATAAACTTTAGATTTATTTATATTTTTGACCAAAAATATGAACTTTAAATTTATTTAAAAAAGTTAATATCTTATTTTTATGTCTTGTCTTAGTCAATAAAATTGCTTGAATGGATTTACCCAAATTGGAGAATAAATGATAATAACACGAAGCAAGAAAAGTGGTAAATGGTTTTTTTTTTTAATCAAAACCAGAATTACCACAAAATATATTGGAAAATATTCCCAAAAACCATTTTGAAAATATTGTCACATTAGAAAATATTACACAATCATAACATAACAGAGCCCATTTTCAAACTTATTTTCCAGATCCAAAACCAATGAACCAAATCCCAGATACCACTATCAACTAAATATTTCCAAATAGATCATACAAAACTTTCAGTAGGTAATCTCTTGAAAAGAAGTAGTTCCCTTAGCCTTGAGCCTTGTAGAGGCAAAATTATATTTTGCTGCCATCTGCTGTGGCAACTTGTTCTATAGTATTAAATTTGAAGAATTTTAAATAAGATTTTCGTAATACTTTTATTTTACATGAATTTTCATCAATAATAAATTAATAATAATATATTCAACATATTCATATCATTTATATTTAATTTTCATAGAGTCCACATTCATTGGTTCACGTAAAGCTTTTGTTTTGCTAAACGGAACGGATCTATGATCATCACCTTCCTCCAACACAAAATTATTAATTTCTTAAATGAACGTTGAGTCAATACATAAGACTTTTAAGCTGATGAATAAACCAAAAAAAATTAAATATAGAAGAGAAGTCTAAATTTAATCTATATTTTTAATATTTTGGATTTCATAAATTATTAAATTGTTGTTTTTATTTTCAGAAGTGAACATTGAAACAAAATACATGTAATAAATTGTTAGGGCTATTTAAATTTTAATAAAATATATCCATCAGCGAATTGTAATATATAAAATTATTTTATTAAAATACACACGGTCATTGAATTTGTTACATGTAAGAATGTACAAAAAAAATTGTAGGTTCGGTTATCCACATTATTAATTTAGTTTTTATTCGATAAATTTTAAAAATAAATATATACGATTTTATTGAACATGAAATAATGGGTACGGTTATATTAATAATTGTACTCGTCTGTATCTGAAATTAATTATATTTATTAAATTATATTATATATTAATTAATAATTATGATTTATTAATTTTTTGGGTAAGTATATAAATTTTAAAAAAAATTTGTCTCTAAATCATAACGATTTTTGAAAAATTTTAAATATAAATTTTTATAATTTGATTTAGAGAGTTATATCAATAATCATTTCCCTTAATAAAAATGACATTGATAGACTTACGTGTAGACTTTGTTACATTAAGAGATAGTTGACTAATACACCATGCTACTTAATATTGTCCTTATTGTAGAATTAAAAAAAATAAAAAATAATTGAAAATAATGAAGGAACGCATTTTATATGGACTGGAATCGTGATAGTAAATTGGACAAACTCTCGTGATGTTATATATTTATGCATTTACTAAACATGTAGGCCTATTTTGATGTGAATGTTAATATTTCATTGAAAATAGTAAGGTTTATTTCTTATAAAAAAAAGTTGATTATTTGCTCTAACGTCCAGGCTTAATTAATATTCATATATATTTTTTATTTTAAGTTATAGATTTAAATTACTCTTTAATATTAATTAATTTAAAAATATTTAAATTTTATTTTACACAATTATAACAAAAAGTTTACTAAATCAACTTAAAATATATTAACTTTAAATTTTAAGTTGATTCAACTTTATAATCGTCTTAAAATTTTAAGTCGATTATACGGTAGAATCAACTTAAAATTTTAAATCAATCTTATGTGTCAACTGACTTAAATTTTTAAGTGATAAAACTCATTTTAAATCGATTCTATCCTAAAATCTACTTAAAATGATATAATCCCAACATCTTTTTGGTTTTTTGTTAACCTTCTGTATGTTTTAAATCACGTAACAGCAAAAAATAACCATAATATATTTAAAAGAGTTTTTAAATTTTTTATTTATTTAATACTATATATTAATTACTTAAGAATCAATTTATAATAACAAATAATTTATATATAATGCATATACACAAATTTAATTTAATTACAATATCATTAAATGTTATAAGAAAATATACATATGCATAGTGTATTAAATGTAAAATTACAATATATATATATATATATATATATATATTATTTCATATCATCAGATTTTTTTTATGACGTTATAATTTGAAACATGTGTTCTGCTCATTTTTCTAATAAATTTTCAAAATTTATCTATCGTAGTCTGTTTTACTCCAATTAAATAACTACATATATTTAAATTTAAAACAATAATTTAATATCATGAATTCATTAAAAAATAACTTATATGTTAAAAGATCAAAATAACTTATATGACATAGGTATGTGAAATATTGGATCTGAAATCTTTGAAACTAACAAATTTAAAGTATGATTATGAAACAAGTAAACATATCAAATAGTACCTAACAAATATTGAGAATCGAGAAACGTAAATAAACAAAAAACTTGTTTCCTAATTATTCTGAATGCTGAACATATTAACAAAAGAATTAGATGTATTTAAATTTAAATTATTATTTAACATCATAAAAATAAATTATACGTTAATAAAGTATATTAGTTGACAAGATTAATATATTTTTAATTAATATGTTATATTTGAGATGATCTCGCTAGTAAACTTCACAACAAAGTAACACACATGATTTCATCTTCTTGTCATGTAACTTATAAAAAAACAAGTATATATGGTTTATCAATTTGAAATCTTTATTATTCAATATTACAATTTATTGAATTAATAATAATCATTATTAATATTTACTTGTATATACCATAATTTTATCCCATGTAAATTTATGTTTTTTTAAGGAGGATGTTGTTAATCTTATTTTATATATTTCATGTCTTATCAAAGTTTAAAATAATTAATATTTTCGTCTTTAGTTAATATTACAATGAACAATATAAGAAAAATAATTAGTTATAAAATATTTACTTTATATGAAGTGCTAATATTAAATGATCATTTGTGTCTTCTATCTTAGATAAATTTACAAAGATAAATTCAAAATCATTTATTTTATATCTAATATTTATAGTATATTTGACTCAATAATAAAAGAATATGTTTTCATTGATACAAATACTTTTCGACATCTTTTAAAAGTTTCGAGATCATCATTATGTAGCTCATTTTCCACAACATGAAACATATTTTTCATCTATACATTATGTTAGAGTGTTTATCCTGCTACGATGTATCTAATCCACTTTCATCGTTATTTATCTCTTGCGTATCATCAATCTTTATCTATGATAATACTAATATTTATAACTTTAAAAAAATATCACTACAGATACGATGATACTTATCTTCATCAACATCATGAAATTTCTTATTTTTATATTCAAAATATAGGTATCGAATCATATTTATTTAACTATTATTATTTCTATGATCAAATTCCAAGAAAGTCTATACTCTAGAAATATAATCATGCATCTTCCACAACATGAAACATATTTTTCTCCTGTATATTATGTATAGAATGCATATCCTAATAGGATGTATCTAATAAACTCTCATCCTTATTTATCTCTGGGATATTATCAATCTTTTCTCAATGATAATACTAATCTTTATAACTTAAAACAATATCATTATAGATACGATGATACTTAACCTCATAAATATCATGAAATTTCTTATTTTTACATTCAACATATAAGTATCGAATCATATTGATTTCACTATTATTATTTCTATGATTGAATTTTAAGAAAGTCTTTACTCCATAAATATAGTTGTACTCAATTCAACACTTTGATATCCAAGATTTATTCATTTTCTATTAAGGACATTAAACATATTAAAAATATATATAAAAATATCGTATAAAAATAAATATACAAAATTTAAAATAAATTCATTGTAACTTTAACAATTATAATGTTATTTTCATATATAAATAATTTAATAATAATAATAATTATTATTATTATTATTATTATTATTATTATTATAAACATATATATAACAACCTAATAAATAAATATGGTAAATTAATTAAAAAATATTATTTAATACATGTAAGAATAAGTTCACAAAAATACATTTTGAATTTAAAATAATTTATATATATATGTATACACACACAATACATGAAATTAGTTAAAGTAAATAAATAAATACATTGTATGATTTAAGCTTGGGAAAAAATGAACAAACTAAGTAACACAAAAATATATATAAATAATAATTAATATATGATCTACATAACTAAAATTATAAAAATAAACTTTAAATTTACAAAAATAAGATAAAAATATAAGAATATTAACAATAAGTGCAAAAAATTCATGAAAATACTTACAAGAATCAAATAAGTGAGAAAATGAATGAAAAATATGTTTAATAAGTGAAAAGTGTAAAAAAAATAGTGAGTATTAAGCTAAAAAATGGTGGACACCCAACTCATAGTGTTAGTAATAGTGATAAAAAAATGGATAAAAATATAGATATCATGTAATGAGAGATAGAGAGAAAATATGAAATAACAATGAGAACTATTGAGAGATGGGGAAGAGAAAAAAAGCTAGTTAGTGTTAGTCTTATGTATTAATTGACGCCACATATCAAGTGCACCATCGATTGATACGTAAAACCAACGTTATATCTGATTCATCGATTTTATGTGTCAATTGATACAACACGTGATATCACGTTATACACATTCGACACAAATCCAAGCATAGTATCGATTGATATATAAGATCAACGTTAAGTGATGCGTCAGTTGACATGTACAACTGAAGTTACACGTAGATTTATATTGATTAATATGTTCAATTAATGTTATCTACCATGAATAACATCGATTGTACACGTTAATTAATATTATCTATTAATATTTTTTTTATTTTTAAATCCATTTAAAACAAAAAAAATACAATTTTTGGTGGATTATATTATATAATTATCCTATTCTTTTTCCTTTTTTTCCCTCTTGACTAAAGCAACAGAGATAACTTTATTTATTTATATATGATAAGCAACCTAGAGAACTAGATGCATGCGACTTAATTATAATGAATTCGCGAATATAGTGAGGGGGAAATGTGAACATGAATATGATTCTTTGAAGATAATATATGCTTGAATTTAATAATGTTTAACAAAAGGCATTTTTTTTTCCTTTTCCCTCATTAGAAAATTCAATGCACATTAACAATTAATGTACAAATTATTGTTTTTAATTAAATGTATACTTGGATATGGCTTCCTGGAACCTTCTTAGTTTGAAAAAAAAAAAAAACTAATGTGAGTCACGGAACTTGGATTTAATGGTAATGCAGCTAAATATGTATTGAACGTATAAGGGTAGGTGACGTCTGGACAAGGAAGTTCCAGAACCCCAAATATATATACAAATGGTTGCTCTGACTAGATTGTTTTGTACTCAACGCGTGTTGTCAATTGTATCCTATTATGCATATGTACAGTTAATTTATTTATTAATAATAAAAAATAGAAAAAAGGTAGTAATGCTTTAAAATATATAAAAAATTACTAGTTGTTTTTATATTATAAATCTATTAAATATTAAAAAACGTATTAAAAATTTAAAATTTTAAAAAAATCATGATTATGCATATGAGTATTTATTCGAATATCTATGTTTTCTATAAATTAATTATAATTTAAAAATATGAACTTTAATAATTTTAAACATGATTTAAAAACATATAATAACTCAAAAGTTAATATATTTTAATTATAGTTAATGGATAATTATTATTACAATCCTCAATCTATTAATTTTTTTTATTATCTCAAGAAAATTAGCATTTTTCATAAAAATAAAAAAATTAGTATTTAAGTGATAGTAAAATTTGTCTCGGCAACCAACAAACAAAATTGTATTATTAATTAGGAAACTATATATATATCATATATCATATTTCATAATTTTTTTTTCTTAATAAAGCATATTTCATTTGATTGCTAGCTTGCAGCAACTACACAGAAAATTCCAAATGGCTAAAGTGTGAACCCAATGTCATCTCATGTAGTAACAATTTGTTGTAAGTAGAGGTGATGCAGGGATACTGAAATATTTTATTTATTTAAATAGTATAAATAAAATAATAAATAAATAAAGTATGATTATAATAATCATAAATAAATTTTAAATAAGATGAGAATAGATGATATAAGATTTAAATTATATGAGATAGCATGAAATTAGATTTAAATTATATGAAATAATTTTAATTAATAAACTTATTAATATCATTAAATATAATTTACTTTATACCTCTAATTGTAAATTCGTATTTAATATGTATATATATATATATATTTCTATATAATGTCGTTTAAATAATTGTTGTTTTGTGCTCGGGGTTGACTTAAAAAACTCTTATTTGCTCACCATCATTGTGTTTTTTTGACATCAATTGTGTCGTTACTTAACGAAGAGCCAATTATTGATATATATATTTTTTAATTTAATGTAATAATTAATCTCTGCAATGATAAAAAGATAAACTACCCCGTAGGGTACTTTATAGATCCCATGGATTTGATGGCAATATTATTGAATATAACATACATATGACCATTTTCAATAGGGAAAAAAATGGTCATTTTAAACTTTCAATCAGACTTTATCGCATATTCTTACATAACAACTTGAAACTAGCGGAATTTCTTTAAATGGTGATTTTCTTTTAAGTTAAATATGTTATTTTTTTTTTGTTATAAAAAATATTTTTAAATCTCATTATTTGTAAAAAATATGTCATTATAGTCCATTTGTTTGTGTAAAAGATACAAGGTAAAGATAAAATTAACTTTATATGTTATTTTTCGTTAAATATAATAAAATAATACATATATCATATGTATGTTTATATTTTTTGATGGGTACATATGTAAAAAATTAATATTTAATTTAAAAAATATTTTTCTTTCAAAATTAAATAAAATTTTTATTGTCTAATATCTAAAGTCAAACATTAGATAATTAAAATTTAATTTGATTTTTATCGAAAGATGCATTAATTTTTTAATAAAAATTAATTCATTAGATATATGTTTATTGAAAAATAAAAATATGTATATATTATTGTGTAAATTTTAGAATACATAACTCTAAATTTACTAATAATATATTCAAACAAGTAAAAAAATTACTTATATTATACCTACAATAAAAGATATTATAACACATTTTAAAGGTAACTTACAAATTGAAGAGAAATACAAACACTGAAAGAGAAAACTCTCAACTTACATTCAAACTAAAATTCTTCCCAATATAATCTACATCACACAAATATAAAACTAAGAAATAATTCTAACCACATAAATATTATCACATTCTACATCTCTTCTCTACATCTTTTTATATTTTCTCTTAAAAAAGTTTCTTCAACTATTTTATTTATTGAGTTGGTGTTGATTTTTAACAACTTTATTCAACCAGTTCATTTATTGAATTAGTGTTATTTCGACAACTTTCTTCGACCACTCCATTTATTGAGTTGATGTTGATTTTTAATATGTATGATATGTGATATTCAAATAATGAAAATTTCATTTAATTTTATCTTTATTTGATAAACAAAAAAATTTAAAAAGCATATATATATATATATATATTAAACAAAGAGCTTAAGCAACCCCTAATCCCTAAATAAATGAATCCCAATCACCATTTTCTCTCGTATTTATTTAACTCACTAAAGCATCGAATGGATTTAAAATGATTTCCCTGTATAAGTCTACTAGGTTTTATTATGCCTTACTAAAGCACAGAAAAGATTTAAAATGATTTCTCTGTATAAAGTCTACTATGTTATATTATATACACTATCTTGACGAAGTACTTAAAAAAATTCATTTTAAAGAAAATAAGTAAGAATGTTTACAAACACTGTTTTAAAATGAACCATTACAGTCATTTCGTTGAATTGATTTTAAATTTTAATTTTAATTTTTTATAAAATTTATTTATTTATTATTATATTCAAATTAAAACTTGTATTCGATCACTATATAATAGTAGGAAAAAATCAAAATTTATTTAACAAATAGTTTAAATAATATAAATAATTAAAAAATAAAATATTAATTAATATTAGAAAAATTATCGTAGTGTTGTCTTATGTTATTCAATATCATTATATTTTTCTTTTGATGTTATAATACAAAACCTATATATATAATACAAAAATTTATACACATAAATAATAACACATAATAACAGAAAAAATATGAATAATAAGTGCGTAGAATTAATAGAAATACTTACAAGAGTAAATGAAATGACAAAGTGAAGAAAAAAATTGTATTTTGTAAGTGAGAAATGGATCTAATTTTTTTTGAATATTTTGTTCAAAAAAATAGGGGATATAAAATATAAGTTAGAGAAGAAGAAAACACACTAACTGACGCTGGAATTGGTGGTCATAAGTGGCCAGAAAATGAGAAAGAGTGGAAGAAGTTTTGGATTTTTAAGGGTTATGCAACGCTTAAAATAGTTTCTATCTGAGGAAGAAAGAAGATAAAAAAGAAAATATCCACGTGTGTAGCATCGGTTTTACGTGTCAATCGATGCTATTCATGTAGCTCGAAACGTCAATTGACGTGTCGAACCGATGCTACACGTAGGACATAGTGTCGGTTTGACGTGATGAACTGATGCTACACGTAGGACGTAGTGTCGGTTCTACGTGTTGAACCGATGCTACATGTAGGACATAGTGTCGGTTCTACGTGTCAACCGAAGCTACACATGTGGATAGCGTCGGTTCACCACGTCAACCGACACTACGTCCTACATGTAGCATCGGTCTTACACCGAACCGACTTTAAATTGAAAAAAAATCAAATTTTAATATCGACTTAAATATTTTTTTTTGTAATAATAGTTGTAAAATTATGTACATGAGAAATCATGGTGATATATTCGTTACTAGGCTTCCTATTCATTTGTTAGAGGCTGATTGTTAATATGTGTTAACAACTACGGCTGTTGTTCTTTTCATATAAAAAAAATGTTCATGAGAATTATCCAAGCAAAAAATTAAAATTAATTGGTACATTAACCTGTCAATTATTCCAATAATATTTTGGAAAAATTAGAGTTAATTCAATGATACAACATAGCACGGAACATATATAAAAAGTGTATACCTGAAGGAAAATTTCACATTAATAGATTAAGTTGTATCAAAGATTAGAATAATTTTTATATATAAAAATATTTTCCCCTATTAATGGTTGTAAAATAATATATCATCTTCAAGTATGAGCCAACTTATTTTGTTTATTTATATTAAAATAAAGGCAAATAAAAGTAAACCGAAAACATAAGAAAATATAAAATGTTATAAGTGTTTAATTTACTTATTTTTAATGAAATTGATATTTTGAATTGAAATCTTAGGATGTTTATAGGAGAACTATTGACATGATGAACTTTCACATAAATTAATATCAAAATAAGGTTGAAAGAATTGTTTACATATGCACGAGGGCTCATATGGGGTATGTATCTAGGATGAACATTGTTTGGTTATTTTGAAGAAGACATTTATGAGAATTTTATATGTTAGTTATGGACCTAATCAAACATAGTGAACCCAAGTGAATTAGGTAAGGAGTTTGAAGAGAGGACATCCATTGGTTCATTGGCCTATTAGTATTCTACAAATTAGTATCAAAGCAAGGTTGAAATGATTGTCAACATATACACCCGAGCTCATGTGAGTGTTTGCGTTTGGAGATGAACTTTATTTGATAATTCTGAAAAAGGCACGCAAGAGGTCTTTATGCATCAGTGACATGCCTAATCTAACGAAGTGAGCACACGTGAACAAGGCAAGTGACCTGTAAAGGAACACCTAATCTAACGAAGTGAGCACAAGTGAACAAGGCAAGTGACCTGTAAAGGGACACTTAAGTGGATTGGTTAAAGTTTACAGATGAATTCGAAACAATTTTCAAGATGTTGGAAACATACCTATCATCCACCATATGATAATCTTGGAGTGTAGGCCTAAGAGTTGTGTGAGGAAATGTAGTATCACAATCTTTTCATATTAGCAATAACAAGGTGGACCACGTATTAAGTTCAAGGAAGAACCATATGTAACTTGTTTGAGAAAAAAAATGTTAGAATAAAAGCAAACATGAATCCTATGTTAAAAAAAATAAGATAATCTAAAGGGATATATAAGTACTTAGATTCCCCTTCTTAATAGTATTTGATCTTTTGAGTTGGAATTTTATTATAAGAAGAACATTGTTTTATTCGGTTTCCAAAAATGATTTATACTATTATTCTTTATTTTATTTATTTTCTTAATACTAATTTTTGTATAAATTTTTTGCAATTAAGATGAAATTTTTAAATTTAGGATTAGTTTATGATTCAGGTGGTATAATTCTATACCTTATGTAATTTTTTTTATTTAATAAAATAGTAAGCTTTAGTATTTTTTTTTTAAAAGATGCGCTTTTTAAATTAAGTTGTCACTTAGAAGCATGAAGCCACCTTAAACATGTAAAAAATATAGAGTTTAAATTCTAATTATCTATGTACAAATAGGTGTAATTATTTTTAGATGAACTTTTTACATCCTACTAATTATATTTTATTTACTTGTAAACAAAATTTAAGTCTATTGTTTTGAAATTTGTTAGGTAGACATTTTTTATTAAAAAATAAAATTTTATTAATTAAATATAAAAATGTACAATTAAAATTAAAATAGAGCAATGTGAAAATATTAATAATAAAAATTATTAAGCTAAAAATATTTTTTTAGTAAATTGTGAAAAATGTGATCTTTTATATTTTGTTCTATATTATAATTTAATTTTAATTTTGAAGTATTAGAATATATATATATATATATATATATATATATATATATATATATATATATATATTGATAATAAAATATAAACTTAATGAGCATAAAAATAATATAAATCATCTTAAAGAAATATTTAAGTAAAATAAATTTATCTTAAAATAAGATATAAGAAAAATATATAAATGTATGTTTTATTTAAATGAACTAAAAAGAGAAATATATGTAAAATAAAATAGATAGAAATACATTCATTTAAAATAAAAAAATAGGAAAAAAAAGGAAGAAAAACAAGTGGTGTGAAGATTAGGTAGACATATTAGTTACAAAATTTAACACGTTAAAAAAATATACATATTTATCATTTTAAAAAATAATTTATAAATAAAATAACGTGCATATGATTTCTATAAATTCACCAATGTCTCTCCCTTCTCCTTCCCACTCCTTCGATACTCCTCTTTCTCATTTTGTGGAACTCTTCCTCTCATCTGAATTAAAACAATATCCAAAATCCAGCGACCGGGTCAAAATGGACCGACCCAAATTCGTAATCGAAGCTTCAGAAGCCAAATCCATGGCCAACCAATCCGGTCTCACCACTCTCCAACTCTTAGCCTCCCTCGTCAAGCCAGCTCAGACTCTCGCTCGTCCACCTATCTCCAAATTCCACGTTGGCGCAGTCGGGTACGGATCCTCAGGTCGAATTTTCATCGGAGTCAATCTCGAATTCCCAGGTCTTCCTCTACACCACTCCGTCCACGCTGAGCAATTCCTCGTCACCAATCTATGCATTAATGCCGAGACCCAACTTGAATACATCGCCGTTTCTTCAGCACCATGTGGGCATTGTCGTCAATTCCTTCAAGAAATTCGTGGGGCTCCCAATATCAAGATTTTAATCACTTCGGCAGAATATGACGAAGAAAATGATGATAGCAAAGAAACCCATCAACCCAAATGCGATCAATTCAACCCACTTTCGCAACTTTTGCCTCATAGATTCGGACCCGATGATCTTCTGGGTAAGGACGTACCTTTACTTTTAGAACCACACCACAATGGCTTATCACTTTTGAGCGAAACTAATAATTTGTGCAATGGTGATTGTGATGGAAAAGCTATTGAAGGTCATAACTACTATAAAATGAATGAATTGAAACACGCAGCTCTTGAGGCTGCTAATAAATCTCATGCCCCTTATAGTAAATGCCCATCTGGACTATCGATTTTGGATTCTGATGGGAAGATATACAAAGGATCTTATATGGAATCAGCTGCTTATAATCCGAGTTTGGGTCCTGTTCAAGCGGCTTTGGTGGTTTATATTGCTGCTGGTGGTGATGGGTATGAGAAAATTGTTGCAGCAATTTTGGTAGAAAAGGAAGATGCTTTGGTTAAACAAGAGCACACGGCAAAGCTTCTGTTGCAGTCCATTTCACCAAGGTGTGACTTTAAGGTTTTTCATTGTTCCTCTGCTTCTGATTCTTGTAAAAAGCCTTGTTCTTGATGTTATTTATTTACATGATTATGGTCTTTGTTGGAATTTGTTTTGACCATAGTTTCCTACAGAAGATTTCCTTTGGATATATCGTTGAGTGAAATTGATCTCCTTTCTCTACTTCATTGTTTAGTTTCTAATAACACAGAACTTCTGGATCTTCTCTATTCTTCTTCTATGGAGAAGAGTGTATGTAGTCCGGTAATTTTGTAAATTAATCATTTTATTCCGCTAATTTTTAATTGAAATATTTTAATTCTATAATTTTTTTAAAAATGTGTATTTTAATCTCAATAAAATTTAATTCAAATCAAAAGGACTGCGTTTTGTCTCAAATGTGCAAATAAATCTCTTAAGTATATACTTGTAAGACCAAAGATAACATTTTTTCAATGTTATGAAACTAATTTATAAGGGTGTATTTTGTCTTAAAAATAAGTGAACCTAAGTTCTGTAAATCTAAATTTTTATTACTAAATTGTACATGTTTAATATGGGATTAATCATTATAATTGAAAACAAATGGAATAAATTTTTATTTTATTTTTGAAAGCTGTGATATCTCCCATCCCCACCCTTCTTTCATTCAGTTGATCCGACTAAAAAGGCAGAAAGAAATGAACTTTGATGTTTTGGATTAAGTAGTTATGGTCATATTTTGTGCTTTGATTTTAAATGATCGCATCACTGAACCATGAACTTTGATGTGAACTTAAAACATGAAAAATAGGTATTTGGCTTGAAGCTGGCCTTTAAAAGTGTTAACGTCAATATAAGATAAAGATCTAAACTGAGATGACGATTGATAAGTTGATGAACTAGATGTTTTGTCATCTAGTTATGTTCTGTATCTCAATAATTGAGATAGCTGAGATGAACAAAAGTATACACTACAGTGACCTCACATTAAAAGAAAAAGCTTTGTGTTTCAAGTTAAAATAGTATTTTCAATTGAGATGTGTCCACATATGATTCAATTATATTTGCCAACAAAGTAGTATTTTCAATTGATGAATAAAGTGATCCAAAATTAAAAGATTATATGGATAATACCAATACAAGTAGCAGAACGTTAAAGTGTTATGGTCCACACTATATTGCAAATTCATTGGGCTGATGAAGTTATCTGTAGTGGAGTTCCAACACTAGACCACCCTTGTCACACCTTTACTTTTTGTCCAATCATCTAACTAATTGTTCATGTTCATGTTCATGTTCATGTTCATGTTCATGTTCATGTGTGTTTACTAAGTAAGACTGTATAGAAAGCATGAGATACCATGTTAGTTATATTTTCTCATTTGATCTGGGATTGTCTAACTTTAAATAACGTGTTTTCTGAGGTGAAAATATATGGGTAAGATTGGTCGTATTAGAAGTATAGCATCATGTCAAAGAGTCAGAGTTATCTGGGCTACTCTGCTTTCAGCTTAAGCATTGGACGGTAGACATTAATTTTTTATTCTAGAAAATGCTGTCTACCACAAAATTGTGATTATTACAGATAGAGTATTATTGGCCAACATAAAATCTATGTACGTCTTATCCAATCATTGTTGTATACTTGTATCTAACTCGTAAATATATAAAAACAACATTTATATATATTTTAAATAATTTATACTTTCTATTAATAATATTTATCTTAATATTAAAATTAAGGTATTGTAATTCTTATATTAAAATTAATTTAAATTATTAAATTATAAATATTTAATTATAAATATTTAATATGTACATTATATAAAGTCAATACTTTTAGGATATGATAGATGTATAAAATATTATTGATTATTTTTTTAATATTTTAAATATTTAGGTGAGTTATTTTAATAACAATTTCTAATATGATATCATGAAGCAAAGTTTTATATATGTAGAGTTTTTTTCCAACAATTTTTAATATTGTATTAGAGTTTGAGTATCTTATGTTTAAATCTCATTAATATTAATTATTAAATTATAAGTGTTTAACATATATAAGTTATAAAAAAAATATTTATGTAAAAATAATAAATATATAAAAACTATATTCAAATTTATTTCAAAGATGAAGTATGCTTGGCAGAATAAATTAGAATGTGCAAGTATAATGTTAACCTTTTTTTGCCTTTTTCTAAAACTAGCATTAAAGTTTTATTTTTTATTAAATAAAAAATATTATATGTTAAAGATTCAAATTTATATAGATGATGATGAAAATAAAGTTAACACTATTGTATTTTTTCATTTAGGAGTATTAATTTTAATTTTAAGAGTGGATTGAAAAACATATAAAACTCAGAGTCAATGATATTTATTTTTAAAAAAATTATTTATCATAAATTATAATTTATAGTAAATTATAAGTTAGAAAAAATATATTTTATTATTTTAATTATATGATATAAATAATTTTTTAAAATATTTTATAAATCAACATCGTAAACATCTTGTCAACTAAAGCTTTAAGTGAAGTTTGATTCACATAATGAAATCAGAATTAGAATGAAAAGGAAATAATGTTATTTGGTTTAATAAGTGAAATCAAAGAAAGAATCAGTATTAAAATATTTGGTTTGTCACTGGAATGAAATGAAAAAAAAAAACTATAAATTACCTTAATATACCTATATTCAGTAAAATTTAAATAATATCTTTTAATTATTATTTTTACGTTAGAAAAAATACATTATTGAAATAATTATTATTCTAAATAGGGTTTAAGATTTTGAGATTTAATATTTAGGGTTATATTTTGTGGATTAAGGTTTAGGGTTAAAATTATTATTTTTCTAAATAGGATTTAAAGTTTTAGGATTTGGAATTTAGGATTTAGGGTTTAGTGTTTTAGGATTTGATATTTGAGATTTAGGGTTTAGGTTTTGAGTTTTGGGATTTGGGGTTTAAGATTTAGGGTTTTGGGATTTAGGTTTGGAGTTTATGGTTATATTTAGGGTGAAATTTTATTCTTGACTCATTTTTCAACCCTATCAAACACATAAATAGAAGTAATCAATTTTAATTTATTTATATTCTCTCCAACCAAACACAACATTACAGTCCACTAAAAGAGCACGTTACATTTAACATGAATTTGTATCTAAAATTGAAAAATACCCAGGTCTTTTCATTTAATCATTGTAACTTTTTTTTCAATTAATTCACTTGACATACAATTATATGAAGTAATGAATATGGTCCAAAAATTATAGTTACTCACATTCTTATTATCATAATCATTTTATTTAATAATAAATTATAATTAATTATAAAAATATATTAAATAATTTACATATTTTTTATTTTTATTATAATAATAAAAATAATTATGATAATATTATTACAGAAGGATTATGAACTTAGCTCAATTTGAAATAAATTAGACTTAACAACTAATAAACTATAAAAAAAGAAGTTAAAGTGTTTTTTTAAGTAACATTTTGACAACTGTTTACTGATTTTTTTTGAATGGGCTAGTAGATTGTTATAAGTGGAGTGACCCAGGTGGGCTAGATCATCTTACTCATGTATCGTTCGGTAAATTTGACTTTTACCAACAAAAAATAAACACTATTTTAAGTGATATTTTAATAATTATTTTTTGATAAAAAAATATTTTATTAAATGAGCTCTAATAATACGATAACTTAACTCGTATCAACTCATATATTAGATGAACTCGATTTTTACAGATCTTAATGTCATGTCATCACGATGCAAAGTGACATACCGATGCATTAAAAAGAAAGTGAGGGTAAAATCCTTACTATGTTATTTGATATTATACAAGATAAAAACAAGAGAAACAAGGCAAATCCATTACTCTGACAATGAATAAGAAGATGAAGCTGCTGGTTTTAGAGGCACTTTAACATTTCCACCACCTGATCCTGTACCTTCTTCAATATTCATTATAAACAGATCTTCTGTTTCCCTAAATGCACCATGAACAATTACAGCCACAAGGCCAATTGAGAGTGCAACTATAAGATTATATCTCACGTCTGTTAAATACAAAGCAAAAATTGTTAACGATGACAAGGCCATTAACACTGCTCTATCATCAATTAAACGACCGAAAACCATCAAGGGCTCATCACGTAGGAAATATAAGAACAACCATGCAACAATCATAACAATGAAGACGATCAATGAAGTGGGATGCCAAATCAAGCTTAGAAAGAGGATGAACAATACCATCATTGCATAATTTACACGAAAAAAGGCCATGTTTGTTTTAATCCTTTGATTTGTTTGGCCAATGGAGATAGGAAGCGTGAGACTGTGCGGTTCGATCATTTCCTTCCATGGTCTTCTGATGCCAAGGCCATTTTTGATCCTATCTTTTGCTCTTGAAATGTTGAGTTGTAGGTTTGATGGTGGCGGTATTACTGTTGGAATAGTTCCATATGTTGTCATTTTTTGGTAGTCAAAGGAAGGAGAGGAGGATGGGGAGAATCAAAGCTAAGTATGAGGATTATACATAACGTGTAGGCCACTTAGGTCTAATTTTAGAGGGAGGAATACGTTATTGTTAGCATCATTTTTGGAGACTTGTTACATAATTACTCTAAAATAGAATACGTAATCATCTAATAATAGACGAACTATTTCAAGGTTCGAACTAGGATTGAAGTTCATACTAATCAATAGAAAAATTCACCCACTGCTTTCACTTGCTAAAGAGTTGGGAACACAATCCAAATTGGAATGAATAGCATTACTCCTTGCTAAAAGGGACTTCACCTCTCATTATTCTCCAAGGTCCTCCATAGAATATTGGTTTCATAAGAGGCACCATTTGCCCAGGGTGCTCTTCCCAGTATTTCTCCTGTACATTACAGAGAATTGGTTCTTATATTGGAATTTGAGTATTACTAAAATAACAAATGTGTCATTAAACGAGAAGGTATTTAGATATGCAACACCAAATAAATATTTTGAATTCAAAAAACAATAAAAATAACACTTTTAAAACTTGTAATCATAAAAATAATACCCTTTATATCCGGCTCATATTTTCTATTAGAAAATCTTCAACCCATCATTTTACACTTAATGTTGTTTGAGTTGAACTAGGGTCATTTAGATCGATTCAACGTTGAACACCGTCCAATTAAACCCCTTCAATATTATTTATATATTTTTTTATTATAAATTTTAGGGATTATTTTATGTAATTTTCCAACAAATTTTTATTTGAGTAGTTATTGAGTGCCATGATCTACATTTAGAAACCTACTTCCAATCATTGAGATAATGGATTACAAATATTATGCAAGAACAACAATGCCATATAACTATAATATTTAGATCAAACGATACTTGTTAAATGACATGTGAATATGAACTATAGTAGCCAATGGGAGTAAATCATATGAACTATAGTATTGCACCCCCGAGGCTCAGGCATCAACTTAGTTGATCTAAGACAAAAAACAAGAGAATCCCAACTTTGATCATAAAATAATCTTATTGCATTATTTGATAGCAATGCACTTAATTTCTTATCATACTCTACTCTCAGAGACATATACTCAAATACTATGTGTGCACTACCAAATCAAGGAAACACAGACCAATTATCATCGAAACCGAGCCTAATAAATTCAAAAACACAGCAATCATAAATGTTGATCCAGGGAAAAACAAAGAATGCCAAACAATGGATCTAGTGTGCATATATACACATATGATAAAATGATATACCTTGTACTGTTGCTCAGAGATAGCAGCTCCGATGACCCCAGTGTAGAAACCAGCAATATAGATGGTAACCAAAGGAGTGAAGGACTTGGGTCTCATGTAGGGCTCGACAAAATTCCAAACTATCATTCTTTCCCATTTTGTGTATACGTAGTCTGCGTATTTCCTCCATAGATAGCTCGCCATTTCCACCTAAATTACTGATTTCTTTCACCAGTCAAGAATGCGTAAATTCAAAAAGTTATAGATTCAATCAAGAGTATGGGCTTGCGAAGCAGATGAAGTGGGGAAGAGTCAGAATGCTAAGTGCCAAACTATAGCAATCTACTCCTTCAAACCAAATGCCAATAACACCATCATAGAATCGCTAACTGGCGAACAGATCTGTTAAAATTAGTAGTGCTTTCACATACATGAGATTTCAGTTTCAATTCCAAGGAAGGAAGGGCAAATACATAGAATTGGGAGCGGAGGCTAGAAAGGGATACGGAAATTTTTTTCTTTTATATATTTATTTATTCTTAAAACTCCAATGATTTTTTTTAACTATTTTTTTTAATTCTTAAAAAACATTAGACATAATTGCAACTTTTAGAAAAGTTTTTTTTTTCTTTTTTTGATTAAACTTTTACAAAAGTTATGAAATCTTTGCTATTTTTTTTTCTAAATTTATTTTAGTTTGTTTATCTATAGAAAAAAAATCTATCTCCAAACACTAAACAGAAGTAAATTACTTAAAAAATGAAATTAAAATCCAAAAATCTAATGATGTCTGACAGTTATTTACACAATAAATATCACTTGATATTTACATGAATTATAATTTCTTTTCTTCGTTAAAATTTAATTTTTATGAGAATTGATTTTATAAATTTAAATACTCACTTTAATATAAGATATTGTTGTGAAAAGTTATATAACATATGTTTCTTTCAGCCTTTTCGTTGGGCAAAATTAATGTCTAATATTTTCAATTATAAAATTTATTTAATTTAATTAAGCTAACCATACTAATTAATCTATTTAGTTAAGGTATAAAGATTATTTTTAATTAAAAAAGTATAAAGATTATTGAGTAGTAGAAACAATTCTAATAAGATACAACAAAAAATAAAATTTACACTCCCATTAAAAAAAAAAACTTTCACTTGTAATAAAGAAAAAAAACCTTCCACTTATTTTATTTTATTTTATTAATATTCAAATTCAATACTATTTCAACAACTTTTCAACTTCCAATTGAAACAACTAAATTTCAATAACAGGAAAACTTCCTTTCTTTTGGCTTATTAAGTGGATATATAAGGGGCTAAAAGTTAAAGTTTATCAATTTATAATATAATAACTAAAAGTCTAAACTATATTGAGATGTGGAATAAAGTCAGTTATAGAGTACTACTGACTACATACATCCAGCTAGAAGAATAATTCCAAAGAATGGGGAAAAACGAAATCCTTATGACCTTATCTACGCATTCTTTTACACACAGAAATGCAAATATACAGCAAACATGATGTAGATAAATACCAATAAACATTAATACAAGTGTTTTTCTTGAGGATATACTCTGAAGGAGATTTGTTGATTTGTCTTCAGAAGCCAAAGAAGGTCATAGTTGCAGATCACCAATTCCCTTTGGTGGCCCTATGCTGCATCGTGCCGTGTTGTGCATTTGAATTGCGTCCTTTATTTTCTGGAACTGCAAAAGATTTCTACAAGAATTAGAGCCAACCAAAACGTACAACAGGAAGCTACGTAAGAGATGATTCATAGTTTGTCTTCCATATTATCCGAGTTACCGAGTCCGATAAGTTTAGATATGTCGATTATAACCCATCAAAGAATGATAACTTCATAGGTGAAGCAGTTAAATGAGAAAATGAGAAAATATATATGATTTGATTTGAGCCTACCTTAGCAAGTGAACACGAAAAGGATTCTAGCTGACCATCAGCTCCTCTATAGAAGTGGAAATAAGGAAGCACCTTCACATTCAAATTTTTGCACATTGGTTTGTTATCATCAAAATTTACTTTGAGGAATAAAATCTCAGGGTGCTCTTCAGCTGTTCTGCAGAGCTAAAGGAAACATTACATGCAAATCAGAAACTTGATTGATATATTAAAAAGGTAAATTCTAAATTCAAATGTTTGAGAATTTGTCTATTATCTTCTAAATTCTAAATATGAAGAAGCCTATTTTGCAGATACGTTTGTTGGCATCAAAATTTACTGTCAAATCCTGCATAATCCTAACTTGCTGAAGACAAACTCTCTATTATGCACTGTGCCTTTAAAGGAATAAGAAGCATGGTTACACTATCCCTATGACAAAAACTAGAGTACTATTATATACTACAAATATATTACAATCACAAGTTATGTGGTATTTTTTCATTCAATATAATTAGTAGGTCTGATTATACTTATTAATAATATTCTATTCGAAATTAATCTCAAATTTGAGATATATAGAGTTTTCCCCTGACTAAGTTGTTGCTGCAGCGAGAGAGAGTCAAGTATTAAGTGGCGTTACCTTGGGAAATAACGCCCTACATGATGCACACCAGGTCCCATAAAAATCAACAATAACTAATCGGTCTCCAGCTTGACTTAAAGCCCCCAAAAACTCTTGAGTAGAATGAATATCAATCATATTTGGTGCATTCTTTTCCCACCATTTTGGTTGGTCTGTTTCAGCAATAGTTGCTTGTACCTGTAAGCATACAACAAAGAATATAAAATCTCACAGTAAGTAATCCTTTTGCTACAATTTTAACAAAAACAACCGTGCAGATTTATAATTAAGGAGTATCAAGGTATATTTTGATTATGTCAAATGGGGCTAAGGAGCACAGAAAATACATTAACATGTTTCTTTTCAATAAAGAATACAAAAGAATGTAGGAACACTTACTAATATATATTTGGACCCTAACTTATTTAATATATTACAATTTAGTCCTTAACCTTTCAATTTTCACAATTTAATCCAAACTTTCAATTTCCCTTAAATTGATTTAATGGCGTTATAATTTACTACGATAGGACTTAGATTTTTAATTCATTTGGTCCTCAATCTATTTCAAAATACATAATTTGGTCCAACATATGGTAAAATTTATAATTTAGTCCTCAATTTTTTGAATCATTTTGAATCATGTGATAGTTAAGTATAATAATGTCAAATCAATTTGACGAAAATTAAAATTTTGGATTAAATTTTTCAAATTTAAAAACATTAAGAACTAAATTGGGTAAATTAAAACGTTAGGGACCCAATAAAGATGTCAAATGGGTTACGCTATCTCATGTCTTATTTAATGTCTCTAATGGAGTCGTGGGCTAAAATTGTCTCATTCCATTTGAATCCTATCACATTTAAAGTTGTTACTACTGAGTTTATAATTATTATAAATAATCATGGTTATTATAAATAAACATATTTCTTTTTTTCAATGTTTTTTGTAATTTTACTCATCATTTTAACTTGTTAGGAATAAATGGGATATCCCATCTCATTACTATCACAACCCACCAAAAAATAAGTAGGATAAGATGAGATAGATTCACAAAATTAATAGGTTATACCATGGACTAATGGGACATCCCATCTAATTAACACCTCTAGGACCAGATAAGTCATAATAGATATATTATCAAACAATACTTTCAACAAGTATAGGTCTAGTATGCCCTTGAATACCAACCCAAGATAAGGAAGAAAAGAGACATTTTCATGAAACTGAAATAAGGGTAATTTACATAATCAGAACTCAACTAGAGTGCCTAGTGTTGAAGCAGGAAGGTTGCCCATTCTTGAGGACAGCAGGGCGGGACCTACTCTACGTGGTATGATATTGTTCGCTTTGGTCCATAAGTGCAAGTTTAGTAGACTCACGACCATGATTTGACAGTTCATCGGGACGTCACAACTTTGTTTCTAGGGTGCAATTACCTATAATCTTAAAACATGTCATGCCGTTTAGAAAGTTCTCACTCCTTATAAGCACTTCAACACTTAACTTCCTAAGCAATGTGGGATATGTACAGTTGCCTGCATCATACATCCCCACTGAGGGAGCCTTACGTCCTCATAAGAATGCAAACCCATATGGCCCAGTAGGATCATAACTTTGATACCAAATGATGCAGGAAGGTTACCCATTCCTAATGACAGTGGGGTGACACCTACTCTACATGGCACGATATTGTCTGCTTTAGTCCATAACTGCAAGTTTAGCGGATCCACGACTATGACTTGACAGTTTAATAGGATGTCACAACTTTGTTTCTAGGGTACAGTTGCCTACAACCCTAAAACACGGCATGCCATTTAGAGTGTATTCACCCCTTATAAGCACTTCACCACTTAGCTTCCTAAGCAATGTGGGATATGTACACTTGCCTCATTATGTGCCTACAATAAAATAAATATGTTCATATACATTCAAACAATGTAACCCACCTCCGTGAAGATGAAACAGATGAATGCGCATCACCGGAAGCTAAAAGCAACATCTTCCGAAGCACCCAAAAGGAACGGATAGAAATCACAAAAATAGAAATAATGGGAAATCATATCATAGATGCAGTATGAAAGTGTACTAACCCAAGTATCCACAACAGAAAAATCATAGGGAAAAATAAAACCAGAGTAAGGCATCGATACAAAAGACCGTAAAAGAGAGTTAAAAATTAGTTCTTTTTCATTCTCAGTCTCTATTTTCTCTAGTGTGAATTAAGTCAATAGTGCACTATCATATAACATCACAATAATATTTTAAGTATTCGGTACCAATTAAAACTATTTTAAAAGAAAGAGAAACTTTTTCAATCCATAAACAACTTTGTCAGTTTCGGCTACCTTAATTGCCAACTGATATCGCACAATCACAGAATTATAACAAATGGGTAATCCTCAAATTCACCTCAATTTCACTAAACCAGAATTAAAAGTAGATAGGACGAATTTAGACAAAAGGATTGGTCAATCTTACCTTGAAAGAGAGTAACTGTTCTCTGTGTCTAAAAGCAAGGCCAGCAATTGAGCTATTCGAAAGAGGATAAACCTTTTTATCGGAGGTGAGCCTTGGTGGAACACCAGGTTGGAGAGAATTCCAAGAGGTAGAAAAGGAGGTGAGAAGAGAGGAAGAGAAGCGAAGTGAATTAAATGGTAATCGAATAATATCTGCCATTTAAAGAGGAAAAAATATAGAGAAACTGCTGGTTAATTTTAAAAATCCAAACTTTTTGACAAAAGATGAATTGCATATGGGTTAGAGGCACCCGCGAAAAAGGGAAAGGTCCAGTCGTCACGAAGAGTAGAGGAAGCAAGTAGTATCTTTGGGCTCCAATAGTATGCGCCTGTTCGAATACGAACGACAGCCAAATCCCCCACCAATAAAGATGGCAAAGATTAAGAGGATCCTTTTCGAAGTTACTTCACGGTTTTATGCAGTTGGTTTAGTCTGGTTTACCGGTTAATTAACAAATACGGTTTTCTTTGGATGCCCTTTATTTTTTATATCGATTTTTTACGGAAAAGAAAATAAAAAAAATATTAATTAAATTTTTTAAATTTAATTAAATTAATTTTAACAATTTTTTTAAATAATCACCCAACAAATATAAATTTATTTATACTTAGTAACTTATCAAAATTTGCAAATTTAGAGTTTTACTATTAACAAATAACACAAATATGTATATACTATGAACAATGTTAGCCATATTCATAGTATTTCTATTTTAATTATATTATATTAACTTGTTAAATGATATATAAAAAATTTATTTAACTCCTTTTCGTTTTATTTATTTATATAATAAGAATTAATAAGAACTTTAAAGATATAAAAAAAGTATTAATAAATTATGATCTTATCTATATGATGTAGTGTTATCGTATGGAATTAGAGATTATAACCCTGTTATATACATGTTAATAAATAATATACAATAATTTTACAGTTCTATGATTGGTATAAAGTAATTTTTATTTTTTAGAATATGGGAGTTTCTACTATCTGCTGTTTGTGTTTCTTTGTATAGACTCCACAACAATCCATAAGGAACGAACGCTTGCAATCGGGAGAACCACAAAAAGGGGGAAGACGTGGCAATCATACTGCTACCTCCCCAATCAGTAACGAGGACAGTTATTTAAAAATTTCTAAAGTCCGCATTGTTAAAAGTATATGCATGGGACTAAAATGATCATTTCTCAAAAACTACTTAGCCCTTTAAAATTTATAATGAATGACAATCCTCTGAATATTGTTACTGTTAGTTTTATGAACAAGAAGAATGCCAAATGCATACAAATTTACATTCATGCCAGTTACGTGCCTATGCCAAGGAGTGACCGAGCATGGCATGGTAATGAGGACCGAGCAAAGAAAAGAAGACATACCACCAAAGAAAAATTACTACTTCCCAGTGCCCAATAATCAGATGAAGGTAGAACGCTACACGTAATTACGAGGGGGAAAAAAGAAGAAGAAGAAGATCTTGATGCACCATATCAGCTAACAACTAGGCTTACAAAGATGCTCACATAACGGACATAGGAATATAGAGAGCACATTGATTACAATGTCATTAGTTTTACATCAGGTTTCACTCCTAACTGTGAATCTATAATGAAATTCGGACCCAGGCAAATACATGGAATACTATTATGATGAAATTTGGAAGTAGCTATGCCTGCTCAATGTATAGGATAACATAATTCTAAGACCAACCATATGGTTATATTCATGCTATGAACTTCAACCATTACACACTTGAACGTTGGAAGGCTGGTCTGATCCAATTTAAGCAATGCCTAGATATGGCTACTACGGGCTTGGTAGGAGAATGGACTCTGGAAACGATAGAGATCCATTATTGGAAACACCCTGGATATTGAGAATTGAAGTCACCAAGTTGTATATCTGAATGTTTTCAAATGAAGGAACTTTTCTCCCTCTTGCAAACCGGGGACCATGGCCAATGAAAATGGTTCTCATTGAAAATATAGCATTGTCATAACCATGTGCTCCTCCACATTCTTTTCTTTTGGTTCTCTTCTGTTCTACCTTAAATCCTTCTTCAATCATTCCTATAATTGGCTGAATTCGATCACTAGCAGCATAGTGCAGGCGACTAGGCAGATCTTCCTTCAGATATACCCTTAATTTCTTTCCGTTCTCGACCTGCCCCGATTGCAATCCTTCATTCATCTTTGTGATAACATCTGATGGTTTCACATCAGTAGGGGGACGAATTGCAAGAACTGGAGTATAAGACTGCACCCAATTCTTTGGAATTTCAATCCATGAAGCCAAATCATCTAGAAAAATCAACTTTTTATCGCATGTGCCTACCATGCCATGATCTCCTACCATTATTATACTCACATCCTCAAAAACCCCTCTTTTTTCAAGACCTTCAATCAACCTACCTATCATACTATCAATTCTAGCAACAGCTTCAGTAATCTCAGGATCATCAGGTCCAACCTGATGACCCTGATGATCAGGATCTTCAAAATAAAGAGTCACGAAAACAGGAATTTCACTACTAGGGAGATCAAAGTACTGTAAAACAGAATCAACTCTTTCCTCAAAAGGAACAGAACCATTGTACTGCTTACAAAAATTTTCTGGGCAAGTCCAAGAACCCTTATTTACCTCAGAACCAGGCCAGAAATAGGTAGCAGCCTTCAACCCATGATTGACCACAGTCTCCCACAACGGCTCACCGAACCACCACTTGGGTTCGTGGCTTTTCATAGTGAAATAATCACCAGTTTTCGGATCCACAAAATAGTTATTGATTATACCATGATAAGCAGGATAAAGACCAGTAACGATAGAATAATGATTTGGGAAAGTTAAAGTTGGAAATACCGGAATCAAACCCAACTCAGCCTCAGTCCCATTAGCTATAAGACGATCGATATTCGGCGTCGAGGTCTTGTATTGGTAACCGAATCTAAACCCGTCCGAGGAAATCAACATAACTACTGGATGATCGAGCTTTTTCAAAGCACGAGCTTTAGTCTCAAAGGAAGAGGACAAATGGGTAGTCTTTGATAGGTTCGAGAAAAAGAGAAAGGCAAAAGCCCCAGCGGATGATAGAGCAATGCAAGAGATGAGAAGAAGGGAGATGAGGATGATAGTGGTAGTGGAATTATGAGGAGGATCGAAATTTGACGCTGTAGAAGAAGAAGAATCTGTGTTAAAAGAGAGCAGAGCAGTTGATGGGTTTACCGGGTCTTCTTCTTTGGTTGGAACAAGTTCAGGTTTTTTTGCGTTTAAGATTGATAAAGAATCCGAACCCATGTCGGAAAATTTGCCGTAAATTTCAGAAAACTCAACAATTTGGGAAATCAGCAAATTTGAAGAGTTTGGTTCAAAGCTTCGGACACAGCTCAAGGTAAGATCAGTTCGCTCTCAACTCTCAAAAGAGGACCTAGTTGGTAGTGGAGGAGCGGAGAAGTGGAGAGTGGACTGATTGGGTTGGATGGAAATATGTAAGTCTGGAAGGTTCGGGTTTCTTTTGTAATTTAACAAGAACTCAGGAACGTATGAAACGATATCGTATGAAGCAAATGTAACGACCTTACGTATTTTTAGTGTAATAATAATTTTCTGTAGTGTAGACTAGCATATATACGACGAGCAGGCTAGTTCTGCTGAAGAAAAGTAGAGAGAACTGGGAAAACTGGGTGGGTGTTTGGCTTTTTCACACTCACGGAGAGAAATACTAGCTGAGCGATAACTCAAACAATGGCGTTCATGAGCATGGGGGAGGCTCATAGAAGAATCTCGGACTACTTGAATCGGTTTTCAGATGCCGTTTCGGACCAAGATGGAGCAACCCTCAAATTTCTTCTTTCGCTTTCTTCCAACTCACCTACTTTGCTTTCTCTCGCCGATGCGCTCAATGTATTCCAGGATGCTAATAGATTGATCAAACAGTCAGATAAGTACTCTCAGTTTGGGGAGATTTTTCTTCCTTTATTTCGCGCTCTTCAAAGTTATCGAGTTGGGCACTTGAGTGATGCTTATCAAGCATTTGAAAAATCTGCCAAGTATGTCCCTTAATTCATCGAATGGTTTCAATTCTATAAATATATGGATGTGTATTATGGTATATACGGTTGCTAATTGCGAAAATTTCAGTGCTTTCATCCAGGAGTTTAGGAATTGGGATTCCGCTTGGGCTTTGGAAGCCCTTTATGTCGTTGTTTATGAAATTAGGGTTCTTGCTGAGAGGGTGAGTATCGAATATTTTGTTTTTTTCCCACACACTAATATAGACCTGTCTTGTATGTGAAAAATCTGAGTTGAACTTGTAGGCTGATAGGGAACTGGTTGCAAATGGGAAATCCAGGGAGAAGTTACAGGCTGCTGGTTCTTTCCTTATGAAAGTGTTTGGGGTTCTCGCTGTAAGCTTCACTCTTCAATATATTCAGCTGATGTTATATGTCATTCAGTAGTGTAATTTCAAAAATAGGAATTCTAGTTGCAAACATTTTTTTCCTTCTTATTTTTGCACTCGCACCAATCTATGCATGCCACATGACATCATATTCTAAGAAATTAAGATTTGGTGAAATTTAAGTGCAACATGGCATGCAAGAGGGGAGTGTATGCAAAATTGAATACAAATATCGGTGCAGTTAGCATTGCTGATTTCATCAATGAATACTGGTAATGACTTATTTTGGGTGTTTTACCTTCTAGGGAAAAGGCGCAAAACGTATTGGAGCATTGCATGTAACTTGCCAGTTGTTTAAGATTTACTTTAAGGTAATGTATTTTGGTTCCTATTGCCAGTTGTTTAAGATTTACATTAAGGCATTTTTATTCCTGTTATGTAATATCTGACATATTTGATATTTGGATGTGTCATGTGAGATTGAGTGAACAAGGTTTTCTTGTTTGGTCATAAATATTCAGCAGTTTATGGTGCTGTATCAATAAAAAAGAACTTAATCACACAAAAATGTGTCTAAGCTTTTAATATGTCTTTTTTGGAGTGCTGAAGTAGCTTCTGTAGTAGTTTAATCATGACGTAAACCTCTTATACCGTGCAGCTGGGTACAGTCAACCTTTGTCGCAGTGTCATTAGAAGCATTGAGACTGCTCGTATATTTGATTTTGAAGAATTTCCCAAAAGAGATAAGGTTTGCTTCGACTAAGGTTTTTTCTTACCAGATTTGTTCTTAAAACTAGTTCTTTTTCTCTTAAAAGGATGTTTAATATCATGAGATGTTATACAGGTCACTTATATGTATTATACTGGCCGTCTTGAAGTTTTCAACGAAAATTTCCCCGCTGTAAGTAATTTATAGATGATTTAACTGAAGTTTATATCTTAAGTGTTTGAAAAATCAGTCAGTTGTTTCCCAAGCTCTGTTCATGTACCTCATGGGACCTATGTTCAAAACCTTGAGACTTTGGGTGGTGAGAGAGTGTATAAGAGCACTCCAGTTCATCTCTAGCATTCAAAATTTCCTAACTAATGTCCCCATGTAAAAGTTTATTTTTTTGCTTATTCTTTTTTCTTTTGGGGTGCGGGGATAGGGAGAGATCCCATGCTGTTAATGCCATTGATCTAGTTTGACGTATTATCTTGTAAGTTTCATATGAATGCTTGAAACCAATTGAAATTGGATTAGGGTTGGACTTGGTGGTAGTGTTGTGTCAATTTGTTCACAATGTGTGGACACATTAAAAGAATTTGATTTTTTTTCCTCACTTATCTATAATAGTAAGCAACAACATGGATTTTAGTAGACATTTAGTAATCAATTCTGGCTCAAAAAGTTTATGTTACATGCCTTCAGAATTACCACCCTTTATTAGGTTTATCCAAACTTGTCTTGCTCACCAAATTTGCCTACACTGGCAGGCTGATCACAAATTATCATATGCCCTGAAGCATTGCAACCCTCAGAGTGAAGCAAATATAAGGTTTGGTTCAGGTGTGCTTGAGGCATATTTTTTAAGATCTTCATGCATGGCACTAAACTCAGGGTTTGTGAGAAATGCTGTTGTGTTGCTTTAACTTTTCCAGACAAGCAGCAACAAGTATTCAAAAGTTAGCTGATTGCTGAAAGGCATGTGTGTTTGTTGTACTTTTTTTCGAAAATGATTGTGTCTTGTTGTATCATTGATGGATATGTTTCAAGATTTCTTAGTATATTTTCAATTTGCAAGATCATTGCTTAACATCAATAATGTATTGTTTCTTCCTGCTTAAAAGTGTTTCTACAGTAATGTTTATGTTCCTTTCATTTAGGAGTTTGAGATAGAATAAAAATGACCGAGAACTAGAAAATATTGTTGTTGGCACTGTAATTGTACAACTCACCTCTTCTCTTCCTTTCCCTGGAATAGGATGATATTGAAATATCTCATACCTGTGAAGCTGTCAATAGGCATCTTACCGACTGATTATCTTTTGGAGACGTATAACTTGGTTGAGGTATGGCTTTCATATTCTTTTGATTCAGAAATTTTTTGACGCTTTATAATTGTGATCTCCAGAAGATACCATGTATTCTGGTGCTGCTGCTTTTGTCTGCTGGATTACTTTATTCACTTTTTTTCTTTCCTTTTCTTTTTAGCTTCAGATGATAACCGATCTGATTTTAGAGAAATCGACAGGAAAAATAGTGTTTAGAAAATTATGCATGTTCTAGTCTGCATTAGTTTGATACCTATACATTTTCAATTACCTGCAGCTGTCTGATAATAGAATGTTCTTATTTTGCAGTATGGGAACATAGTCCAAGCTCTAAAAAGAGGGGATCTCCGACTTCTTCGACATGCTCTTCAAGAGCATGAAGACCGGTTTGTTCTGTTTTATTTTTTCTAAATCCTGTAGATGTAGTGAGTTTGAAATTTGCAATTTTTATAACTCAGTTCTTTTGATTATCAGTTTCTTAAGATCAGGCGTCTATCTTGTCCTGGAGAAGCTTGAACTCCAAGTGTACCAAAGATTGCTTAAGAAAATGTAAGTTCCTGTCTCGATTGACAGGTCCACTAAAGAGGGACTCTTCCTGATTGCTTTATTCTTACTTTGCAGTTACCTAATTCAGAAGCAAAAGGATCCAAGCAAAGCTCACCAACTGAAGCTGGAAATAATTGTGAAAGCATTAAGATGGCTTGAGATGGACATGGACGTGGATGAGGTATTTATTTTCTCTTGCCAACTTTGTCTTTATCTTTGATTTGTGGAAACAACTCAGGATCACTTTAGATGTACTTCTTCTAGAAGTGGTTTCAAGATGAGTGATATGGAAAGAATTAGTTAAGTTATGATAAAGTGATCCCTTGAATTCACTCCTTTCACTGTACCCTTCCTCACAATCTATACATGGCTCTTTGATTCTCTCTGGATATGGCTTGATTGATGCTTCTCAAGGTTATCTTATGAAATGTTTTGCAATTTTCAGGTGGAGTGTATAGTGGCCATACTTATATTCAAGAATCTTGTAAAAGGCTACTTTGCTCACAAGAGTAAAGTGGTAGTTTTAAGCAAGCAAGATCCTTTCCCTAAATTAAATGGGAAGCCAGTTAATTCATAGAATTATTTGTTCATCATAAGTAGAGGATCTATGTACCGAAATCATCCACTCTATTGAAACGATTTATCCTCAATTATGTTATTTTTTAATGAACTCAGTTATGTAGGATTGAATGTATGGATCCCTTCTTCACTCAGTATAGAAGCAATGCCCAAGTACTGGCCTCCTTTTCTTGAAAATGACTTTCCCTTAAAGGGAGAGAGCTTATCTTTTCCCTCATGTAACTGACAAAAAAAAAGTGTGTGTGTGTGTGTGTGTGGGGGGGGGGGGGGGGGGAGAGTCGTATGGTCTCAATTACAAATGTGGCACCGGTTTTGATCGGATGAACTGTTTGTGTATGGCTTTTTCTAAATCGATTCGTTGCTTCTCTTCTGAATCTTTGGGGTTTTTTTCTTTCTCATCCAACATCCAATAGGAGAAGAGTTCACGTGCTGATCTTCTGTAACAGACTGTCAAACCCGGTTCTTTGGAAGATATATATAACTTGAGGTGGGAATGCTATGACTTAATAAATCAGAGCCGTTACAATCGAAGAGGACCCCCCGCCCTGTAGCTCAACTCTCTTTGGAGTCTGATTTTGAAGACTTTTTGTTTACTGGTTCTGTTCCATTCTTTCTAGCCACGTAAAAGATATAAGCTGCAAAGAGGTGTGAACTCCGTCAATGAGTTCAAATTACGTTATGTTTCATTTGAATTAAACAGGAGGAGTCGATTTTTGTTAGAAAACAAAATCGCACACACACACACACACACATAATAGCATACAAATATATTGAAAAATGTTAGCAAACTGGCTAGAATTAGCAATATATTCTGCACCATTTGGTTAAGTCATAACATCAATGTGCAAGTGATGGGTAGTTTTTTAAGTCCTAGAAATTATTAATATTGGTTATTCCAGGAACTCATAAGTCATGACTAATTAAGAAAATTGATAAATGTTCCACGTTAAGACATTTCCATATCAGCAATTAAAACAACATAGAAAGTTATTTCGCCTAACTTTATCAAAAGCCACATGTAAGTAATCTCCGAGTCAATGAAGTAGGAACTAAGACAATTATAGCAAGTCATTTTATTTTGGTATTGTACGACAATGCATGTAACACTTGTCAAACATAGACGAAAGCAATCATGTATATTTGATTTATCCTCAATCATTAAAATAAACATTATTAATAACAATAATAAATAAACAGGCGTAATTTGTTTCGTGAAAGGGTTTTTAGAAGATAAACTCTCTTTCCTTTTTCAATTTATTGTGTAAACTGTCGCAATTTTTGGCCCCTCTTCTCCCGTTTATTTAACTTTGCAGAGATCAGGTTGCGGCATACCGATCACGCATGAACTATTTCTATTTTAAACCGACAGTTGCTACTCCTGCAAAGGAGACTGGTGTTATGTTAGCTCGATGACTTTGCTATTTGATACAAGGAAAAATATCGTGAGTTTAAGCACTGATACGATGCTATTTTCACTATTCTTACTTACAAAAGAAAGGACAAAGGTACAAACGGAACTATTTTCACTATTATCACTAATATGATGTAATTAAAAAAATGGAGTTTTTTATTATGTATTAAGATTTAATTATATAGGTGTTAGGAAATTACGCAAATTTCCGATAAGCTAGACTTATGAGAAAAAAAGAATAGAAAAATAACACATAAATTTGATAACGGAGTTCAACCAATTTTGCTTACGTCTCCGGACCTACTGTAAATATTTTTACTGAAAGAGAAGAAATTACACAAGGTGTTTACAACACTCACAACTCACAACCCATAACTCAATTACACCCAAGAAAACTACTCTTCATTTTCTCTCACAAAAGCTTTTCTCTCAATTGGAATGAACACTTTGGATGGTTAATTCATTACAATTACACATCTATTTATAAAAAAATTCACTCCTTGAATTACTTCTTAAATTAATGGTTCCTTGAATTGTTCTTTGAATTAAGCTCATTGTTTTGCTCCATGTTTTGCTCCTTGTTTTGCTCTTTAATTTGTTCCTTAAATTAATGAGTTTTATAACAATCTCCCACTTGAAGACTGATTTCAATCTGTTTTCACACCTCGATCAATGCAGTAGCTTTTCTAGTCTTTGTTACTCTAGCAGACCAACTGAAGTTGAGCACAACTTCAGTTTGTCAATAGTCACCACCTTTATTAACATATCTACTGGATTTTTGCTTCCTTGAATTTTCTCCAGTATTAACACATCATCTTCCAATAGAGATCTGATGAAGTGATAACGAAGTCCAATATGCTTGGTTCTAGAATGAAATGTTGAATTCTTCGCCAAGTGTATTGAACTTTGACTATCATTATGCAAAACATTCTTCTCCTGTTTGAATCCCAACTCAGTTAACAAATCTTGAAGTCATACCATCTCTTTACTAGCTTCAGTTACTGATACATACTCAGCCTCTGTAATGGATAGAGTGACAATTTTCTGTATGTGTGACATCTAACTAACAGCTGTAGTTCCAACAGTAAATATATAACTGGTGGTGCTTCTTCGATGATCAACTTCACCTCTAAAGTCTGCGTCTTCGTATCCTTGTACTTTTAACTCTCCTTTACTAACATACAAGCACTTTTCTGTGGTACCTCGCAGATACCTCAAAATCCACTTGACTGCTTCCCAATGAGTTTTCCCTAGGTTTGACATAAATCTGCTAATGACTCTCACTGCTTGGACAATGTCTAGTCTCGTACAGACCATTGCGTACATCAAACTTCCAATGGCTGGGGCATAAGGAACCTTAGCCATGAATTCTTTTTCTTCCTCTATTTGAGGGGACTAATCCTTGGATAGGCTAAAGTGACTGGCCAAGGGTGTGCTAACTGGTTTGGCATCACCCATGTTGAATCTCTGCAAAACACGACTGATGTACTCTGCTTGAGATAACTGTAAGGATTCTTTCTTCTTATTTCTTATGATTTGTATTCCAAGAATCTTATTTGCTGGACCCAAGTCTTTCATGTCAAACTCCTTTGACAATTGATGCTTCAACCTTCTGATATCATTCATATCTGAACCTGCTACTAACATATCATCAACATAAAGTAGTAAAATGATATAACTTAACCTATATCTCTTAAAGTAGCAACTGTGGTCGGCATTGCATTTCTGGAAACCTTCTTTGTGCATGAAGCTGTCAAACTTTTTCTACCATTGTCTCGGGGATTGTTTCAAGCCATATAAACTCTTCTTAAGTTTGCACACCATGTTTTTCTTCCCTCTTTCTAAGAAACCTTCTGGTTGGTACATGTATATCTCTTCATCTATATCTCCATGAAGGAATGCAGTCTTCACATCCAACTATTCAAGATGAGATCTTCAATGGCTACAATACTCAACACTGACCTGATAGTATTGAGCTTCACAACAGGAGCAAAAATGTCAGTGTAGTCAACTTTTTCCTTATGTTGAAACCCTTTGACAACTAGGCGGGTTTTGTATCTCTTGGAACCATCATGCTCCTCTTTCACCCGGTACACCCATTTGTTGTGAAGTATCTTATTTCACATAGGTAACTCAACTAGTTCCCATGTCTTATTGGAGATGAGAGATTTCATTTCTTCTTTCATAGCAAGCTCCCACTTGTTGGAATCTCGAGTCTGACAAGCTTCATCATAGCATTCAGGCTCCCCTTCATTAGTCAGCAACATATAATTCATGTATCTCCTGTTAGGCACATGAGGTCGAGAAGAACTTCTCAATACAGGAGCTGGAGTAAGAGGTTGTGGTGTGTCAGAATGTTGTGTACTGCTCGGTCCAACAAGTTCCTCTGGTTGAGGACTTATTACAATTGGTTCTGTTGCAGAACTATCTGGGACATCATCTGGATATGCAAATACTGATTCATTCTGCTCTGAGTCATGGCGTCTATTTTATGCACATCCTTATACATCACCCTTTCGTTGAAAATCACATCTCTTCTACGGATAACTTTCTTGTTTTCATCATCCCAAATGTGGTAGCCAAACTCATCCTTACCATAGCCGATGAAGGTGCATTTCTTGGATTTTGGATCAAGCTTATTTCTACCTTGATCACTGATATGCACAAACGCTACAAAATCGAATTTTTTTAGATGTGATAGTTTCACCTCTTTTTCGTTTCATACCTCCTCTAGTATTCTATGCTCCAATGGAACAGATGGGCCTCGATAAACCGGACTTATGAGAAAAAAAGAATAGAAAAATAACACACAAATTTGATAACAGAGTTCGGCCAATCTTGCTTACGTCTCCGAAACTATTGCAGATATTTTTACTGAAAGAGGAGAAATTACACAAGGTGTTTACAACACTCACAACCCATAACCCAATTACACCCCAAGAAAATTACTCTTAATTTTCTCTCACAAAAGGTTTTCTCTCTAAGTTTTTCTCTCAATTGAAATGAACACTTTGGATGGTTAATTCATTACAATTACACATCTATTTATAGGAAAATTCACTCCTTAAATTACTTCTTAAATTAATGATTCCTTGAATTGCTCTTTGAATTAAGCTCCTTATTTTGCTCCATATTTTACTCCTTGTTTTGCTCCTTAAATTAATAAGTTTTATATAACCACTACTACAAAAAGGAGCATTAAAGTCGGGTTTTAACCGACTTTAAATTAAATGACTTAAAGTGTAAAGTCGGTTCACGCGATGAACCGACTTTACGTTTAAAGTCAGTTCACGTGGTGAACCGACTTTAACTTTTTTTGTTTTTTTTTTTTAAATTTATTCATATTCAACCTGTATTCGAGCAGAAAAAAAAACCAATATCAGTTTAGCAAATAATTCAAATAATACAAATATTTGAAAAATAAAATATTAATTAATAACAGAAAAATTACCATGGTTTTGTTCTATTTTATTCAAGATCGTCATATTCTTCTCCTTATGTTATAATAGAAACCTACATATATAATACAACAATCTATACATATAAATAATAACACATAATAACAGAAAAAAATATGAATAATAGGGGATCTAAAAGATTAGTTAGAGAGGAAGAAAACTCACTAACCGATATTGGAAATGGTAGTCGTAGATGGCCGAAAAATGAGAAAGAGTGGAGGAGAAATAGAGGAGGAGGTTTTCGATTTTTTAGAGTTCTGAAACGATGAAAATAGTTTCTGTCTAGGAAGAAAGAAGAGAAAATATTTATCCACGCATAGCGTCGGTTTGACACATCAACCGACGCTACGTCTTACGTGGATAGCGTCGGTTCTTTATCAAACCGACTTTAAACTAATTTAAAGTCGGTTTTTTTCCAAAAACCGACTTTACGTATCGACTTATATACCCAGTTTTGTAGTAGTGAACAATCTCCAAGGATATCACTTATTATAAAAATAATATTTAAATTTTATATTATTTTTTGTAATCATTTAATACTATTTTTATTAAAAAGTTATTACATAAAAACAAAATTAATTTTTTATTTTATTTTTTCAATTGTGATAGATGTTATTTTAACTTAAAGAAACTATATAACTGAAAAAATTGAAATAAATAAAAATATAACAAATAATCATTTGTGTTTGTGCGGTCACTTATTTTTTGTAACGGTTTAGTGTTATAAACCGTACAAGGATAAAATAAATTTTTGATTTTATTTTTTGATTTTTTTCTAATGGATTAGAATGTGATTATTTTAATTTAGATAAACTATAATTAAAAGAATTGAAGAAAAAATTAAATGAAAATAAAATAATAAATAAGTAAAAACATAAAAAAAATATAGAAATTAAGTGTTATTTTTAAGATGAATATAGCATTTGTAAGATCATACTCCCTCAATAATAATAGGATTAAATTATCACAAAATAAATACATAATTTAAGTATTATTTTTAGAATAAGTATGAGATTTGTACGGTCACCCTTTCTAAAAATATGAATTATGATGACACAAATTTCATACTTATTTTAAATATAAATTTATGTTATTTATTAATTGTTTTAACAGTTTAATCTTATTTTTATATTTTTTATTTATTTTTCTTTAATTTTTTCTTTATTTGCAATATTTTTATCTCAAAAATAAAACTTAGCCTATAAAATAAGATTATACTATAAAATTATGCTTAATTAAAATAATTATATTTAAACCGACTTTTCCAACTATAGTTGCATCACGAGTCACGATTATACTCGTCATTATTATTAACTTTATTTCTATTTAATTATTATTTTTAAATAATTATAATACCCACACATAGTAATTTAAATTTAAATTTCAAACTTTTTAGATAGTAAATTCGATGGAAATTTAATTACTTTTGCTGATTTTTAAACGATGAAAATAAGTATTTTCGTTTGTTCACGAAAACCATTCAAATAAATGCATATGAAAACTTTTTTGTCGATTTTTAAAATCGGCTTAAGTTTTTTGCTAGTTTATTAAAAAAAAAGAGAAAATTATAAAAGAATCGGTCCACGTTATTTTTTGCTATTTTTCCCAAACGGGTGAAAAATATCTTTAACCATTTTTTTAATACTTTTTGCCAATTTTTCAAAATATTGAATTAATAAATATTAATTTAAATGTTCTAAATTAAAAAAATTATATACATTTCAATATTATATGTTAAGTTTACTTCGATCTCATATCGGCAAAGAGTTCGATAGTAATATTGCTTATAAATTTGAACAATTCTTAATTCAATGATATCTTATTGGGTTAATTTATGTCTGAGTTTCTAACATGATATTAAAGTTGGGTTTGACTTGATCAGTGATTTGGGTTTTCTCCTTAATAGTCTCACTCTGTCTTTGTGAGACTACCTATGCCTATGTGGAGAGGGTTGTTATGTTTTCTTCAGTCTCTAATCGATTAGGAGTTCGACAATAATATTGTTTATAAATTTAAACAATCCTTAATTTAATGAGATCTTATTTGATTGAATTAAATATGAATTTCTAACATTATATAACGTGATACACTTTTGCAAAAATAATTTTTGCTTGGATTTATGCCATATTATTTTGAAAGGATTAACAAAATAGTATAATATTTTAAATTTTTAAACATAACATAAAAAAATTATAAATATAAAAGTATGATTTACATACCACATCATTAATCGACGAATTTACAAAAATTCACTATCTTTAAATGTAAAACTATAAATCTATTAATTATTAAAAAATACATCAAAAATCCAAAGTTTTAAAAAATATAAAAAATAGAGCACGTGAATATATATATGCATTTTTTTTTGGAAAACTTATTTATTCTATAAATTAATTATAACTCAAAAATGTAAAATTGGATGAGTTTAAATACATAATAACTCATAAAAATATGTATATATGCATTCATGTGTTCTATTTATGATTTTTTTTAGTTTTATAGATTGTAATTTTCAATAATTAATTTAATTATAATGACCGCAAAAAATTAATAAAATTTTATATATTTTAATTGAAGTTATTAGATTATTACTATCCTTTATCATTTTTTATATATCTCAATATATTATAAATGTTTTATTATATAAGCTTTTATTAATCTATATAAATATTCATCAAATTACGTTAAATATAACCAATATTAAATAACAAAATTTGTGTCATATCATATAAACAAATATAAATTGTTATAAAATATACTTTCAATATAATTAATATTAAATAATAAAATTTGTGTCATATCAAGCTTATGAAAATATCTTAAATGTATGTTAGTTCTTCTACAAGTTAGGAGTGTCTAGAATACTAATGAGATAACATATTGTAAATTAAATTTACAATAATTAATCAATTACAGTAATGAAATTATTAATTAATTAAATCATAAAATAAAATAATACTTACAATATTAATCGGTTAACCAATAAATGTTGGACTTAAACTATGATCTACTAAAAAAGCAAAACTATTTTAATTTTCAGTAGGTTTGCAGTTATTTAGATAATGTAATTATGCTTTCATGTAATTTCATCTTATGATTATCCCGAAGAGTTTATTTAATTTTATAATTTAAAAATATAGTTAAATAAATAAATAAAAATTAGATTTTAAAAAAATGAGATATATTTTTTTATTAATCAAAAATAAATATATATATCCCGTTCTTTTTATATTCTCTCCTTCTTCTAATGCCTCTCATTTTTATATTTTATTAATAAAAAGAAAAAAAGAAAAAAATTAAAGAGATAAAAAGTGAGCGAGAGATCGAGAAAACGAGTGAGGGAAATAGAGGAAAAAAAAACGAAGAGGAGAGAGAAAGGTAGAGAGAATTGGTTTTTCAAATTTTTTTAATTAATATAATATATAAGTCTCATTTTATTTTGAAAAAAATCTTAATTTTTAATTTTTTTACTTAATTAATCATATTTTTAAATTTCATCAACAATTTAACTTATTTAATAATTATAAAATAAAAATGTATAAAATCTATAATTAAAGATTCGGTTAGCATTTCCAATTATGTTACACATTCATGTTTGTTGCACAACGGGGATCAAGTGCTAACATAAATAAAAGTAAAAATTTGATTTAGTTGATTTTGCCATTTAGGAAGCTTAAGTTCCATTGTTATGAGATCACATGTCACAATTCAAACAAGACGAATTTAGAGGGTGTTGAACACAAATGGGTTCGACTCAAATTTGAATTCATTGTAACATACACAAGCAATAGTGACCATTTTGGTTGCCCCAAGTTAAGATCAAAATGTTCAATCTTTTTTCATGGAGCAAATTCATGCAAGTATTATCTGATTAGAGATAAAAACAAGGAAAATAAAATAAAATATATATAAAATTATCTCAAAATTATATACCTTATTTTAATAAATATATAAAAATTTAATATTTTTAAATTTATTTAATTGATTTAATTATATTTAAAGTCAAACTATTTTATGTTTCATCTTTAAGTTATTTTTTTTCTTCTCTTAAAACATCAATAATTTTTATCTCATAATTTTTTTAAACTATCTATTTAAATTCTAAAAATCTAAAAAATATATATTTTATAATTTATTTTTATTATTTCAAAAGAGTTTGTAACAAAATTCTATCAATATTGTTTAATATAAAATGATTATTTATTTATTGTTATATATACTTTATTTTTCTCCCTTTGAAATAAATTTGCTTATTTTTTATTATTTATTAACTCAAAATTTTATTTTTAATTACAAAATATTTATTATTGATTTATTATTTTTTTTAATTTTAATTTTAACAAAATAAAAAATTATTAGTAAATAAAAAATAATATTTAAAACATTATATGGATTTTCGTTTCCATTTGGGGATCCCTATTCTTCATTGGAGATTTTCGATAATGATCCCGCCTCATCCTTTTTATAATTGATGTGTACTTAAAAGTATTAAATGATATGTGATTTTATGCACTATAAATATCAAAATAGATTTATATTTGCATAAATTTTATATCTTTTTAGCATATTTATTTTTTCAAAATCACGGGTATATTTTATTATTTTTATCTTTAAAATGATTCAAATGATCAACATGAAGCACTCTATTTCAACCATATTGCAAAAAGGATTAACATATATATATAATTTCTCTTTTGTATCTAAGAAAGATTCATCGCTCACTATATTGACATTAATAGCCCATTTTGATCTTAAGATGCAACAATTGGATGTGAAAACAACATTTTTCAATGGAGATTTAGAAGAAAAGGTTTATATGAAACAATCTGAAAGACTTCTCTCTAGTAATGGTAAGCATTTGGTTTATAAACTTAATAAATCCATATACGGACTAAAACAAGCATCTCGCCAATGTTATTTTAAATTCCATGGAGTTATTTCTTCGTTTGTATTTGTTGAAAATCCTATGGATATATACTAGAAGATTAGTGGGAGTAAAATGTGTTTTTTGATTTTATACGTGGATGACATTTCGCTTGCAACCAATGATAAAAGTTTACTACACGAGATAAAACAATTCCTCTCTAAAAATTTCGATATGAAATATACGGGCGAGACATTTTATGTCATTGGCATTAAGATCCATAGAGACAGACTTTGAGGCATCTTGAGTTTATCTCAGGAAACCTATATCAATAAAGTTTTAGAGAAATTTTGAATGAAAGATTGTTTGTCAAGTGTTATTACCATTGTGAAGGGCGATAAGTTCAATTTGGACCAATGCCCAAAGAATGATTTTGAAAGAGAACAAATGAAGAACATTTCATATGCTTCTGTTATCGGAAGCATGATGTATGCTCAGGTTTGTACAAGGCCTAAAATAGCATTTGTTGTTGGAATGTTGGGACAATATCAGAGTAATCAAAGTTTGAACCACTAGAAAGCTGCAAAGAAAGTGATGAGGTACCTTCAAGGAATCAATGACTATATGCTCATGTATAGACAAATTGATGATCTAGAAGTGATTGGCTACTCCGATGTAGACTTTGCTAGTTATGTTAATTCGTGCAAATTAACATTTGGTTACATTTTCATGATTTTTGGTGGAGTCGTATCTTGTAGAAATGTGAAGCAGACCTTAACTGCTACTTCCACTATAGAAATTGAGTTCGTGTCATACTTTGAGGCTACATCACATGGTGTATGCTTGAAGAGTTTCATTTTTGTGCTTAGAGTAGTTGACTCTATTTCTAGGCCATTCAGATTGTACTGTGACAACTCAATTGTTGTGTTAAAGGAAAAAAAGTGATCATTAAGCACGTTAACACTGATTTGATGATTGTTGATCCTTTGACTAAGGACATAACACCATTGAAATTTAAGGATATGTAGAGAAAATGAAACTTGGTTTCACTTTGTAAATGTATATATACAATTTATTACTGAAACTCTTATATATTTTGATATTGTCTCATATTCATGTACACCTTAATTTATTTGAGAAAATATATTTGTATAGAACCAAGAATAAATATAAAATTTATTTATTAAATTTTATTAATTAACACATAAATTATAATACTTGAAAAACTAAATACATTATAATACATATAAGATAATACTCGTTTTTAAAGAAATTATCGTCATGATTCATGTGTTTATTTCTTAAGCAAAACAATCAAATCACTAAGTGATTTGATAGAAAACACAGTTATAAAGAACAATTAAGTTCATATATTTTTTATAAAAAAATACATCATATAATATATAATATGAGTATTGTTGAGAGATTAGAAGAACCAAACATAAAGAGTATATAACATTTTGTTTGTTTTATAATTTTAAGAACAATTTCAATGATTTGAGGTAAAATCTTTGCATTTACAAGTTTTAATTCTTTTAATTTATTTATTACGATATTAAATTATGCTTATACTTAGAACTAATCCACCAAATCTCTCATTTGTTGATTACTCTGTATGTTTGTTGCTTACATGGTGATTTCTTAAACTCAAAAGGAGCTCCAAATCTAAAATCTCATTCAAGAACTCCAACAATAGCGTCATAGATTCTCATATTCTCTCTCGTTCTCCTATCTTCTTTTTCACTTTATTCACCCCTATCAACCGACACTTTAATTGTCGTTGTTGAGATTCTATCAGACTCGGGTTTCATCGATCTCCATAGCTCAGACTCTCGAACTCGCAAACCACACTCTGCATGTCACTACTGCTAAATTAATCCGAAACCCAAATCCCTATTAACAAGTTTACTGTTAATGAATCACAGATTTACAATAATGGATCTTTCATATTTTTGGAATCAATCAATCTTTTGACTCAAATTTTCAGTTTCAAGTCTCGGAGAAGCCGATACAGAGCACCAATTCGATCAACCCAGTTAATTATCTTGGGTGGTTGAGTTAACATGGGCTAGTGTGCAGTGGAATACTTTAGTTGTATATAGCTTCTATACTGATATATATGGTTGGAGTGTAATTTTTCCTTTTTATCAATAACAGAAGCATAGGGCAATAATTAGGCCAAGTCTGGTCGTTCTCTAGTGTTGTAATACATTAATAACATTTATATATCTTTCTAAAAGGGTTAGAATGAAGACAATATTGTCTGAGACCAGAAGCAGAGGCCTTCAAGTGATCTTTTTCATCATCCGCTATAAAGCTGTAACTTTAATTTCGTGCATGAGTCATCACTATCATGGTTAGGCTGCTTTCTTTTCTAAACAGTGATCTCACTAAAAAATGCAATAAAAGTCAAACATTCTCTTTAACTAATAAAAGTATATAATGTAATATTGAAACTATACAATAATTACATATCTTTTGATATTTAAAAAATTAATAATATTTATATCTTTTTTATAAACCTTATAAATATCATACTTAAATAATGCTTACATCTAAAATTTCTCTCAAACTATATAACATTGTCTCTTATAATGAATGTTATTTTGTATGTTAACTTTTTTTATAATCTATTCTATATTTTTTATAACAAAACTCATTTCATTTTTTTTATAAGAAGATGACTATTTTTTTATTTTTGACCGAATCAAATGAATCTTTAATAACATGAGAAAATCAACAAGAATCATGTCTTCAAATCCAAAAAATTAAATCAAAGATATTAATACAAATAATAATCATACTAAATTATTAACTTTATATTAGTATTAATTTCTCATATAAATATAATTTATACATTTTAATCTTATAATTTAAAAATATCTTTAATTAACTCAGAGTTTTTAAATATTGAGATGTTTTTATGAACAAAATAAAAAATTATATATTTATTAATAAATAAACATTAAAAAAAAGGAAAAAAACATTTACCTCCTCCCCTCTTTTCTTCATTTCTCTCTCTTCCTTTCTCTGCCTATCTCTCTCCATCCCTTATGTTTCTCTTCCCCTCGTATTAACTCTCCCTTACTCACTCTTTTTATTTCTAAATTTTAATTTTTAATAAAATAATAAAGACATAACGAAGAGAAAGAAATAAATAGAGAGAAAAGAGTAGAAGGTTTTTTTTTATTTTTTTATTAATAAAACATATAATTATCATTTTATCTTTAAATTTATCATATTTTTAAATTATATTACTAATAGAGCTCATCTTAAAAATTACTTAATTAAAATTTATAAAACACATAATTATTAAAATGACCACATAACATGTATCATGCTTAAGAAATATGGACAATATCTCTAATATAGACAAATAAATATAAAAACTAGTAAAATAATTTTATTAAAAAATATAAATACTCAATAAAAAAATAAGTAATAATATTAATAAAGATAACTAACTCTAATAATAATCAATAACATCTTATCTATTTATAAATATAGGTTCAATGTCAATACCTACTCATAAGAATTTTATATGTTCAAATTATTAAAAAATATATAATTTATTTAAAAAAAATTAAACTTATTAAAACATACTTCTACTTTTTAATTAAAAAGTATTATTTGATAAATACTTTTTTCGTATAATAAATAATGAAAAAATTATTAATCTAACAATTAATTTTTAGTTTCAAAATACTTTTAGCATATATTATTATTTTTACAATGTAAAAACTTTAACATAATCCGTGATCAATTATATTATCTTAATTAGTTAAACTAATTATTATAAAGTCGGAGGATTGATATTATATATATGGAATAAATTTATTGGTTATAAAATATTATGTATTTTTTTATAATTTTGTATATTAACAGTTAGAATTTAAATAAAAAAATTTCTCTCTCCCACTAATAAATCTCTGTCCTCCAACTGTCTTCGTTAACAAGAAGTCCCCAAATTAAAAAAACCAAACATTTTCATCTTCAATTTTTTATATTTTAACATATAAGTCTTAAATTAGAAGTTTCCATACTAAAATGTGACTAACATATCACACTTGTATGAAAAACTTGTTATTTTTTTATATATAGAGTAATATTCAATAATCTTTATGACTAAAAAATGTTAATTTTTTTTAATTTGGGGATCTTTATGTCATTGAATATATATTTTAGGTACAAATGAAATCCTTCACCCCATATATACACCGAACAAATAAAATAAAGTAATTTTCATCAACATTTACCTTATATATACTTTATCTATATTAATATAAATTATTAATTATAACTATAAAAGTATGAAACCTAATTTTTGGATGTCACATAAGCTACATATTAGATACCATGCACCTGCTTATAGCTGATTGAGTGCACCTCAGTTGTAATTGAATTGAATATCAGATTAGAAAGTTGTTCAATTTGCTAAAAGTGTTGTACTAAGCACACTATCCAATTTAAGAACAACAATCTCAAATTCTTCACAATTTACTTTTCATTCTATGGTATAAGAGCCTAAAACATTTCTTGAAGTACTGCTTCAAGGTATTTCCACTACTTCAATAGTCTAATTCTGGGATTGTTCCTCATTCAGTTGGTATAGGAACTACTTTAACTGTTATTTTTTTTAATCGAACAGTGATTTAATATGATTTAAATTTATAATTTTAGGTGAGTTTTATTACCAAATTATTAACCCAATCACATTTAAATGTTAGTTTATATTAATGCGAACAGTATATATTAATCTATCATTCATATCTTATGGTATTAATTATGACTTAAAAAAGAACTTAATACTTTTATAAAGCAATTAATATACTTATTGTATCTCTATTTTTACTAATTAAATTTCAAAATTAAACGATCTATATATACTCCTATTAAAAAGTAATTTATTTTTTTCGTATTCATAATTTATACCAAAAAAAACAAATATTTGACATTTTTATCCAAAAAAAAAAGGATTATTTTTATATATATGTTTATTCGAATAATACACTGCATTTTGTTAACTATGGCTTCAAACAATCATTCATCGTTCGTCATACAACCCAAATAGGAAACTTTAACTTACCAATAATTAAAGAAAAGATGTGTGAATATAAAAATAAGGCACATCAAAAAACCTTTATATAAGAATTTATTAATACAAAGTATGATAACATAACAAGATACTTCAACAATGAACAAGTTGATCCATTATTTGGTTATCAAGTTGTCCGAATCCTTGATACGCAAGCTCATATAAGATCATAACAACATTACTAGACCTACTTTTATTTATAAAAAAAAAATTACTATTGAATTGAAAATTCCTGCAAGATTATAATGATCTCCTAACTACTAATATCTCCTTAACATCACTCACAACACTCACATATTAATCCATATATAGAAATTAAAAAACAATTAATAGATGAAATTAAAATATCGCATGCAAAAGCTAGGTCGATCCATCGAGAAACAAATGTTGAAGTTCAACCATTAACAAGTCCATAAGATAAGGTCATGAGAAGAATTGCAGCCTCTTTCTCATCTTGAGGGAAAACACTTAGTTGGTAGGCTGAAATATTCTTGTTAATTCTTATAGATACCTCATCAAAATTAATCCCAACTTGCTTTTTCTTTCTTCCTGTAGAAGGAGAGTTGAGTTTGCACCTCTTCTTAAATGGAAGACAACTTGTATTGTTACTAATGTTGTCCTTTGTTTTCTTCTTCTCTTTCTTTTGCACAGATGATCTTCCCTTCTTAGATGGTTTATTAACTTCAAGAATTGTACCACTTGCTGCTGCTGCCATTGCTCTTCTTGCTTTCCTTTGTCTTATCCCACAGGCATTGCAAAGAGACTGCACGGAAAAAAATTAAAACACAAAGTTTTAGCTAGAGAAAGAGAAAAACAATAAAAATAAATTAAATCGACACAAAGAAAATATTTTTTTAGACAAACAATAAACACAATGTTTGAAATTATTGATAAACTAACTCTCATAAAATCCGAAACTATTATAAGAATGAAAAACAATTATTTTATACGTATATCATTCTATAAAAGTGTTAACTTTTCCCACCATACAAACTAAACACTAACAATTCAACAATTGTAGTAGTTATTAGATTTTGAACAATAGATCTTCAATTTTGATACCACTTTGAAAGTATGACGGGAAACTAATTAACTCTCATAAAAGCTTTAACTAGTAGAAGAATAATTAACAATTATTTTACATAACTTGAAATGAGAGCACGATTGAGTTTTATATGTCAGGCTACAAAGTAATCAAACAAAAAAAAAGCTTATAAGTAAGTTATAACATGTTATCAATTTCTCTTAATTCATATTAACATATTTTATTATCATATATTTTAATTGGTTATGAGTTTGCTAATATATAGTTGATTTTAGTAGGAAGAAGTGTGTATGTAAATCTAAGACCAGAGAAATTAGAATTACCTTGGGACCTCTAGGTCCACTCCTCCAAAGAGGAGTCTTAGTAGTATTGCAATCAGAACAAACCCTAATTGGAGTGTGATTATTGTTGCTGATGACGGTGGATGATGAATTGTTACTTTGATAAGCAGCTAATAAGGGTGGTGAATTTGGATATTGCTTGTTATGATCTTCAAACTTGTGAGTGTAGTTAACCGACATATCCGAAATAGTTTGATCCTGTCCGTTCATCATCTTCCTCATGATCCTCATCTTTGAAGACATCCACTTAGTAGAATTTATCATATTCTCATGAGTATCATCATTTGTGATCCGATCTAATTCATCACTACTCTTCCAAATATTCAATTTGAGTCTATCATGATCACTAATTTGATTCTCATGAACAGTAGCAGTACTGAGTAGATCATATGATCCTTCACGTGGGACCATTTGATCACCCTGAAATATATATTTTAAATAAATCAACAAAATTAATAAGTAATTAATTAAATAGCTAGATATAGAATTGGAAAATTTGAATAATTTTGAAGTGTATATATACATACCTGTAGTTGAATTTGAAAGTGTTGTGGTGGCTCTCTAAAATAAGAATCTGTGCCTTGAACTTGATCAATATGACCATTAACAAAAACAGGACATGATGAGAGAGATAAATTAGATGAAGAAGTTTGATGATGATGAGGTTTAAAATTGAATAGGTGGTAGTGTTGTTGATCTTCAATATGATTAAGCTCTTGGAAACGATTTGAATTATGATAATTAGGTTGAGCCATAAGGCATATGTGTGTCTGTGTGTGTGTGAGAGAGAGAGAATGGAAACTAAGCAATCTTAATTGTATAGTTCCATGTCCACTAAAGATGGAAATGTTTGAGAAAGAGAAGCTAGGCAAAAGAGGTCCGAGTTAAAGAATGACGGAAGTATTTTAAAGAGAAGATCAACAAGAAAACACAAAGGATGTATAAGAGAGAGAGAGAGAGAAAGAGTAATAGCTGTAAGGGAGGTTCACGTGAGTGGATGAGACCAAAACAAATAAGAGTTAAAAATACAAACAAAAAAAGCAGATGTGTCGAATGCTACAACGCAGAGCCCATTTAAAAAAAAAAAGAGAGATGAATTTTTTTGATCGGATATATCATATGACTTGATAATTTTAATTAGATATTATTAATACTTATGTTTCTATAAATAAATAAATGGTAAAATAATTAATTGAGTAATTGCTTATATTATTTATGAGAATTAGTCATATAAAATTCTCTCCTATTGGGATGAGGCACGAGTCATTTGTTAAATAATTTTTATCCATTAGTATATAATTTTTAATATTTTTAATAATAAAATAAGACGTTGAATCATCCTATTGCAATAAAATTATTGTTATTATATATAAAAGTAAATAAAAATAAAACAATTAATATAAACTTTTATTTAAAAAAAATCTTACATTTATCTACATATAAAATTTTATTTTATTTACTATTAAATAAATTATAGTATAAAATTTTATTTATCAGGTTAACTTATAAAAAATAAATTATGACTTATACCAAGTTGACCCCTGAGTAAGTAAAAGGGTTAATTTTCATCCATCCTTGCGGTAAACCCTAGATGGATGATGAATGATCTGAGTTTATAGAAATAATACACACAACTACAAATGTAATAGTACTACACTTTAAAGTTTTGATGGTAGCCACACAATATAGGATCACATATTATCCCACCCAACCTAAGCCAATCATTTTTATTAGGATGCAACAATCAATCAAATGACCTTCAATCTCTAATGCCAAATCCACTTCATCATCACCAATCAAATAAACATTTATCCTAGCTAGCTTGTTCTTTTTTTTTTTAATTGATAGATTATCACTTGCTATTACATATGTTACAAAATAATTAATACATTTTCTTCTACTCATCTCAACTACATGTACATTATCTCTTCTTCATATTATTTGATGAAATGAATTAAAATTGGTCACACAAGGCTTCATGTCCTTGCCTTAGTTTAATTAAAGGATATATCTAAGTGAAGCATGTGTAGCTTAGTCTTTTAGTTATGTACATAATAATAACATATGCAATTAATAGTTTAGTCCAAAAATATTGACAAATGAGATACAAAAAGTGTTTTTTTTTCTTTCCTTTTTCAAAGGGGGTCTTAAAAACATCTTTTGTAAAGCGTTCTACAGTACGCCATTGTAAAGTTAATAATAAAGCTTAAGTGCGTCTCATATGTATATATTATATTTTGTATATAATTAAATTAATAATCTTAAAAATAATATATTATTAGTTGCATATAATATATATATATTATATGTATAAACTGTACATTCATTTATATATATATAAATGTACGAGTTAATATCTTATTTTGGTTTCAATTTCATAAATATATTTTTAAGCTTCAAATGTACTAATTAAACTCTAAAAACTGCACAAGCTGTTTGAAAAACAACCGTTCACTAGTTCAATTCAGATTAATTAATTAAAAGGACTTCCTAACTCCGCTTCTATTGAGAGAGGATTGGTAATAACACACTTTAATTAACAGAATTCATCTGATTAGACAAACGATGCATTTAATATGAAACAAATTACACCGCAAGAAAACTGGGCTGCCTCTTGCAATAAGGTCAAGTGTAGTAGAAGATCAACAGCAAAGTGGGCAATAGTCCTCAGTCTGAGGCAGCAGAATATATACAAATTTTATATAAACTAAGAAAATAATTGTCTGGGTTTGTTGTTAAAATGAAATGGCTGCAGACTAGCTTTTATGAGCTAGTAGCTAGTTTGTCCGGTGTATAAAACACTTCAAAAAATCATGAAACTAACTCCTTTAAGACACATAACAATAAAGATAACACATCTAATACTAATTTATACAATTCTCGATTCAAAATAAGTGTGTTATTTTTATCATCGTTAGTTTTCAGGTGTTATTTTAGGTAATTTTCAAAAATATTTTAACATGATCCCCATATTATATGAGATGATATGTATATGTAATTATTTTATTCTAATATTTTAGAAAACATTTCAAATACAACAGTTGTATTGACATATTATGTGAGAAGATTATTACATGCAGCCATTTTATGCATTTAAAATTTTAAGGAAACAAAATTTTGAAGAATTGTAAATGAAAAATAATATGATCAAGAATTATAAAGACAAGAACAAGATAAGTAAAAAGTATTATTGCATGGGTACAACTCCCCACCTTAATATTGCCAATATGTAATGAATGCTCGTGCAGGCAACGAGACAGCCTTTGCCCTCTTGGTTAATATATATATATATATATATATATATATATTATTTAAACAACATATGATTTAAATATAATATGAGAAGACATTAAGTCCATTAAACATGTATTTTTAAGATATTTTAGTTCATAAATTTTAATTTATTTATTTTAGTCCATAACTCTAAACTAAAATAACCCATCTTAATAAAATTTAAGGATTAAATTATCTCAAAACGTTCCAAATATTTAAAGTATATATAATATATTTTAAAAATGAAAATATCCCAAAATATGAGTTTATGAACCACGTGTAAATTTTTTACTCAAATATAAAGGGTGGAAGATATTTTATAAGCCATTGTTACTAATAGGTTGAATCACAATCAAACACTTTAAGATAACCCGATTTCGCAATACACCGGGAATATATGAGACTAGATTTTCACTAAACTTAAGTGAGAGAATAATATAAATTTTAAAATTTGCTTGTTTTTTTTTTTTTTCCTTTACTTGAATTGATCCAATATTCTGTTGGAAGCTGGAATACAAGGTAAAGAAATTAATGGGTTTATTCTTATCCATGTGAATGTGGATCTTTTGATTTACTATAAAGGTAAAGAAACAAATTAAAAAGGGTGACCAACGGGCAACAGAGAACAAGACAGAGGATAGGTTTTCTCAAGGCTAGCTGGAACTAAATAAATGCCCTATTCTAGCCAAAATAATTAGCAGTGAAAAATCACCCAATTAAAGAAGCCAAACATTAATTAATGTATTTTGTGGGATGAGGAATGCTAATTAATAAGACTCATAAATATATTTATAATGGTTAAAATAACTTTGAAAACAAACAATTTATTTACTTTTTAAGAAAATCCTATCTCGTAATATATATATATATATATATATATATATATATATAATAATAATAATAATTTGTGTATATTTAATGATTTGAATACATGGAAAGGTTTTCTTTCTTACAAATTTTCAAACGACTCTCGTGCAATTTTACCATTTCTCTCAGTTAGATATACTACTAGTCTCATGAAGTCAACTCCACTTCTAACCCAAGTGAGCAACTAGTTCACATGCATGATCAGTATATTACAATTCACAATTTTCTAGTTTCTGCAGAGTGTAATAATTAATTATTACTTTTCCTCCATCTCTCTACACATGTATGCATAAGGAAAAAAGAAATTTTATATATTATAAGTATATTACAAATTTTTATTAAAAATATTTTCATGAATCTTATTAAACTTATCCATAATATTGTATTATTTTATTTATAATTTATCACAAATTTATAATAAATGAATTTTTATTGAATAAAAATGATTTAATAGATGAATAAATTCAGATATTACAATAGTACTCATGCTAATATTTTCATATTTTATCCCCCTAATTAAACATCGATACAATTCAATATTTATAACAATATCTCCCTATATTATTTTATACAATTGATTATGATAGGCTAGTTACCGTTAATTCTATTGATAAATTATATCCTCAATCAACCAACTTATAAAGGGAAAGATATTCATTTTTAAAATTAACTCGTGGTTGACTCATAGACTTAACAACTTAAAAGTTTCATAGGAATTTATTTTGTTACGTGTATGAATGATTAAGTCTCATATTTTAAAATATATGAGTAATAAATTATATATATAATTAAGATTGAATATTCCTTTTAATATGTTAACATTTTGAATTGGAACATCAAGCTCGGCCAATAAGTGATATCAGAGTCTAAACCTAATTTGTATCGCATGGACGCACAAGGTGAAGGTAGAGATGTGTATGTGACGCATATGGCCTAGATCCTAAAAAATGGTGGGCTCTTATTTGATTATAATGAGAATTTTGAGATATTATTTTAGATTCATTTGGACTTTCAATATTTGATTAATTTTGTATGAATTTTTTGACAATTTCTTAGCACGTGTGTAAACTCAATGGAGCATGAACGTCCTTTTGAAAGATGCAGCTAAATAATTGATCTTTGTTATTGGATTATGGTTGGAGTCTAAGTGAGTCAATGTGTTCTCATTTGAAGAAAGTTGTTAGATGTACGAATAAGTCTCACATTAAGTCTTACATTAAAAAAAATATGAATAACAAATTGGTTGTATAATTGGAATAAACTTTTCCTAATAGATTAACTTTTTAGGTTGAAATTCTAAGTCTAATATTTTTTTTCTTTTTCATTTCCAATCATTCCCCTTCAAATAATACCACTTAACTTCATTAAATGCTCTGGTCAATCAAATTTGTCTAATGGAGCTCACCAAAATGATAAATATCATTTCTATTAAGTCTTTCAAACCCACATTTTATTAATTGATTGAAGACAATAATTATATGTTTTTACACCATTTAACGGTCCCAAAAGTTCTCATATGTTTTCACGAGCGATAAACTCTCGTCCTAAAATATTAACTCCCTTTTCTTTATTAAAATACATCCATTCTATTTAAATTTGAATAGTTATATCCATAACAGTCATATCCACACCATTTACATCCAAAAGTAAAACTTCCCTAAACACATAGACAATCTTATCTATAAAGTTCAAAAACTTAAGATTTGCAGGAATCAAACTAGCAGTCACATGAACAAACCAAATGTGCTCTCTAAGTTTAAACTTAAAAGAAAATTTTCAATCTTTACACACTTTTTAAATCAATATATGATAGTATTTTTAAGGGTACAATTACCACCTCTAGTCAAAATCAATGAAATAGTTGGTTTTGAATCAAAGTGATTACCCCTTAATTTAATATGATTCCGATGTTTTTTCATTAGTATCTTCTGAAAGTGATTTTTGGTTTGCTTTTTTACTACAACAGATAACTCATTCAAGACCAATTGAATAACGAACATAATACATTGTTGCTTCCATACATCTTCGAATTGTGTACAGACTACACCAATATTACAAGACTAGCTAGAATCAATCCCATGTCGACATGAGTATTTTTATGATAAACATTGGTTCTCATATTATGAAGAGCACGTTCAAAATAAATTAGATAATACCCTAATATAATTTTATTTTTTTTACTATTTTTATTCTAAAGTTACCCATACATATATAAAGAAAATTACAAATTATGTGTCTATATTAAAATAAGATTAATAAAATAGGTTATCTTATACTATTTTCCAAATAAATTTAAGGTTTATTAATTTTCACAAATTAATTAAGATTTATATTATTATTTACATTGTTTACTAACTCATCACCTTAATTATGAAAAGCATGCCCAACACAATACTCCTTTATTTATTTATTTATTTATATATATAAATGAAGTGTAATGTGGGTGTTATCACTGATCTTGTAGAACCCTCTCTGTCATGTATAGTTGCTCTATTTTTTATTCAAAATATTAATTACGTCTATATATAATATAACGTCTTTGAATTGTTCCCTGTCTGGTCCTTTTGGATGTTGAAGTAAGATAAAAGTACACATCATTAACGACACAATAAATAGAGTAATGATTTTTCAAACAAAATCATAATTAATAATTCATAGAAAAAGTAAAAGAACGCTACAAAAGAAAAGCATTACCGATTGAAGTAAGTTTGGAATGGGTTGAATACTAATATGTTGTACGCAGTTTGAATCTCAACTATTACGTGTTAGTAACATATTAAAATCTTCAATAATCTATGAGATATAGTGTGTCACTTTATGTGATTTTTATTTATAAAAAAAAACAAATTTATATTTATTACAAATTAACACAAATATAATCTCATTAGAAACATTTTTTTCTATTAAATTTTAAAGGTGTATAGGAAAGGGAATGAGGTTATTCCCTTTTCATTATTTATTTCTTAAAAACATGTTATAAGATACTTATAAATTTGAGAGTCATTTTCTATAATTGTTTTCGTACTCTCTTTTATATTAATTTAATTTTTCAAATTTACAATATTTTCAGTTATAAAATTATCAATTATTTTAATATTTTATAATATTTTACTATAAATTTAAAGTACATTTAACTAAATTAGTATTTTTATTCTGATTCTTTATGTTTTTTAGTAGAAACAAAAAAAAAGTAAATGAATTTATTCATGTTTATTCATATTTCAATATTCTCAAACGCAACCTAGGTAATATTCAATCATATATTATGACACATTATTTAATATATATCACAAATTTATAATATTTATAATTGTTTTATTTATTTTATCAAATTTACATTTTAGTTACAATTTTTTTTTCTTATCATAAACCATGAGTCACATTAAAGATCTAACGGATGAAATGACCAAGAACATGATCAGCATTCAGCAACAAAAAAATTATTATTATTTTTGGGTAAATTCAGCATGCGATTTTTTGTTTTTTGTTTTTTGTTTTTTGTTAATTAAATTCAGCATGCATTCAGCAGCTAACTACATAGCAAAGGCGTTCAAAGAACAATATGGAACATAGGAAATACGTTGTTTGTCTACATGTTGCAACATGATAATATCCATTTAGTTAGAGTTGATGAAATTATGAAATATTTTTGGGAAATTAAAAATATACCTTAAAATTTATAATAATAAAAATAACAACTTATTAATATTAAATGTTATTTAATTAGATGAAATTAAATATTAAATTAATCTAAATGATTATAATTTAATTTAAATAACTTACAATAAGATAATTTAGATAGCATTTTATATAAAATGATGTGTCAAATTATTTTTGTTAATAAAAATATATAAACTAAATGTAAGAATTGTTATTTGTATGAATATAAAATTTAAACGTGTTATTTTTTTAATATTATTTAAAAAAAACAAAAGAAAATATAAGGAATTTTTACGATGAGAAAGAAGGCTACGTAGGCGGTATAGGATTCACTACTGAGCATGCAGGGGCTAGGGACATGGATGTGGACGCTAAGAAATTATCAACTAAGTAATTTGTCAGGAATAGAGAGTATGTCCAAACCCAAATTTAGAGATTACTTTTCAAATTGGTTCTTCAAAATCTTAGGGGCCACTCCTACAGAGGAACATGACAGTATCTTTTATTACAAAAGGTCCCATTTTATTATTTCTCTCTCCAAATGTCTCTCTCCGTTAGTTATGGCCTGTACGGGCAGAAAATATATATTGTGATTGCGTTAGTATATTTTAGATAATGTATAAGTAATATATATATATATATATATATAATTTATTTAATATATTTTTTTATCATTTTTTATATATACACTAATTTGTTGGTTTCAAATTGTGCCTTCTTTGATAGAAAGTTGTTTAAATTAAAAATATTAACACTTTATTTTTAAAATTATTGAATGTAATACTTAAATTTCAAATACTTATTATTTATATTAACATTATTTTTTTTTCAAGTATGAAAATCTTATTATCAATAAACGTATAATTCAGAGACTATAAAGCCTTGAGAATGCTGCATATGTATGGCTGTTGGCTATACATATCTCATTCAGAATTCAGATCTAGTGAATATAATTAGTAATTTTATAATATCGGTGTTCATATTAAGAAGTATAAGTAAGTGTAAAAATATCTCTTATAAATTTTAAGAAAAATTTATTTATTAAAATTTTATAATAAATTTAAACAATATATCATAATATTATTAATAAGTATAATCATAATCATATAATTATATCTAAAGAAAAATTATTATATTAATTATAATTATAATATATTTATGATATATAAAATTATTCTAAATTTTAAGATTACTTAGTTAAATTTTAGTTTTTCTTTTCTTTCTTTTTTCTTAATATAGTTAAAAATTAGTTGGATTGCTCATCTTTTTAATATACTAGCTCTAGTTAATTGAATTAATTGTATATAGAACTTGTAAATTTAAAGTTTAAAAAATATATATCATTATAATTTATAATCATAAAAATAATATCTTTTGTATTCATCTCGTATATTTGGTTATTAAAAAATGTATGATATATTATTTTATTTTAACACATTCTAATGAAAAACCATTAAAATTAGAATACGATTATTTAAATCTATTCGATATTATTAAGGTTATATTTTTATTATTATAAATATTAATAGTATTATTTTTAATAATTTTCCAAAAAAAAAAATCTCCCTTTGTTTTGTAGATGATGTAATTAAGTTTAGGAATTCTTATAACGTACATGTGATTATAAAATTTACAACTCGAGTGTTTCAAGAGATATTTAGAAAGAAAAAAATAAGAGAAATGGAAAACCATATGAACAATCATTAATTAGGAAAGCACACATAATATGAAGATCTTATCATTTGGATCTGTTGGGATATGAATTTGTCTTTATTCTTCATATATAATATCTTATCTTTGTTTTAGTGTATCAAATGATTACCCTACTTTTTTATTTATTTATCTAGATTACCATCACTCTTTTTAATAGATATATTACCCAAGTTGTTTATTTAGGCTTTCATTTCTTTAAAGAAAATTGTTATTTATTTGGCTAAAAGTTTGAGTCTATAAAAAATAATTTCTTTTAGAGTTTTATTTCTTGTATTATTTTAGGCACCGAATGTATGTTCAAATTTTTTAATATTTTTTTAAACAATTTTTTTTATAATTTTATGAACATATATTCACGGCATTTTCATTAATACCTTAAAATATGTATACTATTTTTTAACCTTTAAGAGTCAAGAGAACGAGTATTACTCCTTTCATTATTGAGTTAAGCAACTAAAAAAAATGTATTGATCACTTAATAAGTGCTTTCATAATTGAAGTTTTATTTTTAAATTATTTTTTAAGTGTTGATGAAGTAAAAAAAATTATAATGTTTTTGTTTTAATAATTTTTATAATATTATGAAAATATGTTAAAAGTATGAATATTTTATATTTTAAAAAAACATATTTAGATAAGAAAATAAATTTGTAAAAATTGAATTATACATAGAAGGTTTATAAACCGAAATTTGATCCCTCCAAAAAATTGAATTGGTCCTTGGCATGAGAAAGTAGGAATGTTAATTTGTTCTAATATAGGAACAGAAATCTCCGAAGAATTTCCGTTTTTACCCTGCTGTGGAATGTTAATGTGGTGGAGAGGATAGTATTGGGAATTACTCTCCATGTTTCGCTTATTTCTCAATCTTCTTTTAAAATATATTATGTGTAAAATTTTAGAATGAAAATAAATAAATTTTTATTAAAAATAATATTTTTTAAATAATTAACACTTTCATTATTAAATTTTTTTTTATGATATATGAGATAATAATTATTATAATGAATATTAAACTATCAAAATAAAAATTCAATTCTAGCTACAATGTACTTTAGGTTAAATTTATTATATTTAATTATAAAAAACAAATATAATTGAGATTTTATTAATATTTATACTATTAAATATCTAATCATGTTAATTTATATATGAGTGAGAAACCTTAATCTTTGTAAAAAAAAAATATAATCTCATCTCCCTTAATATTTAAATGAGAAATGAAAATAGTCTCTCTAACCTAGCTAACGGCTAATCACTAGCTGAAGATCACCTATCTTATATAAAAATTGCTCATATTAGAGATATAAAATAAATTATCATTTAACGTTTCTAATAGATCTGTGAAATAATATTATTTCATTTTATTTAAATATCATCTTATCTTATTTAGATTGTAATCTTAATATATCAACTTTAAATATATATTATACTATTTTTTAATTAAATTTATAATATAAATAAACATGTATCATATATTTTTATTATCTTTTATTCTTGTTTGTATTATTTAAGCTGTTAGAGACAAATGAGATACTACTATCTCATTATCAATTCATCTCATTAAAAATTAAGTAAGATAATATGAGAAAAACTTTAAAAATTAATGAATTATATCATTAATTTTATTAACATTTCATCTTAATTTACATCTTCATCCAATATCATTAGTCCATTAGGCTTTCTGTTTGGGTAAGGTAATGGGTGTACAAAGTTGAGTTGATTCGATTGTGTACTAAAACACGAACAAACTCAATCTAATCTGTTCTTAAAAAATAGAAATTGAACTGAAAAAATTAAAAGTGTAAAATTAATCCAAACCACACCAAAAATTTAATTTGACTTTTTTGGTTTTTGAAATTTTATTTTTCTTTGTAGATTGTAATTATAAATTTATATTCTTTGAAAATAAATTTAATTCTATAAATATTAAAATTTATAATTATTATTATATATATAATATTATAGTTGTTATTGTATGAGTTAGATAGTTTTAAATTTTTAATATAATTTATTCACATATACTAACTTGATACAATACACGTAAATATAACTACAAGAAAAATAATTAAGATTATACATTAATATCTTAAAGTTTTAAATCAAAGGAAAGATAAATAATCTAAAAAATTAAATTAAATAATTAAATATTATAATATATAAGTTAGTTCGATTTTTACAGATTTTTGAAATTTAAAAATTAAACCAACACATATTTTATAAGTTTTTCAAAATTTAAAACCAAACCAATCCAAAAATAATTTAAAATTGAAAAAATTAGGTTGTATTAATATGATTGATTGGATTAGTTTGAATTAATTAAGTTGATTTGATTCAGGTAATTTTTACACACTTGGATAAGGTCCAACCTTGTAAGTCTTTCTGTATTTAACAAACGCTCATCCTATCAGGCTGTGCTAGCTCTTAGGCTTTGTTATGTTACCCTCACTCATCAATCTGTATAAATTTAACCTAGCTAATTAAAACTCTAGTATTTTGACTCGATTTAACATACTTCAAAATTTGATTAAGTCACAAATAAGTTTGATCCATTCCCATGCAAACAATTTTAACATCAAGCTTAGATTCAAATCTTTGTATTATGAGTTTATTTTGAAGTGTGAGTTAAATTTAAATTCTATACAATATATCTACATTTGAATATTATGTATTATTATTTTATAAATTTCTATATAATTAAAACTCTGAATTTTTAAGTTAATTCAATACTCAAAATAATCACACCCAAACCTATCCAATAGATTTAAGGTTGGGATTTGAGATTGCATTTAATTTTAAAAAATTTAATACAAACCAATATGAAAATATGTATGGCTTGATAATACTCTATCTAAGTCCATTCTAAACCTAAAGTTTCAAATTTGGGCTTGATCTAACTCGATCTACCCGAGTTTACATCTCTAAAATTTAGTCACTATACATTTGATCCTTGTTTATAATGGTTATTATGATTATAAACCTATTGAATTAAATTATATCAAAGTATATTATAATTAATAGTTATAATATAAAATCTGGTAAAAAAATTATATAATATAGTTAGATCCAATATAAAATATCTCTCGTTATATTTTTTATTATTTTTCTAACAATGTAATATTTTATTTATATTATTCAATTTTCTTAGTTCATCATAATCACAATACATGTTATTATCATAAATTTTAAATTTATATTTTAAAAAAAAAAATTGTTGTTCAAAATATACTAATGTTATATGTATATTGTATGTTGCATTTCGGTTCTATTATAATATTTAAATATGTATTATTTTATTATTTTCTAAAATTTTGATACAATTTATAAAAATTAAATTCTCAAATTTTCTTGAAATATGTTTCGATAATATTTATGTAAATATTTCCACAGATATCTCTATTTTTCATCTGTGGATAAAGTTACCACTATAGAAAGGTTTTTTTTTCTATTCAAAGGTTTTTTTTCTCCCCCTAACCTATTAAAAGTTTTTTAAAAAATTCCAAAATTAAAAATTCTAAAATTTATAAAAATAAAATAATGTTCTATCATTGATTCATACATCTCTTAATTTAAAATAATGATATTATTTTTATTGTTATAAATTTTAAGAATATTATTTTAAGTAATTTTCTTTAATTAAAAATCATAAAATTTATAACAATAAAAATATCACTAGTTAATTCAACATAAAAATAATGTTAATTATTCTTCTAATAGGTTAAAAAAATTTAAATATTTGATATATATAATGTATAGATAGACCGAATGTTTAATCATTCATAGAATAAAATAATTTTTATACATGATTGATTTTCTAACCACTCCTAAATTGAAAAAAAAAATAAACATTTTTGTTATTCATGTGCTAGTGGTGGGTCAAAGGTGGGGTCCAGAGAGCTAGGCACAAGTGTTGTCCCGACTTGATCGGCACAGTCGCAAAGGATTAAGATTGACATGATTAATTAGGCAAATTTGATACCAACCTAAACACGAAACTAGATTGGATATTGGTAGGAGTAAACAACTCAATTTCATGAAGTATTGATTTATTTTATAAATTTATATTACACTATTATTTTTTTGGTTTCATTATTACATTATTATTATTATTAGCAGATTTATGACCCAAAAATTAGCTCGAGGATTTTGGTTTCATAATCAACTTGTTAGCTAGAACCTGTGAAGTAACTTTCGTGGGCTTTTTGGGCCCACAACAAAGTATCACAAGTTACATGGGTTTGGATGATCCAATGAAATACTGAAACACAGCATGAAGTGGAGGTTATGAAACTTCTTCAAGTATAAGGGAAATCGTGTACATTTTGGTTACAACTGAGAAAGTTGTTGGTATATATATACATACCGTCGGGACAAGTAGTAGTGCACCGTATCTATTTGTCGTCAAAATAATAAAACTAGTGGCTGGTCGGTAGTTGATGAACGGATGGATATATATGACTGACTTCATTTTTTAAACCTTTACATAACGGTGTTTCAGTCATGGGTCTAGAGTTTTATTCAAAATAATAATAATAATATTGCCATAAATATATATTGTTGATATATCAATATTGACCCCGATCGAACCTCACTGCTTGTTGGAAAAGCGGGTGTCAAAATTAAGGAGATTGTGACTTGTGAGTTCAATTAAATTTAAAAAGGAAAGAAATGGATTAATTGGATTACCAAATAATACGTAATTAAATATAATAAGCTTAAAATTTAAAATATAAATAATAGTTATACTCAAATTCATTATTCTAAAAATTATTAAAATAATAATAATTTTATGAACTATTATAGTGTATTTTATTTAATGATAGAAATATTATTTTTCCAATACAACTCAGTAATAAAAGTATAAATTTATGTAAATACATAATATTTTTAAAAAATATATAAGAAAACATGTTTGAGAGTGAACGGTACGGGGAGGGTGATCGGTGATCCCCACCTCCACCCATTCTCCACAAATCATTCCCACCAATACTAAAATCACATTTTCTCCATAAATTCTTCCTTTTAATAAGCAAATTAACATCCTTAAATACGTTGGTGGAATAAAAACCCATTATGACAAAAAAAAAATTATACATCTAACAATTGCTAACAATTCGTGGCAAAGTCAAAAATTCTCTTAGATGACACCATATATATGATAATTTGCTTTTTTTTTTCTTCATTTCCTAATCAATATGTTGTTGCTTTCTCTATTACTCTACCTTCTATAGCATTGTTGTCCTCAAAATAAGAAGAAGAAAAAACAATGACAAAACCAAAAAGAAAAAGAAAAAACCAATCTATAGAATAAGATAAATCATAAGTTGATGAACTGCAAGATTCAAATTTCACTAAACTTTATCTTTGTGTTCAAACAACAATTGATGTTTGGAAAATTTTAGTTACAATATTTCTAATAATTTTAGACATTGAAATATGTATTAAAAAGCTACATAAAATGTAACTAAAATTGGCCTTGATATTCAATTACTAAATCCATGGGCCAATATAATTTCTTGCAAATGCAAAGTTATATGGTCATTACAATTGTTTCGTTATTGGTGAGTAATGTATTTCACCACTTGGGTTTCATAAGTTAAACATCTCTTTCGATGTGAAGAGAAATAAACCTTTGTCGATGTGAAGAGAAGTGTTAAAGTCTTATATCAACTGAGAATCGCAACCACGTTGTCCATATAAACAAAGACGATCTTACATTTCGTAACATAGATTTTGAGATGAAATTAGACCAAAATTTAACTCAATGAATTTTTTAAAAAATTCTACTTAATTTTGAATTTTATAATTAAATTTTAAGTATTTAATATGTGAAAATAAATTATATTTCGTTTAATGATAAGTTCATTTGCTAGATTTTTTTCATTAATTTATTTTTAGAAAGTAACATCAGACTAGAATCTAAAATCTTAGGTGACCCAATCAAACGAATTGCTATCCGGGTACGGTTTAAACAGAAAGTGGTTCTGATACAACGAACGAGATCACGATGGTCTGCGATGTTTGGAAACTTACTCCAAACTGTTGTTGTCTAGGTGAGTTCGTTTCGTTTCGTTTCGTTTTGGACAAGAGTCCCTAGACTATGCTGAGAGAATCCTTCGTGTTAGGACCCTTCGGTCAGTATTACCTGACGGGCCTTTTCTAGCCAATTTTTTTTATTAACTCTTTTTATTTGTTATATTTTTTAATAAACTAAATCTCGATACTTTTACTTTTACAAAATTTATAATTTAGTTTTTTAAGTTTAAAAAGTTGATATTTTATTTTCTTATTTATAAAATGATATTAAAAAGAGATATTTAATAATTTAAATTTATTTTTTTAAAAAAAATAAAATTATTAATGATAAAACACGGGATAAAAAATGTTAATATTCTCGCTAGTTATGTTTGTAAAAAAAATTTAATTAATAGAATAGGGATAAATAAAAAAAGATACTCTCATTAATATATGTTTAAAAAAAATTTATTAATGATTTTTTTATATTTTATTTTTTATAATAAAAAATTAATTATTACATTTTTTTTATAAATAAAAAACCTAAGAATCATATATTTTATAAATAAAAATATTAATGAATAACTTTTTAAAATCGAAAGATTAAATACTATTTTTAGTCAAATAAAAGTGATACTTGTTTTTTTACTTTTTTTTTATAATTCGTTAATTGTTTAGCAGCTTACTATTTGGTGGAACATCATATTATAAAATTTAACATACCAAGCAACTTTTTTTTAGGAGATTATTAAAGAATAAGCATAACCCACTTTTAAATCCTTTCCAATTGATTAATTAGAAATCAGACAGATTATCCTTTATTTATAGATAAAATAATTACAACGCTTTAATGGTTTTAGTAGAAAATCAAAAAATAAGAAAATAAAATAAAAATTAAGAATCTTAAAAAAAAAAAAATAGGAGGTTGGTGAAGTTTAGATTCATAAAGTCTAAAAAATACATATTTTTCTTAAACTCTTTGCCATTATTCTCTAAACATAATTAATTAAGCGGGAAGTTTTATTGTTAAAGGTGTGAACCTGAAAATATTTTAATCATTCCTGTAAAGCACTTTCATGTAGCTTTGGAATTTGATTAATAAGTTTTGCCCTATCATATTTTTATTATGTTACTACGTACTTACTGCCATTTTTATTGAAATTATGTTGACTCGGGAAAAGGGGTGTGAAGTTAGTAACAAAATGTAGAAAAAACAAGAAATAACTCTACACAAAAGAGTTCTCTAGTTTGTATTATTTTCTTCATGTTTTCATTACAATTGTATAGCTATTTATAAGGAAATTTTATTCCTTCAATTACTCTTTAAATTAAGCATTCCTTGTTTTACTCCTTGAATTAAGGATTCCTTGTTTTACTCCTTGAATTAAGGATTCCTTGTTTTACTCCTTGAATTAAGGATTCCTTGTTTTACTCCTTGAATTAAGCTCATTGTTTTATTCCTTGAATTAAGGTCCTTGTGTTTATTCTTTGAATTAAGAATTAATATCCAATACTCCCCCTCAAGCTGGATCCAGAAGATTTATGGATCCAAGCTTGGACAAAAGTCGTTGAAATTGATGAGAAGCCAAGGACTTGGTGAAGATGTCAGCCAGTTGGTCGAAGCTTTTTGTATAATGTGTCTGAATCACCTGTGATTGAACTTGTTCACGAACGTAATGACAATCAACTTCAATGTGTTTCGTCCTCTCGTGAAACACTGGGTTTGATGCTATATGCATAGCTGCCTGATTGTCACAAAATAAGGACATAGGAAGAGTTGTAGGAACACCTAAATCACACAGAAGACCTTTAAGCCATATCAACTCACACGCAGTTGAAGCCATTGCACGATACTCTGCTTCGGCACTTGATCTGGCAATCACAGTTTGCTTCTTACTCTTCCATGTGACCAAGTTTCCACCGACAAATGTACAGTAGCCAGTGGTGGACTTGCGATCAATTGCATTCCCTGCCCAATCAGCATCACAATACCCCATGATTTGTGTGTTGTCATTCTTCTTCATGATAATACCACGACCCACTGATCCTTTTAAGTAGCGTAAGATCCTTTTAACAAGGGTCAAATGCTCAAGTGTTGGGGAGTGCATGAATTGGCTCACAATACTTACAGAATATGTGATGTCAGGTCTGGTGATTGTTAGGTAGATCAACTTACCAACCAGTCGTTGGTAATAACTTATATCCCTGAGTGGCGTGCCCTTCAAGCTAGGTTTGAGCTTGCTGTCAAGAGGGGTAATGGCTGGTTTAGCATCGCTCATGTTAGCTTCCTTAAGCAAATCTAGGATATATTTCCTTTGGTTAAGAAAGAGTCCCTTGTGCGAGGTTGCCATTTCTATACCAAGAAAGTACTTCAATATCCCAAGGTCTTTAATTGCAAACCTTTGTTTGAGGGACTGTTTGAGGTTGAAAATCTCGTCAGCATTATCACCTGTAATTATCAGATCATCTACATAAATCAGCACAACCAATTTGCCCATAGCTCCTGTGCGAACAAATAGTGAGGAATCGGCATTGCTGCTTTTGAAACCAACACTAGTGAGAACTGAGCTTAGCTTGGCATACCAAGCTCGTGGGGACTGTTTCAAACCATAAATGGATTTGTGCAATTTGCACACTAAATCCAGTTCATTGCTTTGAGGATGCCCAGGTGGCAATTTCATATAGACTTCTTCTTTGAGATCACCATGCAAGAATGCATTCTTCACATCCATTTGGTACATGGACCACCCCTTGTTTACAGCCACAGACAGTAACACTCTTACCGTGTTCATTTTTGCAACAGGTGCAAATGTTTCTTTGTAATCCACCTCGAATGTTTGAGTGAATCCCCGAGCCACCAATCTTGCTTTATACCTCTCAATTGATCCATCTGACTTGAATTTGAGCTTATAGATCCATTTGCAACCCACAACTTTCTTGCCTTTTGGAAGTTTGGTGATGCTCCATGTGTTGTGTTGATCTAGGGCTTTAAGTTCTTCTTGCATGGCTTCCTTCCACACCTCTTGGCTGTTGGCCTCATGAAAGTTTTGAGGCTCACTGTAACTCGATATAGTGCTGAGGAATGCGGCATGGGTTGGTGTCACTCTCTTATATGACACATAATTTGAGATGGGATGTGTGGGTTTGTAGGTGACAAAGTCTTGAAGTCTTGTGGGAGGTTGCCTAACACGCATTGGATTACGTCGTGGAGCAGAAGGAGTTATCTCACACTCGTTCACATCTTGTACCATATTGTGAGGATCATCTTGATTATCACCATCTTCATGCAGTGTACCATTAAGACGAGACCCTTCATTGTTACTTTCAGTGAGAGATGCATCAATGTTGACATGGCTGGGATCTTGTTGTTGTGGAGCCTCAAGTTCGATTCTTGGTAATGGAAACACATCCAAGATGTCATCCCCTTGACTTGTGATTTCATGTGACTTGCTAAAAAAAGGGTTAGTTTCATAAAATCGAACATCTTTAGACACAATTAATCTCCTAAGTTGGGGATCATAACACTTATATCCCTTTTGTGTAGATGAATAACCAAGAAAAATACATTTAACAGCTCTAGGATCCAATTTATCTCGATGATGAGATTGAATATGTACAAAACAGATGCAACCAAAGACTCTAAGGTGTGAAAGGTTAATTTTCCTTCCTTTCATGACCTCTAGAGGAGACTTGAAATCTAAGACTCGACTGGGTAATCTATTGATGATGTAAGCAGCTGCCATAACCCCTTGGGACCAGAATCTCTTTGGTACATTCATTTGTAGCATTAATGCTCTAGTTTTTTCAAGTAAGTCCCGATTTTTGCGTTCAGCTACACCATTTTGTTGAGGTGTGCCAACACAACTTGTTTGATGCATAATGCCATGAATGCTCAAATATTGTTTCATGATATGGGACATGTATTCGGTGCCATTGTCAGACCTTAAGGTTTGAATTTTAGAAGAAAAGTGATTTTTAACAAGATTATGAAAGTCCTTAAATACTTCCATAACTTCATTTTTAGACTTTAAAAGATATAACCATGTGACTCGAGAGAAATCATCAACAAAAATCACAAAATACTTATAACCATCAAAAGATTCATTAATTGGTCCCCATACATCTGAATGAACTAGTTCAAAACACTTACTAGCCCTAGACAAGGAAGAATTAAAAGGCAATCTAGTGGCCTTAGACAAGTGGCAAGTTTCACATGCAATTTCATCATTTCCTAAGTTTGGAAATAAAGTTGACAAAATTGGTAGAGAAGGGTGAGCTAAACGTTGATGCCACAATTGATTATCTTGGATAGGATTAAACTTAGCTTGAAACCCTCTGGGATTGCTCTTGGATATGTAATAGAGACCATCTAAGTAAAACCCTTCACCAATCGTCTTTTTGGTGACACAATCCTGAAAAATGACATTGTGAGGAGAAAAAATGGCTAAGCAATTCAAGGTATTTGTGATTTTTCCTACAGACAGAAGTTGGAAAGGAAAGGAAGGTACATATAAAACTGCCGACTCGATTTCATCTGACATTAATTTTATTTTTTCCTTTCCTAAAACCTTTACATTCTCACCATTTGCAATTGAAACTTGTGAAGGATTTGCTAATTTTTCAAACTTATGAGACTTTGACACATGGTTTGTCATATGATCTGTGGCACCTGAATCTACAACCCAAAAATCATGCAACATATTTATTTTAAGAGCAGTTTTAAAGGCTTTTATGATACCTTGCATGTCCTCTTGTGGTATGAGTTTTGTATCTGCCAAGAAGCCCGCAAACTTGCCTAGCAATGCTGTCGAGTTTCCTTCTTCTATGCTATCTACACAGTCAATTCTAGCTCCTCTTGTCTTGCTTTGAAGATACAACATAAACTCATTCATGAGTTCAGCTGGATTCGCTGTGAAGTTCTTGAATGGATCAGACCCATTAGAGGTAGAGGCAAAAGCATGATTAGCACGGAGTCCAGTACGATTCACTTTCTGTAAACCCTTATCCTTTATAAAATCAGGTTTTAATTCTGGATGTAGAATCCAACATGTGTCCTTAACATGGCCCGTATGGTTGCAATGTTGACACTTCAAGTTTGGATGCTTCCCTTTGTACTTCCTCTCGTTGGTTAGATAGGCTCTTGCCTCAGGTGAACTAGCCATTGTATCCTTGTTCATGACTTTCCTTCTTACTTCTTCACGTTGAATTGTCGCACATACATTGGTGAAGGAAGGAAGTTCAGTATTCATGAGTATATGGCATCGTATATCTTCATATGTTGAATCCAGACTGGACAAAAGTTGAAATATCTTATCTTCTTCCGCTCTCTTTCGTAGCAGAGCTACATCGGTTGTATGAGGACGATATATTTCCAACTCATTCCACATGCTTTTCATGCTTCCTAAGAGTTGTACAAAAGGCTTGCCATCTTGTTGCAGATCTGAGATGTCTTTCTTTAATTGAAAAACTCGTGCAGCATTATTTTGACTGCCATACATTTCCTTGACCGTCTCCCATAGTTGGTATGCAGATTCAGAGTAACTGAATATTTCAGCTAATTTACGTTCCATGGAATTTAGGAGCCATGACATAACCAGCTGATCCTTACTAAGCCAGGATTCATAGGTTGGTGAGGAAACATCAGGTACTTCGATGCTTCCATTTATGAACCCCAACTTGGACCTTCCACCTAGAGCCAGAGACACTGCTCTTGACCAAGGCAAGTAATTAAACTCATTCAACAAGACTGAGCTTAATCTTTGATTTGGGTTGACATCCACCTCATGCATATTCATGAAGGAAAGCACTGATGAACTTTCAGCTTCTGATCCTAGCGACTTGTCTTCAGCCATTTCAAAGATTGAAGATGCTAAGATAATAATAAAGCAGAAGCAAGTTAATTTTCCTGCTCTGATACCATGTAGAAAAAACAAGAAATAACTCTACACAAAAGAGTTCTCTAGTTTGTATTATTTTCTTCATGTTTTCATTACAATTGTATAGCTATTTATAAGGAAATTTTATTCCTTCAATTACTCTTTAAATTAAGCATTCCTTGTTTTACTCCTTGAATTAAGGATTCCTTGTTTTACTCCTTGAATTAAGGATTCCTTGTTTTACTCCTTGAATTAAGCTCATTGTTTTATTCCTTGAATTAAGGTCCTTGTGTTTATTCTTTGAATTAAGAATTAATATCCAATACAAAATAATTGTGGTCGACCATTTATCGGCATAAATTGAAATTAGAGTACTGTTTACCTTGTGATTCAATAAATAACTTCTTATAGTTCTTTTTTTTTTTTGTGTGTTTTTCCCCCTCCCGTAACAACAAGTTTTCAAAATCTATTGCATGTGAATTGTATCTTATTATTGATATTTTTTTTTTAGTGTTAGATTTACTGCATATCGTACTGACTTTTTACAAGTATTTGAAGAACTTCAACCGTTCATGATTAAAGTTTCAACTAAGCATTGATTCATTCTTTCTGAAGTTACATCTTGAATTAACTTTTTACAATCATGAGTTAAGGTAAAGAGTAATACATAATGAATTTAGATGACTTAAAAGTGTATTTCTTCACATATTTTTTTGAGTGTCTTGGTGAATGCTAGTCTTGATTTCATGTAATTACATATTTGTTTTATTTTGTAACTTTCTCCTAATTGAATGAATTCTTTACTTTTTTTCATAAAAAATAAAAAGTATATAAAATTTTTATAATAGAAATAAGGAACATTTTCATTCAACTAAATCAAAAGAGAGTACAACAAAATGAAAGTTTAAATACTCAAATAAAATAAACTTCAATTGAAAAGTTAAGATAGGTCATCAACTGTGTAGTATGTAATCTGTTAAGGAATACAATAACATGAACCTTCTTTTTTTGCTCTTTTTTGTGTTAGTAATTAGTTGTATCAATTGATACTAAAAGCCTTCAAAAAATATGTAGTAGTAATAAATGTTGTAACTATTTTACATGATAAAACTTAAATCTTCTATCTCCAATCATTTATTTAAAATAAATATCATTATTTTATTATATTCATGTAATTCAATAATATCAATTGTAATATTTTTATCAACGTTAGTATTATTAATGTCAACTATTAAATTTAAATCTTGTTAGGTTCCGTCTTCATCATCAAAATCATCGTCTCCTTCATTTTTATATGTCTAAAAGGGAATTTTTTGATGAGAAATATTATCAACAAAAAATAAGGATATTAAACTTGAAAAAAAGAAAAAAAAATTAATAACAATTTTTTTAAAATCAACCTATTAAATTTCTTTTATGTATGAAGAAAATTTTAACCCATAGTTGTCTTCTTAAGTTTTCACTCGTTGAAATAGTCACTATTTCCCTCTTGATTTAGTATTAATAAATGACTTCAAACCATAGGTTAAAAGTAGCTCACGTTTGGGTATTTGTTCGTCGTTTAGGTTGGTGGGTAAGATTTCTACTCATTGCAATCACCTCCAAGGTTATTCGCACCTGGATAGTACCAGGACTCTTATGCTTCGACCTTTGATTAGATAAAGTTATCTGTCTTATGACATACAACTCAAAATAAGCCTTACGGAGAAGCTCATGATTTAAAATCAGATGCTTTGCCCTTGATGCAATACAGTTGTTGGTGGAGTCTTTACCGGTTCCAGTCTCATCTCGCATGCCAACAAGTATTCTAGAAAGAATTACTTGGTTTCATGTAGCTACTATAGCTCCTCTCAACTTTCTAGCTTGTTTGTTAAGAAATGACTCTAAGTCTTTTAGAAGGCACTTACGCAAAAGAAATTTACATTCTTAACTCACCTTAAGGAATTATAAAAATACTCAAACTTGATCTTTAAAAAAAAACACGTAAAATACTTTTTGTATTTATGAGACAAAGTTTATCACTACAAAGAGAATAATGGTAACTTTTTTATGTGTTATGTTTATAACTATTAAAAAAAGGAAGAAAAAAACAATATTAATGGTCCTTTATATTAAAAAAATAGTATTTTTTAAAATTTTATCAATTTTATACATTTATTAATCCCTTATTTTTCGTTAGATTTAATCCATTAAGTTTTTAATTTTATCAAATTTGATCCAAAAATGATCAAATTAATTTATTAAACTTAACAAATTAAAAAATTAAATCATAAGAAAAATATAATTTTAACATGTTAAATTTGACTGCTATAATAAATTTTAACATTTTGATCAAATTTGTAAAAGTTAAAAATTTAATATACTAAATCTATTGAAATAAAGAAATTTGAAAATCAAAATATAGAATCGATAAAAGTTGTAGGATAATATATATTTTTTAATCTTATAAAAACTATATGAAAGTAATTTAATTTTTTTAAAAATAAAAATAAAATAAACTCATATTTATTTCAATTTCATTTAATGTAGAAAAAAATCATATATTTATTTCAAATGAAACTTCACAAGGTTAAGGTTTGATTCGTGCACACAACACCTATCTTATAATAGATACTAGAGTCATGCATATCTATATCATATGTTCTATTGTAAAAAGGAAAAGAAGAAGATGGAGATGGTGTGATCGATCCTTATCTTAAATTCAATCTGGGTATGAATGTTTTACGATTAAACAGTTTTAACAAACTTGTATGTAATTTCTTAGAAAAAAGAAGAAGAAAATAAAAACTTGTAGCTAATTTCCTCAATCATAATATTATCCCTTTTTATGTTCAAAATAAAACATGATTTTTTTAATAAGCGTAAAACAAAATTATACTAAAATTCCATTTATTTTAATTTAACTCTTTGATTCAGGAATTACTTTATTTATTTCTTTTGTACTTTATGTCTGATAGATTTTGAGTACGCTAAGCATCATTTGAAAATGAAAAGCAACCGTTTGTATAGGATTGAAAGATTATTTATTTATTTTTTTACCTTTTCATTTTCACCTCGAAACGAGGAAAGTTTTATAATATAAAATTTAATTTTTTTACGTTAATATGTTATTGTAATTTTTTATGAAAATTATTTAAATAAATAAAATATAATAAATTTATATAAAAATATATCAAATTAATTAAAAATAAAAATATATTAAAGTCTAAAATATAAGATAAAAAATTAGACGATTTTATTAAAATATTAAGAAGTTAAAATACATCATCGTGACTTAAAATTAATAAAATTATAGTAAATTATTTTCAATTTAAGTCTAAATTTTTTATTATATATTAGAACATAAACATGGAGTTGGATTATAATTTATAATAAAAGTTATATAAAATAATAAAAAAATAATAAGTTAATAGAGTATGAAAATAATACATGTGTTGATTAAATTAATGAATAAAAAGTTAATATAAATACATGAAAATTTCAATCAAACACATCAAAATTATAAGTGTTAAAATTAAAAATTTATAAACATAATATATAATTTAAGATTACAAATTAAAGAAAGTAAATGAAAAAAAATATTAACATTTTTATATAATAATAAAAAAATCTAATAGATTATAAATATATTCAAATACAAAACTAAATAATATAATATTAGATAAAATTAAAATAAAAAGTGAAATAAATTTTAATAATCTTTAACAATTTTATTGACAAAATTTTAAATATGAAGTTGATTATCAAGTTATTTTTTATTATTATTATATTTGACAATGACATTCTATTGTTATTAATTGAAAAAAAATTAAATACTTACAATATATTTGGATTACACTATATTATAAGTAAAGTAACAAATATTTTTGTATAATATATAGGACTAAAATTTGAAGTATGTAGCTTATATTTATTAAACATTATATAAAAATATTTATTTTTAATTGATTTACTCATAATTATTATCATTTTTATTAATATGTTTTTTAAATATTATGATACATATAATAATATATCAAAAAATAAATAAAATAATTACATCAATATATATTACTACAAATAAAATATATTTATTAAATATAAAAAATATACATATAATTAAATTTTTATACAAATTTCAACCTGGTGAAGTTCTGGAACTATCATATCATTATTTTTTTAGTAAGTAAATCAACTTTTTTGACTTTTATTTTTTTAATAAATATTGAAAGAAAATAACTAAAAACATAATTTATAAAAAAATATAACCGAATGTTTTTCTTAATTTTATAAAAAATTTAGAACAAAATCAAAAATAATTTTTTTACCGTTCAAAATAAAAGTGATTTTTGATTTATTTATTGTTGATGTAAGTTTATAAAAACAGTGTATGAACAATATTACCAATAACTTGAAAGTAACTGCTTGTGTTGAGTCGCGGACTAATTCGCTCTCTTTAAGACGTTTCGCGGCTCTGCCCAATTTGTGCAAGTAAATACAGCTTCGTCGTCCCCAGGATAAAACAGTCCATAATCCTAATCTCTGTCTCAGAACTTCACTGCACTAATGAAGACTGGAATGCTACACCTGAAAATTTATTGCTCGGAAAACTAAAAGAAAAACTTTGAAAGTGTAGAGAGAATTGTTTTTCGTAGGGAGATGAGATTACAGATTGTTGTGTAGAAAATGAGAGTTGAAGCCCTCTTTTTATAGGTTTTAGAAAACGTGTAGCAATTATGAATAAAACGGTAATGTTTGAGAATTAAGAGCGTAACGGCCATTCTGAGTAATGAAGAGTAACGGTCATATTTTTGTGAATAAATACGAGCAATAACTCTTTTTTTCTGAATAAAGAAGACAAACGACCATTTAACGGCCATATTCTTAATAAAAGAAAATAACGGTTATTTTTCTGGAAAATATATATATATAACAACCAATTTTGTAAGTGGAAAAGAAAATAACGGTTATTTTTCTGAAAAATATATATATATATATATATAACAACCAATTTTGTAAGTGGAAAAATTTTCCTTAAAAAGAATATTTTATCAAAAAATAAACGGCACGGCCGGTCGGTCGGACGACGACGACGCGACGCGCACGTGTGTGGTATCACATTTGCGTAGGTACTCTCCCCTTTTACAAAAGTAGATGCCCCTTGAGGCTCAATCAAAATAATCAACTCTTCATTATTTATATCTCTTTAAAATAGTATTAAAAAATAACTTGTGAAAAGTTACACTATGTATTTTTTAATAAATTTCTCTTTTTACAACATTTATTAAACACACAAATAATTAATTAATAAATAACTCTGTCCCACGTCATAAGCTGTCAGTCAATCTTAACTTGTCACATAACTGTTTACAGTGATCTCAACTTCAATTGTTTAATACTATTCAAAAAATAATGTGTCTAAAAAGAAAAAAAAAATGAGAAAAACAAAAACATGATCCATATTCACTTGGAATCGTGTCCACAAATAAAAAGGATAACAGAGTATCTATCTATTACATCAATGAGTCACTCAATAGGAATTGTGGGAATCTTTACGTGAAAGGTCTTTATAACAACATAGTGGAGTAAAGGGCACCACAAATTTTTGCACACAATTTAACCAACTGTCCCACAATTTTCTTATTTTTATGGTTTTTCTTCTGACTAGTTTATTCTTTTTTACTTCTAAAATAAATGATTAATATAAATCGAATTTATTTTAATAATAAATGATTAATATATAAAAACTTAAATTAATGATTAATTTTTAAAATAAATAAAAATATTTAATTATAATTAACCATATATATACTGTATGTTTATATTTATTTAAAAGTAGAGATTATTTGATAATTTTTTTTTATCTAAATCATTTATATCTATAAAAAATAATAGTAGGTACGTTAGATTTCTTAATCTCTGATCAATCATTTTTAACACAAAAAGTAATTAAAATGTGTTAAATCATATCCACCGATACCCCCAAAAGTGTGGTAATTTTTACATGATTGTGTAAATTTGTTTTTTTCTTCACACACATTTGGTTTTCAACACTTTATTAAATTTTTATTATAAAATTTTAACAATTTAAATTATAGGGTGAAAAGGTTTAAAATTTAAGCTCATTCAAGATGATTATGACCAAATTTAACCCAAATGTTGTTTTTTTCGACATAAAACGTATCATTTTTTTGTTATGTCAAACGTAAAACAATAACAGCAAGTTTAGATCAGTGATTTTATGATATTACTACATGTTTTATTGAATTTAAACATTTCATCAAAGCTTTAGTTTAGCAATTTTCAGGATGAAAATGTTTTTGACTTAATGTTTTTCATGTTATTAATAAAAGTTAAAACTTCAAAGTAAAGAATGGAATATTAATTATTAATAGGAAAAAAACCATAAAATAATTGAACTTAAAAGGAAAAATACACTCAAGTATCATAATTAATTATTAAGGTGTACCTCACAAGTTCTCTAAGAATAAGGTACAATTAGGTTTAAAATGCTTGTAACTAGAAGGTTAAAATTGCGTTTTGCGTCAGAATTAAGAAAAAGATTTGAAACATAAAGTCGTATGGGATACTATGTGGATTGCTACTCGAGTTGTAATCTGTTATAATGTTTTTAAATATACAAGTATGGATTTAATTTCTTTTTATTAATTTTTTGTTAATTTATTACGTTAATTAATTTATCTTAGTATTAACTTACGTTAATTATTTATACTAGAAAACTCGTTATTTAGTAATAATAAAATGAATAAAAGCAAGCACTTCAACTATTAATATATATATAATCTACAATTCAACATTATTAAAAAAAAAATAGATTAGACATTGATCGTCATTCGTTCATCAAAATCTTATTTTATTTTTTAGAGTATCGTTAATGACTTTGTTTATCCTTGAAAATTTAGTATTAATTATAATATATATAAACTTTTATAAAAGTTAAAGTACTAGAAAAATATATAAATACGAGTCAAAAATTATTAAAGTCTACCATTCTGACTAAATTAATCAGCACCAACTCCATATCCTGTATTAATTCCTTAACATATAATTATGTTTTGTTAGATTTATTAAATATTTTAATTATATATTTTTTATATAATCACTCTTTTATTTGTATAGTCAAATCATATAATATAATTATATAAAAATTAGTATGATGAAGAAATATAGGTCTAAACTGTAATAGAAACTTAATGTTTGAATTTTTAATTACATGTTTTGATTTTTTCTTTAATCTTAAATTAATTTTTTTTTATATTTTAAAATATAAAAATAAATTAAATATTAATTATTTTATTAAAATATTTTTAATTAATTTTATCATTTTATATTATAAAACTTGTTATCAAATATTATATAGAATAAATACAATTAATTCTAATATAATTATACTTATTTTATTCAATACGAGGCATCAAATATGGAAAAAATTAATGTTTTTAATTTTATAAATTATTTAATTATTTAAGTGTTTTACTTTTTAACTATTAACATTTTTTAGTAATATATATATGTTAATTTATTATAAAAAAAATTAACATTTTTTTTTGAATGGGTTAAAAATGAAATTTATTGTAGGAAGAAAATTATATCATAGAATTAAACCTTAATAAAATGATATTAAGAAACACTTTAAAATTTTCCTTTCTAAAAGACATAGTTAAATTATGCTTTATTAATTTTAAAAAATTAAACAAGAACAACAATAACAATAATAATAATAACACGAGAAAAAAAACAAATAGTAGAATTTCTTCACAGCACAAATAACAAATAACAAATGAAAATTACATTATATTTTATTTATTTACTTAATTAATTTTTATTTTGTTATAATAAAAATAAATAAAATATTTATTTAATTTATAATATTAATTATATATTAATGTTAATACTGTTAAATAATAATATTATTAATAAATTATTTTTATAATAACAACAAAATATATTATAACCATATGGATATATTAATCGTAATGAAATTTATAATATCTTTTAAACCCATATATCTAAATTTTAAATTAAACGAGAACACCAAACACAAACAAAAGTATAGTTCCGTGTCAGAGAGGGTTGAGACTCCCAAAAGCTAATGACATTATTAATTTAAAAAAAGCGCGAATTGTGGGTCCCATAAACCTCCGATCTTCAAAATGTTCATTTTATAAAGGAGTTGGCGGAGGTTCCCATTTTCTGCATAACCGAGTCTCACCCATCAAAATCCCCACTCTTTCTGTCTTTTCTCAATATCACCCATCAAAATCCCCACTCTCTCCTTCCCCCCTCTCTCTCTTTCTCTCAAAATACAGAGCTTTATCTCAAATAAGATAAAACAAAAAAGGCACTTGCTCCTTATTCTGATTTCTGGGTTTTACAATTTTGAGGGGAAAAAAATTTAAAATAAAAATGTGGAAAGCCAAAATGTTGATGCTACTGCTATTGTTTTCTTCTTGGCTTTGTTCTGCTTCAGCCTCTGTCACTTACGATCACAGAGCTGTAATGATAAATGGGAAGAGAAGGATTCTAATTTCTGGGTCCATTCATTATCCCAGAAGCACACCTGAGGTAACAACATTTATTTCAATATTATTCTGTCTCTGTTTTCATAGTTGTTTCAGTTTCAGTTTTGTTTTTTTTTTCTTTTTAAATGACATTACACACTCATATATACATTTACTCTAGGTGATTAATAGTGTTGTATATACTAGCCAATTGGTCAAATTTGAGTTTTTAGTAACTATTTATTTGGGGTGGTTGTAGATGTGGCCTGATCTAATACAGAAGGCCAAAGATGGAGGCTTGGACGTTGTTCAAACTTATGTTTTCTGGAATGGGCATGAACCTTTACCAGGACATGTAATGTTCCTTCATATATTTCAGTTCTTTTCGGATTGTATGCTTTAAGTTATCTCATTTGTTTTTATTTATTTATGAAATTTCAGTATTACTTTGAAGATAGATATGATTTGGTAAAGTTCATCAAGCTGGTACAGCAAGCAGGCCTTTATGTTCATCTCCGTATTGGTCCTTATGTTTGTGCTGAATGGAATTTTGGGTATTAATTTTAATCATAATTACCAAACACAAAGCTCTGTTCTTTTTTGTTTTTTGTTTTTTGTTTTTTTCTTCCCAGTTTTAATAATTTACTCTGTTTCTGTTCTGTTTTTCTGAAACAGGGGATTCCCTGTCTGGCTAAAATATGTCCCAGGAATTCAGTTCAGAACTGACAACGGACCTTTCAAGGTTAGTTAGGTGCTGAGATTATTATTATTATTATTATTATTATTATTATTATATTTGTTTGTTCTAGTTTGTAATTTGAATTTAACTATTATGAAGGAGGCAATGCAAAGTTTTACAACGAAGATAGTTAATATGATGAAATCAGAAGAATTGTTTCAAACTCAAGGAGGCCCTATAGTTCTTTCTCAGGTTAGAAAACAAAATTAGTCTTTGCTTTGTTTCTAGAAGCAGGGGATATGCTATGAAAAATATTCGAAAATAACATCTAAAACACCCTCAAAATTCGTAATTACATTAGTATCACCCATGTAATAATGCTTATATATTTTTACTATTAAAAAAAATCAGTACAAACTTTGATCATTTAACTCATTTTAATATTAAAATTATTCAATATTATTATGGTGTTATTCATGTTTTAACAAAGTTATTTTATGTAATTTATTAAAAATATTTTTTTATTAAGAAGAAAGGGTAGTTAGTCAAAATGAAAACTTTGAAATTACCTTTTTATATGGTAAATAAATGCAGATAGAAAATGAATATGATCTAGTCGAATCGGGAATGGGCGCGGCAGGGAAAGCTTACAGCAAATGGGCAGCTCAAATGGCTGTGGATCTCAAAACAGGAGTCCCATGGGTTATGTGCAAGCAAATGGATGCCCCTGATCCAGTTGTAAGCAACTTTACCCCTAATTTCTTTATTAAAGTTTTTTTTTAACCTCAAATTGTTGCGCATCTTCAACTGAGGCGACAGACAAGAAGTTAAAGAAAAACAAACTCGTCTATATTATCTAGTTGTCGTATGCAACAATATGATGTGAATAGAATTACTCTTTTTCTTTTTCGTTGTTTTTCACCCTTACAATTGTGTTGGATTTTCAAACAGTTATTTTTTTTGGGTTCTAAAGTCCAATATCATTTGTTTTTTAACAGATTAATGCCTGTAATGATTTTTACTGTGAAAACTTCAGTCCGAACAAGGACTATAAGCCCAAAATGTGGACAGAAAATTGGACTGGTTGGTAAGTCAAACATGTCCCTTTGTAAAGCCATAATACCAATAGTGGTCCATATGCTTTACAACTACTAGTGGCACATAAATTGACACACCAAAATTGGTCAAAGTGATTTGTTTCCAAATTCCTTACCTGATCTTTTACCTTTAATCTTTTAAAATTTCTAAAAATTTGATCTTTGTAAGATAATTTTGTATTCGTTGAACCAGGTACACAGAGTTTGGTGGTGCAATTCCTTATAGACCTGTAGAAGACTTGGCATTTTCAGTTGCAAGGTTCATACAAAATGGTGGTTCTTTTATAAACTATTATATGGTAAGTTAAATCTCTTCGTTCCTTCCACATTCTCTTACATGCACTCTAAGCTCATATATGCTATATATTGTACATTTCATTAATAACTTTAATTTATTCAATTTTTTTTCAGTACCATGGTGGTACAAATTTCGGACGAACAGCTGGTGGACCCTTCATTGCCACTAGCTATGATTATGACGCTCCTATAGATGAATATGGTATACAAAATGGGTCATTTTTTTTATTTTTAGTTTTTGAGTATATAAGTTATACTATAAATCTTAAAATGATTTTTGGCAAACTCTTAGTTTGAGAAATGCTTAGTGTGAAAGTGTAAAATATTCGATATTGATTTCAATTCAATGGCTTGTACATGCTAGGACTACCTAGAGAACCAAAATGGGGACATCTAAGGGATTTGCATAGAGCTATCAAGTTATGCGAGTCAACCTTAGTGTCAACTGATCCTACGGTGACAAAACTTGGAATTAATCAAGAGGTAAGCTTTTTTTTTTTTACCTTGTACGAAGAAATTGTTACTTTTGACTTGGTGTGACGCTTCTAACTCATCATCAATATCTTTGTATTTGTAGGCCCATGTATTCAAGATAGAGTCTGGAGCTTGTGCTGCATTTCTTGCAAATTATGACACAAGCTCTGCAGCAAAAGTGAGCTTTGGTAACAAGCAATATTATCTACCACCTTGGTCCATCAGCATTCTTCCCGATTGTAAAAGTGAAGTTTTCAACACTGCAAGGGTGAGGACATATGATCCATTTGAAAGTGCTTTCAAATTGATTAAAACATTTTTAATGGTGTATGGTAATCTCGATGTGAAGTGCACCTCTAGGAGAAGCATACTCAAATGAGCCCATATTTTTACGATGTCTCATTTCATTTTGAAAGTACACAGTGCATGTGCTTTTCTGTCTCCTTTATGTATTGGTATTGCCAATTCCAGATTTTCTGATATAATTAGGATTTCGAGGCATTAAAGTTGAAATATTTGTGTTGTTTTACCGCAGCTTGGTTCTCAAAGCTCTCAAATGAAGATGATACCTGTGAACAGTGCATTCTATTGGCAATCATACAGTGAAGAAACTGCTTCTGCTGGTTCTGATACAACTACTTTAGATGGCTTAGTGGAGCAGATTAATATCACTAGGGATTCTTCAGACTATTTGTGGTACTTGACAGAGTAAGTATTTTCTAACAATCACATTTGACTGATTTGAGATATATACTTATTCTATTTTCATCATTTTAGTAATTTTTAACATTACGTTTGATCTTGCTACTGATTTTTTAACTGGTATTGACACATGCTCTCTTAGTATCAAAATAAGTCCCGACAAAGGATTTATAAAGAAGGGTGAATGGCCTCTTCTTACAATTGATTCAGCCGGTCATGCCCTGCACGTTTTCGTCAATGGTCAACTATCAGGTGGACAAAATAACATTCTCTTGTAAACAAAAAAGTAATTCTTCTCTAGGAATTTTCCATTTTGAGTTTACTAATCATCCGAATTCTTCGTTGCAGGAAGTGTATACGGTAGACTTGAGAATCCTAAATTAAGATTCAGTGAAAAAGTGAAATTGAATGCTGGCATAAACAAGCTTGCTTTACTTAGTGTTGCTGTGGGCTTGCCGGTTAGTTTTCATGTTTAAAAGCTTGTTTATGTTTTTGATGACAGTCTTTTTTATCAAATGAAATTAACACTTTTATTGTTTGACTACAAATATCAGAATGTTGGTTTTCATTTTGAGACATGGAACACTGGAGTTTTAGGCCCTGTGACATTGAATGGCGTCAATTCAGGAATATGGGACATGTCACGCTGGAAATGGTCTTACGAGGTTTCTTCCTTTGCTACTATACTGGGATTTATCACCTGCAAGTGCAAAGCATTGGATTTGAAATAAACATTTAAAAGAAGATCAAGTTTTAACTTGAGTATGAATTTTTACTATCTAGAGAAAAGTTTCAAGTCTAAAAAGTGACTGATTCAAATGTTCCTTACCAGGTGGGTCTGAAAGGTGAAGCCTTAAGCATCCACACCGTTACCGGGAGTTCTTCTGTTGAATGGGTGGAAGGGTCTTTATTGGCTCAAAAACAACCTCTTACCTGGTATAAGGTGATAATAAATCTGAACTTTGAACCCAATTTTACCGGTTACTATTATGCAATCTCATCATAGAGAAAATGATTCAATTTATGTTGTGGCATTTGCAGTCAACTTTTAATGCACCAGAAGGTAATACGCCATTAGCATTAGATATGAGCAGCATGGGAAAGGGTCAAATATGGATAAATGGTCAGAGCATTGGGCGCCACTGGCCTGGTTACATAGCACATGGTAATTGCAGCTCTTGTAATTACGCTGGAACTTATGATGACAAGAAATGCAGAACCAATTGTGGGGAACCCTCTCAAAGATGGTGAGAAAAGTTCTTATGTTGTTATAGTTTGCTTTTCTGATTTTTTTTTTTTTTTGACAATGCTGTTATTATTAGGTATCATGTGCCTCGCTCGTGGCTAAACCCGAGTGGCAATTTATTGGTAGTATTTGAAGAATGGGGTGGTGATCCTACTATGATTTCTTTAGTACAAAAAACAACAGGAAGTGTATGTGCTGATATATCTGAAGAACAACCAACAATGAAAAGCTGGGAAATGCTTACCTCTGGTAAGATCAACAGACCCAAAGCCCATTTGCGGTGTCCTTCTGGGCAGAAAATCTCTGAAATTAAGTTTGCTAGCTATGGATTACCAGAAGGGACGTGTGGAAGTTTTCGAGAGGGAAACTGCCATGCCCACAAGTCATATGATGCACCTCAAAGGGTATGCTCACCTCACTTTTATTCCTCTTCCATTGCACATAAATGTTATGACACTAAATCAACCATCTATGGTAAGCACACTGAAGATCATGTATTGATCCCCAAAATCGCAGTTATTTTGAGTTTGAGCAAAAATTGACACAAAACCATGGGATTTTGCTACGCACAAACTATGTACAAGCATACTGGCTGTACGCACATCTTATGTAATGATATGCATGAGTACTGCCATGACTCATTATACCCTCAATTTTGGAAGATTTTCGGCCAAATCTCCAAAAATGAGCTATTTAAAGCCCAATTGGAATATCATGATTCTCTCTAAAAAACACAAGCCCCTGTAGTTGGTGCTATTTTACCATAGAACAAAAATACTGCAATTTCTCTTAAGCATCGAGGTTAACAAAACTGTAAAAGCAATTTTTATCTTTTCTAAGGAATCGAAGACCAAAACCAAGTATGATGGTCTAGTGTTAGGTCCTGTTTGTACCATAGATTTTCTTGGATCTCTTTGGTTCTAAAAGGAGGTAAAAGTGAAACTTACTACATGGTCTTAGAAATACATTTTTGAGTCACACTTCTTGCATGATTTTGTTCTATCTGAATTTCCCTTTCGACAGTCCAAATTGGACTTTAGTTTTAATGATACAATCTTGCATGATACTTATGCAGAATTGCATTGGGAAGCAATCTTGTTCAGTAACTGTAGCTCCTGAAGTTTTTGGAGGAGATCCATGTCCCGGTAACACGAAGAAGCTTTCAATTGAAGCAGTTTGCAAATAAGAGAAGCGACACCTGAGAGCTTACCAAATAAATAAAGTCACAAACTAGTTCATCAATCTAGATCAGACATAATCCAGGTGGCCGATATCGATTTGATGATGTCAGAGTACCTTACCAAAGATACAAATAACATATAATACAAGCCAAATGTAGAGAGTGCAGATGTTTGCACGTGTACATATACATCTATATTTGTCCATATAGCTTCTTAATTGTTCCTAAGGTTCGTTAGATCAAGAAATGTTACCAGTTTTTCATACACCAATTCAATACTTGCTAGGTATGATTGCATGTAACATTGTGGTGAAGCAAATTAATGCTTTTCCTTCGAAAAAGATTAAATAAATTATTTTTTTATTACAAAACTTTCATTTTCCTCTCTATTCATAAGCTTTACCTTATGTATATGGTAAGGAAACAAGAGTATATATTTATAGGAAGAGTGATTGTATTGCCTCATACTTACTCTAAAAGTGACTTCAATTTTATATTTATTTTTAGTGATAAAATAACTATTATTATTAAAAGGTAGTTACATAAAAACAAATGATAATTTTTCTATTTTATTTTTTATTTAAGTTCAAATATTCTCTATCTAATGCAGTTGAAAAAAAATGAAAAAAATTATCCTTGTATGATCATTTTTTAATAACAATAAGACTAAATTATTGTTATTGTAATAATAAATAAGGAACCCTGATCATATTTTTCTCATATTTATATTAATTCACCTTTTATATAAATAGTTACAACTGTATCAGAAAAATCACATCATATGACTAAAAGAATAACTCAACACTTTCCTTCCAATTCTCGTTGGCCTGATGATCATGCCCTTCAAGGTTTGAGCTTTGCTAATCACAAAAGCCTCAACACTTTCCTTCAAAATAGTACTCAAAGAGAGGATAATTTATGACTCAAGATACTAATGATATCATCCAAATCTTTGGGAACTTCAAGATCCTTTTGTCCTTGATACCTCCACTGCTTCAGTCTTCGGATGAGATCCATTACTAATAAATGGCCATCTTCGTCAACTTTGAGTTGAATTAGCCTCTTAACACATTTAATTAAATATTTGCGACTCTTCATTTTCAACTGGGAAATAAACTCTATTCCAGCCGCCTCTGTGTCAAACAATGAAGCAGACATTCTTTCTACAATATCGGTAAGGCTGAATAAAAGACAAGCACCTGCTACGACATCCTCCACATTACATTCATCAGTCGGCATAAGTGCATCTTTCTGCCCTTCGGGTTTCCATTTTAGATGATTCAAGCAAGAAGTACTGGTCTCCCTTGATTGTAAGATTCTATCAGTTGCAGCATAATGCAGCAGCAGTTCACATCCATTTTCATCTATATACTCTAGGCATCCAAGCAAGATGCCTAACGGTATTCTCCTGAAAAGTGTATTTCTCTGCTGAGTACTATTCGATAATTTCCCATCGTGTGGTCCATAGATGTTTTCTCTAGTCCTGTCCGAACACGAGGAATACATGTATTTGAACTCATTGATGAAGAGTGTGATGGTTTTACAATTATATTCTCTTGGAAGAGTATCTTCTTCACAATATTTGGGTTTCTTGAGCGCCTTCTGGTTGCTGGTTGTTTTCTTCTCATGTGTGCCTGGGCCAAATTGTTTAGACCTCCAAGACTTAGACATCTTAATCAAATTATCAGCCAGCAAATCCTGATGAGATTTACTGAGAGGGCTCAGAATCCAGGCAATGTACTTAGCTGCAGAAATCGAAGATAGTTCCTCATCGTGTGTTTTTCTATCGTTTGATACCTCCAGTGTACATATAGAAGGAATTTTGGATTGATGATTATCCTGAGAGAAGAGCAAAGCAGAAGCAAAGTAGAACCAGTCTGGGAAGCTGATTGCCAAACCCCTGGTATGCAACATTTGAAGATAAGTCATGGTTTTGAGGATTGAGATGGTGTCAAGACAATCTCTTTTCATGTAGACGTTTGGGGTCAGAATTTACCAGATAGATTTCTGATCTATGGCAGAAAAATTCACTGCAGGTGGATTGATAGTTGGATCATGCGGTTTCTTGACACAGGAAAATGATTCCCTTGTAAGCTGAACCAATTTTATGAAATTGCCATGATATAGAGCTTCAGACAAAATTCTCAACAAGCGGTGGTTGTAAGGAAAATAGGCACTAGAGAATGGCAATTTTGCTCCCAATTCAAGTGGTATACCCCACGACATTGGTCCAGAAACTACATCTAGCATCACTGAGCAGAATACAGTTGCAAGCTCTAGCACAGAAGCAAGACCCCTGTTTCATGGGTTAATCAATGAGTAAAACATCTCTGTCCTTGATATTAGTTCGAACATGCAAACTTAATGTTGAATTTAGCAAGTAAAATGCGGTATAAACTTTCATAGGAATTTGAAATATGTATATGAACACGTGATTCAGTTGGTCAGTACGGTAGATTAAGGTGTTGATTGGGGTGGGCACCATAAATAAAATGAAACAAAAATACTTATATCAAAAGGAGAAAGTAAGTGCAGTATTTCCAAGCAATATTATTAGAGAGACCAATATGTTCAAGCATGCAAAATAGAAAATGAGAATAATGCCCAATGCATCTTTGAGATCCATATGACAAAGAAAGAAACACACGTCAGCAGAAACCATCTATGTAACAAAGCTCTTGTCTCAATGAACATAATTGGAGAAAGAACCATGCATGTCATGATAGAACGCCAATCCATCCTCTCATGAAATTCAGTTCTAAAACAAAGGAATGGTCTCTCGAAGGATTCTTTCAAAATTGTTGTAATATCATCCTTTAAAATTTGTGGGTCCAGATACCAGAGTAGCAACCTGCAAGGAATAAGATCAACTCATTTTGAACAGAATATGCAAACTGGCAAATCATCTAGGGAAATAACTAATAAACCTGATTGGTACTTTGTTGTTGTTAAAAGAGAGTTCTTGGGGTAAATTAATAAGCATTTTTGAAACTGCAGTGATCTTTGCATCAATTGATCTCATATCAAGAATAAGTTTTGATGGGCAAAGAGAACGATAACAAGATGATGAAGTTGAAGCTCTTACAACAGCATATAATAGAGAATTATAAAGAGCGCCTGCAATACAGAGGATACGTTAGTTTAAGTAAAAGAAAATCAATAAACATCGAGGGGTTTTAAGGAGGGGGAGAACCCACCATGTCCCTCCAATTTGCCAAGAATATCATAGCACGCTTCGATCAGATTTGGAATATCACGGCGCAAAATTGAGCTACCGATCTGCAAAACTTCATCTTTCGGAGACCGCACAACCTTACAGCTAATCGAAGACGATAAGGCGGTGACTATTGTTCCGACTAAATATTGAATAACTGAATCGTAAACCTAAACAAACGAGAAAAAGCTGCGTAAATAAGTAGCTTAAACCAGATTACATTACATTAAAAAAAGATGGTAATTTGAGGAAGCTCACTTGTGGTGCTTTGAAACACATTAGAGAAAGCGCGGTGTCCAAAACCCTAACCCCAGAAATCTCATCAGGGTTGAGAGACCTGTTTAGGTTTGAAATCGCGAGGTTCAGAACTTCATCGTCCTCTTCGACGCCGTTACTGTTAAACGAAGACGCTCCGCTTATATGAGAAGCGAGCTTCGCGAAAAGATCTTTTACTTCCTGCACTATGGTCATTGGCTATTGACAACTGAGGACGAACAATCGGAGCCGACAGGAATACTGTTTCGCGCCAAATTGGCGAATTTAAGCGAGAAATTAAAAAGTGTGGAAATTAAAAACAAAACTCCACAACTTATATATTAAATCCGTTCTATATTAATTAATTTTATTTGAATGTAATTTAATTATATAAATTTAAATATAAAATAATGTAATAATTTTTTAAATAAAATTATGCATTTTTTAATAAAAATACTTTTTATATTTAAATTTTTTGTAGTAATTGTCTTTGACCAAATCCTCACAAAATTTTAGGGCCTGGGTATAATTTGGCCCATTGATACTTGATTAGGCATTTAAATGAGCGTAGGAAACGATAGATGCTATTTTCGCCCTCATTTCTCTCTGAAGACACACACCATTAAGTCATTAACAAAAGGGGAGTGTTATTTTATTATGCCTAGATCTTTGTTATTTACAATATTTTTTTTTATTTTTTATCGGTCAAATACATACTTTTTTACTTTAAACCTCTAGATTTTTTAATATTAATATTCTTTAGTAAAATTTATTAGATAAAAAATTGGTGAAAAAAATAAAAATAACTATTTAAAACTTAAAATTATAAAAATATTACACTTATATCTAAAAAATATATTTTTAACATTAAAACAAAATTTAGCAAGTCATTTAAATAATTTCGATGTTAAAAACTATCTAATTGTATTCTTTTTAATATTATTAATATCTTATTTTTATTATTATAGATTTTAATAGTAATATTTTTATTCTAATATCATTTTTATAACTACTATTCATATGTATAACTAAATAGATTTTTTTAACATCAAACTTTTATAATTATTATAAATATATTATTTAATTTTATTTAATTACAAAAATATTATTAAATTTCATGAATATTATATAAATTTCATTTCCATTTACTCCTTACCAAACTGAACAAAAAATGATAATGTGAATGCTGAACATCACGTTACTAATTTAATCATTAAAATATATAAATTTAATAAATAGAAAATAAGACCAAAACAAATAAACATTTTTAAATTTATAAAAATAAATTAATATTTTATATAATATAAAAAAGAAAAAATATTGTCCCAGATAAATCCATTCCCTCTCTCTAATCTCCATGTTGTATTTTGCTCCTTATTTTACATCTCTATACGTGTAAATTGATTCCCTAAAGTTTTCTTGGTCCAAATAAATTGCACCTAGTCTCAACCTGATCAATTCTACATTTCTTCTTCAATCTGTCTCTTAAAGTTTCTAAGTCTTAAAAAGTTTGAGCCACTATCACAAAATTACCGAAATGGTTATGATAGCTTTTTGAAACAGTGATGTAGGTACCTCTCTTTCATCATTGCAGACTCTTCTACGCTTGAGAAGATCAAGAGGAATAAAAAAAGAAGATAAATTATTTATTACAAATTACAATATATATTTTTTATACATGAGATGCATTATTTTGAATTGTTACTTATTTTATTATTAAATTGAATTAAGTTTTTAATAAATTCTTTACCTATTTATTAAATTTATATGTTTTAATAATTAAAATGATCACTATTCATTAATTTTTATCACATAACTAACACATATGACATTTATATAACATTCTTAAAATTAATTGATTAATTTATAATAACGAATAAAATTTAATGAGAAAAAATATATTTATCATATATAATCTTTAAGTTATATTTTTTTTTTCATAAATGATATTCAAATATTTTAAAAAATAAAATCTTTAATTGGGCATTACTAAAAATTGTTTGTCAATTGGCAATAGAAGTAAAGAACACTATCCCGTTAAGTTTTGTGATAACACTCGATTACCTAACATATTTTAACATTTTATACATGGGAACAGTTCCTTTCTTATCAAACCAATGACTCTTAAAATCCATAAGGAATTAAAGATCCATATATTAACTTGTAAAAGTGTTTTTTTCTTCTTGATAAAAAAAAGAAGAAGTTATAGATATCATATTTTTATTTATTTATATTATTAATTGTGATATATCAAATATTTTTATTTAAATTATTGGTATATTTTTTATTAAAATTCAACAATAAAAATCTAAATAAAAATATTTTATATATTTTAATTTTAATTTAAAATTAAAAAATATACTAAAATAAAAATAAAAATAATCTAAAGATACCAACCTAAAATGTCTATATCTAAACTAAAAAACAAAGGGGTACAAATGGTTGGTAATATCAAATTACCAATCGTCTTACCGAACTTGTAGGCTAATTTTCAAGTCAAATTATAAATATTAATAATATTGAAATTATCAGTAATTTCTGTTCTAAAACTTGGCATCAAATGTGAAACAAAAACAGAATTTAATTGCAGATAGTGACGAATTTGAACAACTTTTCAGCTCTCTTTTTTTCTTTCCCTGTTCCTCTTTCCTCGTGTATCAGTAATGACGGAGATTTTAAATATAGATAATTAATATTTAAAATAATTAAATTTTATTTTATTTTTATATTTTAAAATTTATTAAAAAAAATTAAAAATAAAAATTAATATTTATATTTTAAAAAAATATTAAAAATAAAAAATATATAATTAAACTATAATAAAATTAATATCTACTTATAATCGATAATTATAATCTAAATATATTTAAAATTAATATAAAATAATTATAATTATTTACTTAATCCTCTGGTTGACACTTAAGTCCAAGAGTTACAACTTTAGAATATAATTTTGTACTCAAAAATTTAATAATAAGAAGAATGCTCTAATAAATCCAACATATTTATCTTGCCTTTTATCGTTGAGACTGATTTTTTTAAGGTTTTTTATAAAATAATATTAAATAAGATTTAATTATATAAAAATTAATATTAAAAAAATTAATTTAAATTATATAACATCTAAATAAACAACTTTTAATATAATATAATGGGCAGAATTTTTTCATAATTGAATATATATTTTTATTGTTATTTTTTAAAATTTTCTTTAAAATGACAGATAAGTAGACAATAATTTCTTACTTGCTATAGAAAATATATTTAACTTTAAAATAAATGTATATATTTTTATAATGTAAATAAATATATAATTTTTAATATTATAATATATATATATAATTTTTATTGAGAGAATTAAAAATAAAATAATATTAAATAACTAGATCATTTATATATAAAATAAATATGAATTTCAAATACCATAAATTTTATAATATAAATTAAATTAGATGTTCGTGTAGGATGTTAAAGAAGAAGAAGAAATTTTAAAGGTTTTTGAGTACTAAGAATTATAGGTTGAAGAAGAAGAAATTTTAAAGGTTTTGGAGTAATAAGATTTATAGGTTGAAGATGAAGAAGAAAGAAATTTTGACACAAATACTAAATATATGATTGAAAATGAAAGAATTTTTTAATAAAAATTTATCATTTAAATACTATTAGTTGTTTATGTACTTACTTCAACTAATATAATTATTTTTATTAGTTATTTATTTTGTTTTTAAATTTGAATGAAATGTGTAAGAGACCATATCAAAACATTTATAATTTTCTTTTATAAGGATTTATTTAAATAAATAAAATTTAGATCTTAATGAATTTTAATTTTTTTTAAATAAGTATATTAATTTAAGATGTTTTAAGATTATAATAGTTTAGTTGTATTTAATCAAAACTTATTAAAAAATTATAAAAATCTATACAAATTTAGATGTATTTAATTACTATTTTTAAAAATTTATAAAAAAATTAAGGTATTCAAAATGTCAATGATTTTTTTTAAAATTATACTTAAACATAGATTTTAAGGATTTTAAATATTTTTTTATGTATAAATAAATTACGACTAATAATATAGTTTATCATGTTTTTTTTTTTAAAACTGTTTTTATTTTTTGTTTTTTTTTCATCGCTCTTGATTCCTTCTTCTATTTTTAATAGAATAATATAAAATTATGATTTAATTTTATGTCATAATCTTCTTTGTATATAAAGTTTTATTTGTAATATCTATATTCATTTTTTTATAATGTAAATGAAATATATTTTTTAACATTGTACGACAATAAACACATATTTTTTATTGAATTATTAAAAATAAAATCACGTTAAATAACTAAATTATTTATAGATAGGACAATAAAGTTATCAAGAAATCTAGTATACATAAAATATAAATAGATTTACAATTAATTAAATTTTTTATATTTATTACATTAGGACCTTAAGAGAATAATTTTTTAAATAACTATTAAAAAATAAAGATTGCATAATAATAATTTTTACTATAAATTAAGTCCTATATTTCTTTTATTTATTTATTAAAACTCTGTATATATTTTGCAACATAAATGAGAGATTTAAGTTTTTAATTTTTTTAAATAAAATACATAATTATATATTGAATATTTTTATAATTTTAAAGGGTTTATTAAAAAAAATATAAAATAATTAAATTATAGTTAAAAATTTAAAAGAGAGGTTCTTTAAAAATTTAATAAAATATATATTAATTTTTTAAAAATCTATTAAAAATTTTAAAATTTAAAATCTATCAAAAAGCTTTTATATCTTAATTAAATGTATCATTTTTAAATACACCCAAGATCACCGAATGGGTCAACTTCAAATTACCCCCAAAGTCGTCAATCTTGAAATTTTAAATGACTAACCTTTTTTAGAAAAGCCCTTTTTAGAGTTTACTATTCACTAATCAAGAAACGCAACTTCTTACACTCTTCACGGACCCTCTGGCCCCAATGGTCAAAGCTTTGTCTCCTCCTTACGCGTATCCACAAGGAAACTTCCACCAGCAACTCATGGGATTGAATTCTAATGATAAAATTAGGAAGAAAAAAAAAGTTTTAAAATAATATAATATTACTAATAAGTATAATCTAAATTTATAATTATATTTAATAAAAAATTATTATATTAATTAAAATTATAGATACTGAACGATATATAAAAATATTCTAAAAAAGTATACACAATTTTGCTCTCAGAAAATTTAATTTTTTATTTGTATCAGTATTATAAAGGGAAAAATTAAAATAGTAATATTATGATAATATAAATTATTATTACAAAAATATTTTATTAATATAAATTTATTTAGTAATAATAATGTTAAAATATAATTAATATTTTAGATACTTTTATTATAACAATATTATTACTTAAAAATTATATGCATTTTCATAAATAAAAAAATTCACTAACGCAATATCATTAAAAAATAAAATATATGATTTATAAATACGTATATAATTGATATGTTTGGAGTGGTTATTGCGCCCACCGAAAACAATTAAAGTCGGTCTTAGAAAAATAAATTATTTTTTAAATTTATAAATTAGTTTTGATATATATAATCTAAAAAAATTAAATTTTTTTATATTTTTTTATGATAATTTAATTATATTATTATTAAAAATTAATTACACAATATTTTTATGTTTTATTTATTTATTTTTCTTCATTTTCTCCATTAAAATTTAAGTTAAAATAGTTTATATCTAAACATTTAAAAAATATAAAAATAAATTAACTTTAACTTTTTGCGTTCAATTTTTAATAATAATATAATTAAATTGTAAAAAAAAATTAATACATGACCTAATATTATTTTTACAATAAACAAGAGACTTACATTATTTTTATCAATATTATGTATATGATATTATGAAAATAAAAATATATAAAATATCAATTTTATTTTTAATATTATTTATATATTAGTGTCACCACATTTAGATAAAATTGTTACTATTAAATTTTTTTTGTAACATTAATAATTTACCTTGTAAAAATATCACTACAAATGCAGATGATCCATGCGTTATTCATTATTTATATAGTATATTTTACGCAAATTATATTATTTTTTCTCTATTAAGTATTAAATATTTTTTTGGTTTAATTATATATATATTATATATATATATATAGTTTCATTTTTAATCTTTCTAGAAAAAAATATATGTTCATTTTTTTATAATATAAATAATTTTTTTATAATATTGTAAAAAAAACATATATATTTTTTATTATGAGATTAAAAATAATAAGTTTGATAATAATCGAATGACATTTGATAAATAAACGAGAACAAAAGAGATGTCAACTATCATCATCCTCCTCAAATTACTCTTCTAATTCATCTAATTCATTTAGTAGTTTTATCATTTCTTTATTGTTTGTGGTTTTGTTTGATTCAATAATACCAATTATCTTAGTGAGTTTTATGGTTGATTGGACTAAAAACTTCTCATACTTAAGCATTTATTTTTCTAATTAGAGATCAACGTTTTAGAACTAATGTTGGATCCCGTTAATAACATATCGATTTAGGTAAATATTTAATGCGTTCTTCAATTAGTGAAATTCTTTTTAGAGAAAAAATTATACGTTTTTGAGATCTACACGCTACATGGTTAGAGCCTCTAAAAGATTTATATATATTTTTATTATGAAAAATTAAAAGTTAAATTAGTTAAATAATCACATCATTGTATATTAAATATATTTTTAATAAATTTAAATTAATTTTAAATTTTAAATTGAAGTAAAATATTATTACATAAAAAAAAGTAATTAATAATTTATCCCGTGTAAGAACCTGATACACCCAAGCCTACGTATTCCCAACCCCAAGAGAAAATTTTCGGCAAATTTTCACGGGTCTTGTGCTAACCATTTGATGAAATAGGATAAGTTACATTAATTAGTAAATAATCAATCACAAAAACTCTAATAAATTCGATTATTTACCTTAATTTTTTAACATTTTTTACTAAATCGGTCCTCCTTGACCATAAGGGATTCTTAATAACAATTTTAAAATTTATAAAACTAGTACAAAAAAAAATACCCTTAACTTAAATTTAGATAAATATAAGTTAGTAACTTAATATTAAATAAAATTATTTTTATTATTATCAATTTTACATTTATTATTTTTATGATTTTTCAACCAAAAAAAATCCCAAATTCTTTAATATATTTTTTATTCTCATATAACTAACAAATGCAAAAACTAAAATAAAAAAATTAATTCTTTAATAAATATATAAAATTAATATTGATAATTCTCTTAAAATTTTAAATTTGTAGGAGAATTGATTTCGCCCTAATTTCTAACATGATAATAAAATTAAAAGTTATTTATTTAAATTTCAATAAATTTGATCGTTGATTTTGTTTGATATTTACAGGATAGAACCAAAATATGTAAAAGTAATATTAAGCATTGTACCCAATAACCTATAACATTATTTCTCTTACCCGATTTCATTTAATTCTTACGTTAAAAGTATTTGTTTCTTAGAATAATGTTTTAAGTATTTGTTGATGAAAGTGGTGTACTAATTTTCTTTCCCTTGATTTTGTCATTTTGAACTCTTCTTTTTGTAATTTAAAGCATTTAGTGAATAAGAATACCTATAACTTTTGTCATTTGTTTGGAAGGAAAAACGAAAATTCAAGTCGCTTGTGCAAAACGCATTGAAAATGAAGGGTAAAAAAGCTACATGTATATACATTCAAAAACAGACGAAACAATCCATTTTGTTAAAAAAAAAAAACAAATCAATCTTTTTCGCTCATGACTTGCGAGCATATCCTAATTCCATCCTATTCACAGTGTCAAAATCCTCCGGTCAATTCCATATTCCATTACTCCTCATTTTTCTATCTCTATCTTAATTTCTTTCCAAAATAACCCACCTTTCGAAACACCCAAACAACAAAAAAAGAAAAAAAAAAAAGACTAACACTAATTTTCCATTTTCCATTTACTCTTCAGTCAGAAAAGCTTCTTTTCCGAGAAACCTCGCCAGCTCATCATCACCATCATCCACCCACTCCAACCCATCAGAGCCGTCCATTCCCTCATTTCCTCCATAAACCGTACCACACGCGCTGAATCCAATCCCTAGCATCTGTAACGAGCCTTTTCCGAAGCCACACGTATCAACGCTCGCCATCACCGATGATTCGCAGTCCGAGAACGACGATCCACAGCTCTCCTCGTTGCCATTGATTGTCACGTAGGAAGACGACGTTGTCCCGTACACAAAAGATGATGTGTACGGATTCTCTATGAACCTCACTTTTGTCGTGGAAGGCGAGCTTATCTCTGCGTCTAGAAGCTTCATGAGTTCACTCATTTTGTCATCGTCAACTAACAACCAATCTGATAGGTCCTCTCCGAGTCTGTCGTTACTCTCTGAATCGGAATCCTTTTTTTGTCTCTTTACGGACTCATCTTCCGAATTGGAACCGAGTCTCTTCCTTGAAGCCTCCATATCTCAACCAGCGGACCTCTATCTGAGCTCTGAGGTCGAAGGACTCGAAGGGATATAAGTATATATATATATATATATATATATATATACACACACACACTACTATAGTACAATACTACACAAAACACAACCCTGAAATAGAGATGTGATTTGAACAGTAGGTACGATTTGTTAGGTTCCTAGCAAATTCAAGAAAGGAAATGGGGGAACTATCTGCACCGATTTTGATTTTGTGGGGCCACTAGTAGAAACAGTATTTCAATAAATTTTGGACGTTGGATTCTATAATTCTCTTTTTGGATCAATCTTAACGGGTGATGGCACCTATGCAGTAAAGATATGCCACGTCTGAATTGATGACGAGGCAGGATCTTGGAAAAAGGCGGGAATGTGAGGGGTATAGTTGGAAATGTAGGCCACTTTTGTGTTGCCGTAGCAGACCTACCCACCCTCCATAGACTGTAGCCAAACCCTACATTTCTTTGTTTCCATTTCTAGGTGTACTTTTTGTCCTTTTGTAAGCCAATTTACAATTATAGCTCCCTTTCCTTTTTTCCTTTCGCAGCTTCTTTCGATGTCTCCTCACTTCCTTTGCCGATAAGTATACAAAAGGTGTCGTATTATGATTTGGATTATATACGGCAATTTATTCAATGGGATAAACTTAAAAGTATATGTCTATTTTTAATTTTATTAGTTTTTTTTTAATGTTAAAAACATAAATCTTGTACATTGATTTTTTTTAATTTATGCAATAAAAATACTTTTAAATAAATACATTTTTGGTCGGATCTTATTTTTTTAAAATCACTTTGAATAAGAAAAGAATTTATATGTACTGACAAAAACTCTATACATGCTTATGAATTAGAATATGCGCGTCTTAAATAAACAGTAACAATTGATAGATTGAAAATACTTTAACTATTAATAATTAATTATTTAATTAATTTAATATTAAATGAATTATATAAATTAACCTTATTTTAATGTAAGTGAGTAATTTTATCCAAAAATATGTATGATATGATTTAGATTTATATATTGTTGAATAGATGGATGTTTGATAAATTAAAGAAGAGATTAAGAATGAAATAAGGAGTTTAGATGTGCAAAAACAATAGATTTTTACTTGATCCAATCTTTTTATCCACTCAATTTTAAAATTAAGAGTGAAATAAGGATGTTAATGTGAAAAAAAAAAGATTTTTACTCAATATGATCCAATCCTTTTATCCACTCAATTTTAAAACTTTGAATCCACAATAGATATGATTCGATTTGTGATAAATTTAAATTAACTAAACATTTTAATAGAATCAAAATATTCTATAATATTATTTTTAAGTTTTTTAATTATTTTTATATCATTGTTTTAATAATAATATCATGTCTAAAATAAGTTAAAAATTCTAGAATTTATATTACAATTTAATAACTATATAAATTTTAACAAAATAAAAGTTTTAAATTATTGTTAACAGGTAATAATAAAATAAGCTAATAAAATAGAGATACATACGTAAAAATAATGTTAGGTTTGGGTTTTTAATTCAAAAAACTTATTTATTATTAATAATAATCTATTTCAATTATATATCCAATTTTTTAATATTTTTTTTAATATGAGAATCATCTTTACAATTAATAATGTTTTCTTAAACGAGAACATATATATTCTCCATTAAACTCAAATCATATCATTTGCCAAATATCATTTATTTAGTTGCATTTTCCTTAATCAATAATATATAATCCAAAAAATTCAATCTAACTTAATTATACCTCAATATTTCAATAAGTCTATAATAATATTAGGAAATTTTCATCACAATCTAATAAAAGATCTACTATTTGTTTATACATGAGTCACATGTATAATATATACAGGTTTACTTTTATCTTTAAAATTTATTTACATTGGTAAGGTTAATGTAAGGTAATTTGAGCATTGACTATGATTCCACACATCAGGGTTAGGGTTCCAACCTAAATATTAATATATTAAAAAAAAAATTTATCACAACTATATATTTAATTTATTTTTAATATATTTTTTAATATGATATTTGTTCACGTATCAAACAAAATAATTTTTTTTAAAGTGGTTTGTACTTAACAAATGATAGACACTTGCATTCAACATTGAATATGTAGCCGGCATATTGTAACTTTCAAATCAATCCCAATAATAACTTAAAACCTTAAAATATTTATTATACAATATTTTTCATTTTTACCATTGGTTAGTTTAAACTTAAAATCAAAAGTATATTTAAAAACAAATTTCATTTAACCATATATTCAAAAGTAGTAACGGTTTTCAAACTTTTCTTAGAGCATAGCATCAATTATTGGTGTTTTGGTGGCAATCTGTTCATAGTATTACTAGAGCTTCAACAACTGTTGTACTTTCAAACGCATATAAACAAAGTTCTCTAAAAATATGTTAAAAATAATAGAGGAACCAAAATATAGCAAATAAATATGATCATTTTATATAATATTTTCAAATAATTATAAGAATTTAATCAAATTTGTTACATTTATCATATGATTAATTTTTGTATCATTCATATAACTTAACATATGTGAATTCTTTTGGGCTGAAGTTCGTTAATAATATGTACGTTAGTTTTAAATATATGACTTAAATATTTATTTGTTCAAAGTTTAAAGTTATTAGATTATTTTTCCTTTTTTATGACTCAATTTACATTTCAATACAAGAAGGTTATAAGTTGAGTTCTAAAGAGAATTGTTTCTTGTCTTATTTATAATTTTTTCTCTCTAACTTTTAACTTCTTTTTTTTTTTTGCTTATTTTTATTTTTTTCCCTGATTTTGGATTTATACTTATAAGAGGGGAAGTATTCTCATCTATGAACTTCCTCCTGTTTCTTTCACTATAAATTGTCCATAAATATCTATTATGTTTGATCTTAATAGTTTATTTTGTTAAACATGATTTTATGAAAGGCAAATCAAATCTTATGAAGATGTTTATGTACTTTTATGACTATCAAACTTGCAATTTTTTTTCAAAATATAGATATTTTGTTCAACATGTAGTTTCATTAATATAAAATTTTCAAATAATCATGATTGAAGTTGTAGATAACTTAAGATGAATAAGATGTTTTGGTGGTACCCTTAGTAGGTAAACCCATAAAATCATTATTCTCCCTGCATATAATTTGTGTTTGTTTATGTATTAACAATTTTTTTCTAAAAAAATGATGTTATTTTTATATCTCAAATTTAATAAAATATCTATATTTTATAAAAAAAATAAAAAATAATAAAATAATACCTTTAAAATTTATAACTATAAAATATCACATTCTTATGTTCATGTTATATATTTTTACAATTAAAAATAAGTTTAACATATTATTTTATATTAAACATCATCTAATAAGAAGTCGTTTAAATTAAACTAATAATATTTAGATCCATTCAATATTATACGTCATCTAATTAAATATCATTAAATGTTATTTTAGTACTATTTTGGTTTTTATAAGTTAAAAAATATATTATTTTGTAATTTTTCTAAAAAAATTACATTTATATATGTACATAGACAAAGAATTAATACATTACATCCTTTTCAAATGCATGAACCATCCATAATCTTTAATTTATATATTTTTTTAAAATATATAATGTTAGCAATAAGTTCATTGTTAGATTAATTAGTTTATTTTATTAAGGATATTATATTCTTTAATTTCTTTTAGTGCAAGCCTATATAAATACTTCTTTTGCTTACATTTCATTTAACTTTTGAATAATAGGAACTTGAGTTTTTTTTCTTCTTCTTTTTAAAGTTGTGTCGTTGATTTCTACGTGGCATCAAAGTTGTAATTCTCATATATAATAGTTTTAATTTGTCCTTTCCTTGACGATTATTTGTTGATTTTTGTTTTTTCATAATCTATTTATTCTCCTACAATCTGTAAGTTAATTGTAATTTTATTGTTCGTTTAAAATTCATTAAATTTTGACAATCTATTTATATTTTTTCAATGACTAAAGGTAAAAGTGATTCACTTTAATCAATTAGTATGTACTTAGATGAAAATAATTACTCTTATTAGAGTTATGCGATAAAAGCTGAAAAGTATGTAGATTTGTTAGAAGCTTGGGATGTTGATAATTCAAAATTATAACTTTGATTACTAATTATATTATGCATTCTATGTGATAATGCCCACGATGTTTAAGATCATTTAGATAGATTATACATATAGTTTAATTTTGTAAAACAATATCAGTTAAAATATGATATTCGAACTCTAGAATAAAAGAATTAGAGTATTCAAATATTTTATTCAACTATAATAGATCTATGAGAGTAAGTAACACTCATATAATCAACATAATTGTAGATTTTTACATCTTACATTGCCCATAGAGAAGGGCAATGATTGAATCAGTTTTTAATTGCTCTTTGTGATGATTTTGAAGTACTTCGTGAGAGCATTTTACATCGCAATCCACCTATTTCTATTGATTAAGTAGTTAATGATTATTGGTTGAGGATATATGTTTTAAATCACAATCTAAGAAAGGTATTCTCTTAGTAGCTAACCCATCTATCTTAGTGACATATTAAAAATCACATTTCAATAAATAGAACGTAATTTCTTAAATAGTTGCATCTGATTAACGTGTCTTTTGTAAGCAAAAGAGTCATAAGAAGGCTCAATGTCCTAAGTTGAATAGAGCCGAGAAATAACATAGAGTTCAAACTCCATTGCAGTAACAACAATGGCTATACAGATAACCTCAGTCTCATACTACAATAGTTGTCCCATTATTAGACCTAGTCATGCTTTATCATTTTCATAAATTCCTTGCAACCCAATCACATGTCATATCTGTCTTCTCTCATATAAGTTTTTCTTTTTTTAGTTCTTCAGGTATGTCTTTTTCCCTATGGGTTTTAAACTCCAGCACGTCTCACCATATGTCACATGATTTTTTATTATATGTATTTTTATCTCTCAAACCCTATGTGTTAGTTAGAACTAATGATGGTACTCACATGCCTTGAGTAAGTATTAGTCCTATTGTTACACTAGTATGTCTCTCCCAAGTGTTTAATATATCCTTAGTCTTACTTTAAATCTTATTTTTATTAATTAATTGTGTGATTCTCTATATTTCTACTTATTGTTATGTACAAGATCCACAATCTCAAAAGCCAATTGTGACAGGCTTTAAGCCAGAGGGACTTTATATTTTGGATAAACTCAAAGTACCAAATGTTGAGGCTTTTAGTGTTGATCTTTTATCTTTTCATTTTCTAGTTTTTATTTGTGACATTTTCGCATTGGTCATGTTCCTACATCTCGTTTAAAATATTTAGCTTTCATAAGAGCATTAAGGAATTTAAAAACTTCTAATATTTTTTACTATAATAGTTATAAATTGAGAATTTTTTATCTTACCTTTTGATAATATTATTTCCTCTATTGTTACTCTTTTTTATATAATTAATTCTGGTATGTAGGGATGTTCTCTTGTCCCTTCGAAAGGACTATTATTGTGTTACTTTTATCGATGATTACACTTGTTATTGTTTAGTTTATCTTATGCAGTGTTATTTTGTTATTTTTGTTATTTATAATAGCTTTCAAACCTTTTGTTAAAACTCAACATTTTACTCTGATCGGATGTTTTTAGTGTGATTTGGGTGGGGAGCATACATCTAAAGCATTTGATGAACTATTTGTCTTAGATGGTACTGTCTATCAAACTTATTGTATAGACATTTTTGAGAAAAATGGTGTTGGTGAAACGAAACAAATGCACATTATTTAGATTTTTTTGCTCTTTTGTATTGTCCACTAATGTTCAAGTTAATTTTGGAAAGAAAAAAAGTGTATCTTATGTTAACAATTTAAATAAAATAATTTTAATATCATACAATTTAGATTCCTCTCATTTTAAAAATCTTATGATTCTATTCTTAATTATTTTGTTTTAAATGTCTTTGACTCTATATATTTTATTCTTCAAGCTCATAACAATAAATTATCTTCATAATCTATTATTTATGTCTTTCAACTAAGAACGACAATTAAAATGTGAGAAAACTCCATTTGATAGGAGAAAGATAATTTCTATCTTGTGTTATAATTTGGAAAATTCTATCATTAATATTCGAGAAAAGTCTAAAACAATTTATTGATAAATAAAAATTAAATGGTTTTTTTGAATAAAAAATTATGTACTGGTTGAAATTTTCTTAGATAGAATGTAAAATAGTTTCTAATAAAATAGTGTTACGATATCCGAGAGGAAATACTTTCTAATAAAATAATATGAAAATTATAATTACAGTATGGACTTCTCTTACTCTTTTTGGGTTGTCATTCCATTTCTAGTTTTATGCGTACTATAGTTCAACGAGCATATGCATATAATCAAATTTAAGAGCTTTTATTTGTTTTAATTTTGATTTTATTAATAAAACCTTATATGTATATCATGATTAAATAATCCTATAATAGAAAAAAAGTTTAAGAAAAAATATATTAAAATCTAAATTACTACAAACATAATTGTGGATATGTATAACATCATATCTATTACAAGCTTATCTAATTCAAACATATTTTCTTCTTTGATAATTTTATTTTTAAAAATTACAAAATAAATAAATATATAACACATGTTAAAATTATATAATAACAAAAATAGTATATTTATAATATTAAACTGATTCATTGGATTGTATTTAACATTAAAACATATTTAAATGGTCGAAGTTTAATTTGAACAACTATGATCATAGAACTATGGCTTCGGTTATATGAAACGAAGTCTAAGTGAGAGAGACTAAAAATCATTACCTATGGCTTCAGTTTTTCAATAACCGAGGTCATAAGTCTCATATATGGCAACAATTTTGTTATAATCGAGGCCATAAATCTCACCCATGGTCACATTTTGGCTATAATCGAGTCCATAAGTCTTACCTATGGCCACAATTTTGCTATATAACCGAGACCATAGATAATCAAAATGAATTATTATTACACTAAATTTTCAAATATAAATTGAAAAAATTAAAAAATTAAGATTAATTATATTAAATTTAAAGGAGATATTACATTAAGTGTTTAATAAAAAAGATACAATAAAACACATATAATAAAAACCAACTATTTAAAAAATTCAAAAATATAAAAAAATACAAGAAACAACTTTAAAGCCGCTAACAGTCTACAATCTAAATCAATCTGAAAAAGAGTAAGTCCTATTGTAATAATGTTATTCTTTAAAATCTTTGTTTTTGGCAGCATGTATTAATTTCCTCATAAAAAAGCATCTAAGATAAGCATACCAATATCCAATTTCCATGAATATAATCATGCATATACAACATCCAGAACATAATAGTCCTATCTACTTATTTATTCTTAATATATAGATTACATCATAATTATAATGTCATAAAAATGTTTATAATAAATGACACCATGGGATAACACCTATGAATATAAACATCTACTATATATGAACATACCAACATCCAGATTACATGAATATAACTAATACCTCAGATTAATACAAAAAGTTCTTCAATCTACATTTCTTCCTGCATATACAACAAATGATAAAATAAGTAGTTCTTCAACCTATTCAAGAGTGACAATCATGAAATTCTTATCTAGCCTTAAAGTAAATTTATGATACTCAATATAAAACAAAAACAATTGAGATACAATTCAAGAAAATTAGTAATACTCATATCAATAACAAAAGTAACATTATTATTTAGTACTACACATATCAATAACAACAAGAACATTATTATTTAGTACCATTCATATCAATTACGCATGACAGAGATCCAGAAGAAGGGTCCTTGCAAGCGTTGGACAATACTCTTATCAATAACAACAACAACATTATTATTTAGTACTACTCATATCAATAACAACAACAAATTATTATTTAGTAATACTCATATCAATTACGCATAACATAGATACAAATGAAGGGTCCTTGCAAGCACTGGACAATATCTATGAATATTATAAGCATATATTATATATGAGCATACCAGCATCCACATTACATGAATATAAGCAATACCTCAGATTTACACAATAAGTTCTTCAATCTACATATATTCCTACATATACAACAAATGGTCCATAATAACTAGTTCTTAAACCTATTCAAGAGTGACAATCATAGAATTCGTATCTAGCCTCTAAGTAAATTTATGATACTCGGTATAAAACGAAAAATTAAGATACAATTCAACAAAATCAGTAATACTCATATCAATAACAACAACAACATTATTATTTAGTACTACCCATATAAATAACAACAACAACATTATTATTTACTAATACCCACATTAATTACGCATAAAAGAGATACAGACGAAGGGTCCTTGCAAGCGTTGGACAATACCTATGAAACAGAACACACAAGAGTCCTATCTACTTCTTGTTCTAAAAATGAAACAGAAAATCCAGATTTTTGATTAAAAAATCAGTCATGAACATCCCACATCATTCACCTTACCATTTTATTTGACTATATGGTGAGTTATAGTTGTAAGAATCGATTGGTGAATTCTGCCCACTCATTCCACATCTCATCAACTTTAGTATCAATGTAAGTTCCTTCATGATTAAGCTGTAATGTACACGCGCACACTCACACACACACACACATATATTGTTAGCTAATTAACTAAAAAAAATTCTGGTTTGGCTGTTGTTACTGATGAAGATCCATCTATAGGAGATTGTGAATTTCTGGTGATATTAAATTATTTTAACATACAATTTAATACTAAATTCCAAAAATTTTACTCACCATTATGTTTTAATTATTTTAATAATTATATTTGCCTATTAATTAACGCCTAATTACATTGGTAATTATAAAAATAATTTGTAATCAAGATTTGGATGTTAATTAGAAAATTAGGATTATGTCTATTAAAACTAAATCATGCCAAACAAATTGTTTTAAATATTTATGTGTGAAGGAGGTTGGAGTTGACAAATTGTGTAGTGAAACCTAATATGCAAATCTCCCTTTGTTTCCCAATTAGTTAGCATATTAATTGATAATAGAAATAATTTTCTAGATACAAAATTTGACACATAAGTAATTAATTATGTGTTACTTATTTTATGTGACAAAAACATTTATACAAGTTCAGTAAAAGTGTTTCGAGATCAAACAGGAAAAAAATCGTAAAAAGCATTTTTAAGGTCTGGAAAGCACAAATTGTGTTTACCGATAGAAACACATCGTTTTTTATGTGTTTTTATTTGGAACCACTTTTAACATAAATACAAACAAACAGATATTAATATACTTGTTTCCGAATGATTTAAGCATATTAATTGATAAATGAAATTATCAAATTATTTTCTCAATAAATCCTCAATTTGTATAACAAATTTTATGCTTATTGATTTTCATTTCACTTGGCATGGACTTAGTAGTTGGGGAAAAAAGCTGCAATGTAAATGAAGAGTATCTCAATGCCTTAAGAACCAAATCTTATGCTTGGTTGTTAAAATTATTTGGGGCTTTGTGTTGTTCTTGTTTCTTTTGTGATTAATTTGGGTTTAGGAAGAACATTTACTCTCTTTGTTTTTGTTTTCTTACTGTTGGATATATTACATATATTTCTCTCTAGTTCTTTTGTTGTTTCACAAATTAGATTGATTTTTTTTTTTGTAGAATCTGTGTGGTTTTTCCAAGCACATAGTTTTAGGTTTATTTTATTTTCTTTCAAATTCATATTGTCTAATCTGTTATGATATATAATAATAATATATTTGGTGACTCCTATCAAATATAAAAAATATAATTATATTTAATTGTATTGGATTATAATTAATTTTTAATATCAATAATATTACATGATAATTTATTTAAAACTTTACATGGTAGCACCTTGTAATTTATTTAAAACTTTACATGGCACCACCTTCCAACATTTAGCACTCCAGATTTGTTGTTTTGGATATCCTATGTGTGGGAATATGAACATAAATGAAAATCTAAACATACTTTCAAAATCTAAATGCAAATTTGTATAGGATCATCGACATGTATATAAACATATTTCCAAAAGCTAAACTCAGCAACAATAGCCGGTTCCTAAATCCCTAAAAGTGTTCCAAATCTGATGCAATATAATAATAAAAAAATTCAGAGGCAATTATCATATAACATGAGATGGATTTGTATAACACTGAAAAAATAATGCTAACTAAAATGTATTATGCACAGAACTAATTCACTAAGAATCAACATATATGAATTGATATTGTAAAAATTGAGGGTATCACACTTACCAGGAGCTGCGTCATGAGCGACGACACTACAAATGGTCGGCGATGAGTGCGAATATGAACAGATGGAAAGGAACGAGTACGGGGGAGGTGTTGGAAAGGAGGAACTGTTATAAGTCTGCAATTCTTCAGGTGCGACGATGATGGGTGAAAGGAACGAAGGATTTGCGTTTTACTGGGAGAGAGGGACGAATCGACTAAATTGATGGGTTACGCGTACGATTCTTAATATATATATATATATATATTACTGCGTGCGCTTGCGCTAGAAAATTCTTATATATATATATATATATATTAATTAGAAATTATATATATTACTACGTTAAGTGCGCTAAAATGTTTTGGGAAAAAAATTGGAAAAAAGGAGAAAATATGGGAAAGGGAGAAAAAAAAGGTGAAAAACATTTGATATATATATATATATATATTATATAAGAAATAAAAATACATTAAATTAAATTAAATTAATAATAGAGAAAAATAAAAAAATTGTAAATTATTTTTTGTATTTTTTAAAATGAATGACATACAATATTTTAATATTAAAAATTCTTTTATTTTAATTTTTATAATAGTAATTTAATAATCGTGTTTATATAAATTTATTTATATATATTTAAATATTTTTTATAATTTAACTTATAACCACGTTATTGAAAAAATCGAGGCTATATGTATACACTATAGCCTCGGTTTTTATCAAACCGTGGCCAAAAACCTATAAAATTCCGAGACCAAAAGCACATATTATAGTAGTGCTAACATTGAATAAGTTAAATGATTGTAGTTTAATTTAAACGACATTAATGAAATGATGTATCATACTTAGGGGTATTCATTGGATCGAAACTATTGAATTTGAGCCGATCTAATCCAATCACATATTTTCATCCTATTCGAACAAATCAATTAATTGAACGGATCAGGTCGAATCAATCTTATCTATAATGTCTTTTTTGCCTTTTTGTGCTATTTTATACTATATACTCTAATATTTTGGAAAAATAATAAAAATAACACTATTTATGTTACTTAATACATTTTCACTATTAAAAAAATCTATTACATCATTTAATTTTAAATGTTATTAAATTAAACGTTATTCAAAGTTAACTACCACCATTAAAATCTGTTCAATATGTTGGTATGTTGTTTTTATTGTTATTAGTCTTAAAATGTTTATTTTTGTAATTATTTTAATTTTTTCCTTAACAATCAACATGTAAACATTTGATCTATAATATAGTAACAAATATCCCAATAACAATACAAACACTGTAATATAATAATATTATAAGCTAAATAATATATAAAACTAAGTTAGAAGCGTGAAGAATAACTCAATGAGTTGGAAATTTTTAATGACTTTATAAATTAGATAAATGAAAAGGAAAGTGTATATAAAATATGATAAAAAAAACTTAAAATAATGATATATGTAAAAAATATAAATATTATTTAATTTTAATATATTCTAATCAGATTGAAATGAATGATAAATAATACAATTCTCCTATGTATATAAACTTAATGAATTTAAATTTTTTCATCAAATCCGATTAAATCATCGATTTAAAACTAATCAAATTTAATTTTATACATCCCTAATCATGCTTTTTTTTAATAGTGAAATATATAAACCGTAAATAATAAATAATAAATAATAAATAATATTTTTATTAATATAAATTTTAAATATATATCTTTTTGGGTATCCATAATTGTTTTGATAAATTTGGAAATTACCATCAAACAACTTTTCAAATTGACTGATGAGATATAAATTAGTTTAATTAAAAATCACTTTTAAATAGAAGTTATTTTGCGTTTGATAAAAAAAATGTAAAAACAAATCATGATAACAAATTTTTGAAAGTGGTTTAATTCTTGTAAGTATTAAAATAATTTTGTTGAAGAATAAATTTTGATATTTTTATTATTTCAAAATCACAAAATTAAATAAAATGTTAAATTTTTTGTGTCAAAACTTGATTACTAATACGAGTCTACATGCTATACAGAAGTGAATCTTCCTTGAGAAGTAACAAAAGAGTATTCAGAAGAGCACTCAAATTATTTAAATAGAGTATCACAAAAATAAAATAAAAAACTCTTTTATTTCTCATCTCAAATATTAAAAAAAATAAGATCACTTTCATCTCAAATATTAAAAAAAAAATGCAATCTATAAGATCACTTTCATCTCAAATTCTTTACTGATCGAGTTTAACCAAAATTTTCCACATTAATTATCCCACTAAATTCTTCATTCTTTAACAAAAACAGAAGAAGAAGAAGAAGAAATAAATGCATTCATATGATATTCTCTTTAAGGATCTTAAATAAAAATAACTAAATTACCTTTTTATCTTTCAAGATTATGGTTCTCTTCTCCCCGAGAAATCACAATGATGTCAACATGACCTAGGCAAATTTCAAACACATTTGGGATGGTTTCTAATAAAAAACAAGATCAATTCTTATCATGTAAAGTTAAAATTCTACAACTAAATTATTAAAACAGATCATCCCAGATGTGACTTTTCGTTCTCTTGTGTTGAAATCCTATCATTTCTAAAATATCAATTTCCTAGTTAGATATCAACCAAACAAAAATTAAAAACAATACAATTAATATTCCACTTAACGATTGTAAATTTGTAAGAGTTTCTTTTATTTGCTTTATTTTTCACGCTGAATAAAAAAACAAAGGAGAAGAAAATTAAAAGATAAATATAGGAATTCATATATTTATTCTAAAAATAATATTCAGATTTTATATTTATTTTTATGATAGTTTAGTTTTATTTTTATAAAAATAATTGTATAAGTAAAAATGATTATTTTTTATTTTTATTTAATTTTATCATTTGATTTTTTTGTTACAATTTATTTAAATTAAAACATTATCTATCTAATTCAACTTAAAATATATATAAAAAATTAATTTTATCTTTATGCGGTCATTTTTTAATTATAATAAGACTAAAATATCACAAAAAATAAATATAAAACCTAAGGTATTATTTTTATAATAAATATAGTTCCTTAAGTATATTTATCTAAGATTTTTTTTACCGAACCTACCTTTATTCTTTTATGTAGTAAAAAAAAAGTAACGATATAGTGAAAATATTTATGATATTATCATTCATGTATAAGTATTTTATATATATAAAGAAAAATTTATTTAAGATATTTTTATTCAATTATTCAATAAAAAAAATTATAATTATCTAATATTATTGTTTTCTATGAGTTTGTTAGTTTCTTTTTAGCAAATTATTATTATTAGTTTAATATTTAATAATAATAGATACGGATAAAAAAAATAAAAATTACATTTATTATAATAATTTATTTTATTTACTTATTTTTTAAAATTCAATTATAAAAAAATTATTATTTGACAATAATAATTAGTAACAAATAAAAAATTATCATAAAAAATCGATTATTAAATAATTAATCTTGTTATCATATTCATGCACACAAATATATATATATATGTCATTCTTATTTTTTAAAAAAACATTCTTGATAATTTTTAATTGAGGTAATATTATCAAATTATTCAATAATAAATCCATTAGTATTAAATGTTATTAATCTAGTGTCAATTTAGTGCATTTCATTTTACAAGATGGTTAATATTAGTTTAATATTGAATAGAATGGAAGATAAATTTGGTATTTTTATTTATATAAAATGTATTATTTAATTTTTTAACATTGGGAAGGTGAATTCAATCATTCATTTTACATATAAAAATGGTGGTAAAAAGAGATGTTTAATAATTTTAAATTTATTTTTTAAAAATAAAACTATTAAGGGTATTTCAATAATTTTACTATTTAATATGTGAAATGATCAAAAAACTCCTAACATTGCTCTATTTGTAATATTTTTTTTGCTTTGATAGAATGTGAGAAAATGATAAAAATATTTTCACCAATATTTGTTTAAAGTTTTTACTAATAAAATTTTTTTGTGACTCTTTTTTATAAATAAAATGATTAATTATCACTTTTTTAACATTAGATAATTAAACAGTATTTTTACTCAAAAAAGAAGAACAGCGTGACATTTTTTCTATTTAATGAATAATGATCCAAAAATCATAAAAGTTACGTTCATTACAACATTTTATAAAAATAGTGTGTGTCTTTAAGAAAATAATTTTTTTTAAAATATGATAATTTTATTATATTATTTTCAATTTTAATTATAATATAACATGAATTTTCACCTTCTTATATCAAAAGTGATTGATATAATGTTATTTGTTTACAAATATTAGTAATTTATATTTAAAATTGAAATTTTTAAAACTTATGAGTATCTCTATTTCAATAACATATATCTATATCCATGTAATATATAAAAATTTACATAACATCTTATAATTTTTTTATAAAATTAACCACAAATTTTAGAATAATAATAAATATTATTGTTTATCTAATGTTATTATTTTTATCAATTAAATTCAACTAGTGGTCTAACGACATGACTAATCCTTTCACATATAAAGTTATAGGTTCGAATCATACAAAATTATCATTTAATCAAGAAAAAAACTTTTAGAAGTTAAAATATTAAAAATTATTTATATTATAATATTTTTATACAAAATTATTTATCTTAAGTAACATAAATAATTATATTTTTTTGTACTAACTATCTTAAATCACTTTTTATTAATTAAATAATAAATTATTAATATATTCAACAAAGAATAATAAATTATATTATTTATGTTTTCTTTTTTACGTAGTTATTTATCTTAATTAACATAAAAATTGGTTAATTATTTCAATTCTTATTTATAATGAATTACAAAGCAAATGAGATTAACTAGTTATATATAAAACTACAATTCAAAACTTATAAATTTTTAGACAAAATTATTCATATAATTTAAAATATTAACTGTAATATTTTTATTTAAAATGTTAATAATTATATCTTATTTTTTATCAATCAAATAAAAAATTATTATTGTTTAAAATATTGATAATTATTTAAAAAAATAATTATATTTTTAATAATTTTAAATAATAATAATATTATTATAATTTTAATTAAAATTAAATTTAACAATAATTATTTTTAATGGTTTAATAAATTATATGGAACAAGTGTATTAACTATTTAAAAAATTTAATTGTGAAAATTAAAATTAAATTTAACAATAATTATTTTTAATGGTTTAATAAATTATATGGAACAAGTGTATTAACTATTTAAAAATTTAAATTGTGAAAATATTCAAATTATTTAAGCCTGTTGGAAAAAATAAAGATAAGTATGTAACTTAACAAGTTTATTTTTTTAATTGATTAGTTATTCATAGATAAACATATTCACTTCTGATAGTTACAGGGTATTGATGATTTCGTATACTAAATTAAGTTAGATAAACATATAACTTCGGATAGTTATAGAGTAATGATGATCTCGTAAACACATTTGTCTGCTATAACAATCACTAATACACATACATTTGTCTGGTAAAACAATCACTAATATATATATATATATATACTAGTGATTGTTATACGAGACAAATGTGTTTACGATATCATCATTTATTTATGGTGAATAAGTAATATACGAAAATTTATATTTATATTATTTATAAAAAATAAAAATATCTTATATTTTAAAATAATAACATTTATTTTATTTTAAATTAAAAAACTCATATAATATTAAAGAAGTTATTATTTAAAATCCAATTTTATGGATATGTTTTTTATTTTTTTAAAACTTATTAGAAAAATAAGAATGCTTAAAAATAATTTCAAATTTTAAGAATCAATATTTATGATTAGTTTTTTTAGATATAAGTATCAAATATTTATGTAAAAATTAAAACAAAATTTTAAAAAATGTACAATAATTTATATACAAAACAAGTATTTTTTAATTATTAGATAACAAAAAAATTTCAATTCTACTTTTGAATATATAATTATAATAAGAATTAAATTTATGTACATTATAATTCTATTGTTATACATAAAAAGAGCCATATATCACGATTAAAAAAAATACTAAATTGATTAAATAGAAAATTTTTAAATAATTAAAATATTTAAAATTTATAATCATAAAATATAATTTTTGTATTTAACGAATAATGATCCAAAAATCATAAAAATTACGTTTATTACAACAATTTATATAAAAAAAATGTATGTCTTTAAGAATTTTTTTTTTTAAATATGATAATTTTGTTATATTATTTTCAATTTTAATTATATTATAACTTGAATTTTCACAAACTTATATCAAAAGTGATTGATATAATGTTATTTTGTTTACAAATATTAATAATTTATATTTAAAATTGAAAATTTTATAACTTATGAGCATCTCTATTTCACTAACATATATTTATATCCATGTTATATATAAAAATTTAAATCGTCTTATAATTTTTTGATAAAATTAACCACAAATTTTAGAATAATAATAAATATTATTGTTTATCTAATGTTCTTATTTTTATCAATTAAATAATAAATTATTGTGATTTACTTAGTGGTTTGGTGGCATGATTAATCTTTTTTTATATCAAGTTATAGGTTCTAATCATATAAAATTATCATTTGATGAGGAAAAAAACTTATAGAAGTTAAAATATTGAAAATTATTTATATCATAATGTTTTTATACAAATTTATTTATCTTAAGTAACATAAATAATTATAATTTTTTTCATACTAACTATCTTAAATCTCTTTTTATTAATTAAATAATAAATTATTAATATATTCAACAAAAAATAATAATAAATTATTAATAGTTAAAATATTAATTATTTTATAAATTATATTTTTTTATTTATCTTAATTAACATAAAAATTTGGTTAATTATTTGAATTCTTATTTATAATGAATTACAACTAGTTATATATAAAACTATAATTCAAAACTTATAAATTTTTAGAAAAAAATATTGATATAATTTAAAATATTACTGTACTATTTTTATTTATTAATTAAAATATTAATAATTATATCTTAATTTTTATCAATCAAATAACAAATTATTATTGTTTAATATATTGATAATTATTTAAAAAACTAATTATATGTTTAATACTTTTAAATAATAATAATATTATTATAATTGTAATTAAAATTAAAATTAACAATAATTATTTTTAATGGTTTAATAAATTATATGGAACAAGTGTATTAACTATTTAAAAAATTTAATTGTGAAAATATTCAAATTATTTAAGCCTGTTGAAAAAAATAAAGATAAGTATGGAACTTAACAAGTTTATTTTTTTAATTGATTAGTCATTCCTAAACAAACAAATAGATAAACATATTCACTTCTGATAGTTACAGGGTATTGATGATTTCGTATACTAAATTAAGTTAGATAAACATATAACTTCGGATAGTTATAGAGTAATGATGATCTCGTAAACACATTTGTCTGCTATAACAATCACTAATACACATACATTTGTCTGGTAAAACAATCACTAATATATATATATATATATACTAGTGATTGTTATACGAGACAAATGTGTTTACGATATCATCATTTATTTATGGTGAATAAGTAATATACGAAAATTTATATTTATATTATTTATAAAAAATAAAAATATCTTATATTTTAAAATAATAACATTTATTTTATTTTAAATTAAAAAACTCATATAATATTAAAGAAGTTATTATTTAAAATCCAATTTTATGGATATGTTTTTTATTTTTTTAAAACTTATTAGAAAAATAAGAATGCTTAAAAATAATTTCAAATTTTAAGAATCAATATTTATGATTAGTTTTTTTAGATATAAGTATCAAATATTTATGTAAAAATTAAAACAAAATTTTAAAAAATGTACAATAATTTATATACAAAACAAGTATTTTTTAATTATTAGATAACAAAAAAATTTCAATTCTACTTTTGAATATATAATTATAATAAGAATTAAATTTATGTACATTATAATTCTATTGTTATACATAAAAAGAGCCATATATCACGATTAAAAAAAATACTAAATTGATTAAATAGAAAATTTTTAAATAATTAAAATATTTAAAATTTATAATCATAAAATATAATTTTTGTATTTAACGAATAATGATCCAAAAATCATAAAAATTACGTTTATTACAACAATTTATATAAAAAAAATGTATGTCTTTAAGAATTTTTTTTTTTAAATATGATAATTTTGTTATATTATTTTCAATTTTAATTATATTATAACTTGAATTTTCACAAACTTATATCAAAAGTGATTGATATAATGTTATTTTGTTTACAAATATTAATAATTTATATTTAAAATTGAAAATTTTATAACTTATGAGCATCTCTATTTCACTAACATATATTTATATCCATGTTATATATAAAAATTTAAATCGTCTTATAATTTTTTGATAAAATTAACCACAAATTTTAGAATAATAATAAATATTATTGTTTATCTAATGTTCTTATTTTTATCAATTAAATAATAAATTATTGTGATTTACTTAGTGGTTTGGTGGCATGATTAATCTTTTTTTATATCAAGTTATAGGTTCTAATCATATAAAATTATCATTTGATGAGGAAAAAAACTTATAGAAGTTAAAATATTGAAAATTATTTATATCATAATGTTTTTATACAAATTTATTTATCTTAAGTAACATAAATAATTATAATTTTTTTCATACTAACTATCTTAAATCTCTTTTTATTAATTAAATAATAAATTATTAATATATTCAACAAAAAATAATAATAAATTATTAATAGTTAAAATATTAATTATTTTATAAATTATATTTTTTTATTTATCTTAATTAACATAAAAATTTGGTTAATTATTTGAATTCTTATTTATAATGAATTACAACTAGTTATATATAAAACTATAATTCAAAACTTATAAATTTTTAGAAAAAAATATTGATATAATTTAAAATATTACTGTACTATTTTTATTTATTAATTAAAATATTAATAATTATATCTTAATTTTTATCAATCAAATAACAAATTATTATTGTTTAATATATTGATAATTATTTAAAAAACTAATTATATGTTTAATACTTTTAAATAATAATAATATTATTATAATTGTAATTAAAATTAAAATTAACAATAATTATTTTTAATGGTTTAATAAATTATATGGAACAAGTGTATTAACTATTTAAAAAATTTAATTGTGAAAATATTCAAATTATTTAAGCCTGTTGAAAAAAATAAAGATAAGTATGGAACTTAACAAGTTTATTTTTTTAATTGATTAGTCATTCCTAAACAAACAAATAGATAAACATATTCACTTCTGATAGTTACAGGGTATTGATGATTTCGTATACTAAATTAAGTTAGATAAACATATAACTTCGGATAGTTATAGAGTAATGATGATCTCGTAAACACATTTGTCTGCTATAACAATCACTAATACACATACATTTGTCTGGTAAAACAATCACTAATATATATATATATATACTAGTGATTGTTATACGAGACAAATGTGTTTACGATATCATCATTATTTAGGGTGAATAAGTAATATACGTAAATTTATATTTATATTATTTATAAAAAATAAAAATAAAAATATCTTATATTTTATTTTTAAATTAAAAAACTCATATAATATTAAAGAAGTTATTATTTAAAATCCAATTTTATTGATATATTTTTTATTTTTTAAAAACTTAATAGAAAAATACGTATGCTTAAAAAGAATTTCAAATTTTAAGAATCAATATTTATCATATGACTTTTGATTATGGAGTTTTTGATAATAAAAAAATTATGATTATTTTTTTAGATATAAGTATCAAATATTTATGTAAAAATTAAAACAAAATTTTAAAAAAAAGTACAATAATTTATATACAAAACACGTATTTTTTTAATTATTAGATAACAAAAAAAATTCAATTGTACTTCTGAATATATAATTATAATAAGAATTAAATTTATGTACATTATAATTCTATTGTTATAAATAAAAAAGCCATATATCACGATTAAAAAAAATACTAAATTGATTATATAGAGAATTTTTAAATAATTAAAATATTTAAAATTTATAATCATAAAATATAATTTTTAAAAGTATTACTTTTAAAAAAAATCAATAATATATTATAAAAATGGTAAGAGAAATAAGAAAGTACTTAAAGTGTTTTAAAAAGACAAAAAAAACATATTTTTGTTGAATTACATATTAAATAAATAATTTTATTGTTATAAACGAAGAGACTATTTTTCATCCTCATTAAATACTAAAAATTACGGTAATATTTATATAAATATAAATTTATGGTGTAGGTGAGGTTGATACACGAGGTTTAAAATATCATTATTGTTAAAGATGTTAAGATATAATTTTTATGGAAACATCGAAGATATTATGGTTATCATTAAAAACTTTAAAAAAATCATGAAAATGTTATAAAATATATGATTTTTTTTAATTTTATAAAAGATTAAAATAATTAATTAATTATATTTTAAATTAGTTTTTATTTAATATATATATATATTACAATATTTATATTAATCAATAAATTAAAATATTGTATAGTAAAATATATATTCTTTTTTTATTGAATATAGTAGAATAAGTAGTTAAAAGTTTTGGAACAACTAAGTAAGCTATCTAATTGTATATTCTTTTTCTATCAATTCATTGATTATTTGTTTTTAAAAATATTCATAATTAAGAAGATATAATAAATTTATATTTCAATACAATCTACATGTTATAATATTAATATAAAATAGTAGAAAATAATATATGAATGCTAACTTTGTACTTAGAAATGCATGAAATGTTACTCTTTCACTAGATTACTTGATAAATATAGTAATATATGATATGATTTTTTTCATTTTATATGTATATAAAATATGCTACAAACAAGAAAATAGAGAATATACTATCTTATGCAAAAGTGAAAAAAATTGAATTGAATTATTGCTTAAAAAGAAGAAAAAAGAGATAAATAAATCAATAATTGATATTTTGTTCGACATTTTAGCAATAATATCCATAATATCTAAGTTATTTTAGCAAAACAAATATGTTTAAAAAACACTTGAATAATATTTTCGATAATTTTACGATAATTTAGTCAAAAGATATAGATATTACATTTTAATTTCAAAATATGTAAAAAAAAAACACTATCGTAACTCGCAACAATATCAACGATATCACTCACTTTTTCATCCTTATGCTTGTCCAAACCCCAAAGTTGTCTCCATTGTGTGTATGCTTTTACTTGATACTTCCATGATTAGAATATCGAATTGTTTAGTATTGTAACTATAATTTTCATATATTTTAGTTTTATAGTTATTATAATAAGTTTATTTAGTCATGTAATTTAAAAGTATGATTAATTAAGTTAAAATTTTAAAAAATTAAAATTCTTTCACTAGTAAGTAAAAATTATATAATTTTTTTTAATAAAAAACATTAAAAATAAAATCTCTAACCGTTCCTATCTTCTCCTCTTTTCTCTCTCTCTCTCTCTCCCATTATCACTTTATTATTTCTCTCCCTAAATCTCTCATTTTATTTCTATACTCATATTTTTCTTTCTTAATTTTTATTTTTTTATTAATAAAATAGTGATGAAATATGGGAGATGTGAACAGGGATGGAGAAAAACAAAGAAGAAGAGAGAGATTTAGAGAGAAAAACAAAGAATAAAGAGACTTAGAGTGAGGGAAAGTGAAAAAGAAGGAAGGAAATAAGATTTTTTGATATTTTTTTATTAACAAAATATTTAATTTGTATTATTTTCTTAAAAAAATATGACTAATAAACTTGTTTCAATAATTACAAAATTAAAATATATAAAAGCTATAGTTACATGTCCTAATGGATCCTTCTAGTTACACTAAATATTTATAAATTAGAAATTACACACTAATTTCTTATAATTATTTAATTTAAATGGTTTAATCTTATTATTATTTTTTATTAGATATTAATTGTTCTATAATTTTTTGAAAAAAAATCACAATAATTTTATTATTATATGTAAATTAATACTTTAATCACGTAATTTTGAGTTAAATACTTATAATTTTATTATTTGTGAAAGTTAGATATTAATAAATTATAATATTGAACTTGATTAATTTTCATAATAATATAATTAATAGTGTTTAATTTTATAAATTATAGGTTTAAAATATTTATTTAAAAATTATAATATTTATAATATTCAATCTATTAATTATAAAATTATTTTGTTTTTTTAATAAAATTACGAGAATTTTTAAGTTTTTTTTCCCATTATAAATTTTAAGGGTTTGTTCTTAGTAAAGTTAGTCAAATTTCTTAGAATTATATATATATATATATATTACCAAACGTTACTTTATCCTCTAAAAAACAATAATAAAATAATAATTATATTGTTATATTTTTATCAATATTATAATGTATAATGTATAAATTACATATTATAATATTAAAAATTTATTATTATTATATAAATTTATTTATAATGAATTTTTTTTTTAATAATTATAATTTAAATTGTAACATTAACGTCACTTTAATAAAATAACAATAAAATACAGTAACGTTTTCTTTGTCCTTATTCCTCATCGTACGCCTACAAACAACTTGGGCTATAATTATTGGGCGTTTCAATTTTACATTAAAATTGTCTTAATAGTTATTCATTATTGTTCATTAACATTTTAGTTAAAAAAAAACTTAATATGTTAGTTCAAAGAAAAAAATAAAAGATAAGTATAATAAATAAATAAATAAATAAAGAGTAGATATGAGAGGAAGAAAAAAGAGAGGAAAAAGTACCATCGATAACCAGTTATTTATGCAGTTTAATTTTTAGCTTTAAAACATCTATTTTTTTTAACAAATTTTTTTATATTATATATAATATATATATATATATATATAATATTTTTAAACATAAAGAAAATATTTATTTTATATTACATGATATATATACACTGTATAAAAAAATTAAAAATACAATTTTATTTAAAAATAAATTTATGCTATATAATTAAAGAAATAAACATTTATCTGTCACTTTTCTTTATTCGTGACTAATATTAAACAATAGTAAATATTTCCCGAGTTCACATGTATCATGTTCTGATTACATATATGCCTAACTTTTCTTTAAAAGAAACTATTTTTTTTTATAAAATTGTTACGAGAGAAAAATGTTAGAGAATATAACATAAATTACATATTTAATTTTATTAATAATATATTAAAATTTTATTAAATTCAAAAAATATGTTATCAAAAATTTATAAATATATTTAATGTTATAATTTTTAAACCTAATAGCTTTGATGTCTTACTTTTTAAATTTAATAAATATTTATTATATTATTTGTGATATATTAGAGGTTGATTAGATTTAAAAATATAAGTTCTTAGAAATTTTAATATTCTATTTTATAAATTTAATTAACTTTTAATATATTATTTATAAATTAATAAATTAAAGTATATATCTTATTAAAAAAATGAAACATTTGAAGACACGCCCCTGTTATAAAATAGCCAATAATATAATATGGGAGTCCTTGGCCAGTTGAAACTTCAATCAGAAGATTTCAAACCATGATAGCTTCCATATGGGAGTCCTTGGCCAGTTGGTTCACACCCACCTCTCTTTTTATCTTCCTCAACCTTATGATCGGCACCATCGTCGTCATCTCCCGTTTCGGAGCAGCTCACAGTATGCCCCAAAATTTACATCAACACCAACATGACCAACTCGGTCACTACGATTCACCAAACCCACTGGACCGAGCTCCTTCGCTCCTTGAACGAGTCAAGTCCATCGATTTTTCTTTCTACAAATTCAATCCACCAGCCCTACAAACAGAGCATCTCCAAATCACTGAACCCGTCTGTCAAACCCCCTACTATCCTAATCATCTCGTTCGCCAACCTTCTCTCTTAGACCGGCTTAAATCTATCAACTTCTCTAGCTACAAATTTGAACAACGACCCAACCCTGAAACAGAGCATCTTCAACCTACAGAGCCCGAACTTGAAACCCACAACCCGTCCCCACTCCATCGTCAACCTTCCCTATTAGACAGGCTTAAGACTTTGAAGTTCCCTTCTTTCTACCCACATGAACAGGCCGATTACCGAGAAGCAGAAATGGAGTCAAACCCATATGGAGATCCGAGTCAGAGCAATGACCATTTGGTCAAGACGTGTATATGGGACACTCGTAGTGGGGATTCAAAGAAGAGTCAACCGGAGAAAATTAAGAAATCGGTAAGCGAGAAATCGAAAGCGGAAGCGGGAAACTTAAAAGAGGACGATGAGATTGTGGTGCCGGCGTATACGAAAGCGACGGTGTATAGGAAGAGTATTGATCGAAACAGAGGTAGAGACACGGTGTTGTTCAGGGAAGACGAAGAGGTGGATGCTAAAGCTGACGATTTCATAAACAGGTTTAAAAATCAGTTAAGGTTGCAGAGACTTGATTCTCTTAAGCGTTTCGGCGAAATGTTCAAAGGGAGGAAATAATTAGTAAATGCACGAAGATTTAATTGTGGAAAAAAGGTCTAGTCTTTGGCCTAAAGTCTTCGCTCTCAAATCTTTCATTTATTTTAGTAATTTGTTCTTGGTTGTTCTTTCTAAAATAAAATAAAATAAAAACGAATGGGTACATTTGGTAATTTGTGTCTTTGAAGTTTGAACTTGATGATCTAGCATCAGCTACCGCAAGAAGAAGATCATATAATGGTAGAACCTGTCAAAATGATCCAGGTGTTGTTTGATATTACTCTAGAATCTAAATTATTGAGCTTGAAGGGTGTTTTGTCAATTAAAATTATTGTTTTGTAAATTTCTCCTTGGGCGAAATAAGAAACCATTGTTCTGTCATTTGGGTTGCTGAAAACTCCACTTCTGAAAGATGTCTTATCCTCAGCTGGGTGATCGACTCTTGTCTCTGTTATTCTGTAATTTTTTTTGTAAGGATTGATATTTTAATTATTGATCATTAATGTATTATTTTTTAGTGGGTTATTATCCCATCTTATTTTTTTTACTTTTATAATTTATTTATTATTAAATTTAATAATTATTAATAATATTTTTTTGTTTTTATTTTATGTTAACAAAAATTTATGGAAAATATTTTTAATAATTTAAAAATTAATAATAAACATATTATAAAAAAAAAATTAAGATTCGATAATATATATATATATATATATATATATATATATATATATATGTTTTTTTTTCTTACTGATACTGCATTCGATATAATCATATAATCTACGATTTTTACTCATCGTTGACTTATATTTGTTTTTAATACCAGACGGTACTGGTACTTCGAAGAATACGATTCAGAAAAAATTTGATTTTTAATACATTGATAGGGACTAAAACACTAAAACACCTTAAGACATATTATGCAGTGGGTTTTACAAATGAAGCAAGAAAAAATTAAGACGATTGTGTTAGGGGCCCCATCCCATCCCAACCTATTTAAGAAGTGAGCTGGATCAATCCGGTCCGTTTACTTTGTGTGTCGACCCATTAGTTTTGTTTTTAATAGTTTGGACCATTTTTAACAAAGAACAATGGAATCTAACTCAGACATAAAAATCCAATAGAGACTCAAACCAGTACCCAGACCGAAGACAAGAATTATATCATTTATTACCCATTAAATTTCAATTCTAACAGAAAATATATAAGCTAAAAAGAATATTGGGGAATGGGAATATAAATATTAGGTACGTTCTAGAGGTGTAAATTGGGTCGGGTGGTCCAGACCCGACACATCCCAGTCCGCCTGAAGCCCAACCCAACCCAACCCGTTTAATCATGTGCCATATTATTTTAAGTCCATTAGCTACTGATTACTGTGCCAGTAATAGGGCAGCACATTAGCTTTTTTAATATCATTTTAACAATTTCCCAACCCTAGTATTTTTGTCACTACTCATAACCCATCCACATTGGTTTCAGCTGACTAGCCTAGCACTTGTGAGTTTTTTTCCCCATCAAACTCGATCTATGATATACTCTTATTATAAACAATCTTCATAATTATGGTATAGTTATTTTTTCGTCTTCAAGATCTTTGTTTTGTTAGGAGAATTGAAAATCTGATGAGTTTGTTTCTTTTGATTGTGCATATGTTATTTTTTATCTTCAATATATTAGTTTTCCATAAACTTCACACAAACAAATGATATAGAAATGATATGGGTTTGTTGCTTTTTGAAGTCATGGTATTTAATGATATTATTGTCAAATTTGAGATTTTTTTGCTATTTGATCAAACTTTAAAGATAGTATTGATATTTACTCAATTTTTTTATAGCATGAAAGTTATACCATTATCTTAATATTTTTAGCAAAAAAAAAAAAAAACACTATTCTTAAAATGTATTTGACAACCAAACAAAGTTAGTTATATTTTAAACTCATACATAATAAGGCACTAGTTTTATAAAAAAAATATTATCCACCATAATAATTTCAATAAAAATACATTAATATGTTCAAATGTAAATACTATAATAAAGTTTTTATAAAATATTAACTATTATATACAACAATTAAACACAATACAACAATGATTTGCTGCCATTTTTACTAGCTAATCTTAGTTTGACGATCTTGCTGATCCAGCCTCATCATCATCTTTAATCCTTTTTCTCATGCATATATATTCCTTCTCCATAGGCTGCTTTCCTCGGGCCTTAGAGCCAGAACTGAAATGTATTAACAAATAATAAATTAATTTTAATTCATATTAATCCGAGGAGCAAAATACATATAACGTATACCATTACATTGTTTAGAAAAAAGAAAAGCAACGAAAATCAAAATAAAAGTTTATTTATCATAAATTTATGATAAATATAATTAATATGATATAATATTATTAATGATTACAGTCAAACTCATATAAATATATAAAATGAAAAATTATCACGTAAATTATGATTGTGATATAATGATATATAAAAGTGATTTATTAACTATCATGAGTTAATTTAAATGGGAAAAAAATGTTATTATGGGATATCAAAAATTATTTTAAATAAATGTATAAAATAATACATAAAATAAAGAAGTTGATGAAATAAAATAAAATAATAAAGTTATCTTTTTAATCTAAAAGTTTTCAGGTGAACAACGTTATTTGAATAAAGAAGATTCAAAGCCTCTTATTGTTCATTAAAACAAGTGTTTTTAAAATTTTAGGTAAAAAACTAAGTGATTAAATTATAACAAAACATATTACGTATACAAATTAAACATATTATTTTATATTTAATTGTTGGAGATTTTTAACATTAGATTATAAAAGATTCACTTTTTGAAAGATCACGTGACAAAAATTAGCAAACTTAACAATTTAATATGAACTCGGCCATATTATTTTACAGTTTTGTTAAAATTAATTAGGCAAATTAATTTTTTAAAAATAATTACAACAAATCAATAGATCTAGATAATTACAAATATGCAAGCATTACAAATATTTGTTAGAATTATGGGTAACCTGGAACCTCCCAATTATATGGTTCGACAATTCGTCTATGTCCACCAGAAGCAACATATATTATTGAACTTAGTAGTAAATATACAGAATACACATACATATTTCCCCACTAATAATATCTCTAAAGTGTTTTCCAAACTCATAGAAAAAACTCTCAAACTCACGAAGTATTTTCTCTCTTTGAGTTTGCTTATGTTCTCTCTGTTTTTTTTTCTTCTAATTTTTGCCTTGTTCTTCAATGCATGAACTCTTCCCTATTATAGATGAAGCAAGGCTCTATTTTCCTAATTTGTGCCATAATTTAAGCCTTAAATTAGACCACTAATTTTCTTAAATTATATCATTAATTTCCTTAAATCATGTCACAAATTAGGTCACTAATTTCCCAAAATTATGCCACTAATTTGTTACTTTTGGAGTCAATATTAAACAATCTACACCTTGGTGAAAAAGTTCATAACGTTGCCTCTAAATGCACCCTAGGCGTTCTAAGCTCGAGAGATGTTGATCAAGTTCAAGCAGTGTTAAAATTTGATCCCTGTAACCACCTTTGTAAGCATATCTGCAAAGTTATCTGCAGTTTCGACTTTCTGGAGTATAACATTCCCTTCATCGATGATTTCTGGAACAAAATGAAATCAAACATCGATGTGCTTGGTACGATTATGATGAATTTGGTTCTTTGGCAAACAAATGACACTCTGGCTGTCGTAGAAAACCTCCATGTTCTTTTGAATAATACCCAAATCCTTAGTCAACCCGAGAAGCCAGATAGCTTCTTTGAGTGCTTCTGTTACAACCATATACTCTACCTCTGTAGTAGATAAAGCTACAATTGACTGTAATGTTGATCTCCAACAAATTGGTCCTCTTGTCATTGTGAACACATAACCAGTTGTAGATCAACGCTTATCCATATCTCCAACATAGTCAGAATCCATATATCCAACTAGGTGTTTGTCTTCAGTCTTGTCTCTCTCAAACTTCAAACCAATATCCACAGTACCATAGATGTACCGTAGAATCCACTTCATTGTTTGCCAATGTCCTTTACCAGGATTATGCATGTACCGACTCACTATACTACAACATGGGAAATATCAGGTCTGGTGCAAACCAGTGCATACATCAAGGCACCAACGACATTTGCATATGGAACACATTTCATTTGCCTTTTCTCATTGGTAGTGCTAGGTGACATCAATGCATTCAATTGAAAGTGAGGAGCAAGCGTTGTACTTACTGGTTTGGTTTTTTCATCAATGTCAAACCTTTGTAGTACTTTTTTCAGATACTGAGTTTGTATCAAACAGACTGTGCTTGCAACTCTATCTCTTGTGATTTCCATCCCAAGAATTTTCTTAGCTTTTCCAAGATCTTTCATTTCAAATTCTGAACTCAACAGAGCTTTCAATCTGTCGATCTCCACCTTGCTCTTAGGTGCAATTAACATATCATCAACATATAAGAGCAAATAAATAAAGGTACCATCTTAGAGTTTCCAAAAGTATACACAATGATCAAATTGACTGTGTGTGTACTTTTTCTCTCTGATGAAGCTATCAAAGCGCTTGTACCATTGTCACGGTGATTGTTTTAACTGTAAATTGACTTGCTCAGCTTGCAAGCCCAATTCTTTCATCTTGGAACTTTGAAACCATCCGGTTGAGACATGTAGATCTCTTCGTTCAAAGTACCATGGAGAAAGTTGGTTTGATATCAAGTTGAGCTAACTCGAGATCAAAGTGTGCTACCAAAGCCAATAGTATCAAAATAGATGAATGCTTAACAACAGGTGAGAATACCTCATTATAGTCTATTCCTTCGTTTTGAGCATAACATTTTGCTACCAATCTGGCTTTGCATATGATGTTTTCTTTACCAGGAGTACCTTCCTTCTTGGCATAGACCCATTTGCAACCAATAGTTTTCTTTCCTTTGGGAAGTTGAACCAATTCCCAAGTCTGATTCTGATGTAGAGACTTCATCTCTTCATCCATTGCCATATTCCATTTCATACTATCAACTCTTTGCACGACTTCTCTATAAGTGCATGTGACATCATCATCAATTATTGAAAGTGCGAATGCTACCATGTCTGTGTATCTGGTAGGCTTCCTAATCTCTCTTCTCGGTCGAGTAGTGACAATAGATTCTGGCTACTGATTAATCAGTGGTGGTGGTGAAAGAACCTCCACCTCAACTGAGATCTCTTCTTGATCATCAATTTCATCTTCACCATGATCGGTAATCGGTGTAATCTTTTTTGGATCTTCCGGAGTCTCAAGCATCACCTTAGAAAGAGTATTTGGACTTTCATTTTGTTTCTCTAAATTTTTCTGTCTCAGCATAACAGACTCGTCAAATGTAACATCTCGGCTTAAGATGATATTCTTGGATTCACCACATCAAAGTCGAAATCCTTTAACTCCTTCCTTAAAGCCCAAGAAAACAACTTTCTTTGCTCTAGGATCCAGTTTGGATTCACTAACATGAAAATATACAAGACATCTAAATATTCACAATGAATCATAATCAGTATCAGATTGTCCAGACCATACCTCTTTAGGAGTTTTCCCATCTAATGCAGTCACAAGAAGTCTGTTGACTATATGAGTTGCATATGACAAAGCCTCAGCCCAAAATGCCTTGCTCAATTTGGATTGAGATAACATACATCGAACTTTCTCAACCAAAGTACGATTCATTCGTTCTGCAGCTCCATTCTGCTATGGTATACGAAGAACAGAAAAATGTCTGATTATCCCTTCATCTTGACAAAACTTCGAATAAGGGATCTGATTTGTACTCGCCACCATTATCAGATCTGAGTCTCTTAATTTTCTTGCCTGTTTGAATCTCGATCATTTTCTTCCATTTAAGAAAGATATCCAGAACTTCATCTTTGTGACTCATGGTGTATATCCAGACATATCTAGAGAAATCATCAATAAAAGTCACAAACTAACATTTACCTCCAAGTGAAGCATTCTTTGAAGGTCCCCAAACATCCAAGTGAATATAACCAAGAGATCCCTTAGTACGATGAATGCTAGTACCGAACTTGACTCTTGTGTGTTTTCCCATTACACAATGCTCGCAGAAATCAAAATTTTTAGTCTTGACACATTTCAAAAGACCTCGCTTCATTAAGCCTTGCAAAGCCTTTTCACCGACATGCCCTAAGCGTGTGTGCCACAGGTGGGAAGAATCATTTGTCTTTTCTTCAAAACTACTTGAGACAGTTGCTCTTCCTGTAATTGTACTCCCATCCAGGAAATACAAGTTCGCCTTCAAAGTACCCTTCATTGCTACAAATGCACCTCGTACAAATTTCAAGACTCCATTTTCCAATGTTACCTTGTAACCATCAGAATCTAGAACACCTAAAGAAATAAGGTTTTTCTTTAGGTCAAGAATATACCTTATATTTGTAAGTCGTCTAATTGTACCATCTTGCATCTTTAATCGCACTATTCCGATCCCTTTTGTCTGATAGACATTGTCGTTACCCATAAGCACAACTCCTTCATCGAGCTTCTCAAAACTCAAAAACTAATTTCTATTTGGACACATATGATAAGAACATCTAGAATCAAGGATCCACTTATCTGAGTAGGTTTCTGATGATGTAACTGAAAAGGCTGATTCTTCATCTCCATCGCTCTTTTGTGCAACATTTGCATTTGACTTGTCTTTGTTTGAAAAATCTTTCTTCCAATGCTCTTTCTGGTGACAATAGGTACACTCGTCCTTCGCAGTACGTCTTTTAAATGACTCTCCTCTGGACTTTGATCTGGATTACCCCCTATTATTTGATATGCCAGATTTTTTGTTGTTAGTCCTACCTCTGGCTGCTGTCAATGCTTCTGATATTGAGTCTCTGTGATCATGTTGATCCTTCTTCCGGTACTCGTTATTTACCAAAGCATTTAAAACATCTACGAACTTAACCTCATCCTTTCCATATAACAAGGTTGTGGTTAAATGCTCATAGCTCTCAGGTAATGAATTCAACAAAAACAAAGCTTTATCTTCATCGATAATTTCAACATCTAAATTTTACAGGTCAGTCAAAATTTTATTAAAATTATCAAAGTGTTCAATCATAGGGGTACCTTTCTTGTACTAGAAACGAAAAGGTTTCTTCTTCAAGTAGAGTTTGTTCTCAATACTTTTCGTCATGTACTTGTCCTCTAGTTTCTTCCAGAGAACTACGACTATATTCTCTTTCATGACAAAGTACTTTTGATCTTTTCCTAAGCACAGTCGAATTTTTCCACAAGCTTGTCGGTTGACATAATTCCAATCTTCATTTAAATAATCTCCCGACCTAGTTTCCAAGGTTATATTAGATCCTTCTCGGAACAAGAGATCTAATATTTCACATTGTCACATGCCAAAGTAATTGGTACAGTTAAATTTCTCCACCTCAAAATTTGCGTTGGACAACATAGTTCTTCGAGTAGAACAACTTGGTTTGCCAAAAATTCTAAGGTTAACTTGTTCACCTTCTTCGATATCTTTTTTATCAGCCATAAGTACAAACGGATTACAGAAATTTTGCACTTACAAATTAAAACAGTGTTTTTCCTAATTTTATACCTTATTTGAAAAAATAGAGTCCGCGGTTGAATACAGAATGATCCAATTAGTTAGGAAAATGTCCAACTCAGCTAAAAATGAATGAAAACCGGACCAACTCGGTCCAAATATCACTAGCGACTAAGTTGACTCGATCCAACGCAGTGGGTTGACTCAGTTGTTGGTAGTAGCACTCCGATAACTTATGGCGGTGATTCTAATTTCCGATTTGAGCGATTCTTTCACCGTTACGTTCACCTCGTCGATAGATTCGATTCGATATATAATACTACTATATTTGGATTTGATACCAATTTGTTGTGTGCAGAAGCGATAAATAGCGGTATATGAATATATTAAAGCAATAAAAGAGCACACAAAATTTACGTGGTTTAACAATTCATCTAGGTCCACGGGAGGCAGCATATATTATTGAACTAAGTAGTAAAAATATACAGAATACAGATACAGATACAGATTTCATCATTAATAATATCTCTCAAGTGTTTCCCAAACTCATAGAACAAACTCTCAAACTTATTAAGTATTTTCTCTCTTTGAGTTTGCTTATGCTCTCTCTGCTTATTTTCTGATTTTTGCCTTGTTATTCAATACATGAACTCTTTTTTATTTATAGATGAAGCAATGCTCATTTTTCCTAAATTATGCCATAATTTAAGCCTTAAATTATGCCATTAATTTTCTTAAATTATGTCACAAATTAGTGCACTAATTTTCCTAAATTATGTCACTAATTTGTTACTTTTAAAACCAATATTCAACACAGATGTGGTCTCACAAAGGTATAGTGAGATTGTTAAGAATAAAACCTAAGTCATCGATCAAACCAGATACAATTCTGATACCATGTTAGAAACTGAGACCTTATTAAATATAATAAAATCTCATTTAATTAAGAATTATTCAAATTTATAAGTAGTATTGCTATCGAACTCCTGAACAATATGAAAAGGGAGAAAGAGTCTTATTATATCATAATGATTTGGTGTGCCTATGATAAAAGAATTACATAACTATCTTTCTCTTTCTCCAATTTTTCCTTTTCTTTGAAAACAGAGAGGCATTGATTAACACTCTTAAGCTGTGTTTCATGAAGGTCATAAACAATTCCAACAGAACCATGCACTGGATCATATTTCCTATAGTTGCCCTCAGCAAGAATGGACTCAGCAGCATCTTTTCTTAGATGAGGTTGAGCAGAGGCTATGATTTTCTGTATGTTACTCACCCCGAATAACCTGTGGGCGTTTTTGAATTCCTTATACCTATTACCAGGAAAATAAGGAGGCATTTCACAATTCACATCACATCTTCTTCTTTGGTGCTTGCAACAAGCACAAGCATGGTAACCTCCTTCCTTATTATTATTAATATTCATTTTCTTAATTTTGGATTCAAAAACTCAGAGAAAAACAGAGGAAATTAAATGTTTAATAATTTGATGTTAATTTTGTGAAAAAAAAAACAATATAGCAGTTTGAGGATTTTATAAAGAGTTGGGTGGAGCTTTTTTGTTAAATGTGTTGGTTTAGTCTCAGATTTTGTGTAAGATTATGGTATCTAAGTTTTAGAGGGAAAGTAAATAATTTTTCTGCGTATAATTTCTCCTAAAGTTACTAAGAACTAAAATTACTATTAAGCTGATAATTAGAATTTCTCATTCTAAATACAGAATAAATAAATAAAATTGATATGGGCCTTTGAAAGCCCATGGTTGTTAATGAATGCCCAAAATTACGGTTACGTTTCAATCCATCAACTATTTATAGAAAATTAGAAAGAAAAAAAAAATAAAGAAGTTTATTTTATTTGTAATATTAGTTACACTTACATTATTATTAAATAAATGTATATTAATAAATTATTTTTACCATAAATATGACTCCTCCTGACATTTTTCTCTCAGTGTAATAGCTTCAATGAGAACCTCCATCTATTTCCAGATCAGCCTTCTATACAGGCACCATCTTAACTTTCGCTATCACTGCTATGAGAGAAGGTGGTGGAGGTTGGGCTTGTGCGTGCCCTAATGGCGGAGAAGCCCCAACCGGTGCAAGTACTGTACTGTGGAGTGTGCAGTCTGCCGGACGAGTACTGTGAGTTCGGATCCGAATTTGAGAATCGCAAGATCTCTTTGATTCAAAATGCGCCTGACCTTATCCAAATCTGATTAACGGTATCTTCTAGCTTGTTATCTTGTAACCGACCAATTATTGTATTTGTTCTTTGTTTTAAGCGTTCTTATTTTTACCTTCTTTAATTCTTAATTAAGTTTTGATTCAGTTTATGTTACTAGATTCAATTAAGTTTTGGTTTGATGTAAACAAGTTTTGATTATATGTGCAGAAGAAAATGCAAAGGATACTGATTAAGTAACCGAACAATTACAAATTTACAATCTACTGGTAATTCTTCTGGCGGTGCCGATGAAGCTGCTTCCTCTGGTAATATTCTATAAATTGTGCACATTTATGCGATTGTTGATCATCTTTATGTACTACTACACCCACTGTTGTACTTCATAGCCGTATTTGTGGTAAAATGACACATTAGTTGAGGTACATATTTTTTCCCTTATGTTTCAAGGAGAAAAAATTGAGCCACTATAGTAATACAAAATTTACAGAAAATTCACGTTTTAGAACCTTTTTTCTATTTAAAAATAACATATTCTTAGGTGCCAATTTTGTAACACTATTGTTGTAATTGGACTTGAAGTGTTTGAAACAGACTAAACATGTAGACGCTGGAAATAAATGACTAAAATGTATGTTTTTTTTCTTTCTTTTATTCTTTCATTTAACCTTTGACTATTGTTGTAATTTGACTTGAAGTGTTTGAAACAGACTAAACACGTAGACGCTGAAAATAAATGACCAAAATGTATGTTTTTTTCTCTTCCTTTCTTTCTTTTATTTAACCTTTGGGATTTCCATTGTACCGAGAATCATAATTTGACTTATCTTTAAGTACTTGCAAATTAACAATAGGAATTTTCAAAAGTCTGGAATGTGATCATTTGCTTGTCCTTTTTTTTATTTGTTAGATCTATGACGTACATTGTTAATCTAAAGGTTAAGAAATACATAAATAGTTCAAATATTATTTTCTATTAATAACTTCAAATCCATCCCATGTATTAGATAAAAAAATGGATGGTTGAGTTTTAAAAAGAGGATCATGATTCTTCAAAGTCTCCTAGTGCCTTTGTACATGATAATATTGCTTGCTTTGTAGGTTTCTTCTTCAGAGTTTGGTATCTCTTCCTATAGTTGCCTAAATTCTTCTATTTTTTGAAACACTTCTCTGTAACTAATTATGCTTAGTGGTTGATTTTTTTTTGTCTCTTTGGAAGTTGTACATTTTATTTTTCCTAGTGTTGTTTCATCATGTTTTATTCTTTCATCCTTTTGCTCTTAACTTGAAAACTCTAATCATTATGTCAGGTTTTCATTTGTGGCATTTCAGCACCACTGCAAGAAGTCAAACGTCTTCCGGGTGGCAAGATAAAGAAAAATGTCAGAAGGTCTATCTATATTCAGTCCAGAATTCAGATATAAATAATGTCACTATTTTGTACCATAATATGATATCTTAATTTTTATCTTCGATAATCTAAAAGATAGGCATGGTGGAAACGTGGAATTGTTATGTAGGAGAAGCAAGAAATTGTTATTGAAAAGGTTACACATAACAAGCAAAAATCTATCAACACTGTGTAAGGATTGGATTTATTTGGTGAGAATATGATGATACATAGCTTTTTCTTTGTTTCTTTCATTTAAAGGCTATCATTAATTCATGCTGTCGTCATCAAGCTTTAGTATATGTGGTTATATTTCAGGTGTCAAACTTAGTGATGCTTCAAAGAAACTTGGGAAAAAGTTTGCTACTGGAGCTTCTGTTTTTGAGGTTCATAAGATTTTTTTTTTGAGTTAATTCAGAAGGGGATCTGATGCATAGCCTTATGGTCATACTATATATGTTGTTAATTGTTACAGGGGCCAACTGAGAAGGAACATATGGATTTTCAAGTGGACATAGCTTATGCCATTGTGTAGTTTATTACCGGGAGATGACCAGATGTAAGATACTTCACTAATTTCTCTTTTAGAATAAAAAAATACTTACTTTGCATTTGGACCATTTCTAAGAACCCTTTGTTGTACAGTGGTAAAGACAGGCTTGGTATCTCTCAGGAATACCCTGGTATGAATTCACCCACCCTCAATAATCATTTGAAAAGAAAAGGCACACTTTGTTGTAGCGGTTTTGAAATAATGAAGGAATTAGGATGTTGTTGAGTATTACAGGGCTCAAATCCGTACTTTAAACTTTTTGGTCAAATTTGATTCTTCCTGGACCAAAATTGATCTGAAGAGGGGATTTTAATACTTGCGCTTTGTTTAAATGAAATATCAAAAGACGGGGGATTTTTGTTTAAATAATATTTCTGAATTCCTTTGTCGGGTCCCGGAAACTGCAATTTTCTTTATTTAAGAAGGGAGAAAGGTTCCAGCTGCTTGAATTTTAATGCCACACGACAGATAAAAATCACACATTTTGTTACATTTCCTCGTTCTTTTTTGCAGGACACTTGACCAGAATTCACTCAACTCCAAAAATATAGGGTAAGAAGAATCTGCATTCCCTTTTATAATTTTTATACCTTGCTGAAAAGGATTGTAATGTATATGCTGTTGTGTGTTGCACAATGATTACAGCCTTACACGTAATATGATTTTTTTTGGCTCGGTGTTTTAGGTTCCTACAGGTCCTCTAATTCTTTCATAGGTGCATTTTATTCGATTATTATTATTATTATTATTATTAAGTAATAAGCACTAGATCTTTATTTTTTTATTTTTTTTATTTTCAGCCATTCAAGGTAAAATGGGATTTCACATTAAAAATAAAGAAAATTAAAAAAAAAACCAACATTAAAAGCCACTTGGGTTTTCTTATAAAAAAATCACTTGGATTCGTACGATTGGTTTTAGGAGTGTTAGATGAGGTGGGACATGCCGACGGTTACAATGCATGGTGGCTTGTTCAATGTGCCTCACAAATGGTAAGTTGAATATTTCTTTGTCAATAATCGTGGGAGTTGGTATGATATAGGGCGGTTAATTTGTCCACTTATTGTGAGGTGGGATCCACTTTATGTGGTACAAGATTGTCCGTTTTAGTTAATAACTACAAGTTTAGTAGGTCCACGACCATGACTTGACAGTTTAACGAGACCTTGCGGTTTTACTTTTAAAGAGAAACCCCAAAATACGTCATGCTATTTAGAGAGTGCTCACTCTTTATAAGTATATCACTACTTAGTTTTTTAAACAATGTAGAATGTGTGTAGGAATACTTTATCATATACCCCCACTTAGAGAGTCTTATGTCTTCGTAAGAATGCAAGCCCACATGGCCTAGTAGTGTCATAGTTTTGATATTAATTGATACATAACAGTTAATCTGTCTGCTTATAGTGAGACGAAACCCACTCTACGTGACACAATATTGTCCATAACTACAAGTTCAGCGGGTCTATGACTATGACTTGACAGTTTAGTAGGATCATAAGGTTTTAATTTTAGAGAGAAACTTTAAAACACATCATGCCATTTAGAGAGTATTCATCCCTTATAAACACATCACCATTTAGTTTCCAAAGCAATGTGTGACATATAAAGGCACACTGTATCATATATCCCCAATTAAAGAGTCTTACGTCCTCGTAAGAATGCAAACTTACATGGCCTAATAAGGTCATGGTTCTGATACCAACTGATATAAAATTGTTAATCCATCCGCTTACAGCAGGCGGAACCCATTCTACGTGGCACAAGATTGTTCGCTTTAGTCCATAATTGCAAAATCAGTGGGTCCATAGTCATGATTTGATAGTTCAACGGGACCTTATAACTTTACTTTTAGGAAGAAACCCTAAAACACGTCATGCCATTTAAAGAGTGTTCATCTCTTATACATCTATCACCATTTAGCTTCTTAAATAATATAAAACATATGCAGGCATAATGCATAATGGTGAGAGGTGGCCAGTGACAATTATTGTATTTGTTAAGCAAAGTGTTCTTGAAACCTGTGGGAGGAAGGTGGCAATGGTGCTTGGCTAGGTGTTTACTAGATAGGGAGATGACATTTTTTGTTTAATTTTTAAATGTTTTTATTTTAAATGAAAATTCCACTGTCCCAAAAAAAAATGAAAGCCAAATTTGATAAATTGGACTCTCAGTAGGATTGTGTGATTAAAACAATGGTAAAATAAAGTGGCCTACGAAGGTCGTGTACCTGTAGGATCTTGAATCCTTTAAAGCGACAATTCCAAAGTCTCATATTATTATGCGTGTTATGCTATAATGATCTTATATTAATAAAAAATCATATATGATCCTTCTCATTTGATTATTTTGCACATTATAACAAAAATATTCTTAATTTATATTGATAATTATGACCGGATATTGATTCAATTTGATTGATCAAAATTAAATTACTCTTTAGTTGATCAAAGGTCGGTCGATTGGAGTCGAGTTGGACTTGGATAGTTGGAATTTTGAAAAAAATACTAGTGGGGTTTCTGAATGGAATTAGTTAGAGTGGTCTATCTTACCTATTTCCCTATTATTTTTGGTTTGTTCCCGGTTGCATATACCAATGTGTCCTCTGTTCTGTGTCTGGTTGCTATGTGGAATATTCCTAGTCGAAACAATCTTGCAGAGCTGCAGAGTATTTTTTTTCCGTAGTCTTGCATGCTTATGTATCATCTAACTCTAATTTAGTCTTGATTTACTTAATATTTATGGCAAAAGATATTGACAATTATTTTTTTTTGTTAATAATTTTTGTCTTTAATAATGGTTAACGTGTAATAGATTATATAGATATAATAAATGAGTCATGACCAATTGTTGACAAAATGTGGATTTAAAAAAAAACAAAAATAGTATAATTTAAAACTTATATTTATAAAATAGATGCATTATTTATTTATTGTTTTTGGAGTATATTCTCTACCAATTAGGTTGCTTTCTTTCTCCCCTTTTTATTAGGTATTTGTTTTTTCAAAGAAAAATTTACACTAATCTTGAATTTTATTGACTATGAGTACCATGTTATTATATATTTTTATTAACAATGAATAATTTCTTTAATAAAATAACACTATTTATGTCTAATTTATATGTTTTTACAAAAGAAAAAAAAAGTTTAGTTCATAATTTTATATTTAATATCATTTAAATTAAACTATTAGATAGTTAAATATTGAATATTTTTCAATTGAATATGTTCAATATTATTGAGATATTATTTTTATTGTTATAAACTTTAAATGTGTTATTTTTTGTAATTTTTATATTTTTTTATATCTCTATTGGTTTTGATTTTGAGATGTGTTGGCTATGGACAAAGTTATTGGAAAAAGCCCTAATAGAGAAAAATATGCCTATAATTAAGGAGCTTCCACTCCCATAAATCAAATAAGTAATCCATTGAAGGAATGTCAATAGTGTTATTAGGATGGAAAGAAAGACAACTCACGTTACAACAGATATATGTATATAATTATTTATTTTTTTGCTAGCTTTGAATAAGTTATTTAATTACACCTTTGCATGAAAGAGTTTTAAATCACGTGACTTACCAAATGTATTTGACTAGTTAGAGCAGATATTAATATATGGTAAATCTTAAAAAAAAAATACAACGATCAAAGCCAAAAAAATAAGTTTACTCTGACTGAGTACTGCCTACTGCACATATTAGTACACGTTTGTATTTACGTAATTTTCACATATAATTTCTTTGTTAGGTATCTTAGTTATATTAAGAATATAAATTTAATCATTTTTGTTATTTTTACAATAGTTTATCAATTTTTTATTTTATTTTATTTGTTTCTTATATTACTCAGTTATTTTTAAGGTATTATTTTTATAGATTGTCTTTTACAATTGAAAACAATAACTATAAAATTGATAAAATAATAGAATAAAAATAAAAATTTAATCATTTATATTTATACATTAATTTCTTCATACAAAAAAGACTTTATGTATTTGTTTTTATATGATTAGACTATTAGGAGCATAGAGCTAAACTGGTGCCCATTTGACTGATAGATTCTGTTTAAGTCGGAATATTCTCAAATGGCTAGCTGAAGAGTTATCATTGACTCGCGGTATATATAACATGTAGGGGTGCTTAAAATTTAACTGATTGGAACTAATTTAATCTAAAAAATTTAAAATTGATTCAAGATGTGTTGGTTCGGTTATTAATATCGAAAATCTCAATATAACTCCTAGTAATATTATTTTATTTTATTAAATAAAAAAACCTTTGCCCTTGAGGTTAGATTGATCTTTAATCGTATTCTAATCTCACAGCATACATTTAAGCAGTGTTAAATGAATGGAAGTACTATTTGGTATATTTATTTTACAGGGAAGGGATATTGATCAATTTTATATGTAGTAAATTAAAGCACATTATGAAAAAAATGAAGGCAATAAGGTTTAACTTATTTTCAAAACTATGAGATTTAAATAATATCAAAAATATCTTCTAACGTTATTGACGTTATATCCCTTCTAAGTTCGGGGATAAATGGTAATATACTTCTAATGTATATTACTCTTGTGTAATACCTATTTCTCATAACTTGATATACGCAGCCTCATCTTCTCAAGCAATCTCGTCGTCCTCGTCTCCTAGTCTCACTGGAAGTATCATTTCATTCACCCATTTCCTTACCGAATGCATAATTCCAGTTATTAACTCCTTCACCTTTACGTCTTTTTCTTATGAACCACCCTCATCCTTATCATTTCATTCACCCATTTCCTTACCGAATGCATAATTCCAGTTATTAACTCCTTCACCTTTACGTCTTTTTCTTATGAACCACCCTCATCCTTATCCTTACCCTTACCCTCACGCCTCACACGAATTTATCGTTTCACCATATCCTTTACACGACTCATCTTCATGCGATAATACAACGTTTCACTAAAGTCCGAACGTGACCCATCATTTCAAAATAAAAGGTATAAGTTGACTCATTTTTGTATATATCATTTATGAGCTTGCATTTTCTTATTCACAGTAATACAAAAACATTTTTGTATATACTGTTTTCTTTGTCTACCCTGTGCAGGTTAACTTCCATCGTAAAGATGAGTTCCTTTTTTAAAGACCCAAATTAGGAGTCCATGCCTTCTCATCTATACATACTTCAATGTCCATTTTTGAGAAACATAAATGAACTTAACCAATTTTTCTTTCACATCATCCTTTTATTTTCTTATGACATTAAGTTGTGTTTTTCTTCATTTTACTTTTTGAGTATTATTGTCTATCTTGCTACATATTTTTCTTTCAATTGTTTTGTTACATCTCGTCTATTTTATATCTAGCATTTGTTATTTCTTATTTTTACCAGAAATAATATCACCCTATATTGGATCCCAATGATGAAATCAGGTATAAATTCACTTATTTAGGTTATGAATCTTGGTTTTATTTAATTGATACCCAGTATAATCTCTCACTTAAATCACACATATATTATCATTGAGGTTGGCAGTTACCTTTATGGTGCACTATTTGCTACCAAAATATGACCACTTTGTAATCAAATAAGTTACTAATATTTATCTCATATTTAGGTGATGAGAGCTAAAGGTCCAACTTTAGAAGATGGTCATAATTTTGAAATGGCATTTATGTTTTTCTATAGTTATGATGGTGTAGTTCCTCTTTTTGGAAGATCATATGCTTCTGATGAGAATGTTGAGCCTGAACTAGCCCCAAATCAATTTAATCTATTGGTTGCAAAAATAACAACTAAAAGTCTCGTCTTTTGAACTTGGAGGGTCATTTGGATTTGATTATTTATTTGAGAAGTGGAAGAACTAGAAAAACAAATCCAAATAATCTAAGAAATGATCTTTAAAGGCATATAATTACGTGGCCTCAAATTGTGATTTTTTGAGCGTAATATTTATGATATTGTAATTGTTGTGCTTATGTTTGATGAATAATATTGTAAGGTGAAAATGTAATCAAAATCTTGATCTATCCACTATACTTCCATGTATATAGCAGTAGGTTTTGGGGGACATGATATAAATTTTGATTTAGGGTATCCATAAAATGTGAATGTAGATGTAAACATAAAATATGAATATATATTGTTATTGAATAGATTAATATGATATGAGAATGTGGATATGTAATATATATTGAATAATGTATTTTGTATTTAAAAATAAATGAATTTTTAATAAATATTTATACCTTATTATTGAACAAACATATTTTTGATAAACATAAACATAAATCAACATGTTATCGTAACAAGGATATTTTTGATAAATATTTATCGTTGTTTAACGTTAACATTCAAAAAATAATAGGACAATCAGAATGACATTATGTAATTGATATTTTATAGTTTTTTAACTTCTTTTAAATATTAAGGATATTTTTAAAAATATCTCGAATTTTAGAAATATTTGTAGCTTTTTTTATAAACTATATGGATATTTTTATTTTTTTTCCGATACTCTGTTTTACATTGTATATGTATACAACACTAAAAAAAAGCTAAAATAGTACAACTTAAACATAAAAATTGGTGTTAAATAAGAGGATTCAAAAATAAAATTCATTATATAAATAACAATAATGTACACATAACCGAAAATTAAAGCAGAAGATCACAACAATGAAAAAAATATCCGTTGGGAAGAAAGTTAAATTAATAATTATAAAATTCTTTAAAGTGAATATTTTGAGTACAATAATGCTAAACATCACAAATTGTAGTATTTATATCAATTAATTAATATTGCATTTTGTAATTGGCGGAGATGTTGTCTTATAAGGCCTAATTTCTTCAAATAGGATAAAAAAGTTGACTTTTTCGTTTGGAGTAACAAAGAAAGGTAAGGGTTGAAACGGGGAAAGGTTTAATATTTCAAATTTATAATCATCACGATGACATAATGGGTTTTAATTGGTTTCTTAAAATTTTAATAATGATTAATAGTAAACCCATGTGAGTCTTTAACCTTCCTCCCTTGACTCATTTGAAAGTCCCATGTAAATTTGTTGACTTTGACCACACTCCTCATTACTACTTTTCCAACCTTTCCCTTCTTATTGTTGCCTGGCTGCTTCTCCATGTCTTACCTTATCTCACTACTACTTTTCAAGTTTCTCTTTACTTTATAGTTGTCTCCATCACCTTCTTAATCTTTCTTTTTATATGTTACATAAAATTCATCAGGTGGGGTCTTTTCTTTCTCTTGTTAATTTCCATAATAATTCTTTCATCTCCTTACTTCACAAGAATACATATGTTTTTAATTAACTTCTTAACCACCATCTTCTACTTTTCAAATCTCTCTCTCTCCCAACTGAAAATTATTTCATGGCATATATATATCATTAATCCTCAGTTCCTCTCAACTTAGGTAAATCAGCTTGATTATTAATTATTATAAATATTAAGACTTCTCTTTCTGTTCTAGATCGCTCTAGAAGTTGAGAGATGATGCATCATGTTGTTCATGTATAATTTTCAACGTCAACCAAACCGCGGTTCACACCTATTAAGAGATGGATGATGATGAGAATAACACAATCAGTACTGAAATGGTCAAATAATTGTCACAGTTACAAAAAGGCTGGATCGATCGATTTCATGCAGCAAATTTTAAAAATATATACTACTAAAATGGACGCTGTCTTCCTTCCAAACAATGAAGGTGCACGTGCCAATTTTATTCACCATTTAATGCAGTCTTTTGGTTGTTCATACGTTTGTTTCTGGTATTATTTGCCTCCTCCTTCCAAGTATGTCTCCTTTTTGTTTCTCTAAATAAATTTCTTAATTAAATGGTATTCAATGTGATTCAAAATTTATACTACTTGGTTTAATTTTGAACAGTTGTTTGTGTTACTTAGATGGTTTGTATCAATTAGAAGATAACACTGAATTGCCGAGTTCTTCTTCTGAATCAAATAGCCTAGTCCGAAGGCTTTTTGATGAGTATAGTAACTCAATGTTTATGCTTGACCAAAATGAGTAAGAGTACATACAATATGCTTTCATTTCTTGATCCATTTCGGGTTCTAAATATGTAACATGTTATTTAATTTGAAAAAATTCAATTATATAAAAATTATACGTGTTATATTGATCTGATTGGATTCTTCTTGAGATTATAGAAATGTACCAGGCTATGCTTTTAAGAATAATCTTCCATTTTTACAACTTCAAGAGTTGGAAGTTACTAGTTTCGCCTCGAATCAAATACAGCTTCAATTCTATCAGGTAATTTAATTAATTACTAAGAAACACTTACGACATTGCATTTTCATTCAATTAATCATTTTTTAATTAATATTTAGATAATATTTAATTAATCCAATCTGTCTTGTTGCAGGAAGCTAGGATCAAGGTATATATATATTTCTTATATCTGAATTTTTGGAATTTGCTTATAGTTTAGGTGATATGAATCTTCGTTACTCAATTTCGAATCATATCCCTATAATGTTTCATTTATTCAATAAAAAAATTTATCTAATCCTTTAAAAAGAAAAAAGAAGATCAAGGTACATTAATTAGCTTACTTGCTTGAATATTTTTAAAATAAAACTAATGTCATGAAAAATAAATATCTTTTAATTCCTTCTTATATAGACTGCAATTTTCATGGGTTGCAATAGTGGAGAGATTGAACTTGGCTGGTCTAATAATTATGTTTCCCAGGTAAATAAGTAATTAATTTAAATTTAATTTTTTTGAATTTGGGATATTAATATTAAATTAATTAAATTAATATTTTAATATTGTAGATAAATACAAAAACAGAAATGATAAAAAGCTGGTTTGTAGAAGGAGTTCCTACTCAATCACTTCAGCCAATTACAACTCATGAAGGGATTAATATTAATCCTATAATTAGCAAACCAATAATAGATATTGAAAATAACCCACCAGCTTCGTCATCTTCAACATCATTAAGATCACTAGATCATAGCCCTCAATATTTATTTAACATTAATCCATCAATAACCACCACAAGTTGCTATACAAGTATAATAGATCAACCACAACCTGCAGCTATTCAAGCTATATTTGCTCAAATGAGAAATACACAATCACCATTTACTCCTCCTGAAACTGAAGATCATGCTGCTATGATTAGAGCTATACTTGCTGGTCTATCTTCTTCTTCTTCTTCTTCTTCTTCTGGTTCTTCATCTTCAACTGGTGCTTCTTCACATCAATTACATCAGACTGTACCTCATCAGACAAGTACTGCTTTCAAGAATTATTCTTCATCTTCAATAGCTCCAACGACTCAAATCAGTGCTCATTTAAGACGGCAAAGAATGATAAAACGATTAATCTTATTCTTTAGAAATTTAAATTTTATGAGGATTCATCAACGTTTACAAGAAACTGCCCCAACTACTACGCAGTTGCATCATATGATCTCTGAGCGCAAAAGGCGTGAGAAACTCAACAATAGCTTTCAGTCTCTCAGATCACTACTTCCTCCTGGAACAAAGGTAATATATAAATAATATATTGGTAGATTTAACATGAGTTACACTATATAAACAGTAAAATAGTGTTGTTTGCCTTTTAGTCCCAATAATCTTTTTAGGAAAATATGCTAACTTAATTATTTTTTACTATTTTTATTCTAAAGTAATTCCATGTTAAAATTTATTGGACACCAATTCTACTAAAATCTTAATTTATTATAAAAAATGTCAACATTATTTTTATACATCTATAACACTACATGTATATAAAATACAAATGATGAAGTGTTCATATTATAATAAGATATTAAGAGGTTATTATGTTCTATTATTTTCAAAAATTTAAACTTTCATATCTCAACTTTTGATATTTACAAGGGTATATATTGAGAAAGAAAATTATTATTTTATGTCTCAACCATTGAAATATAAGATGGTAAAAAGTAAAAAAAAAAAAAATGTCTAATAATGTATAGCCACCGATCAAAATGGCTTTGTTGGTTTGAGGTTACTGTTATAATAACTTTTCAAAATTTATATACGTAGAAAGACAAAGCAGCTTTGCTGACAGCTACAAGGGAGTACTTGGGCTCATTAAAAGCTCAAACAGCGGAGCTAAAAAATAGAAATCAGCAGTTGGAGTCACAGCTTCGTACACCTATTAATTCAAAAGATGAAGATTCTAGTAGTCTAGAAGAACAAGCAATATTATTAGCTGAAGGCAGCTCATCAAGTGATCAAAGAGACGTTATTGTTAGGCTTGAAGGGGTATCTGAATCAACCTCAGAAGAAACCAAAATCATTGATTTACAAGTGATTCTAAGAAGTATGAATCGTCATGTTGAAGATGTAGTGATTCGAATACTCGAGTTCTTAAAGCAAGTGAACAATGTGAGCTTTATGTCGATGGAAGCTAATACCCATGATGTAACTCAATCAATTCCTATCAACCGTCTAACTTTGAGACTACAAGTTGAGGTATGTGAACGATTTCATCCTAGCTAGCTAAAATAATAGTATCATTAAATATTAAGTTTTTACACTTTTATATCATAATGCATGGTTAAAATTATAAATATTAAGTTTTTACACTTTTATATATCATAATGTATTGTTAAAATTTAAATAAATATTTTCCCCCCCTCTCATCTACCTTGTAAACCTAAACCGTTTATATATAAAAGTATCAAAATTCTTAAAATATTTTTTAGCTATTTATCGTATGTAATTAAAATAAAGTATACTCGTACTTGTTGTCATGTGAGTAATATGACAGACAACATAGAAACAACAATACAGGAATTATGACAGATAATCAATAGACAAGGAAAATAGTGGGAAATTAATATTGTTATAATCTGTTTATTTTTCGTTTTTATTTTGTATACAAATACTATACATTTGTACATAAAGATTAGAACAGAAAGAATATGAATATATATATGATAATTATCAGTAAATACAATAATTTACAGTACTAACATAAAATCTTACATACAAACAAATATCTACATATTACACTAACCTTAATTTTTAACATTATTTTTAATGGATGATTTGAAACGGGGGAGATATATATATCTAGGTGGGGTGTACTTTCGAACTACAACTCATGACACAAACTTACATGAAATAAATTAAATTCTTAATTATAATTAAAATAAAATATTGAGTTTTATTACAGATGTAGGTTAAAAATAATTTAGTTTTTATAACATCGAAAAATATGTGAGTTTAGGTTAAAAATAAAAATATAACACACACATACGACACTGACAGCCATAAACTAAGTAAATCAATTAGTTAATGTCGGTAGAATATTATACAACTGTTACGCATGGGTCAAGTTCTTCTGTCAAATAATACTGTATTCTTTTGGTTGGTGAAACTAGGTATTATATTCATAGAAAAGTTTAAGACCTAACTATACTATGAATTTTAGGAGAAGATAAATTATTGATTTTAATTAAAGAAAATCACAGATCATGTTCTTTAATTTTAGTAAAATTATAGTAATTATTTAGAAATATATGAATATAATAATAAATAATTATGAAATTAATAAAACAATACCCTTTTACAACTATAAAAATAATATCCCTTATATTCACTTTATACATTTTTACTATAGAAAAAAAAATCTGACATGTTATTTTACATTGAACGTATTTCATTAAGAAATATCAATTTAAACTTAATAAACACTATTTAATTGGATCGTATTTAATGTTATTGAGATACTAGTTTTGTTATTATAAATTTTAGAAGTGTTAATTAAGACTTAATTGTATCACATAACTCCTTTCATACATGTATTTTTTTATAGTTTTTATAAAAAAAAAACATATATTATCCTCTTTATGTTTTTTTTTTTCATAACATAAACAAAGTATGCTTTTTTTTTAAATTAAAAATAAAAATATATAACTAAATTGATCGTATATGATTTAAAATTTTTTAATTTCCCTTAATAAAATTAGAAATTAGAAGGAAGCCAATGAGTTGGTTCTTACTTGTTAGAATACAAGGCAATAATTAAATGATTAAATGGATAATTATTTTGCTGCTTTTAGGGGATCAGCGAATGGGACGAAACTGCCTTCCAAGAAGCAGTAAGGAGGGTCGTTGCTGGCTTAGCACTTTGATTTTTAGACAAATCATGTCTTCTTCTTTTTTATTTTTTATTTTTGGCAATTTTTCAGCTTCCATCTTTCGCTTTCCACGCCTATCAATATTCATCGTCTCTGCCGTCGATTTTGGCTTGACGTCTTCTCAACTTTTTTTTTTTCTTTCCTTTTTCCTGCATGATTTATTAATATTTAATAACGTTAATAATCATTAATTAAAAGTATCAACCAATTACTGATACATTTCTAGCACAATATATATATATATATATATATATATATTTCAAATAGGCTATACAAAAATTGTTTATTATGTTAACGGGATCAAATTTTTACACAATTTATTGCTCCTTTATACTGACCATTGAGATTTATAAATGAGTGATCTCGACCATTGAATAATAAAATGTAATAAATTGCATTAAAAGTTGAGTTCCTGGATAATGTAAACGGTGGTTTCGAATTTTATTTGCATATATAATTGGTTATTTTAAGGATATATATCCACCAATTGGGGGTTGAAGCCTGTTGACCAAATATGACGTTTTAGTATCTGTGGTAATATTATTATTATTAATTTTTCTTGAGAATTGTAGAAAAATTATATATATATATATTAAGGGTAGTCTTATTCTAAGAGTAAATTTTACTAATGGTATATATTAGAGTAATATTTTTATTTTTTAATTTAAAATATTAAATTATGAAGTAAAATATTTTAACATTAATATGTTTTGTTTTAAAAATATCAATTTTTCGTATTAATTATACGAATTTAATTTGTGTCGCCCAAATTGACTGCAACCGAGAAAGCAACACATAAGGAGAATGGAACCAACAAATATTCTTAATAAATGGTTGAAATTCAATTCCAGCCAAAACTTGGGTCCAAATGTCAAATGTTATTTTCAAAAATTCTAACCAAATGAAGAAATAAACATAAATTATGTATTAAATATCATAAGTGTGATATATATATATATATATATATATATATATATATATAATACATGGTAGGCAATAACTATAAACTAACAACTAACGTGTTATTTTATTTAAACAAATTTTTTTAAGATATAATTATAATATAGTTAGAATTATGTACGGTGGTAAATAGAGAAGGTGTATAATATTATTTAAAATAATTATAAATATAATAATTATTTTTTATCATATATTTAATATTTAAATTTATTTGTTAGGGAATGATATAACATAAAAATGTGTAAAGTGTTTCCGATCCAGTAGGTACATATTGTAATTACCCTTTTAAAACCTGGTTACGTATGTTTGTGTTAAATTCAACGTAGTCAATCATTTTTCTTTCTTAAAATCAATTTCAATCTTTAATTTAGACCACGTTTTTGACCTGATACCTCGTTAATTCTGTACCGCTTTCAAAGATGAAGGTAGACAATGGTAGAATATTATATTTATAAATAATTTATCTTGTATTTAATTCATAATATTAAATCTATTTATAACTTGTTAATAGTTATCAGTTATATTTATAGTTAATAGAGTAAGTAAATACATTAAAAAAATAACTTATATAACTTTTTTTATTAATTTTATTATAACATTGATTATTCATTTGTATTCTTTACGCACTATGATCACCTTAAAATAAAAATAATAAAAATGAGTCATGTTAAATTGTTTCTTAAAACAATTATATGGAAAAAATTATAATGATTTATGTTATTTAAAATAAGTAACTTTGTATAAAAAACATATAAATAATTTTAATCGAGATCATTATTAATATTTTAGTTATTAATAATTTATTATTTAATTGATAAAAAAATATAAGACTTTGAGATAATTAATCATAATTATTTATGTTACTTTACATTATATAAAAAATAGATAAATAATTTTAATCTAAATAATTATCAATATTTTAATTACTAATTAATTTATTACTTGATTGATACAAAATATAAGACTTAAGAAAATTTATTGGATTTCTCAAAAAAAAAAAGAGAAAGATAATTAAATGAAAAAAGTGATATTTGTTTACGATTAGATATTTGACTTTGTATAAAAAAATTAATCTAAATAGATGTTAATATTTTAACTAATAATAATTTATTATCTAAATTATAAAAAAATAAGACTTAAGTTAATCAACAAATTTTTTTTTACGTTACTTAAGATAAATAATTATGTATGAAAAAATATAAATAATTATAATCTAAAAAATAATAAATATTTTAACTATTAATAATTTATTACTTAATTGATAAAAAATAACTCAAGATAATTAACTGAAAAAATTCATAATTATTTATGCTACCTAAGATAAATAATATTGTATTAAAAAAAGATAAATAATTGTAATCTAAATAATTTTTAATATTTTTAGCTATTAATAATTTATTACTTTGTTGATAAAGAATAAAACTTAAGACAATTAATCGAAAAAAATGATATTTTTTTATATTATTTAACATAAATAACATATGTTATATAAAAAGAATAAATTTAATCTAAATAATTTTTAATATTTTATTTATTAATAATTTACTATTTAATTGATAAAAAAAATATGAATAGTAAGTAAATTATTCAATAACTAATGATAATAATAATAGTTACTACTTTAAAATATGTGAAAATTTTGATACAAAAATTTACAACTCATGATTTAAATTTTTATATATAATATAGAAAGATATATATAATTGCTATATATTTTTTAAAGCTTTTGTTTAATTCTAACATCTTTTAAATTTATGTGATTCAATAAATAAATAAATTGAGTTAGAATATGTATATAAAAATGGATATGATAAATATTATTAATTAAAGTCCTTAATATTATTGAATTTTTTTATTTAAAGTATTTAGCTTAATTTTTTTCAATTTTTTTTAAATATGGAAGATAATATGTGTCATTATTTAAAATATGAAGGTATTTTAATCTAAAATTATTTTAAATGTAATTTAAATTTTTATATATAATATAAATATATGCAATTATAGATCAATATAATGGGACAACCGAAATAACCTCCTACGATAAAATAGATTTAGATTTTAATGGAACAACCGAAAACTCATCCCAATAAATTCTTAAAATAATTAGATTTTAATGGAATGTAATATTAACGTAAGAATTAGGAGTATATCCCTAGCGCGCTTCTCCATTGCTTGTTGCATAAACCCCAAAAATTGTGATACACTTAATAATCAATGATACACACACAATTGTACATTAATGTGATCAATAGGTTTGTATTACAAGGCTGCTTGCAAAACCACAAAATTTTACCAGAAGCAAGAATAGCAATTTATCATTCTGATATCGAGACCTCCATGTACTCAATTCTCGTTTCTACAACTAGCATCCCATTTCACTGTACTCATACCGCAACGAGCACCAAACTCATACAGCAGCAACAGCATCTTCATCAGTAGATTCACCTGTAACCATTTCCTCTGTGGCACTTCCATCCAACTGTTCTGTTTCGGTTTCTTTTTCAATGTCGGAACCAAGTAGTTTTTCCCTAAGCTTCATTGTTAGTTCCTCCCGAGCATTATCATTTCCAGATAAAAACCTTTTCAAAGCATCCTTGCCATGGAAACTCTGGCCATTAATATTATAATGTGAACCAGCCTTTGAAATGAATTTATGTTTTAGTCCTAAATCAATGATCTCTGATTCCTTAGATATTCCCTTACCAAACTCAATCTCAAGCTGAGCGGTCTTAAATGGAGGAGCAAGCTTGTTCTTCACAATCTTTACAAGAACTTGACTCCCTGTAGTCTGCAAAACAATGTACTATGAGATAAATTCCTAGAGTTCACAAGATAAATAGCAAATGGAACCGATATAGTTCTACCTCTTCACCCTTCTTAACAAATCCTGTTCTCCTGATATTTAGGCGCACGGATGCATAGAACTTCAAAGCATTGCCACCGCAAGTAACTTCCGTTGGCCCACCAAATCCTCCAAAAGTAGAGAGCTTTGACCTCACCTAAATAAAAGTTACAACTAGAAGCAAGTTCATACGATTGAGTTGAGATCACCAAGCGAACAAGGAGATCAAAGAGATATAGACCATGCTCAGCTTAAGAATGTCAGATAAAAATATTATAATTTTATGTGACTTTGTCAGATAAAATTTATGCGACTTTTTTTCTAAGTTGGGAAGAGATGAATCAAAATCTGCTTGGCGTATGGATTCTTTTTCTTTTTGGCTTATGTTTTCTAATTCGGTAGTTTTTTTTTTAAATTTCCTGTGATACTTTTATTTTCACTTCACTAGCATTTTCAATTAATTTATAATTTAAAATAAACAATTTGATTGATACTCATGGTTTAATCTTACACATTATAAAGTTAAAAAATTCTAAGAAGAATCAGAGTTTCAGATGAGATATGAGACAACTTAGTATTTCGTTATTCATTCCCATCCAATCCAAAAGTGGTTTTTATTAGGTAGATTTTTTTTAATTATTATTTTTATGAATTGTAAGATAAAAAATACCTTTATTATTGATTTTCTCAATTATTTGAGAATCGTTAATCCAACTTTTATTGGTCTTACTGATGACCAAAAGGTAAAGATTAAATACTTCATATAAGTTAGGTGCGGTTAGGCTAAATTCTAATGGAAATCCCAGTACAGACTCAACCAGAACTTTCAAGAAAGAGACAAGTTGATCTTTAAATGAATTCAACCCGATTTACAGACAAAAATATACCATCCAACTGCTTCATTTTTAAAATTCAGATATTTACTGGACTAAAACTAAACATGTTCAAGCAGATAACTATGGAACTTATAATTTGATGATAGTCACAGGTTAATTTCAGACACTGAGGAGAAAATTCAAACAAATGCAAATACCTGATTAATAAAGATTAATATCGTTTGTGATAGAGCTAACGAGTGGCTTAATTTGCGGAGTGCTTGACTCATCAATCTAGCCTGCATTGCCATATGAGCATCACCCATTTCACCCTCAAGTTCACCTTTAGGCACAAGAGCAGCTACCTGCCAGAGTTCAATACAACTTACATTACATCTAACACAGCTTCTATATGCAATAAAGCAAATACTCTAGTGAAAACTACAAGTTCTCATACGACTAGGAAATGAGTTCTACCCCAAAAAATAAACTACAAAAATAGCAGAGAACATTCCAAGTATCATGCAAATTGCAACTTACACTGTCAACAACAACAACATCAACTGAGCCACTTCGGATTAGAGTATCCACAAGACTAAGAGCTTGTTCACCACTATCAGGTTGGGAAAGAAGTAAATTCTCAGTATTTACACCAATAGCCTGAGCAAGTGCAGGATCTAGAGCATGCTCAGCATCAACAAAAACACAGCAACCTACATCAACATGATAACAATCATATCAAAACAGTAGTTATAAACATAATCATTACGAGATTGGAAACAAAATATTTCACACATAAAACAGTGGAATTTTCATTCCATTCTCCGTGGGCTAATTATGATAAAGGATACTCCAAACATAGAAAAGGTGCAGGATACTAATACTAGATAAACCTTATATGGAATTCAAATAAACTTGTATGGGACGTATATGACCTGCCAAACTGACTAGCTGATCGTCAAACAGATAGAGATGTCGAATTATGTAGAATAGGATTGTAATGATATGCATTCAAACTAAATTTCTCCACCCATACAAAATATCCAATATCCCGCCAAATCATTACTAATGCAGTTAGAAAGATGTTTTAAAAAGATATAAATAATGACCTCCTTGCTTCTGTGATTCAGCTATTACATGTAGTGCAAGAGTTGTTTTTCCAGAAGCTTCTGGTCCATATATCTCCACAACTCGTCCCTATATGATTTCAATAAAGGCATATCAGAAAGAACAATAGTATAAAAAGCTAACAAAAAGGTAATTTTAAAGTAATAGTCCACGTTGAGAAAAATAGTCCATTTAAGAATTTGAAGAACACCTTTGGAAGTCCACCAGTACCTAGCGCTATATCCAGAGAGAAAGAACCCGTAGACAAAACAGGAAGATTTCTAGCCCACTCAGACCTACCAAGCCACATGATGGACCCCTTTCCAAATGAGGAAGTAATCTGCTCAAGAGCTTGCCGCAAGGCTAATTCTTTCTTCGAAATAGATTCTCCACCAGAGTCACTTTCATCCGACTTAGATTTCCGTCTACCTATAAACAGATAATAATATAAGATATTCTCATTCCTAAACAAATTAAATAGATCAAACACAGAAATCTCTCTTCCAACAGGAGATGTAATTCACTAAATATTTACACAAAATCCAAAGGGGATGAAAGGAAAAACAATCCAATGTATGAGCATAATTGTTCAATGAGAAACAGGATTTTTCTCCTTAAGTAAACAGCAATTTTGTATCATGCATGGTTCCAACCAGTGGCATACACACAATTCCTCAGAACAAAGTTTTATTAAAAATAAATATATGCCATCCGTCTAACAATGTTCATCAAATTAACAAAATGAGAGCTATGATACATGTGTGTGCTATATACACTCAAACCTGCAAATCCAAAGACTCTAAACAAAGTATAAAGAACAACATATATTACAAAAATATCTCAAATTTTCCAAATATAAGAAATGAAGACTCAAAGCCAAAACATATGAAAGAAATTGAAGCACCTCCAGAAGCAAAACAGCACAACTGAGTATATTTCCCCAAGATCCCTATTCTGCACGCCTGAAAAGGAAAAAATAAGGTGTTAAAAGATACATGGTTTTTTTTTTTTAATTTAGTTATAATGTTCAAAGCGATTATGAACAGCCAGTCACAAAAGGGGTATTTATGAAAGGTGGCTTTTTATGCTAAAATTTGCATAACTGAAGAACGCAAAATGTTGACTAGTCGGAGTTTCAAAAAACAAGTTTTTTATTTTTTTCAAATACCCCAATTAAATGAATAGTTGGGCAGCAAAAACAATTATCAGGCACCTAAAATCGAAAGAAATGTGATAATTTAATATTAAAAACCTGTATAGCGGAAAGGGATGGTTTCAGAATAGAAGCGCTCCGAAGAAGCCTTGCCATATAGAAACCTCTAAGCTCCAAAAATGTGAAGTACCAAACTTGTTTGAATCAAATGAATGAATGGCTTAGTAAAAATGAAAACAATGCCATAAATTTAAACCATCAGAAACAGACAGAAAAAGAGTCCATGCTGACTGAGTTTCAAAAGTGCTTTTTGGAACGGAAAGGGTAGAGGGAGAACGGAGAAGGTTAGGGTTTTGGGGTTTAGTTTCCCTCCTTTTCAGATGATGAATGTCTCTCAGACTGTGACATGAGAACAACTTGGGCTGTTAAATCTTGGGCTTTGTCAGAAATATAGAGACGTAAAACTTTAATAATGAGAACAGACAGGCCAAATTATTTCTTCGTCTCTTCTATTTCCAAAATTTCTTTTAAAAATTAACCAAAAAAAAAAACTTTAAATATAAAATAATATATTAATAATATTAAATGAAATTTAATTAACGAAATTTAAAATTAAACTAATAAAAATAATTAAATTTAATTTAAAAGACACTCATATTTAATTTTTTTAATAATAAAAATATATTAATTAATCATATAAATATTATTTTTTAATTATAAATTTTAATAATATTATTTAAATTTATAATTTAAAAATAAAGTAGCTATACTTCTTATTTTTTTTAATTTCTATTATAGTTTAACCAATAATTATCTCAAAAGTAGAAAAAATTGTCAAATTCAATGTATTGAAAAATGTAAAAAATTATTTAAATTATCATCTTTAAAATTAATAATAATAAAAATAATATTTTTATTTTAAATCGAGAAAAATATAAATTTTTTACTTTAGTTGTAAAATAAGATTATATTTTACAGAATAAAAAATATATCAATACATAGAAATTAATATTAGTAATTGGTGTATGTTTAAATCATATTGAATACTTTTTTATTTTTAAAATATTAGAAAAATATAAAATAAAATAAATATTGATTTAATTAAATGTTTATAATGAAATTATTTTAATAGGTAAAAAATTACATAAAAATTAAATATTATTTTATTTAAAATTTATCATTAATTTTATCCAATTATACATACAAATTGTTATCAAACACTACTCAAAATAATTATAATATAATTTAATATAGTTCAATCAAATATAATTATATTTAATTTATTATTATAAATTTTAAGGGTAAGTTGTATAGTTATTCATGTATATATATATATATTTATCCTTAAAAACGATACACTAATAATTATTGAATAAATACTCAAATTGTTATTTATTTTTTGCCAGTGAAAAAATAATCAAATATCTTTAATTAAATTATTTATATGTGCATTTTTATATATATATTTTTTCTTTTAATATACCAAATGATATCTCCATCTAAAATTACAAATTCATTTTTTAAATAAATTTTATTAATTATATTTAAACAATTTGTAAAAAATATTCAAAATATTTACTTTATTACAATTATATTCACCCACAAATAACAATAAAAATATACCCAACTTTGACCATAATTACATTATTATTTATACGTTATAAATATAATTATAACTTAAAAATACAGGTTATTAAATCTTTTTAATTACAACACAATTACAAGTAAACATTTTGAATATTCTTGTAAATTATCCCGGGAGCAATTTGCAGTGTAAGAATTCTTAATTATGCAGTATAAGAATTCTAACTAGTTATATTGAATTTCGGGAATTATCGACCCGTTAACTACACAAAATACCAAGTGAACAAAAACCCACATTGAATTAGAAGACCGAGTAGAAAAGAAAATCGAGCTAACTAGTTATATTGAATTTCGGGAATTATCGACCCGTTAACTACACAAAATACCAAGAACAAAAACCCACCATGAATTAGAAGACTGAGTAGAAAAGAAAATCGAAGCTATGAAAATGAAAAAAACATTAATGTACTCACAGTTTGCAGAATCATCCACTTCCAACATGAATATTGAATCACGATAAGAAAACATCAGACTTTGACACACTAAGTCGAAGCAACGGTGAAAAATAAAAGACCCCAAATCATTTTATCACCTAAGATAAAGGCAAAAAAAGATACATTTATATCCCCAAGTAACCAAAACTGCCCAAGGAAGCCCCTTCTTCCTGTATTTATCAGCAGCCCTTAGATAAACCACTCAATCAACCTCCCCTCTAACATTTGGATTCTACTGCTGCTTGCACTCTGCAGGCCGCTCACTCTGTTGACCATCTCCACCTTGTGCTCTTCCACTCTTCTGAAAAATACGATCATGTTTCAAGCAATAAAACAAAAACTAAAAGAACATTTTTCATGAAAATCACAAAACCAGTAAATATACCTTGGGCCCAGCTGATGACTGCAGCAACATCCAAAACAAATTAGAAGACAGCAGTTAGCTCACTTGATATTTCAACAAAATAACTAGAAAATTTCAAATCAAGACAATAGTACAACACAGATCTTCAAAAATACTAGACCTCCTTTTTTATCTTGACTTCATATTCATCTTCTTCGTCGTCATCATCCTCTTCCTCATCATCCTCATTCTCTTCATCATCATCTTCATCACCATCATCCTCTTCGTCCTCTTCCAAATCTCCAAATTCATCCCCCTGAATAGCCTCTCCCGTGAACCAGGAAACAGCATGGGGAATGATCTTATCTCGAATAGTTGACCTAAAAAAAATTGTCCAATTGAAAGGTTCCACCAAATAGCAGAATTTGCAAATGATGAGTACACAACATACACAGAAGTAGAATGAAACCTCAGATAGGATGAAGCCAATTGCGTTAAAAAATATACTGACAAGTAAAATATAACTCTCACCCAATATCATAATCTTGTTCCATCTGATTCTGAAGCTCTTCAGCCTGTACAGGAAAAAATATTGAGTAAAATAATCAAACATCAGATTAACGAATCTCATTTTCTTAAAAGAAACAATTAAGCAAGGCATACAGCATCCTCATCAATGTCTTCATCATCCTCGGGAACTTGAGGTGGACTGAAGAAGTTGAAGAAACTTTCACAATTTTCAGTTTTAGTAATTGGCTTAGCATTCTTTGATCCCTTCTTAGGCTTCTTCTTAAGAAGTTTTTTGGTTAAGCATTTCGTTGGATACCATTCAATCTCCGTCCTAAAGAACAACACATATGTAAGTAAATACTGCATTTGTTCACAACCAATATCAAGAATGGCATGTGAAGTTATTAAATTATTGAAAAGAAAAAAAAAACTACTTCGCTTGCAGGGTAAGGCAAGAAGTAGGAAACATGCTTATGCTTTACCCTATTGCTTTCTCTAGTATGGGGTCATCTTCATCAATCATGTGATATATCTTCGTTAATACAGTGTTCTTGAAGTAAGGATTTGTCTCAAAGAAGAAATCCAGTTTGAATCCTTTGGGGTTATCAATCCGATGCCACTTAATGTCTTTAAGATATTTGAGAGCTCCTTCATCTCGCTCAGAAATCTGATTCCAGAAAACAACGATGGGCTCATGACTCATACAAGCATATGTAAGCATCAAAATATATATAAAAATTATAAATTGACTACCTCTTCAGCAAGCACTTCATTATTCTTCATTGCAGTGAGCCAGAAATCAGGCACACCTCGCTCTGCAAAAATAAAATTCAAGCAAAGTAAAAATACAGAATTCAAAACATACAATAGGACCTATCAAAGAATACCTTCAGCAGCTTTACCCTCTCCTTGATCAGCTGCTGCTTCATTAGCAATTCCTTCAACTTCAGTGTCACCGTTTACAATCTCATAACGCTACAAGATTTCAGGAATTTTTTAAGAAACCACAGATATATATGGAATGGAAGTAAGACAACCAACCCTAATCAATGTTTGGACAGAAAGGCATCTTAAATGCAATCAAAGTTGAGCAAACCATGGTAACTGATGAGTAAGTCAAATATTTGAACTAGTAAGTTACCTTAGTGTACAGAGGTTGATACAACTTCTGATATTTTGCCTCGAGTACTGCTCTCTCCTCAAAAAACTTTGCTTCCAATTCATCATGTTGGCTCTGTAAGTTAAGAAAGACTTCGGAATTCAGATGTTCTACAATTCATACGAACAAAATTTACTATAGCCAACAGAGTTACAAAAATTAAAATCAGGCATATGCATTAAGCACTGCTGATATAGCTTCAAAATCTCAAAAGGAGATCAAATTCTGTCGAACTCAACACAACAAAAGGTATTGTTTCAAATCAGGCCTATCCATAAAAAGTTGTATGTTATGGAAACAGTGTTGCTTTAAACCATGATATACCGGAGAATTGTAAACGGTCAAAATTAGAAGCATGAAAATCAGAGTAAAGCATAGAAAAACTAATAGATTAATATAAATAATACCTGAATCTCCCTGAGGAACTCAACCCTCTTCCTGACAGTGGGAGATAGATTCTCAAGGACATCAGAGTGCTGGCCGGCCAAACTTTGTATCTTGTTCTGCAAAATACCAAGCTTTAAAGCTATAATTACCAGGCCAATCGATAATAACTTCTTAACTAGCAAGAAAATGCATAATTTTCATTTCCACTCAATATAATTTGACAGTAACAGGCAAGAGTAGACTAAGTAACTAACCTTTAGAGCATTGACAAGTCCCGCTCGATCCTCATCGTTTAGAGCTATACAAAAAAACCAAAACCAGATTAGTAAACAAGACTTAAGAAGCAGAAATAAGTAATAGAGAGTAGAAAATTAGGGTTTCGAGGAGGAATGAAAGTACCAGAAGTGAGATCAGACATGCTGAAGTTATCCTTGTCGTTACTCATTGAGACTTGGTGTGTGGAGAGGTACAGAGAAGAGGTGAGTAGAGGAAGAAGCCAACCAAAGCTAAAACCCTAGCAGCGTCGAGATCGGAGGAAGAAGATTGGGGTAAAGTTCCTCTCAAACGTGTTCTCCTTTAAATCCACTCTACCTCGTACACGCCTACAAGACACACCCGACTATAGTATACATTTTAAATTTGCAATTATTACATATTTTGGATTTGTTATAATTTATTTTTAAAAAATAATACTTGTTTTTAAGTTATTCGTTTTTAGAATAATAATTACATAGCAACACAAATCATATCAATTTTATTTTATTTTATCAAAAACTAACTTCTTTATTATTATAAAAAAAATAAAGTCATTTCAATGTTACTGCATTATTGTTGATGCAATAAGCAATATATTTGTGTAAGTAATATAAATATCATAAATGATTTTTCTCATCTATTTAATTTAATTAATGATCATTTATATTAATTTTATATTTTGAAATGAATACTTTTATATGCTAAGAATGGAAAGTTGCATATCTTGATTTTTAAACCAATTGTAATTCCTAGTAAGTTGTTAAATACTTGGAAAGAAAATTATCTAAAGTGATTTTTTTTTTTTTTTTTGAGGTAGGAGATTTGAAAAAGACTATTAATTAGAATACCAAACTTGCTCCTTCCCTATGTATATTCTGTACAAATTTGTTATGGCCAAACCAAAGATGTTTCTTCTTTATGTGGGGGAGGGGGCCAAAAAAGAAAAAGAACAAACCCTAAGAGAAGAAATTCCAAGCCTCATTTCCAAGTTTCCAACTCCCTAACACAATTTCAAAGATTTGTTCTTAATTCTTCTTGTCCCCTTCTGTCCTTTACCGTGTGTGTGATCTCTTTTCTTTATTTCTTTCCCTCTATAGCTTGTACCAGAACTCCTCACCTACCACTTGGCAAGATTCTTCAATTAAGATTTTAAAATAATTTTAAAATCCAGATATATTCAATTAAAATCTTTAAAAATTTCATGAAAATTTAGGTATATTCAATTTAGATTTTATAAAAGTCTTTAAAAATCTAGATGTATTTAAAAAATCATAATTTTTTAAGAATTTTAAAAAATTATGGATTTTTATGGACTTTAATAGAGTTTTCATTTAAAAATACACATGATATTTATTTTTCCTCTATCTTACACCGTGAGATTTCTATATCTTTATAAGGATTTTCCATTTTCTCTCTCTAAAATTCTAAATATTTCTTTCCTACCGTAAAATTCATGAAAGTCTATAAAATAAATTCCATTAAAATTCTAATAACTCTTTAAAGAGTCTTAAAAAAATTCTTAAAACCCATTGAAATCTAAACTCTTTAAAAATATATTAAAATCATAATTGGATACGCTCCCTTTACTCTTCAAAAGACTCAATTAAGTACATTTCATTGAATGTGTAACTAATGGGCAGCCATTGATATTCCATTGAATGTGTTAAAGTGCCAATTTTTATGATCAATAAGCTGTTGTCTTCATTCTTCAACTGCTGCTAGTTATTTTTCAGAGTAGAGCAATACCATGCTGCTTGTCCTATTATCCGATATGGGATATAGATTCTTGCCAATCACCTAACCCTAAATCAGATGACAAAAATTCAGAAGTCCAACTTAAAAAGTTAACAAAGTGGTTCATGGGGTACTTGCACCATATTTACTGCCATTTTCTTTGCTTCCAGAGTCTCTTCGTTCATCGGGTTGACCTGGTGTTTCTGGAATCATGATACACCCAGTCAAAGGATTTACAGGACGTGTATCACGTGGCCCTCCTTTCTGTCCCATTGCCACCATTGGTGGTGGGGGCAATAATCCTGCTCTAAATAGCATACGCTGCACAGGATCTGAAGGCTGAGCGCCCACAGAAAGCCAATATCTGAAAAGAAAGGGAGAAAAACAGCGGAACTATATTAAAATATAAAAAGATTGCTAACTCCCTTCAAGTTTTAAGCTCAAAGTTTAAACATTGGCTATTTTGAGAAACGCTTGCGACTTGTTTCTTCATAACAAGTCAAAAAACACAAATGCACAAACGTTTTAAGAATTGCATGAATTGCTAGATTGTTAGGTAAGCTTGTAGGCCTCTGACTCCGTGCCATTCTAAGTTCGTGCTATTCCACAAATTGAAAATTCTACTATTCTAGAACCACATGTATTCTCCGTCTCAACAATACCAGAAATTGCTCCCCGACTATCCCATTTTACTTTAATTCCAAAAATGTTTCCTTCAACCTTCATCTAATGTTTAACTCAAAAGTATGAAACAAAACTTGATCGGACTCTTCAATCATGACAACTGACAACATGGATCATAATATATACAACCATGCTGATTCCTAGTCAGCCTATACCTTTGTTTCACCTATTTCCTCTTTCACACCCCTTTGTGAGTTTCTACTGAGCTATAAGCAAATATTTATAGAATGCTAATCTATCACAACACTGTTTCGTATACATACAAATATATATATCTTCAGACTTCAGTTGAAATGAGCAAGAACGTGTATATAGAAAGAAAGAAGAAACAAAAGCAGCCAATTTGGACTTAAGAAATTACAGTGGAAATATATCATGTCAAGAATTCAAGCACTCATACTATTAAGTAGGTCACTTACTTGATCCTTTCAAAATCTATACCCATACGTTTCCCACCATCTTGACCTGCACAAAAACCATAAATAAGAAGGAAAGAAAAAAAAAATCACAGATTGATATGAACTGCACAAGAGATACATTGGAAGAAGGAACCAAAATCTAGTTATCGCTTCAGCTGATTCTCAAAAATTCAAGTGGGATAAGCAGATTCTCCTTGGGTCAAGTTTGGTTGATAGTATTATGAATTGTAATGAGAATGATTCAAGGTATTCATATGTTTAATTTAACTGTTAATCTGGAATAGAATGTAAAGTATTCCAATCGTAGTAAGAATGTTTATTCCTCCCACAACACTAAAATGTTCTAATTTTTTCACACATTTGTATAATTATTTATTGTTTTTTCTCATTTTATCTTATTAAAAAATAAATTTTTTATTTTTTTATTTTGCTTCATTTATAATTTATAAATTTTACTTTAATATTTGTCATTATTTAGATTGCACTACTAAAATAAAAATAGTAATAGTAATATTGTTTCTATTAAATTCAATTCATATTCTCATTCTCATTTTCATTACGTTTTCATTCTATGAATCAAATATGATCTAACTAAAAAATATGAGTTTTTTTAAGCATACATTTTCTCAACAATTTGTGGAGTTATAGAAACACCATATGTTTCTTTCATAATTGAGCATTAAACTGACACTGGAAAAGGCAAGCGCGTAATACTCACTCCATCTCCTTTAAAGTCATAGGTTTCAATAAGAACAATTACCATATGATCTTAAAAAATGAAGTGATTTTTAGCTCTATCAATCTATCTTCAGAAATAATCCCCTGCTTTCAATACCAAATTTGTTAAAAATAGTTAGGAAACTAATTCTCCTAATAATTTAAGCTATTGGGAGAAGGATTAACATTACTTTTATATATTTATCACTCTCCCACAAGTATTGTTACTATACACCATGCATGTCAAACACTTACAATTCAACAAATGGGGTTAGTAAACCTTGAATACAGGATCTTCATCTCTGATATCATGTTAAAAATTGTTGGATAACAACTCTCCCAAGAATTTAAGTTATTGAGAGAATTACTAATATTGCTTTTATGCATCTATCAAATTTAACTTGTTGTCTCATTTCTCAACTGAATAGGTGCTGCCCAAAAAATTCACGCTATCCAGTTGAAACCTCACCTGTAGAAGTAACAAAAGTTCTCATCTTTCCTCAATTCTTAGGCCACGTACTTCCCATTTATCTAATCAATTAAAATAAGCAATTCTTATATAAGCTTACGAGTATAATTGAAAGTGAGGATCATTACTAGTTTGTAATAAAGATAAAAGCCATTGAAAATCTCAATTGTACAACCAAACTATTTACCAGTTTAATGGAAATATCATTCCTTATTGTGCTAAACAAAAATATTTACAATTTTATAGCTACCAAAGAATTAAATAAATTTTGACCCAAAAAAAGAATTAAATACATTTTTTTTATAACAGATAGAACCTGGCAATGGATTGTAGTAGCCCAAGACCTCAAGATGCTTGCCATCTCTAGGAGAACGACTATCAGCAACCATGATCCGATAAAATGGTTTGTTTTTGCATCCGAACCGCGCTAATCGGATCCTCACCACCATTTTTCTGTAGTTTCCCCAAAGAGATAGCACGGAAGAGTTGGGTGGAAGAAGATCTCAGATTCACCCAGCCGGTAGCTACAGGGTTCTGGGTTTAGCTCCTACGTTTTCTCTTTTTCTGCTAAATTTCACCGCATTTCTCTGTAATATTAAAGCATTTGGTTGGGACCCGATCCGAATTTATATTTTCTCTTAAAAAGACAAAACGCAGGAATCATTGTCGTTTTGATCGTCTCCTGCTTTGCTTCCTCAAAATGCTGTCGTCATTGGCATATCTCAACATAAATTTATGCAAACACTATTAAAATTCAAGTAAATTGGTTTGATACGACCGCACTCAAAGTTTTATTAAATTTGAATAAGACTTATTAGAGGGGTGTAATATGAATTGATTTTGAATTAAAATTAAAGTTGAAACTAATTAATACTAACTTTTATTTAGTGTTCAAGAATAACACCTTTGATCAACTAAGGAGAGTTAAAGAAGGGTGTTATTGGGTCTTGTGGTCGTAGGTAAGAACTGAGAGTTAGGTTCTCATTATTGGAATGAAACCGACTGTGAGTGAAAAAAATGAAAACTTAAGGAAGAAAATAATAGAATAAAGAGGCGGAGGGGAGTGAGTAAGATAATTAAAACCTAATAAGATAAAGATTAAAAAATAATTATATAAATTTTATAAACCTTAAATAACAATAACAAAAAAAATAGTTTGATTTAGTTTGATTATTTTGCACACCTTGAAAATATATATGATCTGTAATGTCTAATTTGAACATAAAAATTTGACACAAACGATCCAGCTAAATTAACATTCCTATAGCCAAATTTGTGTTTGTGATAAAATAGAAAATTAACTATTGATTGACAATTATATATATGGTTGATAAGGTGTAATTCTATTAAGAGTTTAAGTTTTAAATTTTAATCTCACATCTTACACTTAAAATAAGTTATTATCTTTTATATTAAAAAAAATATGGTTTAATTATATGATATAATCTCTTATATATATATAATTTAATTTTTAATTCTCATTAAAAAATATATATATATTTATTTTTCTTTGTTAATTTATATCTAGTAATGTATTAATATATATATATATATATATATATATATGTAAATGTATATCTCTCTACTTCTAGTATATCTGTATCTAGTTATTTTAGACATATCTAGTTTACTTGTAACTCCTATATAAAGATAACATGTATATTCATTTATTCACAGAATAAAATACAATCATTAAGTATTTCTAACATGGTATCAGAGCTAATATTTTTTTCTTTCTAGCAGTGTTTTCTTTTTTGGTGTTATTTAACCCTTATAGTTTCCGCTGTCACAATAGCCGCTGCAATCATTCACTATTTAACCTCCGACGTCTTTCATCTGTTGTCCTTAGGTTCCAGAATTACAGTGGTTGTTGTTAAGGAGTTCCGCACCATACAAACAACTGCAATCACCACCGCCGCCGTGCATATTGTTCCGCAATTTTTTCTACATATACCACTGTGATCGGCTCGATCGGATCTACACAACCGTGGAAGTATCGCAACCATCGAACACTGCACGCTCCTGCACGCGCCGCACAACCAATCTGCACATCGTTAACGCGCCACCGCCGTTAATCTTAACCTGACGACCTATCTGCAGATACCACTGTGATCGACTCGACCGGATCTACACAACCGTGTAAGTATCACAGTCATCAGACTCCGTACGCGCTCTCACGCGCCGCCAACATCCACTGCGCATGGATCTGACGCGCCAAGCCGCCGCGCTTTGCTCGTAACGTCATCACTACTTTGAGTAGGGCTGACGCCATCATCACCTCCAGCTGACGTCACAGAACCGATCTGATCGTTGACCGTGATGACCGATCTGACCGTTGACCGTTGACCGTGCTGACTGATCTAACCGTTGACTGTTATGACCATACTGCCCATTGACCGTGCTGACCATTGACAGTTGACCGGAATTTCGCAATATAGGTTCACCTTACCCAATTTTTCGCGTAGATCTCGTTTTTGCAGTTTGTTTTTGCATATTGTGTTTTCAAATGGATAAAAAGGATACTTTTATTTCTTGCCCTATCAATACTATATTGGAGGGGACTAAGAATTATTTATCATGGTCTCAAGCTATGCGCAGTTTTCTTAAGTGTCGTATGCTCTAGCATTATTGTACTGGTGCAATTAGTATTCCTCATAAAGGAGCAAGTGAAGAAGATGTTATCTTTCTTCGTCGCATGATTGAATGGGATAATCACAACCACATGATCCTCACATGGATTCGGAATACTTCCATTCCATCCATCTCCAATCTGTTAGGCAGCTTTGATGATGCCAAATCAGCATGGGATATGTTGGCCAAAAGGTACTCCACTACTCACGGATCCATGAAATATCAACTAATAGTTGAATTGCATAAACTGCAACAGGGACCAGGGCAATCCATCAATGACTACTTTGATCAACTTCGCTTCCTTTGGGACCAAATTGACCTTTGGGACCAAATTGACCTTTGTGATCCAATTTGGGCATGCTCAACAGATGCTCAGCAATATGCTACTATTAGGGATGAATTTCGTCTCTATGAGTTCTTGATGTCACTCCACAAGGACTTTGAGCCAATCCGCGGTCAGCTTCTTAATCGTAGTCCTCCTCCCTCTCTTGATACTACTGTAAATGAGTTGGTTAGAGAAGAAACTCGACTTGTAACCCTTCAAGCCCAAAATAAGCTCAATGTTTTGGCTATTACTCCTCCTACTCCTGCCATTGAACAACCTTAGCAATCCGGTGATTCCTCTGGCTTTTACAATCGTCGCAGGCAGAGCAATAAAAGGTTCTGCAATTATTGCAAGCGCCATGGCCACACCATTGAGACTTGTTACCGTCGCAACAAATCTACTGATGTTGTTGCTAATACTGAGCCTACTTCGTTGATGCTTTCTAGTTCAGTAGAGTCTCAGTCTTCTGAATCCACTATCAACCTCTTCTCCATTGAACTACATATGATCATAACTCGGGCTGTTTAAATGGCTGGTAATGCATCTATTTCTACTACCTTCTCAGTTTTGCACGGTAAGTCTCAAACTTGGCTTTTTGACTCTACATGTTGCAATCACATGACACCTCACTCATCTTTATTCTCCAAACTTGACCCTACACCACATCCTCTTAATATTCATATAGCTGATGGTTCCACCATTCATGGGAATAGTCTAGGTTTTGTTTCGACCTCTACCCTCTCTGTTCCTGGGGTTTTCCATGTACCTGACCTATCCTATAATTTATGCTCTGTGGGTCAATTAGCTAAACTAGGATATCGCCTTATTTTTGACTATTATGGGTGTATTGTGCAGGATCCGAGGACGGGGCAAGAGCTTAGGACCGGTCCTAGGGTTGGGCGTATGTTTCCCATAAACAATTTTCATCTTCCACCTGTTGCTCCTGCCTCTGTTGCTGTTGCAACTGCTGCAGTTTCTTCCTTACCTTCTCTCGCACTTTGGCATTCTCGTCTTGGTCATGCTCCATCCTCTCAGGTACAACAGTTAGCTTCTAAAGGTCTATTGGGTTCTGTGTCCAAAGATAATTTTGATTGTACTTCATGTCAATTAGGAAAACAACCAACTTTACCTTTCAATAATAGTAAATCTATCTCTAATAGTATTTTTGAGTTAATTCATTCTGATGTTTGGGGACCTTCTCCTGTTACTAGTATTGGTGGATCTCGATATTTTGTTATTATTATTGATGATTATTCTCGTTATAGTTGGATCTTTCCAATGAAATCTCGTTCTGAAATCTTATCAATATACAGTAACTTTGCAAAAATGGTTGAAACACAATTCTCCAAACATATCAAAACTTTTCGATATGATAATGCTCTTGAATATACTCAAAATTCTTTTCAAACTCTGTTACACTCCTATGGCACTGTACATCATCTAACCTGTCCAGGAACCTCTCAACAAAATGGTTGAGCCGAAAGAAAACTTCGTCATATTCTTGACACTATTCGTGCTCTTCTTATCTCTGCCAAAGTTCCTACCCCATTTTAGGGTGAAGCTGCTCTTCATGCTGTTTATTCCATTAATCGCATTCCAAGCGATGTCATTCATAATCAGACTCCATATGAGCGCCTTTTTGGATCATCTCCTAACTATCATGACCTTCGTTCATTCGGATCTGTTTGTTTCATTCTTTTTCAGCCTCATGAACACAACAAACTCGAGCCTCGATCTAGACTTTGTTCTTTTCTTGGTTATGGTGAAACTCAAAAAGGGTATCGATGCTATGATCTTGTCTCACATCGTCTCCGTGTTTCCCGTAATGTTGTCTTTTGGGAACACCGCTTATTTGTTGAACTTTCTCACTTTCGTTCTTCCCTAACTAATTCAAATGTTTTAGAAATTTTTCCAAATGAGTCTCTTGTTCCTTCTACAGATACTTCTAATTCATCTTTGGACTTCACTATTCAATCTTCAGATATTTTTGATGATTCTCCTAGACAGGTCGTAGAAGAACAGGTTGATAATGAGCTACCTCACATTGAACATAGGTCCCTTGCTCCTGCTCCGCCTGAAGATCCTCAACAAGACATTCCACCTCGCCACTCAACCCGGGTAAGATCCATTCCTACACATTTACTTGACTATCATTGTTACACTGCCCTTGCTACACTCCATGAGCCTCACACCTATCGTGAGGCATCTACTAATCCTTCTTGGCAGATTGCAATGAAAGAAGAAATTGATGCATTAATCAAAAACCATACTTGGGATCTTGTTACTCTCCCTCCTGGTCAATCTGTGGTTGGTAGTAAGTGGATCTATAAGATCAAGACTCGCTCTGATGGGACTATCGATCGCTACAAGGCTTGTCTTGTAGCAAGAGGTTTTACACAAGAGTATGGGATTGATTATGAAGAAACTTTTGCTCCAGTTGCCCGTATTTCCTCTGTTCGTACCCTTTTAGCTGTTGTCGCTGCTAATAAATGGGACCTTTTTCAGATGGATGTTAAAAATGCATTCCTTAATGGGGATCTGCATGAATAAGTCTATATGCAACCTCCTCCTGGTCTTTATGTTGAAACAAATAAGATTTGTTGCCTTCGACGTGCAATTTATGGCCTTAAACAAGCTCCACGAGCATGGTTTGCCAAATTCAGCTCCACCATCCTTCGCTTGGGTTACACTGCTAGTCCTTATGATTCTGCCTTATTTCTTCGTCGTAATGATAAAGGCACCATTTTGCTTCTTCTATATGTGGATGATATGATCATAACTGGTGATGACCTCAGTGGCATTCAAGAACTCAAGGATTTTCTTAGTCAACAGTTTAAGATGAAAGACCTTGAACATTTAAGCTATTTCTTGGGTCTTGAGATCACTCGTTCCACAGATGGTATTTACATTACTCAAGCAAAGTATGCATATGATCTCATATCTCAAGCTGGACTCACTGACAGCAAGACTGTTGACACTCCAGTTGAACTTAATACGCATCTGACACCATCAGAGGGGAAACTATTGTCTAATCCATCTCTTTATAGACGATTGGTTGGCAGTCTGGTTTATCTTACAGTTACTCATCCAGACATCTCTTATGTTGTTCATCAGGTGAGCCAGTATATGTCTGCTCCACGATCGACTTATTATGCTGATGTTCTGCGTATTCTACGATACTTGAAAGGCACTATCTTCTATGGCCTTTTCTACTCAATTCAGTCTTCTTTAGTACTTTGTGCATTCTCTGATGCTGATTGGGCAGGAGATCCTACTGATCGCAGGTCCACTACAGGTTATTGCTTTCTCCTTGGTACTTCTTTGATTTCTTGGCGAAGTAAGAAACAAACCTTTGTGGCCCGCTCCAGTACTGAAGCAGAATATCGTGCTCTTGCTGATACCACATCTGAGCTCATTTGGCTACGATGGCTCCTTAAGGATTTGGGTGTGTCCACATCTTCTACAACTCCCATTTATTGTGATAATTAGAGTGTCATTCATATTGCTCACAACGATGTCTTCCATGAACGGACTAAACACATCGAGATTGATTGTCACTTTATTCGCTCTCATCTTATCCATGGTGCTCTCAAACTTTTCCCCGTTTCCTCCAACGATTAACTTGGAGATATTTTCACCAAGACACTTCACAAAGGACACACTCGTAATTTGGTTGACAACCTCAAGTTGGTCTCACATACATCTTGAGTTTGAGGAGGGCTGTTAATGTATATCTAGTAATATATATATATATATATATATATGCAAATGTATATTTCTTTACTTTTGGCATATATGTATCTAGTTACTTTAGACATATCTAGTTTACTTGTAACTTCTATATAAATGTATCATGTATATTCATTTATTCACAGAATAAAATACAATCATTAAGTATTTCTAACATTCTTATATAGTAAAAAAAACATATATTCTTTAGTGTTATTGTTGTACAAGAGTGAACTTAAGTTTTTTTTATATAAAAAATTAAAAATAAAATCAATTAAATAATTTGATCATTTATGTATATGAATAAAAAAATATTGTAATAAAATTTGTAATAACTACGAGTCTCATTTAACCGGTACTTATTAACCACATAAAATTTACAATTTCATTTCTATCACCTGTAGAGGAAACTTACTGGTATAGTGCATAAATGGTGCCATAATTTTACTAAAGATACAATTTAATATAATAATGTTTTAATTAAGCAAAATGAAGAGACTAACTTCATAAAAGTCCAAAAGGTCATATTCATTGACACGGGTATTTTTTTTAGCAATTTTAACATTTTAAAAATTTGAATTAAAAATAAGAAACTAAAAACATGAGTACCCCTGGGGGAGTTCGCGGCTGGGGAAAGGGTGAAGGTGCAACGAGAGTGGGAGTTGGGGTCGCGGATGGGGATTTGTTGTGTTTTATATTTTTCTAATTTAAATTTTCAAAATATCAAAATTGTAACTTTTTATAATTATGTATAGGAATGAAAAAAAAATACTGTTAAGTTATATCGATAATTAATTTATATATTAATTAATAATTATAACTTATTAAGAAAAAATTTAAAAAGTTTAAAAAAACTGTTTTATTTTATTTTTTAATAATCATCGTCGACAAGTAAAACATCATTCTAAAATCGTAAAACATCATTCTAAAATCGTAACGATCTTTTAGACGATTTTAAATACAAATTTTATAATTTAATTTAAAGATAATTATATTAAAAACAGTCTCCATACACGTGTACATTCTTAACTATTTAAATTTTTATAAAGTTAATATATTTATTCTGTTTAATGTATTTTTATTATAATCAGTATAATAATTTTATTTAAATCCATCAATAAGTTACCAAATCATAACTTTTAACTTTTTAGAAGTTAAACTATTAATCCAAAAACTTATATTACCTAACTCCTAGAAACCTGTATTTAGTTATATTTAATTGCTATGTTAATAATGTTTATTGAACCAGAAATTGCAACTTTATTTTATTTATTTTTGCTTCAAGAAAATGAATAGTGATACAGATTTTGCGAGGAACATTGAACAAATAGTGATGCAGTTAGTAGACTGCAATGGACAAATCCTTCGGGTAGTTGTCAAGTGTCTTTCTCTGCAACAAACCTAATCTACCATTCTGATTCGCACAAATAAACAAAGGACAATCCACGATTTCAAATCATTCAATTATTAAGCACCATCTAAACATAGACAATTTATGCAATGATAAAGATCCAAACTTGCATTTTATATTCTCAGAACAACACACCATTTCGATGAAGAAACGGAGTCTCTCTAATTTTGTCTTTTTTTAGGAATAACTGTTTGTATAACTGCCTCTATTTCTTCTTTTGCTCTTTCAAAAATATTTGGACCCTTAATCTCATCGATGGAGGTATTCTCGTCAATGTCATCACTAATTCCATGTGTCTCTTTATGGTGATGGCGTGGAGACATTATCTTTTCAATCTTTTCCTCGGCATTTTTGATAAATTTTGGTGTTCTTCCGTTCTGTTCTGGAGGAGAAAATTAAAGAGAAATATAGTGAGAGACTATGTAATAAGAGCTTCAAACATTTCATGTAGAAATAACCATAATTATATAAGTTTTACTCTCTAATTCAATTTAAAAGTTTGAATCAAACTGAAATTTTTATTCATTTTTATTCAAATTAAAAGTTTGAATCTTAAATTTTGATCCATTTTTATTCTAAGATAAACCTACATTAATAAAAAATACAAGCGAGATGTCCATGTTAAAAAATAAGATTAGTGAGAAGAGAATATGTTAGCTTATTTCCCTGGACCCATCACAGTTGAAGATTAGAGTATGATTTTATTTTATTTTATTTTTCATTTCAAGTTGTGCGATAACAACTGAAATGGCTGAAAATGATAGATTTAAAAAAAAAAAAAAAGTTCATTCTGTCCTTATTGTTTGTCACATCGGTCATACGAATAGAATTTCTTATTTCCCTTTCAAAAAACATGAAACTAAGATCAGAGTGACTAGGAAAGCCTATAATGCAGGAATAACATAGCAGACAATCAAATCAATGTAGAAACAATCAGCACAAAACTACAATTCTTGTCCACTGTAATATTTTTAAACATTATGAAGAACAATCGTTCCTTACTTCAAAAGTGGCCATATACATATTTAGCTCATATAACATTCCTCAAAGTCACACTTAAAATAACATTTTCAATTTCATTGAGTCACTCATACCTGATGAAGAATTTAGTTTCTCTTGTTCTAACTCATCCTTGTTTACTCCATTCCTGCAAATATATGTTATGAAAAATGTAAAAAGACTTTAATCCATCTACAAACAAATTTCTAATTTTAGCTTCACAATTTTGACAAGAAGTTGATGAGATACTGAATTCAGACCTTTCATGGGTAGGAGACTTATTGGTATGAACAGCGTAGATTATAGCTTCAACCTCCTCTTTTGCTCTTTCAAATACATTTGGAGCTTTGATATCATCTAGTGGGGTATTCTCAGTAATATCTTCTCGCATTCCATGAGTTTCTTTGTGATGACCAACCGAAACCATTTTTTCATTGTGGCTCATTAATTGCTTCGTCTTTTGCTCCGTAATTTCAAATGAATTCGTGTGCTCTGTAACAGTTTGTTATATTATAGTTACATATCTGTGAATATAATAAAAGATTCAGTTTATTCAGAAGTTAATGAGTTTGAAAAATTACTATTCACTAAATTTATAAATAGCTTGAGATCTCATTTAATAAATATTTAAAAAAAAATTATTATTATAATGCTATTACTAAAAATACACTTAATTTTTTTTATTGTTTAACAATATATATATATATATATATTTAAAAATATAAATATAATTTAATAATCTCAATTTATTTAAAAATAATATGAATTGAGTTTAAATTATATAAAATTTAAATGAATTAAACTCGAATACATTTATGGTTTTTTGGTTCAAACTCATATATGTTCAAACTAAACACGTTTTAAGCCTATTTTAATTGACCTCACTAATGCAAAAAAAAAAAACATTTATATTTGACATCTTTATATTATATTTATATTACTATGTATAAATGATACAATTATTTAATATAGTTTTAATTAATTCTATCAATAGTAAAAAAAATATATCTTTATTTTTATCAAATATTAAAAAAAAACATACGATTAATTTATGTGTGTTAAAAAATAAACTCGATTTATAAATATTTATGTCATACAATTAAATTTTATATTTTTCGTTAATTATAAAAATAATGAAAAAACCTATTCATGAATAACCAACATATTTGATAATTCTTCCCAAAGTGTAAGTCACAGTTAATAATTCATTCAGTAACATGAATAAAAACGATGTTATCTATTAACAAAATGCAAATAATTAGTTTTGCTGCCTTGAAAATGTTGAAAATGTATAGTTTATAAAAAAAAATAGAAGACCGTCAAAAAGAAACCCATGGATAGGATATATTAGATTTTCGTTTATCAAAACTCAAATCCTAACAAACAAAACCCATTTCGACCCTTCAATATGATCATACTAAAGTTGAAGAAGGAATTACAAATTAACATCAACAATGGTAAACCGTAATGAAATAGTATTAATTACCTGATTGAAATAGATTCTAGTCGGTTTCGCATGCGATCGTCGATTGATGAATGCAATCTAAGCAAATCGTTGGAAACGAAAGGCGAAGGCGGAGAAAAGAGGAATAATGTAAAGAAGATGAGAGATAAAGCGTGGCGGCTGGTTAATACGATAGTCGATAGGTATGACAAGTTGGACATGGCGTAGCCACAGTTTTATAATGGCTATTTGCTTTGATTCGCTCTACTATGTGAATATCAAAGAAATTTCATAATCAACACGCTACTATTTAATTTTAAAAGATTAATTAATAATATTGTATAAATTTGTTTATAAATATTATAATAATATTTTTTTAATTAATATTAAACACTTTTATTTTTATGATAATATCATCTTTTTTGATAAATAATTTAAATTTTTAATCTATTTTATTATATTTTAATTTTATTGTATTGCTTATCTTTTTGTTCGTTTTTTATGGGACATGTGTATGTTTTTGTAAAGACGTATATTAGATTTTTTTGTTGTTGCATTTTCATGTAAGAATTACTATATAAAAATTCATAATAATAATGATTCTTTCAAGTTTAAAATATTAATCTTAATGATAATAATATTTAAGCTTATTTAAAAATATTACACTATTATCCTTGGGAATTTGTCTATAAAAAGCTGTTTGAGGTGTCATAGTTTAAAAACTGATAGTTTTGTGTCAAATTTTATTAATAGGTTATTTTTTTACTTGATACCCAATGAGCAGGTAAAAAAAATAAGCTTAATTTTCACTCAACCTAATATTCACCATCTCCCTCCCCACACTAACCCCAAACCAATGAAGGAATCTAAACTCTCTTTAGGTTATTTTTTTACTTGATACCCAATGAGCAGGTAAAAAAATAAGCTTAATTTTCACTCAACCTAATATTCACCATCTCCCTCCCCACACTAACCCCAAACCAGTTCGATATTTGTTAAAAAGTATATAGATACTAAATGCCTTTCGTTGAATTTAATATTTATTTATAAGAGTTAAGTAATTAATACTTTATTCTTTTGTTAATATTTTAACAAGTTTATTAGTTTGCTAATATAATTTTAGAACACTTTTTTTAAATAAAAAAATAAAAGATATTTGTTGAATTTGTTAAAAAGTGTGTAGATGATAAATCATTGAATTTAATATTTATTTATAAGAATTAAATAATTAATACTTAATTCGTTTGTTAATATTTTAACTAATTTATTAGTTTGTTAATATAATTTTATAACACTTTAAAAATAATGAAAAAAATAAAAATCATATATATAACATTAACATATTATATTTGTATAATAATAATACTAATCAAATTTGATATATATTTAGTTAATTTTTGATGGATTTTGTTATATTTTGGTTCTTAAGGAAATATCTATTATCTTATTTTTTGCGGGTAGCACGTGAAAATATGAATAACCCATAATTCATATTAGATAATGTTAATTGTTTGTACCGTGTCTAGTTCAGTGGAAGATACAAGGTATTTTGGGATATTCATATGAGGTTTATGGATAGAACGTCATTGCTCAAACTAATTTCTGACTAGACAGTAGGGGTGTTCATGGTCCGGTCCGGTCCGATTTTGCCTAAAAAAAATTTAACTAAATCGGACCGTTCATATAGTTGAAACCGGACTGGATCGGACCATTTGGTTATCTAAAATGTTAAAACCGAACAGTTTGGTCCGGTTTGGTTAAAGGTTTTGAACGGTTTTTAACAATTAATAATAAATAAATATAATTGAGTTTAATATGATATAATTTAATAGGATGCAATCAAATATAATGCTCATTTATAATCATACATAGATAGATATTATTGTTAAATACATAAATAAGATATTATCAAAATCTAAAATAAAAAAAAGATTAGATATAAAGAAATGAAATCCAAATATCTCATTTACAAAGAATTCTTAAACATATACACACATCAAAACTCACAATTAACAACAATACATCATTAGATAATAATATTTAAAACTTACCCATTATTAATCATCAACGATCATTGTAGTGTCTTTAATGAACTTTACAATCAAACAAAATCAACATCTTCATAAATGTCTAGGTCATCATTGTATTATGGTAAGAAGACATTGTCATTATTAATGAAAGAACGAAACCAATTTTGACTACATACTAATGTCTCTACCATTTTAGGATTCAATTTAACTGAAGTTATAAGTTCTAACAGTATTAATTAGTTTCCACTTTCCACCATTTAAAAAAAATGAACTCTGTGAGAAAAAGTTGTTCAAACTTCAGAGTTCACAGTTCAGAGTCTTCAGACTAACAAAAAAACGACATACCATTCAGATTTTAGAATTCAGACTTCAGACTTACCATTCAGTTTATTCTAGAAAAAACTACTACCAGACTACCAGTACATGAATTTGAGCTCCAAGTTTAATTAACTTTCTAGATCAAACAAATACTAATAACAATTTGATGGGAATTGGAATCAGATCCAACAGGCAAAAAATAACTATACCTTCTAACAGAAGATCATGATGGGTATAAGAAAGGTGGAATGCATCCTGATGATTATAATTAGCTTAAAATGAAAAATGAGTTATGTAGATGTACATATTCTTGATGACATAGATTTTTTATTCTCGGGGGTAGACATGTACCTCTTGAAATTCATAATGATCAAACATTAATAAAATAAACTATATATATTTAATCTACAAAGAGAACTTAATCAAAATAATTAAGCTTTAAAAGAAGGGCAACATACGAACAATTTAACTAAAGTTATAAGTTCTAACAGTATTAATTAGTTTCTATTTTCCACCATTTAAAAAAAATGAACTCTGTGAGAAAAAATTGTTCAAACTTCAGAGTTCACAGTTCAGAGTCTTCAGACTAACAAAAAAATGACATACCATTCAGATTTTAGAATTCGGACTTCAGACTTACCATTCAGTTTATTCTAGAAAAAACTACTACCAGACTACCAGTACATGAATTTGAGCTCCAAGTTTAATTAACTTTCTAGATCAAACAAATACTAATAACAATTTGATAGGAATTGGAATCAGATCCAACAGGCAAAAAATAACTCTACCTTCTAACAGAAGATCATGATGGGTATAAGAAAGGTGGAATGCATCCTGATGATTATAATTAGCTTAAAATGAAAAATGAGTTATGTAGATGTACATATTCTTGATGACATAGATTTTTTATTCTCGGGGGTAGACATGTACCTCTTGAAATTCATAATGATCAAACATTAATAAAATAAACTATATATATTTGATCTATAAAGAGAACTTAATCAAAATAATTAAGCTTTAAAAGAGGGGCAACATACAAACAATTTAACTGAAGTTATAAGTTTTAACAGTATTAATTAGTTTCCACTTTCCATCATTTAAAAAAAATGAACTCTGTGAGAAAAAATTGTTCAAACTTCAGAGTTCATAGTTCAGAGTCTTCAGGCTAACAAAAAAACGACATACCATTCAGATTTCAGAGTTCACACTTCAGACTAACAAAAAAATGACATACTATTCAGATTTCAGAGTTCAGACTAACAAAAAAACGACATACCATTCAGATTTCAGACTAACAAAAAAACGATATACCAATCAGATTTCAGAGTTCAGACTTCAGACTAACAAAAAAACGACATACCATTCAGATTTCAGAGTTCAGACTTCAGACTTACCATTCAGTTTATTCAGGAAAAAACTACTACCAGACTACCAGTACTCTAGTAGTATTAGACCACATACCTATTTCGTGATTTTTCGTCCATTGTTGTCATGACATGACGTGATGCGGGGAGAGATGGTTAGTTGTTTGTGGAAGCGACGCGAGAAGAGTTGGCTAGTTTCTGGTTGAAGTAACGTGTGGAACAATGGCTAGCTGTTGGTGGAAGCAATGCGAGGAACGATGGTTAGCTGCTGGTGTAATCAACACGAGGAACAGTGGCTAGTTACTGGTGGAAGCGACGACGGCCAAACCCAGAGCGTAGATGAAGAAGTGGCAAAAGCATAGCGTAGACGGCGAAGTGGTGAAGGCGAGCGTAGAGGAAATGAGAGACTGATTTCTAGGGTTAGGGTTAAGCGTTAACGAATTACGACTTAACCCTAAACTCGAAAACAAAATATATATATATATACCTCGGTTTATAATATTTTATAATCGGACCGAACCAGACTATTTCATTTACAAAACTGCTCGGTTCAGTCCAGTTTGGACCGGTTTTTGGACACCTCTACTAGACGGGGTGACCCCCTCCTGATGCATGTTTCTTTCGCTCTCCCAACTCTCGAACTCATGACCTAGTCCTTAAGTAGACCTTGGGAAGCAAACTGCTACCATCCTAGGACCTAGCCCTTAAGTAGACCTTGGGAAGCAAGCTGTTACCATCTGGGCTAGGTCCTCGGATGGTACCAACTTGCTTTCCAAGGTCTACTTAAGAGTTAGGTTGTGGGTTTGAGAGCTGGGTAGAGCGAAAGAAACATGTGTCAAGAAGGGGGCGCCAAAATATTGGAACTCAATATCTTATAGAGAGAGATGCATGTGAAGGGCTCAATGTGTAGATTCTGATGAGTGGTATATCTATTTATAGCACATTTATGGGTACAAATGTAAGCTATACAATGTACACATGTGATTACATGTTAGTGGGCATGATTAGCCTAAAGTACAATGTGTCAAAAATTCAGGTCAGGTAATACTCATATTGTCAACGAGCTCGTGCTATACTCGAGCTCGTATTGTTCTTGAGCTTGGTCTATCTAAGACTTGATCTGACATTGGTTTTGGTTTATCTAAGACTCGATTTGACATTATATTTGAATAGATTACAAGGTACGGTCTTTGAGTCGATCTGAATGTTCAAACACTATCTATTTAGTTTTTGAATACCAATTAAATTTATTTTATTAAGGAAAACATAATTAATATTAACAATATGATATTTAAACTCATTTGATGTATTGCTTTCAAATAAGTCTAATAACATTTAACATAAAATTTGGAATTATATAAACAAAAATAGGTAAAAATTGAATTTAAATTGAAGTCAATTCTCGTTGTATTTGCACTTATTAATCTTCAACTTCTCCAATAAATTACTTTTAAAATAGTTAACGTTCAACTCTCTCTCTTATCCTTATCACTACACCTTCACTTCCTTGATATTCACATCTAGGGATGGGCAAAAAAACTGCAGGTTCGGTTTTTAACCGATAATTTTCGGGGACGGAGACAGTTTCGGTTAAAAACCGAATATGAAATAACGGTTACGGTTCGGTTACAGTTATACTAAAAACCGTAACCGCCCGTACCCGAAATTAATTATATTTAATTAATTAAATTATATATTAAATTATAAATAAAAAATTAATTATATATATTTAATAAATTAAATTATATATATATTTCGGTTTTTTCGGGTTTTTTTTTCATAATCGTTCCGAACCGTTACCCGCGGGTAAAAAACCGTCCCCGAACCGTAACGGTTTCGGGCGGTTTCGGTTATAGGTTTTATAATTCGGTTCGGGGACGGTTATATCAAAAACCGTCCCCACCCGTCCCCGTTCCCATTCCTATTCACATCTATCATCTATAATGTGTCTTTATCTACTGACAATGTGAATAACAAGAATATTAAGTTCATTCATCCTTTAAAATGCATCCAAATAATCTGTAAGTGTTACTTCATAGAGACAAAATACTATTTTTTATAATATAAATACCACAAATAGATAAACTTAACAATAAAATGGACTAATAATTTTACAACTAACAATCTAATGATATGAAATTTAATATATAAATAAAAATAAAAAATTAACTTCAAGTTATAATATATACCTTGGAAGATGTTTAATATATGTTAAATGACTTTGTTTGAGTTTTGTGGTTTTGGTCCTATGTGCTTTATTTTTTATTTTATTTCTTTGGTATATTTTGGTTGATTTTGTTGATCTTTAGTTTATTTTATATAAATCATTTTCTTTTATTAATAAATCTGATTAAATATATACTAATAAATTCAACTAATAACTATACAAGTAACAATCAAGAGATATGATAATTTATTATATAGATATAAATGTAAATTTAATTTCAAGTTATAGTATATATCTTGGAAGATTTTTATTTTAAAATGTTACTGTATAACAATAATCATGGATTCGGTGATCATTAGTATAATATAGTCGGCTTTGATATATTTTCATCAATTTTGATATATTAACTATAGAGTAATAACAATAAAATGAGAAGATCTACACTTGCTCGTAAGTTGTTATTTGTTCATTCACTCTATATATTTTTGGTTGGGTGAGAATATACAAAAGCATAAAATGAGAAATATTGGATTTATTTTACTATTGTTGCTTTAGTTTGTTATTTGAACTTGATTAGTAGACTAATTAGTATTTATAGTCAAAATAATTTCACAATGTAATAATTTAACTATATAATAATAAAAATGAATTTGATCATCGTTATTATAGTTTGGGAAATTTTAGCCATTAATAATTAAATCTAATGACTTTGATAAATTATTATTGTTTTGGGTAGTATCTGATATTTTTTTATGTGATTGAATCTAATCAATTTTAATATATGTTGATCTATTTTTTGATTTCTTCTTACTAGTAAATCTTAAATCCATCGATTCCACAGTTCTCGTTAAAAAAAAATTCTAGCAAAACAAGTCTATATTTATTATATGTAGGGGAAAAATTGGATACTTATTTAAAAAAAAACTATATAACAAACTTTAATAATAAATGTCATGTACAAACACTGCAATATAAATGTAAATCTTAGATTTTAATGATAGGATCTTCAAAATAAACTTAAAATTTCTAACTTCATTTTTTCAATCAATTAAGCTTAAGATACTTTAACTCTTCAACAACAAAAAAATGATATTATATTTAAATTTTTACTTTTAAGATGAAAAATAAATAATTTGAAAATCCTATGAGCCGAAAATAGAGAGAGGGAGAAAAGAGGGTTAAATTTTAAAATTTCTACAATTTTTTCTTGAATAAGGTTATTTATTGGAAACTTGTTTGAACAAGTAGGAAACAACCTATTTTTAAAGTTTAATACAAAAATACTCATTTTTAAAATTTGTACCCTTAAAAAGCCCATTATAAACGAAATTCTATTATCATTCTTAATTTTAAAATATTAGGAGTGATTTATATATACTATACATATAGATTAGTATTAAATATCATCATAGAATCTTAAAAAGAGAGTTGATACTAATAACTTAAAATATATAAAAAAAATTATAAAAAATGCATATTTAAATTTTTATATTATACCATACCGAAAATCATCATAGTAAGAGTTGTAAGCTATTTCATTTTAACTTTCACAAATATTTAATTTTGCTTAAAATAATACCGCAAATAAATTATTTGCATTTTAGTTTTAATATCATCAATAGGTAATTCAGACGTTAGATTAGGATACATGCAAAGAATTGCTATAATTTTTTGGATGAAATATTTATGATTCGAGCTCTAAGTATGATATAACTCTTTTTCATGAACTACAAATTAGTCTACAAATTTTTAATAAGAATATGTTCTATATAAGATAATTTCTCTCACACAATACTATTTGAATTTTTAAATTTTTAAAGTTAATTTCAATCATAAAATTTAATAACTGTGGTAAGTAACAAATATAACAAATAGTAAGTTGCTAGAATATATTTTTTAAAGGGGCTCGCGTAATCCATTATCACTATTTTTATTTTACATTTTATCCCTAACTTTTAATTTTATTATTATTTCCATTATAGTTTTAATGAATATATAATTAGACGTAAACACACTAGAGTTGAACATATGTCAAATTAAAAAACAATAATCTTATTTTAAGGACATGTATATAATTCTATATAATATAATTAAACAATTATCCGATAAAAATTATAAACAAATATAGAAAAAAACATGAGTAATCATCTATTTAAATACATATTAACCAATGATACGGTCACATGTCAATTAAAATTTTGTCAATTGATCATGTGTCTAATTTGAATCTAATCATCCATTGGTCAATCAAAATCCAATTAATTAGACACATTTCTAACTCTACTCCGACGATTAGAGTCACAGGTCGGCTAAACTTTGACTTATTAGACAACTGTCAATTTACTATAATGATTGAGGTTACCATCCAATTAAAATTTGGTCAATTAGATAACTATCCAGTGATATCTAACTCGACTCTGGTGAATAGGATCATCGATTGATCAAATTCTAACCAATTGAACAATTGTCCAATTATGTTTAAGTCAACTTTGACTAGTAGAGTCACCAATCGACCAAACTCCAACTTGTTGAATAACTTTAAAGTTTAGTTGGATATGTGTTTAATTTGACTTTATCAAGTGGGATTATCGATCAAACGTAGGCTAGTTAGATAACTATCTAATTTTTACTGATCAAATTTGACAAATGTTTGGTCAATAAAAACTAATGATATTTTTGTTAATTTATGTCGAAAAAATCAGGTAGAAAGTAATCATATATGATTTTTGATTAATATGATATCATCATAATATATAATCTTTTTTTTAATACACTCGGCTACTTGACAAAATTTAATATCAATCGATATATTTTTGTAGAAGTTATAATAATAATTTTTGCACAAGTGAAAATTAACAAAATATATATAAAAAATATTAAACCATATGAACCGTTAAAGTGGTGCTTCCATTTGTGACTCACTCCCTACTTTTAAACATATGCTAATATATAAGTTTAGTGTAAATTGACTAGAGGATCAAAGTTAAAAGGTAGTGAACAATGAAGTCAGAAATGAAAACTTATCTAAAAAAATATGTGTATAATATTTTTGAATATAGGTTAAATTTATGTTTTTACGTTATAAAAAACATATAAGCAGTGCATAAATAATTTTTAAAAATAAAAATAAAAATTATGAAAAATAACACATTAAGATTTATTATAACAAAAATAACATTTTAATACATTAAATGATGTTTAATTTGATAGTGTTTAATATTAAATATATTTATATAATTATAGTTTAATTTAAAAGATATTTAATTATATTATGTTTAATGTAAAATAATATGATAAAAAAATTAATAATTAAAATATATTAGTTTGATATAAAAATATATTTTTATGGATATTAATTTTAAAGGTACTAATTATTTTTTAAATAAAACAATATAAAAGGATATATCATGAAAAAAAGTCTTAATTAACTCTATTGTTTTAATTATAAGACTAAGTGTATTTTATACCAAAAGAGTCACATTAATACGCCTTAATAAAATAACATCATTGAAATAAACAATAACAACAAACCTTTTTTTCATTATAATATGAAGTTAATGACTAACTATAACCCCAACAAGATTTCAACATTAAGTACATAGATTTTCATCTTACGGTGATGTCTATCTTTGATTTTTTACCTTTAAACCAAAAGCTAGCATACTATGTTTTCTTAATGGGAATGATGAGATAAAAATTAAAGCATTTCTTATATTTTTCAAGTGATTTGTAACAATTTTCATTTTGTCTTGCACACATAAGTTGATAATGTGATATGCAACACATGTAAAAAAACAAATTAGAATAACTATGCAATGGTAGAATAATAAGTTTCAACATGTTGAAAACACTTAGATTTATACTTGTATTATTAAAAGTGATAAAGGATATCTTATTACTAATAATTTATTATGATACTTGTAATTAACCTAAAAATGTGTTTCATTGTGGGTATTCAATTAAGTTAAATCCAATTATCCTATTCTCTAATTTTCAACTTGAGTATATCCAATGTGTAGTTACGCATACTTAATCATAACTATTACAACTTCCATATATCTAAAGTAATAGCAACTTATGGATTGCTTAATGTATAAAAATGATCAATTAATACTTCCTTCGTCAAACTGAAAGCTTTCAAATAATCATTCCTAACTATGTTTCTAAACACACGAGTCCACAAAAGTTGTACATAAGTTTGCATAAAATATTCGCACCTATTATCACAAATGTAAACAATTATTCTACACAAACTACATAATATGGAAGTCATTCTCTCATTTTTGATTGATTATATTTAAAGCTAGTTGCAGTGTCTACTTCATCATATGCACCAAAATCTTGCTCATGATAAATCATTTTGCAAGTGTATACCTAGATAATCAATGCCATTATTAAACGTATGATAGTAACTAACTTGACAATACTTGCAAGATGATCTCATTTTATTTATCTCTTTAACAAATATAACATTAAAGTGCTACCAAACATATGACGTCAGGTTTCTGTTAGTACTAGAAAGTCTTTGGTTAAGAGTAGGTTTAAGACTACGGGTAGATTTATGACTACGAATAGGACCATGTGGTTCATTTGAAACCTCAGGTAAAACTGATCCTGTCTATATGTTCTCTTATTAATATGCTTTTAGGGTGACCATACTCATTAGATATCACATGTAAGTCCTTATTAAGGTTTATTATAATAAATAGAATGAAAATATCAAAAATCTACAATCATATCATCATGTCAAATAACCATGCTCAAGTAACTACAAAAACCAACAAGAAAGAAACTAAGAAAAAAAAATACAAAATTCTAATATATGAATAGAAAGAGAACATTTCAAAGTATTTCAAAACCTTAATTTCAAACATTGCAATAATACAATGGGACCATTTTGCCCCCTTGACTACACAATTCACTACTAAACTTTGTCGGGTTGAACATGCATTCAACGTTATTTTTTCTTCCTTTTCAATAGAAGATTAAGCTACACAAAGAAATAATATTAATTCAATAATTCTTTATGAACAATACTTCTAACAAAACATGGGTTGGAATTTTTTTAAGTAAAATGTAAAAATTATTGTTATAAATTAATATAACGAAAGTAAAATTTGGGTTTAATTTGATTGTACAAATATATAATTATGAGTAATAGAAAAATAATAAATAATGAGAAAAAAAAATTACACATAATAATTTAAAGTTCAATTTTTCAATATAAAAAACCTAATCCACTAAAGACGTAATATCGAAAAAAATTTGCTAATAATTAAATAGAGATACAAATATTAATATTCAATTAGTTTTATAAAATATAACAAAATACGTATACATTAAAAAAAATTCTCTCTAATTTACTAATAATATATATCAAAATAAATTAATAAATTTATTATTTAATCAAATATTATCATCTAAATAATAATATTAACTTTTACTTCAGATTTCAACGCGGTGTGAGGAAGAGCTGGGAGGCGATAGCAAAGCAAGCAAACGAACGACTAGTCTTTTTTCTCCCAATGCAGTTTCCTTTCCCTTTTCTCTATCGGCAACTTCCTCTCTGTTTTCTCTCCTTCTCACACAGCTTCTATTTTTTCTTTTTGTTTTAGCTGTAGCGGCGTCGCATTTTCATCACAGCAACAACATAATATATATATATATATATATATATATATACACACACGTACGTACGTGTGTGTTAATTAAAGGCTAAGGGTTAAATATTTATGTGTTTTTGGACTAATAGTTTTTTTGCGCCACAATTTAATAGTTATATTCGTACCCAACATAATATTTCTATTAACAACAACCATAAACATTTTCAAAAAATTGATGCAATTAATCAGTCGGAGTCAAACCCGATAAAAATGAAGTTACGATAAAATCAATTGAATTACTATGATACTTTCCTGAATAGAGTTTTGAATCATTTGTGAGCTCAGTGTATAGATAATAACAACCAAAGCAAATAAGATAGTAAAGAAACTAGTAATAACTTGAAGAGACGTGTGCGGGACCAAAGCCATGACCCAAAAGTTGTTGGCTGTTGAGAAGTCCTTAATTAAACATAAAATCTAGTTTTACGGAAGTTCTTCTATAAAGCGACTCGTGTTTTTTTTTCATGGAAATCAGGCAAAGCTTACATTTTTTGACCACATCCTGAATATTATTTTTTAATTTTTTGTTTATTTGATCTCTCTTATTATCCCTTTATTCATTCCTTCTATTTTCGAATTTAGTGTTGTCTTGTTGGGCTTAAAGGAAACAACCTTTACAAGGCCTATGTTCACATTCCTATAGACAATTCAAAGTTTCAAGCTTTGAATTTATCAAACCCACTTTCCACCTTCTAATTCAAAAGTATTCAGTTGATCTTTCGACAATTCAAATACTTTGCTTTCATTCTCCTTTAGTCAAATTTCTGACACGTATTTGAAGTTGCAGTAGAAAATTTGTTTCTTTAAGAGTTATATAAGTAAGAGAGCAAACTAATGAAGTCAGATTCATCTATTGAGCGTTTTCTTAAAACCAATTACAGGTAATAATGAATAATGATCCTTTGCTTTGTTTAATATTCTAATTTGGGTTTGGCTATTTGTTTATGCATAAGAAAAAAGAGATGAAAGTTTTAGAACATGGGAAAATTTTAATGAAGCTTTCTTGTTTGATTAATTTCCAGTATGAACTCAACTTGATCATCTATCTATATGAAGCCCTGGATTTTGAATTTGTTTATTGTATTGTTTAGGTAGGAGCTTTTCTTCTTCAGAATCAATGGGGTTTTCACTTTCGTTATTAGTTTCAGCTTGGCAAGAGAGTGTGAAACATAATTTCTCTAGTTTGCTTCATGATATCAGTTTCGGTTCCAAAACAGGAGCTGTGACTTTGAGAACGCATAGCTTTAAGAGAGCAGAATCTGAAACCACGACCCTTTCAAATGACTCTGAAAAGACAAAAACTAATATTTCAAGTCGTTTGAAGGATCACAAGCCTCAGAATGTTATGCTTGAAACAAATATTTCATTCAAGAGTCTTGTTCAAGATGCTGAAAAAATTTGCTCAAATACTGTGAGAAATGCAAATGAATTGAAGCATAAACCAATACCCCCACTTTCTCTACCTGAACCTGCATTCTTTTTTTCTCCAAGACCAAAGGGTGAGCTTGATGCAGCTGCAACTAAGCTTCAGAAAGTGTACAAAAGTTACAGAACTAGAAGAAATCTAGCTGATTGTGCTGTGGTTGTTGAGGAACTCTGGTTAGTTTCTTTATGGTCTCATAGCATCAGTGATCATATGTGCACCTTTTTTGATTATTTTATTTCTATAAATTTAAAACATTATTTATATTTCTTAAAATTGATGCAATTTAGTATTTTTAGATACTTATTCATTTTTGACATGTTTTTTTGGATTTTTGTTTTTCAAAAAAATTAAGTTTGTTTGAGTTAAATAAAAACATATCTCAAAATGTTTTAAAAAATGAAAAATAATGTGAGTAAAATTGGAGTAAAATGACTAAAGTATACATAAATATAACTTTAAATTGATTAAAATGCAACAATTTAAAGTAATATAAATAATGTATCCAACTTGCTAAGGTAAAATGACCTTATATGCACTTTTTATTATATGTTTGTTGATTATGTTCTCTTTTGCTTTTAAAATCTTATAAAAAAGCTTTAGATATTAAAAAAAAGCGCTTTAATACCAAATCTGAAAAAGTACTTTGAGGATTAGAAAGCACATTTTGAGCTTTTTGATTTGTTTATTCCTAAAAGCACTTTCTACTAAATTTGTTTTTGGTTGAAACCATTTTTAATAGAAGCAGAATCATAACAGATGCATAATTTTTCTTAAGCTGATTTGGCTTTGAATGATTGACATGCTTCTTTGAAATGTAGGTGGAAGGCATTAGATTTTGCAGCTCTTAAGCGAAGTTCAGTTTCATTCTTTAATGATGACAAACCAGAAACTGCTGTTTCAAGATGGGCAAGGGCTAGGACTAGAGCAGCAAGGGTCGGAAAGGGTTTGTCCAAGAATGACAAGGCTCAAAAATTAGCCTTACAACATTGGCTTGAAGCTGTATGTTAATATTAAAGCGTATACTATTTTGTAGAATTAATCTTCATGTTGCATTTAGCTTAACAATAATCTATATAATAATTTCTTTAGCTAATTGATTTGTGTTTTGTACAGATTGATCCACGACATCGATATGGGCACAATTTGCATTTATACTATGATATCTGGTTTGAAAGTGAGAGCACTCAACCTTTCTTCTACTGGTGAGTTGATTACTTCATTTCAGTTTTCTAATACCAATTTTGTTAGTAATTGTTTGAAAATCATTTTAATTTCTAATTCTCAATTTAACTTTTTAAATTTGAATTTTTTTAGAATTTTGACAACTCTTTTTCAATTTCCATTTTCTAAATTTTAAAATTTATTTTTAGAATTTGACCAAATTTTGAAATTCAAAAAATGTCAATTTTAGAAATTAATTTCAATTTTTTTTTATTTCTTAACACTAAAAATTAATAATCTAATATTCAATGATACTCAAACTTACTCAAAATGTTTAAAGAGTCAAATTTTGATGAAAATTTATCAAAATTAAGTTTAAAATTGAACTTTACAGCTTCAAAAGATAAAAATTAAAAATTAAAAATTGAAAATTTTGTGATAGATAAAAAAACTAATCCTCATTTGTGAAATGAATTAGGTTGGATGTTGGAGATGGAAAAGAGATAAATTTAGAGAAATGTCTTAGAACTGTTCTACAACATCAATGCATCACATATCTTGGACCAGTAAGTCAACATTCCACAAATTCATTTGGATGTTCATAACTATGCTTATGAAATGCATTAAATATTAATAGAGTGGTCTTTATTGTGCCAATTCAGAAAGAAAGGGAAGCATATGAAGTAGTAGTGGAAAATGGAAAGTTGATTTTCAGAGAAAGTGGGATACTTGTGGAAACAATTGAAGGCTCCAAATGGATATTTGTTCTGAGCACCACAAGGGCTCTGTATGTCGGTCAGAAGAAGAAGGGTTCATTTCAACACTCTAGTTTTCTAGCAGGAGCTGCCATTACAGCAGCTGGAAGATTAGTTGCCCATCATGGGGTTCTTGAGGTACAAACTTATTCGCCCGTAGAAACTTCATTAAATATATATCGCAAAAGTAATTTTTTCTTTATTTATTTAATTAATTATTATTTTACAGAATTAGCATATATGATCATTTAACTTTTTGTAAATATTTTCAGGCTATTTGGCCTTATAGTGGTCATTATCACCCGACAGAAGAGAATTTCAGGGAATTCATTACCTTCCTTGAAGAGTATCATGTGGATCTCTCAAATGTCAAGGTATATTAACATTGATAATATACATAACTTCATTCTAGCAAGTAATATGATCACACTCAAAACTTAACAAGTTATGTTAAGTTTTTTTTATATATATTTAACAATAAACGTTTAAATTTAAATTTATTTAATTAAATTCGTTTAATATTAAATTCTAATTAATTAAATATCATAAATGTATGTTATTAAGATGTTATTTTTATTCTTATAGTTGTTATTTTTATGAAAATTTCAATTAGCTTACAAATTTAAAATGTCTAGCAATTTTCTTAATAACCTTTTTATTATTAATGTCAGCCATCTTTTTTCTTTTAACTAACCTTTTTATTATTTTTCTACAGAAATGTGCTGTTGACGATGACTACGACTCGTTTAGAGTTATAAACAACGAATCAAGATCAGAACTAATAAGTTCTAATAAGCAATCAGATGGTGGAAATACAACTGATGTAGAAGGCATGGCTAAAAAGACTACAATCACAACCGTTCTTCAAGAAGAAAATAAGAAGGTGGATGCTGCCAATGAGAAACGACCACCAGTTTTTGACTTTACCAGGAGGTTGTCTTGCAAGTGGACAACTAGTACTGGACCACGAATTGGGTGTGTACGAGACTACCCAGTTGAGTTACAATCAAGAGCGTTGGAACAAGTTAATCTATCTCCACGTGTCGGTCCTGGACATTTATGTAATTATGGCCCAATTCCTTCTCCAAGGCCCAGCCCAAACGTTAGATTATCACCAAGGCTTTCATATATGGGCCTTCCTAGTCCAAGAACCCCAATTACTGCTAACTGAACCAATTCACCCAAGGGGGAGTGGTTCTCTTATAAGGTCGCAACTAACGTATTCTTATATGATTTTTTAAGAATATTTAGAATATTGCTTTATTTATTTATTGTACGAAGCTTAGTTGACCTGACCCAATCTGGCTCAGATGTTTTTTTTTTTTTTTCCTTTCTTTTTTTCAATGTTGGTTGTAAAGTTCAGAATATCTTCCTTAAATAAAAAATAATGATAATTTCTACCTTCTAATGAAATATGATATTTCCAGTTTGTTCGCTTCTTTTTGCTATCCTATTTTATTTGCTTTTGTTATGAAACATCCTTTTATTTGTTAACCATATAAATCAAGGTTGTAGGCACAGAAATTCTCTTAATTTTTATAAAAATAAAGATTTAATTTTATAATTTAAAAAATATATATACATTTTATTTTGAGAAACTTAAAGTTTACGTAAACTTCGTGGGCGCAATTTTTAAGATTTCCTTCACAAAATTAAATATTATTGAAAAAATAATAAAAATAAGATGTTTAAAACATATAATAACAAAAAAAAATCAACTTATTATTTTACATTAAATGTTGTAAAGTCATTTAAGTTAATATATAAACATTTAAATGTTAAATATTATATAATTATAATTTTTTAATATTATTAAAATATTATTTTTATTATTAAATTTTTTAAGAATATTATTTTATAAGTTCTCTCGAGACTGTATCTTATTTCTTCCCTCTTCTTCTTTTTTTCTTTTCATTTGCTTCTTCGTTTCTATGCATTCTTTTAATCATATCGATGAGAGATCTAAGATGTTTTTTTATTTTTTTATTTTGTTGTTTAGTTCTATTATTCTTAGTAATTTTGTTTTATAAATAATCTGTTTTATAAATAATCTATAGTTATTATTATAGTGATTTTTTTTATCAAACTCTATGAAAATCAAATTTAATATGTTTTATAACTATGTTTGTTGGGTTTGAAGTTTTTTATTGATAAAGTGTTTATGTGTTTTTATTTTAACAAAATGTGTATATATTATTTAGTGTAAAATTTCATTAATATAAAGTTTCAAACAATTATGTTTAGTGATAAAAATAATTATAGATGGAAAAGACGATAAAAGTTTTCTTTTAATGGTTTTCTCCGTTTTTTTGTTTTTTGTTTTTGAATATATATTTATGAATTTTCATTTAAATAATTAATTTTTTTGGTGTATTTTTTAAATCCAAATACTTATAAAATATATTTTTCATTTCTATAAAATATATTATTTTATATAATTTTTTTAATATTTATTTGGTAATAATTCTTTGCCAATTGATGCGGAGAATGAAACAGAGTGACAACTTTAATTTATGGAAGGAATATAATTCTTACGTCCCCGATTATTATATCTCATTTTTATAATATTATATTTAGGATTAATTAATAATTATATCCTTTAATTATAAATTTATAAATATACTATTTAATTTTATTCAGCTAAAAAAAATAAAACTTAAGCAGAATTTATGTTCTAAATCTAAATCTAACATCTGTCGCATTTTCTGTAAAATTTTAATTTAAAAAGTTACTAGCCCTGCATGTGACCAATTAAAAATTTTAAATATGACGCAAATTTTTTAATTAAAAAATTATCTTAAAATTATTTATTTATTATAAAAATAATATTTAAGTATTATATTTATTTTTTATAATAATTTAGTCTTATTTTTATGAAAAATTTACATCACAAGGATAAAAATTAATTAATTTTTTTATTTTTTAAATGTTATAATTAAAATAAACTATAACTTAAAAAAGTAAACAAAAAATGAAATAAATATAGACAAAAGATTTCTGTTTTCAAATAATATAGGATTTTTTACTTTCATATTATCATTTTCAAAATTTTATGCCATATATTTTCTTTTCTTTCTTTATTTGTTAAAGAAATCAAAAGCAATGGAGAGGGTGACGAGGACTGAGACTTATCTTAAACATGTAGGCATCACCTTTTTTTGTTGTTGTCGTTTTTGCAACATCGTATAGCTCTTGGAGTTGCAATAAAGAGACTGTCATAATTTTTTAAGTTTTAAATATTTTAAAACCAATTCTAACGTATTTATAAATTAAATTATAGTTTTATTTTATTTTATTAATTGATCATGTACAAAATATCCGATTCTTTCTATTAAGATTTTACAGAAAAAACAATAGATGGATGGTATATTTACATATTATTTTTCAATTTAATAAATTTAGATTATATGTATCTAATTTTCTCCTTAATTTAATTTAATGATATATTTATTAATTTATTTTTACTTTTAATATATTATTTACTATCCTTATATGTATAAATTTATATATACATTTAATATATTAAGGACATGTTTTTTAAATATTATTAAACATTCGAATTATTAACTATATTTTTTTAATTAATTAAACATTTTTATAAATAAAAAAATATGTTTAATAATTAAAACTCATTAGCTCAAACACCATTATATAAAATACCAAAAATGAGAAAATAATATTAGTCTTTTGAACAAACGATGAATCAATACTTAATAAATAATTCATGGATACAATAAAATTAATAAAAATAATACTACTCTTCACGCACATGTTATAATAACTAGTTAATTATAAAACAATAACACTAGTAAATATAAATTAATTTTTAAAACAAAAGACCAAACTCTAAATAAATTCATAGCTTAAATAAAAGACTTTCAAATCTTAATATAATTTTTATAACCACTAAACAAAAAAAAATATATAAATAAGATTAAATAATAATTTAACTACATATATAAAGTTATCTTATCATACAAAGAAAAATTATTTTTTAAAATAGACACAAAGTACACTTTAAGAAAGGATGTAAGATTGTAGTTGGGAAATAGTGAAACATTAAAAACAAAAAATCAAAGGAATAATAATGAATTGGTTGAAAATTAAGAAGAAATATATATTTTTAATTTCAAATTTTTAATACAGTGTGTAAGTTGTAATGTTTATGTTTTATGTTTTTTTTTAAATATTTCATCTTAATAGGCCGACTCGAACCTAAATTAATCTAACTTAAATTTTTTAATTTTTTTTTACTGATTATGAATTTGAAATAAATTTAATTTGATTTATATTATATTATTTAAATTTAATTTGATTAATCAAATTATGAAATAAATTATTTCCCTAATCTTAACGAAGGAAAAAATAAGGTTACTAATTAAGTGACAAAAATAAGGTTACTAATTAAGTGACAAAATATGCATGGCGACCAAAAACATGTTTGATTTTGGTTTCTGAGACAATTTTTACCATAAGTTTTATTAAGCTTTGGATTGTAGTGCTCAGACGGGGAAATTTCTTTGTTTTCCATGTTTGAAGGCACCAGATGTAATAAAAGAAATGCGTGTTTGGCTTTTAATAGCCTGACTCGGAGATTCGGTGATATTTTTTTAAAATAAAATCGACGAAGAAATTAAAAAGGCTGCGGTATATTCCACGAGTACAAGAGCAAGTAATATTTAAAAAAAAACAAAACAAAAACCGAAGTGAAATTTTATTTATTATAATATTATGATAAAATATAATTATATTTAATGATTATGATATATAAAGAAAAAAATTAAACAGATTATACAGAATAGATAAAAAAGGATTTATCTCTCTTACTTGTGCAATAATAAAGCCAAATATGAACTGCACAATAAATCCAAATCTAGATATATATCACTAACATTGTTTAGTTGATTTAATATTTTTAAATCAATTATTTTTTTATAAAAATAATAATAATATAGTAATAAATGATTTTTTTTATTTCTCACATTTTTAATTATTAATATATTGGTTATATATATTGACAATAATTATAAAAACACTAAAAATTATTATTTATTATATTATTATCACTTTATATAACAAAATAATTAAATTATTATATATAATTTATATTATAGTGCATTTTTCTCCATAAATTAAAAGACTTAATTAAGAAAAAAACACAATTAAGGAAAACTAATTATCAAGCTAAATGGGTATTATCTATATGGTAGTTGGCATTGTCAATGGGGCGGATAAGGTTAGAAACTTTTTTCTCGTTTTTTTGTTTTTTATTTAAAATTTATTCTCTATCATCACTTAATATTTTTTAAAAATATACTGGGATATCAGTTTAGAAAAAAGATTTCAAATAAATAACAGGATACAAGTAATATTTTAAATATTTTTTTATAATTTTACTTTTATTATAAAGAAAAAATTATAAAAGATACTAAATCAATAATAAATATTTTATAATGAAAAAATAAAAAATTTAAATAAACAAGTAATAACAGTAAAAATAATATTTATCTAAGAGAAAAAAATAAAATATATGTAACAATAAATACATATTTTTATATAATCTTGTTATAAACTAATTTTAAATAACAATAAGATTTTAAACTTTTAAATAGTTTAAACAATTAAAAAAAAGAATAATTATTGATATTTTAGTAGAATAAAAACATAATTTAAAGATAAAATATAAAATATATTATACGTTATTTTTGATTATTTTAAGTTTAAATATAATTAAATTAATAACAAATTATATATTTATTAAAATATGACTATAAAATATGAATTTTCGTTCCCTGCTTCATTTTTTTTATTTTGTTATTTATATCCTTACCATTGAATAATCCTAGTAAGAATTTATAAATCGTGATAATTAAACGCTAATTAAGAAATTGATAATAAATTTAACAAACTTACATTAATTTACCAAATATGGTGGAGTATTTTAGAAAAATAAAGGGTTGAAAAAAGTTGTTATATTTGATTAAGAATATAATTTAGTTTGTTAGTTATTTGGTAAGCATTTTTTTTTGAAAAGGTTCATCTAAATACATGCTTAAGATTTAAGTTAAATTTTATTATTTTGAAATATATTTATTTCTTTTAATAAAAATAATATCAATAAATTTTTAAATAAATTTTTTTATTCATAATTATACTTAATTAATCTTCTTAGAATAAATAATCTTGATGATATATTTTTAATACTTAATATTTTATTTATTTATTATTTAAAACCATAAATTATTTAATTTTTTTAAAAGTAATTATTTAAATAGCAATTACCGAGTTATTAACTAATGATCACTTATTCAAGTACTTTAAATATATTAGGCTAATATACTTGTACATAAAAAAAAAATTAAAAAAATTTAGACCTCTCTTTAGATTGAAAAGAAAAATAATACTAGGATAAAAAAGAGCACACAGACTTGCTTACGTGGCTAACAAAAAATTGTTAAAGATGGACTTTAAATACAAAAAAAAAATTGAACTTTAATTATATAATTGTGAAATTTAATGAAAAAAATTTGATGAATAATTAAGAATTAGTCTCACAAGTTTGTTTTAAATTGTCGAAGATAATATCAAAATATTAAAAATAAAATAGTTATTTTCTATTAAAAAGTAATAATAAAAAAACAGTTTGGAAGAAAAAGAAAAAGAATTGCTATACTGTTGGAAAGATTTTATTTTAAATGTAATTTTTTTATAATACTATTTTGAGTGTAATTGTAAGCAAATAATAAATTTAATAGTAATTATAATAAGTAGAAAAATAAATAAATAAAATAAAAATAAGAAACAATTTTTGGGAAATTAAAATTTTGATTTTTTAACTAAAAAAATAAGATGTAGTTTTTGGAAGTTAGAAAACATTAGTTTTAAAAAATTTGAAAACACTATCAAGAGTTTAAAGGCGATTATTTGTATAATTATAGATGTATTTATTGAAAATAATAGACAAAATGTAAATGTTTATTTGTATGTTGAAAAAGTGCATGAAACTGTTGGTGATTAACATAATTAAAATTTGATTGTGCACTTACTAATATACTTTTTATTATATTTCAAAATTTAATCAATTATTTAAACAATCCAAACTATTTCCATAAGAATCATTTTATTATTTTGAATAATAATATAAATCTAATACCAAACATTTTGAATAAATTATTAACAACTTACTTTCAAATTATAGTTAGTTTTTGTTTTTGAATGAACTATAATTAGTTTAGAAAAAAAGAAACATAAAGGAGAATAAATAAAATTAAAATTATTTTAAAGTATTTTAAATGGGAATCAACTTAGAAAAGAAGGAAAAAGTGGAAGAACTCTACTACGTGAAAGAAGGATTTCCAAACTTCCACATTTTTTCCTAAGATTTGAAATTTTCAATAAAAACCGATAAAAATATATTTAGTGTTATTTATTTATTATTAAAATAATATATATTTATTTTTTATAATAATTTAATTATATTATAACGAAAAAATAGATTTATAAAGATAAAATTAATTTTTTTAATTGTATTAAATAGAGATATTATAACTTAAAAAATTATAATTATATAAATTAAAAAATAAAATTAAAAAATAATTATTTATTCATTATTTTTTTATAATAATAAAATTAGAATATTATAAAATAAATAAATATTTAATTCAAACATCAGTTTTTAGAAACTCCAATTCACCTTCCGTTAAAACTAAACAAATGGTGAATTTGCGGCCACATCACTTTATTGTTACTTTAATCGCTAGCTTTTATTACAGCGATAAAGAAAGAGAAGCAAACACAAAAATAATAAATAAATAAATAAGGAAAAACCGATTTTTTTTTACTCTAATAATTTATTTATTTATCTTTTTTTTAATGTATTTAAAAATATATATTATAAAAAATATGATAGTATAAAAATTATTTTTTACATTTTCAAAAGTTATGTTTTTTTTTCTAAAAAAAAGTTAAAAAAAAGTTAATGTATAAGAAAATTATGTAATATATTTTTTATAATAGGATAGGAAAAGCTGAATTAAATAAAAAAAAAAAACATACAATACCCGTTTTTCTAGCAGAAGCATCTGGTTCTTGGTTCGTTAAAACACTACGACGGGGGAGAGATGAATAGGTGTTATTGCGTATACCATTAACCAATAATATTAATATTATTTTTTATTTAATTCTTATTAAATACGTTTATATAAAAACAATTATTAAATTAATAATTTTATTAATTTAAAAGACCACATTATTTAATAATTTATCATAAAGGGGAGCGGAAGAGAAAATATGTCAGAGCTCGACGATTTCCTTTTCTCATTTATGTAAATCTAATCCAAACCTCCAAAAATTAGAAGAAAAATAAAAATAAAAATTCACATTATTAAAAAAGTAGTTAAATCCTCGGATCTTTGGATGTGATAATCTCAAGTTCGTCGCTTTTCCGTTCAATATATTTCTCTTTAGCATATATTTTAATTTTTGGGTTTCGATTTGATACGGGTTCGGCTGTGATCGAAGAGTGTGTTGCCTTTTTCTTCTTTTTTTTTTCATGGTCTCATCTTTAATTTCTTAGTGCTTTATTTTTGGGAATTGTTTGTGCGCTATATTAGGGTTTGATATTGTAGCTAGGGTTTCAAACGATTGTTTGTCGCGGTAATGGAGCCTCGTGTTGGAGGTAAATTTCGGCTTGGCCGGAAGATCGGCAGCGGTTCTTTCGGGGAGATCTATTCGGGTTTTTTTCTAATTTGGAAACACATTTATTTATCTGTGTATTGAATTTGGAAAGATTCATTTTCTTATTTTATGATGTCCAAATTGTTTGGCAGGAACTAGTATTCAGACTAACGAAGAGGTTGCGATTAAGCTTGTGAGTATTTGTTTTCTCGGTTAAGTTTATGAACCTTTTCATTTAATTATTTTTATCTCCAGTTTCCATAATTTGCTTTTCATGGTGCATTGTTTATTCTTATGTGAATTTAATGGTGTCTTTTGCTGAGAATTTAAAAAATTTTGCTTTGTTATTAATCAATTTTACGTGGTTAGCTTTATTTAGGTTGTAAGGCGGTACAATGTCTTGTTAACTGAGAATTAGAATGATTTGATTTGAATTGGGTGATATTTTATGTCCCATCGTCTTTGCTTTGGATAATGTTGAATTGTTTGATTTGCTTTTGGTGCTTATCCCATATGGGACGCAAATGGATTCATTAGGTCTTGAAATCCTCATGTTTGCAGTGGTTCTTATGTCTAGGAAAGTGTCAAGACGAAGCATCCGCAGCTGCTCTATGAATCAAAGCTATACAGGATCTTTCAAGGAGGAAGTAATAAAATCTCATTTATACTATTGCTTATTATTAAAATCCTGTTTGAATGTGTATTTTTTTGGCCTTTACTATCTGATGCACCTCTAAGGAAAGACTTATATTTTATTCTTGCAGCTGGCATACCAGCTGTGAAATGGTTTGGAGTTGAAGGAGATTACAATGTCTTAGTGATAGATTTGCTTGGGCCCAGTCTTGAAGATCTTTTTAACTTCTGTAGCAGGAAGCTTTCCTTGAAGTCGGTGCTCATGCTTGCAGATCAAATGGTAGTTATGTTTACGCTTTCGCAGTCAATAAGAAGATTAAAATTTTTCAATAGGAATGACAAATTTGATATCAACTTTGCTCTCATTTGCCTTCTGTTTCAGATCAATCGGGTTGAATTTGTTCATTCTAAATCTTTTCTCCATCGCGATATCAAGCCAGATAACTTTCTTATGGGCCTGGGGAGGCGGGCAAATCAGGTTTTTGTGATAAATGTTATTCTTCTGTCAGTATTTTATATAGTATTTTTCAGGGTTTTATATAAATTAATATGGTGCTTTCCTTTTTTCCCCCCCCTTTCATGTAGGTCTACATGATTGACTTTGGTCTGGCAAAAAAGTATAGAGATAGTACAACACATCAGCATATCCCTTACAGGTGAGAACATGTCTCTCAATGTGTAAATCTTAGGGGGTAATGATTTTCATATTTGCCTTAAATTCAGCATCACTGGTGTTTTTTTTTTAATGTAATGCCCAAAGTTGATCATATTTTAGTTCCCAAAACTCTTACTGTCACTTACACGGTTACCACTTCAAGATGGCACCGAGGTGCAATTTTTGGTTAGGTCAGCTGTTTGTTGATGAGTTTAGACATTTTCATTTTTTCTGCAAGTAGCATGAAATATGTCAACTTTTATAATTTTTAGAAGGCAGTTAAAAATGCAATTTTGTACCTCAATTCTCTGATGATATAATATGAATAATGCATTGTCTGCATGCAGGGAGAATAAAAATTTGACTGGAACTGCAAGATATGCAAGCATGAACACCCATCTTGGAATTGGTATCTTTGTTCCTTGCTCCTAATTGTGTTCTTTTATTACATTGTTCTTCCTGTTCAGCGTCTTATGTGTTTATTGACTCTCTTTTTTTGGCCATCTTTCCTTATAGAGCAAAGCCGGAGGGATGATTTAGAATCTCTCGGATATGTCCTAATGTATTTCCTCATAGGAAGGTGATTGATGTTGTTACCACACATTCTTTTATGACTTGTTTTGCAGTTTTGCCCATAGAAAAATATTTTGATAGTAAGCTTTGTTCTGTAGTCTTCCTTGGCAAGGACTAAGAGCAGGAAATAAGAAACAGAAGTATGACAAAATTAGTGAAAAAAAAGTTTCTACTTCAATTGAGGTAAGTTCCTTGAAAATCGGTGAGGAAAAAACACTGTTTTGGGTTCTTTTGAGTTAACCCATGATGTTATTGTATACATTTCGGGGAATTGTATGTGACTCCGTTTGATCAAGGTTTCAATAATTTTTTCAGGCTTTATGTCGTGGCTATCCATCTGAGTTTGCATCGTATTTCCATTATTGTCGTTCACTAAGGTTTGACGATAAGCCAGAGTATGCTTATTTGAAAAGAATATTCCGTGACCTCTTTATACGTGAAGGTTTTATTTTCATATGCCAAGTTTTTCTTAAATTTTATCAGTATTCTGTGCTTGGAACTAGATAAAGCTGAAAGTGTCTTCTGTTATCTGCTTTAGGTTTCCAATTTGATCATGTCTTTGATTGGACAATTCTGAAGTATCAACAGTCACAGCTGGCCACTCCTCCAGCTCGTCCCCTGGTGAGTGTTTTAGTTATATGTTACTTTGTTCCTTGCCAAATGAGACTTGTGAATCATGTTTTCTCTCTTTCCCTCTATCTGTGTATGTTGTAGGGTCCAGGTGCAGGGCATAGTTCTGGAATGCCTGTTGCTGCTGCTAATGCTGACAGAACTACTGGTAACTTCTCAGCATTTTGCCTTTTGAATTGGTGATGTTATTTTTGCGTGCGTTGGTTATTTCATTGAAATATTCAGGGACTATGTGGGATGCTGATGATTTCTTAATAGTTACTGAGATTACTGTGAAGTTTTTTATTGCTATAGTGCATTATAAACATCCGACATTGGGAGTAGCTTAATGGTTTCATACTGTTTACTTTATTATACCTGACAGGTGAGGAAGATGGGCGACCAGCTGGCTTGTCTTCCAGGGAATCTTCTCGGCACATAATGTCAGGACCAATCTTGAGTTCCGCAAGCCTTTTAAAGCAGAAAAATCCAGCTGTCAATGATCCTGGACTTACTAAAGAGGCATTGGTGAGATTTGTAATGTAAACAATTTTTTTCTTTTAATATTGTTTTCCATCATCGTCACCAAGAATTACTCAGCAAAAAGTGGCATCTAGAAAATGTTTTTTTGTCTATATATGTCTAAAGATGTGTATATGCTTGGGCTTGCAGTTATCACATTCCAATACCGGTTGTTCAGGTGAATCATCAAGACGGCCAGCTGTTTCTAGTAGCCGTGATGAGTCCAATCTGTATCAATCTCGTACAAATGATATAAACCCTGGAGCTGCAGCATATAGAATTCCTATAGGGTCTTCAGACCCAAAACGTGCATCTGGGAGACATTCATCTCTGATGAGGAACTATGATAGTGCTCTCAAAGGTATTGAAACTCTACGATTAGAAAAGGAAGAGAAAGTCCGTCATTAAGCGCAAATTACTCATGGGCAGCTGCTATTATGATTGTGTGAAGAAACGGCTATTTTCCAGGAGTTTGAGAAGGGCGTTATGACTCTGGCAGTGGAATGTGGAGTTAATTTTTTGATTATTATTATTATAGCTTTTCACTCAGTCATGCGCCAAGTTTTAAAAGCACAATTCATGGACCAAACTAACGCTGTGGAGCTCCAGAGTGAGTTGGATAATTGGATGTGACCGAAAAGTGAATTTGCTGGTAACACGTTTTTCTTCTGTTTTGCTCCCAACTTTTGCGTTATTGATTTCTAAGTTGTAATTCCTAATGTTATTGGCATCGTAAATCGGCCATTGTATTTATATCTTTAATCTAAAAAGTCTTAACTAGACTCAAATTCCTAGTACCAAAGATTTGTACCAGTTTTTTCTTATGTTTGCGTTATTTTCATTCCAAGATTTTATTTTTTCGCACGCCCGACCCTGATTGAGTTGAAGGTTTTATTTTTATTTTTTTTATTTTAAGCGAGAGGGTTAGTTCTTCTGGAGTACAATTTATAACCGATTTTTCTTCTTTTTTTTATTGACCGTTTGATCTTAGTAGAAAATGATGTATAAGCCTAGGGGATTGACTTCGATTCTTTTAGGAATAAATTCGTTCTTTATGAGAAAATTTCTCTTATAATTTATAGACGAAGAGTAAAACATGTACGATAATTTGAGTTTTTTTAAATGATAAGTAGACGTCCGGAAAATTCTCATAATACTTGTAAATCGTGGATTGGCTCGTGGTATGATTTTTTATTCTTATTATTTAATAAAAGGACTTTAATCCCCCTTATTTTGAAATATATGGCTCCAAAAATAGTAAACATGTTATCCCTATTATTTAATAAAAATACTTTAATTCCCCTTTTCTTAAAACATATACCTCCAAAAGTAGTGAACATGTATTTGTATCTCTTGAGTTCTTTTTTCTTTTTTTTTTAAGAAAATAACAAAAACATTACTTTTATAATTTTTAAGTATAAAAATAATATCTTATATTCAACTGTTCACAACTCATTATTAGGAAAAAAATTAACACATAATTTTACATTAATTATCATCCAATTAAATACTATTTAAATTGAAGTATAATTATTTAAACTTATTAATGTTAAATACTTCAATTAAACCATATTCATTACTATTTTTATTTTCATAACATTTAAGGGTTTCGAATTTTATACGGAATGATATATATATATATATATAGCTTACAAACTAAAATTTTGCATGTTAATAGTCAATTGTGTTTAAATTTGTGATATATAATATTATTTGTCATTATACTTATTTTTTTCATAAATTAAATTAATAAAAAAAAACTAAGAAGTAAATGCTAAACGTTAACGTTATAAGATTTTCTTGCCACATGCTCTGTATGCATGATGCATCAAAAATGGAGATAAAAACAAAAGCCAAAACTTAATATTAGACAAAACAGTTCACAATTACAATTTAATATAAAAAATATATTGCACAAAACTTTAGTTGAGGTGAGTAACAGACTTATTATCTAAGAGAGAATTCGGATCCAACTCTTAATTACCAATGGAGAAAAATATTCATAACACAAGAAGTCACCCTTAAACTTTACGAAAAATAATAAAAAATAAGTAAAAAAAAAATCCTCCAAATCAAATGATTCACAAATACAAGATATAACTTAAGTATTAAGTAATATATAAATTATAATGATATATTAAAGAAAAGCGAAATATACACACCCCAAAGAAGTTAAAAAAAGATTAATAATTTTGTATTATATATTATATATATTTATATTTTTCAAACTATTTTTAAACTTATTGAAAAAATATTCACTTTTGATCCAAAAATATATATTATACACATAATACTTTTTTTTGTATAATAATAAATAAAAAATACTTCTCCAACAACAATATTAAATATGTATATTATTATTATTTTCGTAATGAAATAACATATAATGAAAATAATTATCAATTATATTTAATTTATATATTTTTATAATTTATTAAAATATTAAGATTTTCAATCATCTATCATACAAATAAAAAAAATCAATAAATTGAGTCTAAATTTACAGACTAACTATTTAATAATAAAACCATCAATTATAAAATACATTAAAAGAGAAAAATATTAAAAATAAATTTTTAAAATCAAATATCAAATAGTTTAAATTTTTAATTTAAAATAGATAAGATAAATCTTATTTATCAAATCATTAGTCAAACCATATTAAACTTAAATTAAGTTCAATGTTAACAATTAATTCTTATTAGTAATTTATTTAATGTAATTTGAATATTTTGATCACATAGTTTTTGTATGTGATACATAAGTCACTAAAATTTTAAAGTAAAGGACATAAATTATTTAGTTTTTCAAACCCTAATATAAAATTATTAAAATAATATATTTTTAATAGGTAATGTAAAGTAAAAGCTTAATGATAAAATTGATATTTAAAAAAATATTAAACAATAAGAACGAAACCATAACAAAACACAATTTGAAGTCAATTATAAAAGAATGACAATTTTTTTTTTAGCCTTAATAGTTACCCAAGAATAGAAAACAAAATGGATGCCGCTGATATTCAACAAAAGCAGGAAAAAAATCAATAACAAAACAGGATCTAAGAATAAAAAAGCAAGAAAAAAAATCTCAATAAAATAGGTGTTAATATTCAGTAAGAACAGGAAACAAAATAGATTGTTGGTATCTAAGTGAAGTAAGAAAATACCATTTCTAACATAAAAAATGGAAGAACATAAGATTATAATAAGAGCTATATGAAATAAATGTTACAATTTTAAATTTTTAGTAACGTATGTATCTCACCTAAAAATTAGGTGATCATTCTAAAGACAATAAATTTTAAAAGTGATCCTTTAAATTTATCTTCCATTATGATATAATTATTAAATCTGATATTTTATATTATTATGAAAATTAATTAATATTATAATATTTTTATTATATATATATATAGTCCTAGTCATAAAATTAACTCAAGAAATGATTATCCTTCGATTATAATCTAATATACTAATTTTAATAATATATTTTTTAAAATTAAACAAATCACACATTTATATAATTTTATATTTTTACTATGTACATATTTTATAACAAAATTTTGATGTATTTTTATATAAAAAGACATTACATCCGCAAATACCTTTTTCCAAATAATCCCATCCCATTTTTTACTAACTCAAAACCATCGCATGTAAATTAATGTAAAATCACATTTCCTTGGAATGAATGGTAAAAATAAAATTGTTTCTACTTATTCTACTACCCCTTTAGGCAAAACTATTCTTACCTTCCATTTTATAAAAGTTATATTATCATAATTTTGCCCTCAAATCAAATAATATAGAACAAAAAAAATTGTCAAAAGTACTGTTTTTTACTTTTAATTTTTTAAAATTAATATTTTAAATAATATATTATATCTGATAAAAAAAATAATTAGATAATTATTTAAATTTCATTAAACATACAAATATTAAGTTAATATACAAACATCCTAACAATGACCCCTTTAATTCCAATGGTCAAACAAAATACTATAACAATAATATTATTTATTTTACATTAAATTCTATTACCTATAATATTCTCCTTAATTTTTTCTTCAAGTCAAACGTGCCATAATAGTTTATCAAAGTAGCATCAAAAAATTTTGGAAGGGAAATGTAGCCTTTGATGATCTGTAGATATTCCTCGAGACCGAGAATTCTTGACAGAGTAATAGAGAGAGAAAAAACAACGATGAGGATGCATGCGCTAGATCCAACTTTTACCCATAAAATACATTCACTTTTGAGAATAACAGCCTGCCTTCTAAGACATACGAGCTCAGAGAACCACCTAAACCATATACACACGAATTTTTTTGGCTTTCGTAATTCGAAAATCGTATGCAGATTTAGATTAACATGGAATCTGGACGAAGGAAAATGTACATGGCATAATTTAAACGTCCAAATGGATGCAGCAATGGTCAATGCAATTCTATCGGAAGCACACTGCCACATCTGTGGAGTCACCGCAAAGATAAAAGTTAAGGAACAGTCATGCCATTGGAAACTTTCCTCCTAGAGAAATTTCATCCAGACATTACGATGAAGCGGGCATTGATACTATTCTGCTAGCCCTTTCCGGTTCATCAAGTCATGGTAGTATAGAAGCACACACATAGGTTGCCCAAGAATGCAGAAAAAGAACCAAAATATCATATTTCCCACCTGGAGGAAAAAGGAGAGAGGAAAACTAATGAGAAAATTGAAATACTAAATACATGTTTAATAACGATTTTAATTTATAATTAAATAATTGATTGTGACTTCGGATTCTTTTGTAAAAATAATCACTAATGTGTTCAATAATAATTTCGACTTGGGATTTTCAAGAAAAAAAATAAAAAATCACTCACAAATTGTTTAGTAACGTTTTCTGTTTTCTGTTTTTTGTTTTTTTAAGAATTTCAAAAAAAAAATTTAAATTATTATTTACAAATTTAAATTTTTAACCATTTTCTTCTAAATATACAAAAGTCATAGGCTTTTACTTTCTAGAAATAATGTTTGGTGAAAATAAAAAATAAAAATATGAAATCTATTTCAAATTTTTTTTTTTTAAAGATTTATGAATCACTACATATTTTGATAGTGATTTCTTAAAAATGTGAAAATCAAAATCAGAAATTGTTATCATATCTAATTGAAAAATCACATGAAAAAATTCAAAAATCAAAAATCAAAATCGTTATCAAACACGCAATAAACTTATAAATGGATTTATTGTAACGTACACGCAATATAATTTCTTAAATATCATTTGGAAAACAGTTAATGCCTGTTTAATATAGCTCAACATTAATTATGGGTTTTGGGTCGATTTAGTAAGTTTGAGAGCAATATCATTATTTAAAGCTAGCTCATAATTATTTACTCAACAGCAATATCATGAGGTAAAACTTTTGTAATTGCTTCATTTTATAAGGTTGACCCAATCTTTTCTATCCTAGAACTAGCCAAATTGTAACCGGCATCTAGTAACATGTGTCGCTTGTGCCATATGCTGGTACTACTTAACAGATTGTCACTAACGCAGTAGACTATGAGGAATGATCACGAAATGAATGAGTAAATACCCTTAATTAAAGACATACCATCGAATTTTTGAACTTGTTCTGGAGATAACTTGTGATCAAGACCAAGGGAACCTGAATTAGAAAATGGACATGTTTGAATAACACTCCACTACTACTGCAAACATATGCACAAATAAAAACAATATTTGGTGAAAATGGGAAAAGGGTAAAGTTTCCAGAAGATTTACGGTATGCGTATTGCAAGTGCAAGAAAAGCCAACAACAATTGTAGTGTTGAAAATGGTAAAGTTATTACCTGGAACATAATTCCAATGAAAGCCCAGAACTTGAAGATATGGCAAGGAACAGCAATACATAGCTGAGTACAATGAAAGCAGCGTTGCACATCAAGTCAGTGCAGTTAGGATTTGAGTAATTTAGGAACTCAAAAAAAAAATTTGTTTTGGAATACTGATTTTGGGTATAAAGGATATTTGTTAAGTCGTTCCTATAATATGCAATGAATAGTTTCCTTATGACAAGCTTTATTGATGAAAAATGAATAAGTGATCCATATAGATAAAAACGGAACTAACATATTCTTAATCCAGCCACTGCATACCCTCATATTCAAATAATGTAGTTGATTTTCTTTATTTGATTCACTTGTTATCTTTATTTGATCCATATATATACTTGATTCATATAAATAATATCTTTATTTGATCCATATATATACTTGATTCACTTGTTATCAACAGAAACATAGATTATGAAGATGCTCATCCAACAAGTTAAAAAAAGACATCCAACCTATGCAAGGAAGGCCAAAGTTATTCGGCTCATCATACATTGGATATTTCTTCCAAAAGCACAAAAATGAAAAGGAGATTAATAGAACATTTGCAACTAATAGCACCATTACATTCTTCTTCCTTTTTTATTTCCAAACAATACTTTTGGTATGATTTGAACCTGCGACTTGAAACGTAAAAGTGAATCTTACGGCCAGACTACTAGATAAACCACATATAAAAAGTAAATAAAAATATAAACCAATTAAGACCCAAAAGGTGTCAAAGTGGGTGTGCCATCCCAGAGCTCTTTAGCTAGCGGCCTATGCCGGCTTGTGGTCCATACACAGATCGTATCAGTCATGTATTATTGGCTCATGGGCTTTATCGAGTCACGCCTGGCCCGTTAGGCTGTGCTAGATGGGCTAGCATAACCCATTTCCACTAAGACAAAAATTGATATTTTGGAGAATCAAACTTCTTCCCCATCTGCCCCATCTGATATATGTATACCCCAATTTCCATTGAACCTCACCCACTATATGATATATATATACAAACCAAAGGATGTTAAAGTGGGTGTGCTGTCTCAGAGCTCTTTAGCTAGTGGCCTATGCCGATCCATGGCCCATACACAGATCTAGCCATTTTTATATTATTGGCTCGTGGGATTTATCGTGTCATGCTTGGCCCATTGGGTCGTGCTAGACAGGCCGACACGACCCATTTCCATTAGGATCAAAATTGATGTTATGGGGAATCAAACTTCTTCCCCATTGATATATGCATACCCCAATTGCCATTGAACTACACACACTACATGATATTAATGAACATATACATATATATATCTAAATTATATTTTAGGAGAAGTGCACTCACGTGCAAGCCCCACCTGACATGGCCTAGCAGATTATAGACCATGGGACGTGTCATGCTGCTCTTTTTTATTCACGTATCATGTTGAATATTGAAGGGCCACATTTGAGACCCCTACACTAAACTATTGGTTTTTGAATGTTATGTAAAAAATGTCGCAAATTCAGGGGTATAGTAGCATGCACAACCACCTTACATAAATCATGTACAATACATCTTATTCCAATGCACAACTCCAGTAGAACATGTACATAGCGAAAAGCCGAAAACTCATGATTTTAAGATATTTTTTTCACAATTTCAAATGGTGGTGATATTGCCATAATTCAAATTATTATCCCACAACAATAATTCATTAATGATAATATTTTCTAGCAATAAGTGTAATTAATTGTAGACATTTCATACACTTTATGTCAATAACAAAAGTACTAGTGGCAATATCACTAACCTTAAAAAAGCTAGCAATTTAGGGCCCCCAATTCCATTATGAACTAACAATATATATGAGAAGGTATTCATTCGCCTTAAAAATCATAAGATCACGAGAAGTTACAACAATTATTATAGGCCCTTAAATTTCAGAGCTACTCAACTAATAACAACCAAGAAAAAAGTACTATACCTCATGAAATACAGCAGATACAAGGAATGAGATTACAATTGAAACTCCCTGACAAAAGAATAGAATGAGGGCAAGGAATTCATCAGCAGCATACTAACAGGGCAAAAAGGCAAAATCCCTGCAAAAATCAATCAAGAAACATACAGATGGTAAAATAGAAATAAATTACCTTTGATACTCCATTCCGTAAGCATGGAAAATAGATATGGCGGATCATCCATTTGTGAACAGGCTGTAATGAATATATTTAATATGTAAAATAATCTAACATGGATAAATACCATACAGCAAGGTTCACATGACCAAACCAGTTCTCAGAAGTTTCAGAGTAAAAGATCATGTTGTTATTCATTTTCTACACAATTGCAATAGAACAACACCCTTGTCTATTTGACAGAAACAGCTAAAATGTTTTGCTTGTATTTAATGCCCAAGACTATAAGAAACCAAAAAGGAAAAACAGAATTATCTTAACATTGTATGTACTATTAATTTCTTTCATTTTGAATGCTGATTCATATTCCTCGGCAGGTGATTAGTCCATTATGTATTTCCTTTGAATTCGAATAAATAAGCATACCATATTCCACATTCTCCAGTACTGATGGAAGCCACAGAACAAAGACAGACATGAAAGAAACACAATTAGTTTCTGGTCTTGAAAATGATCTGTTTCAGAAAAAGAACACATTTCAAAAGAGAGAATCTACCTCCTCTACAGTTTGTGCATTCCACCAGTCTTTGTAGAACTCTCGATCACCAAAACAAAGAAGCTCAGCTAGTATGTTCAACCTATATTTGTAACAATCCAGTAAAGCATAAGATGAAAGTGGAAATAACTCGGCATCATAAAAGCTTGAACTTATAATTTTCCCTAGATGTCTTTAATGAGAAACACATAAAGAAGTACATAAAGATAATCCTGAAGCAAGTTCAGACTTACCAGAGATGGAAAAAACAGTAGAACATGCAAAGCCAGACATATAAGTTCGGAACTGAAAGTTTCAAAACCCTCTCTATGGCATATAAAAGGTTACCCTTCAAAGGATGTTGTGAATTCTTAACAAGTGGGTTAATGTACTGCAAAATTACAAATTTCAGAAACTTGGCAAATTGTTGAAAGAAAACAAACGATTTAACCCAATCCCGACTTACTTGTTCAACAATAAATCCCATAACTCCTGTAAAAATGATCAACTTGATCAGTTGACGGAAAACCCAACTCTTTCGTACACATGCAGTACGAGGATAGCTCAGCTACAATGACAAGATATCATATAAAGGTAAGGAGATAAATAGATCAAATGATTTGCACAAGACTGCATCAACCAAGAAATTTATATGATAAAAATGTACAAGAAAGCAAATTGACTTAGCGATGTCATTAGAGTGTAATTAATGTTTATTACTACTAACACAAATATTTTAAGTGCAATTACCTGGTAGCATAATGTTGGTGCAACCATAAAGTATGCCAAACTTTTAAAGCTAGCTTCATATGAGCAATCTGTGCCAAGGGAATTGGGTTGGACATCTCCCTAGCATCACAAAGGGATTAACGAGTGCATGAGAAACGGACAAAAATATTTTGCAGATATGTTACAGATGTAGAAATCTATAAAAGGGGAATGATTATCAATCTCAATCTTGATTATAGTATTACTATTTTATTAACTTGGACAATCAATAAAACAATAGAGAAACATTATCTTTCTCAAAATAAACTGAAAGCATTTATGGATACCTAACCTTCTCAGTTGCTTTAGCAAGTGTTCTCATGTCATAGCTTGTATGTGCATAAGACACAAGCTTTAACCAAACTATGCAAGCAAAGAGCATCAGTGTAACCCCAGATAAAACAGCAGAATCACACCTGCATAATGGAAAATAATTTAAACTTCGGAACACTAGTGAAGATACTCAGAAAATTAATAAGCTAATAAAAAAACTACACAAATAATAATGACCGACCTAAGAATTACAAGAACTGGATACAAAATTGTGGTTGTGGTATTGAGTATATGAAGAGAGATGATAACCTGCAATATTAGACGAATTATTAGTAATTCAGAGTTTAGCGAGTAAAACTGGCATCAAACAACTTGATAAGATCATCACTAAATGCAGATTTAAAAGGCATAAAATTTCTCAGAGTAGATGGACAAGAACCACTCACCAATTCAGAAATATATTTTTTCCGGGCTAACCTCTCAACCAGAAAAGCAGCAAGTGAAAATATAGGAAGAGTAAGACTGCATCAAGGCAAAATGCAATATAGACTGTCAACGATAGATGAAATTAAACGTAATCCAAAAGATAAAAAAAGGAATCAGGAAACATTACCAGCACATAAATAGTGGCCAGTCTCGTAATGATGTCGAACTAAACCAAAAACCAGCCCTTATTAACCAACCATACTACACCCATAACCAAAAGATAAACCAAATGAGTTTTTGTCCTAAAACAACTAGTCAACAATCTACCAAAGGAATGCATACACCAACCTCATATATGTATGCACAAGCAGGCATGAATAAGATTAACGTATATTTATGGTCAATATCCATCTAAAAGTAGGAGAATTAGGGAGCAAACCTTCATTAAGTTCTCAATAATGAGTCTGCTGTTTACAGCGACGAGTACTACTATACAGAGGTTGAACAAACCAGCATGACTCTGTAAGCAAAGTAAACTAATAATTAGCCTTGATACTGTTTGAATTCATGTAACAACAACTTCCTGCTCAACAATTCCATTTCTATAGCGAAACAATTAAAATTAGGAACTTCTAATTTTCACAATATCCGAGTCGCCAATCAGGAAGTTCACGTAAATTCATGCATCCAATTCAATCTGCCATCTCTAACAAAAGACTAGCCCGGTTCTAGAAAGATAGATATGAAGAATTATAAGCGAAACGCGACAAAAACGTCAAACACAACCTGTCGGAATATTGCGTCGGAGCTGAGAGGACTCTCCTTCACTTTCCTATGAGCTGGAACCGATGCTCGATATGCGTATTTCACAGCCGATTCCTTTCCCTGTTCTTCACCATTTGGAATCCTGTGATTATTCTCCCTTTTATCACTCACCGCATTCACGGAGTCCGTAGGATCGTCAACAGTCCCAGTCCGATCCCTATCTTCCTCATCAAGCCTCCCTATCGCAGAATAATCACTAGCTGAATCTATGAGCAAGCCTTTACCGGAGTCGGGCGAAGTCAATTCCGATAAAATTTTCACATCACTGGCGGTCGGTCTTCTACGAATCGAAACGTCGAGATTTGAGTCGGCGTTAGGACTCATCGTAGTGGCCATGGTGCCAATGCTTTCAGAGGATTCCGAAATCGACATCGAAGAACCACCACCGATTCAAACGATTCAAAATTACAATAAAATATAGAGAGGTCTATGAATTTTGTATAAACTGTAGATTAAAAAGCGAATGTACAGAGAACAACTGGGAATTGTGTGGAGTGTATGCAAAGGAGAGAGAGAGAGAGAGAGAGAGAGAAGACTATTGAATGGAATAAATGAAAAGGTGAGGGGAATTTCAAGAAGTGGCGGTGAAAGTGTGAGAGTTAAAGCGGTTTTATATAAAGCTAAGCGACAAACAAAAAGGGAAATTGAGAGAAGAAGAATAGAAGATGATGTCAAAAGAAAGAAGCTGTTCTGAGTCCAAGATTCATTTGGGTTTTTCATTTTTATTTTTCGGTTTCTAAGATTTTAAAATAATTTAATTAGATTACATAAAAAAATTATATATAAAATTTTATTTTTTAATATTATTTTAAAAAATATATATTTATTCTTTTACTATGTAAATAAATAAATTTTTTAATATTATAAAAAATAAATATATAATTTTTGATGGTGTGTTGTATGCATTCATTTTGATAAGTTTATAATTCAATTAATTAGTTTTCATGTAGTAATAATATTATAAAGATTTATTAAGTTAATAAAGTAAAACATTAGAAATGATAATGGATTTATAGCATTTTATTTTTCAAATATAATGAAACACTGTATAAAAATTAAATGTTTATTAGGTTTAAGAATTAAGATATTAAAGATATTTATAGATTTTTAATATCTTATTTTTTAAATTCAACTAACATTAAAGTGGGAGTATCTCCTTTTAAAATTTTCACTTAAAAGTGTTCTTTAGAACGGAGCAAAAAATCCAATAACTCGTATTACTCGTTTAAAAATTCCAGTAACTCATATTATTCATTTCAAGATGACAAGTTCATCGTATACTTTATAGAGAAAAAAAGAGATGTCATATTCTGTAATTTATGTGCGGCCACCTTCCGAAAAATGTCGCATAAATAATTTGTGGACTTACCTATTAAGAGTGTAAAAGACTTCAAATCAAAAATTTCATCACTAATTATGCATGTAAAAGTTATCAGAAATGAATCACATCATTTAGGAGAATGATGAGACAATGGATATCTATATAAGAAGATTCAAAACAAAAAAATACAAATCTCTTAATGTCCAAACTTTATTGCTATGGAAGCTTTTCATAAGGAATCAAGAGGGGTACTAGTTTATTCATTGAGCTAACTAAAACTACTCTATGTTCCTTATAAGTAATCTATGAAGACGTCTAAAAATTTCTCAACATGGAAAGGGCACTGAAGTCGTCAAAAAGATCTTGGTCTTAATAACAAAGAGAAAGAAATGAAGTCTTTCATTGATAGATACCCAAATCCACTTCATTTTAAAATAATAGCAGTACCTATGGGAAGACTGATAACGTGGGGAAAAGCCTTATCTCTATTTAGAAGTTCATCGTTACGTGTATCTTTGGCTGATGCTGTAGAAAGGATGGAGAGAATGAAACAAGTAAGTTGGCCATAACCCATTAAAGCACCATTCTGAGATAATAATAAGTATCATGATTGTTCAAATTGTGTGCAATGGACACACAATTATATGTATTATAAACAAGTAATATAATGATAAAAAAAAGATCATTTTTGTGGAGATTATATTATTATAAATTAATTTTAAAACAAAAAAATAAATATCAATTTATTGTGTTTTAAGAAAACAAAATTAAAAGAACTAAATATAAATAACAAGTAATTAATTAACTCAAAATTATCAAGTAAGAAAATATCTAGGAATAATCTATCCTCCAATTTTTTAAGTACATAAACCACTAAAATCCTCCAATATAATTACGAATTAATTATATCATTAATTGAATCTAATCTAATATGTATTCTTCTCTAAGTAAATTATACACAATTTATTAATTAATGTAATCATACTCTCATGTCAATTAAATTGTAAATTATTCATTAACTTCATAAAGTATGGGTCACATACATAAGAATCATACATATCTACGTAGAACCTATGTATGTTATTTAATCAAGATAAACAATTAAATAATTTTCTCAAATCTATTTAATTGTATCTATAGATCAATTATGACTAAACAATTAACAGCATAAAAATTAGATTAAATAATATAATTAAATTAAAATCACAATTTGGATAAAATATTATATCATTACATATAAAAAATTGGGTTTATAAGACACATATATTAATAAATTAGCTAGATATGATTGAATTCACAATATCATATTTTTAATCAATCTTTTAAATTATAGCACCAATCTTCTATTGAATATTCACCAAATTATATCTCTTCTTGAACTTATCTTTCTCTTCTTGGCACCAAAAAAGCTAAAAATAATTGCAAAAAAAGGTTGTGTGTGGTTTATGTTGAAATTAGTAGATTAAATTAGGTTCAATTGGAATTTGGATCATCATATAAGCTTCAGATAAAAGTTTGAGATAAAAGGATAATTAAAAATCATTGTCCAATTGAATTATGACACTTGGCAAGTGATGAACACAGAGCAAATCTACGTGCAACATGTGGCAAGGCAGAACAATGTTGGTCAATACGGGCTGAATCAACGATAAATGGAACTCTACGATTTATTGATCCGAATTGCATGGTACTTTGATAGAATAAACGGACGAATCTTATAACAATGCATGTGTGGTTTCTATTGAAATCAGTGGATTAAATTAGGCTCAGATGGAATATGGACAGTTAAATCAACTTAAAAACAAAAATTGATATGAAAAAAAGGGAAATTAAAGAATGCTAGCTAATTGGATCATGACACATGACAAGTGAGGAATATGGAACGAATTGGCACATGATGCATGGCAAGGTAAAATGGTATTAGTCAATGTGGACTGAGATAGCGAAGAGGGCACTCTAATATTTATTGATCCATATTGCATGGCACTTTAATGGAACGAATAGGTGAATCTCGTGATGACGCATGGAATTTTCATTGACTTCTTGGCAAAAACTCGAAGTTAATGCTATAGCAACATATGACAACGATTGCCTTAGCTAGTACATTTGGCGTGCTCCAATTGGTTCTTATTTACTGACATGGCAACGATTGTGTCATCTGGTACACGAGGTATGCTCAAATTTGTCCTTTTCGCATACATGGCATTCACATGCCATGTTTTGATTAGTAGTCCATTAAAAAATTCATAAAAAATATATAAAAATTCTAGAAAATATATTTTTCATCTTTTTTTACTATAAAGTTTATATTTTAATATTTTTAACCCCAAAAGACTATTTATTAAATAAAATGAACAAATATTAAGCAAAAAAGTGTATTGATGACTCTACTTTCATAGAATTATCATATTGTGCCTTCCATAAGGGCACAAGTCATTGGACGAAAGATTGTAGGCACCTTTGAGATTGAGCAAATTTTATCTTATGACACTTTAGAGACTTTGTGGATAGAAATAGAGGTTCAAAAAGAGAAAGCAGGGAGGTAAATCCTCAAGGAAATTTATGCAACACAATCCTCATCAAAGGGAAGACAATATGCCCAATTAACTCTCATAAGAAGATGTGTGTGTAATCCCTACTATACACGACGATCCTACAATATCAAGCTACTCTCATGATTCAAGAAAAAAGATACGCTAGGGAAGCCAGATATACACGTCAACCCATTTATACTCTTAGATGAGAAGGACTAGTGCTTCCAATTATCTTCGAAATAAGGGAGGTTTTACCACCTTCTGATGATCCTTTGGTCATTAAGGTTAAAATTGCTCATTGTGAGATACGTATAATATTGGTGGAAAATGGTATCTTCAAATTTTTATACAGACCAACCCTACTGGTCATGGTAATAGATCCTAAAGATATTACACAATAACAAATTCCATTAATAGGTTTCAATGGCAATGTGATCGTGTCAGTTGGTAAGCTATAACTCTCAGTCTCCAAAGAAAAGGTTAATGTACTCACTAATTTTATGATGTTAAATACCACATCGCATATAACGTAATCTTGGGTCTATTGTGGGTCACAGGATGAGACCTTTCCCTTTGAATTTTCATCAACTTATCAAGTATCCCACAATGGATGAGATAAAAGAAATAAAATAAGAACAAGAGAGATCGAGAAGTTGTTACAATTTTTTCATGAAAAATGCTTCATCTTCTGGATAAAAAATCATGGAAGAAGAGAAGAATTGAGTTGGAATGGAAAACTTTTAAATAAATATTACTTATAAGCAATGTTATATTATGAATGAAAACATTTTGAATCCATCTTTTGAGTATCTACACTTATCTCACAAATAAAATAACTCGATAACCCCCAAATATGGAGTGAGGTGGCCAAATGGACCTCCACACTTGGAATACAAGTATAAGAGGTATGACGTCCATCCTAAGAAAGGGTATTGAATTCACAAAAGTGAACCCTTTTTTGGGATGCATATGCAAGGGATTGGATTCAACTTTAGCCTTCTATGTCTTCTATCTCACGAATAAAATAGCGTGATAAGCCCTAAGTACGAAATGAGGTGGCCAAATGGATCCCTCCACTTGGGATGTAGGTATAATAGGTGTGACACTCATCCTAAAAAAAGGTCTTGAGTTCACAAAAGTGAAGCCCCTCTTTGGGACACACATGCAAGGGATTGGATTCAATTTCACCCTTGTATGTCTCATGTCTCATGAATAAAATAATGTGATAATCCCCAAGTATGGAGTGAGTTGGCCAAAGAGTCCTCTCGTTTGGGATACAAATATAAAAAGGCATGATACCTATCCTAAGAAAGTGTCTTGAGTTCACAAAAGTGAACCTACTCTTTGTGATGCATATACAAGGGATTAGATTCAATTTCACCCTTGTATGTCTCTTGTCTCATGAATAAAATAACATGATAATCCCCAAGTATGGAGTGAGATGGCCAAATAAACCCTTTGCTCGGGATGCTGGTATAAGAGATGTCCATCCTAAGAAAGGGTCTTGAGTTTACAAAAGTAAACCCACTCTTTGGGATGCATATGCAAGGGTTGGATTCAATTTCACCCTTATATGTCTCCTTTCTCACAAAAGATAATTTGATAACCACCAAGTATGGAATGAAGTGGCCAAATGGACCCCCCTTGGGATGTGAGTATAAGAGACATAACATCCATCTTAAGACACGGTCTTGAATTCACAAAAGTAAACCCCCTCTTTGGAATGCATATGTAAGGGTTGGATTCAATTTCACATTTTTGTGTCGCATGTCTCACAAAAAGATAATGCAATAAACCCTAAGAATAGAATGAAGTGGCCAAATAGATCCCCCCCCACTTGGTATGTAGGTATAAGAGGAATGACATACATCCTAAGAAAAAGGTCTTAAGTTTACAAAAGTGAAACCCCCTCTTTAGGATGCACATGCAATGGTTAGGTGACCAAATGAATGAGATAACCCCCAAGTATGAAGTGAGGTGGCCAAATGAATCTCCACTTGGGATACAGGTATAAGAGGCCTAACCTTATCCTAAGAAAGAATCTTGAGTTTTCAAAGGTGGACATTCTCTTTAAAAAAATTGTATATCAAGGAAATTTAACTTTGGCTTGCAAAAAAAGTACCTTATTGCATTACTAGTTAAAAAGGAAAGAGTGATGAGTTAATACAACTAGTCACAATTAGAACATATTACCTTTATAGATGGGATGCGAGCTAGTACTCTCGAAAATATGTGCTTTACAAGTATCCTTCTTCAATGCTCTTTGTTTACAGTACTCAATTAATTTACATAGATCATCCAACTTCTCTTTGTATTCATCTCGTTGAATGTTGTGTCCTGGTTAGATTATTCATCACTCTTTCAAATCTTGTTCCATAGCTTCATAAAAGGCCTTAAGTTCACAAAGCTTTTGATCCACAAATTTGAAAGCCTCACCAGAAGTCTTCATTTCTTGTTTAGAACCAATGGTAAAGGATATGGACTACGAAATACAAACAAAACAACATTATGGATGGAAATTCTAAAATAAAAAATACTAAGACAAAAGCCTACTTACATAAAGAACATGTCTTACCATAAAATACCATATAGTCCTATTTTTTTCTCTTTTGGGTTGCATATATAGTAGAGTGATTAGTTGGAACCCTAAAGTGATGATAGAGGTCATCCTACGCACCAGAGTTGATAAACATTCTGTTTGCAAATAGGCTACCCAATTCACTACTTTTATCCCGTTTAGAAAGAAGAAAGATTTCACCTATGTACAGCCTAACAAATTCCACCAATAGGAGTAGTTCACCTTGAGTTTCAAACCCTATCAATTGGTCACTTTTTACCATAATAGAGGAACCAATCTATTCCATAGTAATAGGATGGGTAAGTAGCCCACATCATTGCCTAACTCAGTGGTGGAAGTAGGGTGGATATGTAAGGCCGAATATTTTTCTAACTCCTTCATAGAAGTAAAGAGGTTGGGAGAGCTCATATTTTGTTCCACCAATGGGATGGGCAGTTAAGGTATTTGATTCACTTTTTCACTTAAGGATGATGAAATGGGGCAACCTTTATTATCTTTTCAAAAGAAGTTTAAGGTGTAAGAAAAGCACCACCCCGTTTCTACCAGATTATCAAGGTATACCTTTGAATATTCCATATGGTATAGATTATGTGGTCTAGTTTCAATCCATTACAGGCTAGTTTTTTAGCCAAGTATAAACTACTTTTTAATTATTGGACTCAAATTTTAGACTATAGACTCAAAATCAAGATTTATTAATGAGGAGATTTCAAGATTGAGGAAATCAAAACGATAGAATGCAGGATATAAATAGAGAAATATTACTAAGTACATTAAATGTAGCAATCAATAACTACAAGATAAAATTCAAGTGTTTATATAGTTCAAATGTAACATGAATTCTACTTGTACACATTTCAAAACATGTAATAGATGTACAAAGTTCATTTACAAAAGAGCCAACACATAGAAAAAGTAAAGTCCTAAAACAGAAGACTATCAATCACTTAGGTATTGACGGTGATATCATAGAAGTATAAGGTTGCACTAAAAGAAGCTTACAAAAACAAGTAAATAATACTCATTACGTGATGGCTTCTTTGATTTGTCCTTCCACATGTCCTTTCTAACTTGTCTCTTTTGAGCAAGGTAAGGGTAGTGAGGTACTGGCAGAAGGTGTTTTACTATTACTACTTTGAAAAGCTTACATCAAAGTGAAGTAGGGAATAATCAGGTCCAACTTCTCAACCTGAGTCTTTAGGCTACTTATCACGAAGCTCATCATACTACTATAAGCTTTATTACATTCCACTTTCAAAGTCTCCAACAAGTCAGATAACGAGCTTATTTTTCACCTTCAGTAAAGGTATATGGTCTCTAAGAGAGCTCGTTATAGCCTTGGATTCCTCCCCATAATGAGTTGTTGTCTTACCTTACTTGTAGGCATAATTATATTCTTTTTTCAATTTTTTAGACATATCAAGTACATTGCTCTCAAGACTCAGAATCTTGGCCTCGTTATCAACTAGGAAAGCATCTTTGTCCTCTACGAACTTCTGGTACTTTGCTATTTGTAAGAAACTCTCTTGCACCTCGCATTTGTATGCCTTGAGCAAGAGCTCGCCTTTTATAGCTAGTGCCATAACCTAATAAAAAACAAATGTTAGAAATAAGCAACATAAAATAATGGAGTATAAAATAAGGGTAAAATAACAAAGTAGAGAAAGGATATGAGTTTACCTTTAATAGAAGATCAACCATTATATCCTCGTTAGGGGCATTTTTATCCTTACAGGCTTCCCTAACTCTAACTCGTTCAACGTCACTACCAAAGTAACTGTAGAGGTCCATCATCAGCTTAGGTCACCCGAAGACGCCCTTGTCAAAATATGTTACTAAGGTGTTTAACACTATGATATCTTTCAAAATGACTTCATCAAATTCAAAGTCATCTAAATCCATGGCATGGATAGGGAGAGTTAAAGTTTCAATCAATATATTTTCTTAAAAGTCGCAAAAAGAGGTGGTAGTGTCGACGAGCTGGGGATGCTTTATTGGTCGGGTGGGGATGGAAGAGGAACTTGTATAGGCTCATCTTCTTGGGGAATTGAATCTTTAATCAGTGAAAGCAAAATGTGGGTTATCCTTAGCATAGTAGGCTCCAAGTCGTGAACACGTGACATATCAATTAGGAATTCCAAGTCCATACTTGTATGGGCCTACAAAAATAAATGAACTTAGTTGGTTTATAATCTAGATCGTTAAACTTTTGTATCCCATTATAAAAAATAACCTATGTAGTCATCGCTATACCCCTCTATACATCAAAGTTCCTAAAACTATTTGCAGTCAAGATATGTTTATAAATCTCATTATTGGTGCTTTGAAGCTTGATCGTCCTGATCTTTTCTTTACCATAAGGATCCAACTTATTGTGATTTTATGTGGCGTGGATTGGAAACTTTGCCCCATCACCCTAAATGTTTATTATGATGTAAAAATATTTTTCCTTCCAACCCAAGGCGATATTGGGGAGTTTTAAGTGTAGCTCATGCCCAACCAAAGTTGAAATATATGTCCTACCTTTATCGAGGCATTTTTCTTAAGTCAGTAGATGCATTTTATTTCCTCACCTATCAAATCCACCCTATGTTTCCTAGCAACAACAGAGAGACACAAACGAGTTTGTTATCCATTTGAGTTGAATTGGGCAAGGTTGATGTCAAAAGTATTTAGGGCACAAACTACTAATTTGGAAAATGGAAATGTGAGTCCTAATTTGAACGCTACATAATGGATTACCCATTACCTTGTAGAGTGATCATCTACTAGCAAAGATGGCGTGGGACAGACATCATCTCATTTCGGGATGAGATATTACATTTTCTCTATATTTGGGCTAGGTCGTCAACATCCAACTTGCTAGGCATCTCTTCGATTTAATGTTTATATTTGGTCTTCTGTGTAGGCTTATCCTTAGAGTCATGTGTTTTCTTTGAACATTATACCTTCGTCGTAATTATCGGAATCTTGATTATATAAATAGTGATTTGTTTAGTGATCTAGAGTAAGACTCGTTTCTCTTTTTGTTTAAGTTATATGTTCGAATCATATAAATATATTATTTAAATTATATATATATATATATGAGATAAAGATATATAGTATATATTTTATCCATTAATAATGTAAAAGAGTGGCCACTTGTTTAAGTTTATTTTATTACGTGAAATCATTATAGTCTAGTAATTATGAGAAGTTTATTGGATGCTTTAATTTTTTATTTTTTTGTATGATACCAAGTTTCATTAATAATATTAGAGTCCCGTAACTTGGGAAACAAAATCATGCCCATGACATTTTTTAAAAGAACCGTTAAATGTCTAATAGAACAATTACATGCCTAACACATGATTAGTATTTTAAGAAGCATGGTTTGTCATTTTAACAACTTCAACCGTGCATTGACGAAGAGGTGAACTAATTTTACCATTTTTTTTAATGTATACAAGCAGGCATCCATTTTCTAATCAAATTTACTTATTTATGTTTTCAATAGAATATATATTTTTTATTCAAAAAGATAAAATTCAATCCAAGCAAAGAATCTAAAAAAAAAGTAAAACAATTCAGAAAAAAAATCAACAAGAACGGGTTAGACAAAAACTAACAAATTTTCTTTACACATATGCCCAGTTTATATTAATTGGATATCTCTTTGCAATTAGTTTTGCAATTGAGTATACGAGATAACATAAGGTGGATATATATGAAAAATATTGAGTTTTTGTTAAAAAAGTGCGTTACAAAAGAAAAATATTTTAGCGATAAACGACTTTTTGGAAAAGAAAAAAAAAGCCTTGAATTTTTTGGGAAAATGTTTACTCGATAATTTTTTTTTCTTGTCGTCTTCGTCCCAATATTATCGTTGTAGAAAGCATTTTTTTTTTTTTGACAAAATTCAGTTTCATAGCAAAAGGTATTTTATTAACGACAAAAACATTTGTAGGCAAAAGTTACATTTTGTCTGTTGAAAAAATTTAAAAATTTGTTGCAAAATTTCTTTATCTGTGAAAAGTTTATAATTCATTGACAAATATTTTTAAAGGCAAAAATGTCCAAAAACAGATCATTTTATACCAAAAAATATATTTAGTTACAAATTATCTGTAAGGAAAAATATTTAGAGACAAATGATTTTGCAGGAAAAAATATTCAAGGATAATCAATTTTGTAAGGAATGAATTTTCAAAAACAATATATTTTATTGGAAATTTTTTGAAAGAATATTGCAAAAATAGAAGACAAATAGTGGTAAAAACTTTTCAATGACAAATATTTTAACTATGAAAATGTAATAGGAACAATCCAGTGTAAATCTAGATGCATGGGTTCATGAATGTTAATGTGATTTATGTTATGATTGTTTTTTGTTGGAGGGGGAAGGAGATAGAAACATTTTAGTTATTTTAATTCTCAATCTAACTGCATAATTTTATTGTATTATCATTCCTCTTATACGATGTGAATGCATAACTTTATTTATTTTTTAATAAGTGTAATATTTATTTTTAAAAAAATTTATTATTATATAATCTTTAGAAAATTTGCGTGTTGTTTCAATAAAAAAATATTTTATCACTTTGTTGTTATAATGCATTGGATAATATATAATATAAGTTTTGCATTGATATATTTTTTCATATTTGATGTGAAAAGGGTATTACATTACAACTGATAACACAAAACATGAGAATATATTACCACTTGACATTTTAATAATTTTTATTCGAAGCAAGTAATGATTTTACATTTTAAATAAGTTGATTTCTCCGTAACTTTTTTTTTTCTTTTTGTAAAAGTACTTATGGAAATATGTTTTACTTTTTTCCAACAAAGTTTTGTTGGCAAATATACAATACTTCTCCTAATGTTCTGTGACAAGCACTTAATTTTCTATAAAAATTTATGCGATAAAGACTTAATTTGTTAAGGAATTCTTATTCTACAACAAAATTTTCACCCAAAACATTTTGCGGTATACAATTTTTTATCAAACCTTTTTTAAAAAAAATACCAAATATTGTCTTCCTACGACATATATGTTTTGTTGGTATAAATTAATGTTCCTTGACAAATTTTGTCGGTAAAATTGCTCATAAATCTACTTTGACAATTTTTTCTTGAAAAATAAAAATATTCTACAATTAAAAATATTGTTTGAAAATAATTTCTACTTTTTCAACAATTTTTTGTTCGGAAAAATATAATACCAAAAATTCCAGGAAAGCGTTCTACACCAAGCACAATTTTTCTTGTTGTGATGTAGGATAATTTCTCAAGAATAATCATGATATGATATCAAATAAAATTGAAGTTTTAACAAACAAACAAAAAATAAAATAAACATTAAACACGTGCAAATTTAACTTTGATTTGACATTTTATCTGAATACATAAAGTATTTTTTCACTAAAAAATGAAAAACAAGATAAAATCTTAAATATAATACTTTGAATACTATCTGTTAATGTTAATATACTTGATATTTTTTTCATTTTAATAATAAAATATCAAGATTAATCTGTATGGACTATGTGTCAATATGATAATTATATGCAAGAATTTTGATAAAGGAAAATAAATCAAATAGAAATTAGAGGTTTATAGTGGGAGCAATGAAGGGGAAAAAATAGCAAAGAAAAGTAGAAAAGAAGAATAAATATGTAAGTGTTAATTTATTTACTATTAAAATTATGATTATGTATTAAATATAACAAATATTTGGAGACTTAACTCTAAAATAAGTGAAGTCTTGATAATAATAATTATTGATATTATTATTATTATTATTTTGTTTCCATACAATAAGAGCGCTAGTGCCTCGTAGGCTATTTCACATTTTCACCCTAACTTAGGCTAAAGAGTAAAGGCAATGGATAAGGGCATAAGGCAATCATATGTATGTTTTTATATTTTTAATTAGTAATTTTATATACACTTATCTAAGGATAGGATCCTAACAACATGCGTATTTCTAATGGTTTTAAACATAAGTATTGTTTCAAAACACGGGGACTCACGATTCATATAGCATTTACTTTATTTTGAAACGGAGATGTAGTAGGGATACTATAGAAGAGAGTTATTTGGAATATATATATATATATCCAGACTTTGTATTATATTAGGCTATTATTTCACAAGTTATTATAACTTATACAACATGTACATCATCTAATTTTAAGTTAATCACAATTATTAAAAATTATTTTGAGGAAAAATTAAATTCGGCAACTATCCAATAATACATTGTGGGTAGTATATTTAGCATACATAATAATTTGAACGTATGAAATTTTTTAATATATGAGTTACGTATGTGAAATCCATTACAAAACATGAATTGCTAGGTGGTTATTAAATTTTATTTTTTAAAAAATTGAATTTTTATGGTTAAGATTAATTTTAAAAAATTTAATCACTTCAATTTACAAAATGTATCTTACATTTTTCGTTGGTTAAAATCAACTGATAGGTACGTATAGGTTTTTTTCATTTTGTAATTAATAAATTTAACAATTTTTCTTACCAAAAATTTGCGTTTATTAGACGTAAGTAATCTCAATATTTTAGGTTATTATTTTTTTACAAATATATTTTTTATAATTTTATTTTGTATTAATTTTATATTAATAATCTTAAATAATTGTTTTAATCACGTTAACAATAAAAATTTATATGATTCATACTTATCCATTTAATAAACGAGTCAAATTTCTTCAATTTATTTATGTGTGGATCATACTTGATTAAACTAATTATTTTTTGTATCAAATTATATTATATCTAATATTAATTAAATAATAATTAACTAATACACATTATTTTTAAACCAAAAATATTTATAAAAATACTTATTAAATTCAATTAGATTTCATCTATCGTATTTACGTAACATTAACTTATTAAATAATAATAAAATATTAATTAACAAGTTAATCGATATTTTCTATTTTATATAAGTTATTTATTAAATAAAGTTATGCAAATATAATCACTCAAATTTGCATTATGTTTGGATTATATTATTAATTATTATTATTATTTGGAGAATTATTGATGTGTTTAGAGTTTTAGAAAGATGTTAGAAAGAAGACTAAAATCAGATTTTTTATGTATCTTATTAAGTATGTATAGACATAAGGGTAGGTGCTCTATTTGAAATATCAAAGTTGAACTCTTATGATAAAATTACAAAGAGTATTCAGGTTTTTATACATAGATCGTACAAGATGGATGTTATATAAGAAAACAGATAACATTCACAAGGTTGCACCTATCAGGTCCATAATGTCAAGCTCAATAACAAAAAATCAAGTCTTGTCAATCAAGTTATATGCCATAATATACCAGAGATCCTCTATCATAACTAGAATGGTTGTTTCCTTACACCAAATTACTTACATAGAGGCTATCAAATATACACACCTCATTTTCTACATTAATGAGTTTTTTTGAGGTTGTTAAGGGTGTGTACTTGTTACTTGGATGATATCAAACACTGACTCTTTTATTATTTTTAACTGTGTGAAGATAACACTTAAAACTAAATAGATTTCTTTAACTTCCATCCAAAACATAACTTCTGTGAACGTTCAACTTTCCCCATCAAAAATATCAGACCTTTATAAATAGTAAAAACTACGTACTATTTTTCACCCTAACCTTAACGTAGCATAATTTTTCATTCAAGAATCTGAGACAGTTTTTTATTCCTCAGATCACACCTTTGTATCTTCAGCCCGTTTTCATAGGACTTTGTTTGGAATTTAATTTGATTTTCTTGCAATGTGATTGTCATATTAGCCCGTGCAATTTTTTCATGTCGTTTCTCAACCTTCAATCAACTCACAATCAAATCATTTTTTAGATAATTTGTTTATTCTTCACTCATTTTTTAGAATATCTTTAGCAAATAAAGTAAAAAATAAAATGATTTCTAAGGATCCCTCGTCAGGTCGTACCAAAAGTATTATCTTAAAAATTGGAACACCTTGAGAGCTTTTTAGATATTTTGTCTGTTTATAATCAATCAAGTCATGATCAAGTTGAGCGACCTCTAGACACCACAACAGGTCGTGGAAAAGAAACATGCGACACTTTAATAAGAGAAAACGTCTTGACTCTCTCCATTTCGTCCGGCTCATGTCCATCCTCCACTTCGTTGTCACAAGTTCCAATACGTTATATTTCAATGGTTGAGTTAGTTGAGCATATATATATATAATTGAATCTCACTCATCTCGGTATTTTTTTTATTTTATTTTTTTGCTAAAACACTAATCTAGTTATCTTCCTACAATACTCTAAAGGTTTTTATGGATTGAACTAAATTCTTTTTAGAAAGAGAATGACCAAAAAAATTATAAAATTTAAACGATTTCAATATACCATCTGCTAAATCAAGAAGTGATATTATGAAAGTTTATTTCAGTGTGTTGCCCATCTCAAAATTTTATTTTATTATCGTCGGAATATCTTAGAATTTGATTGGCAGTAGACATGCATGGAAGAAAATACGTATTTTTAAAATAATATAATGTAGTATGTGGATTTTATTTTTTGGGCTTGGGGTGCGAACCTTTAATAATTGTACGAAGAAGTGATATATTTAGGCGTATTTGGCTACTGAAATAGTACTAATGATATAGTAGCCCAATGGCTTCAGCAATCTTGTGATAAAATTACTGAAGTACTGAGAAGGTTAATTGTTGATTCTAATTAGAAAAAAAAAATGTTAAAAAACATTTAAATTTATACATTTTTTGTAGAATATTTATATCATATAACATGATAAAGTTAATTTTAAAAAATAAATAATATTTATTTTTTAAATATAATTTTATCATATTTAGATATATATATATATATATATATATGTATGTATATATTTGCTTAACATTACTCATTCTTTCTTCAAAAAAAAATTAATCTTTAAAAAAATAAGTATATGGATCCCGTGAGTAATTCATTCCTTTATTTTGTATTGTGCCAACCGGATTTCTTTTACCGTATGAGCAAAGACATGCAAATTTTTTTTTATTATAAGAGAATGCTTTCTCTCTGGAATTCCCTTACCCAAGTCTTTTTGGGTTTTCTTATGTCCTAGATTTTTTTCTTCCCAAACTCTATTCACTGGTTTGTTATTTGAGATTGTATTTGCTGATTTCACTAGTTTGCGATCGCCTTTGTTTGTTTCACGATCAACTTTGTTAGTTCGTGATTTTCTTCGCGATTTTTTGGTGATCTGTTGCTCGTTCATTGGCTTGTGATTTCCTTCGTGATTTTCTAGTCCTCTGTTATGCCATTTATTAACTGATTTCGTCCCTTACTGGCCTATAATTTATTCATCGACTCATTCATTCACAGATTGGATCCTCTAGTTATTTGGTTTGCTGATTACCTTATTTACCTGGTATTCTAGTTCTTTTGGTTTCTTTGCTGATTTGTTTCATTGGTTTGTTGATTTCTTCACGTCTTCTATTGTTTTCTCTAACTTGTTTTGCAATTTAACTTGACGGAGGATATCCAGAATTGTGTTGATCTGCTTGATCTAGATGTTGGTGACCTAATTAAGTAGGAACAAGGTCCTTAATTTATGTTTTGCACTTTACTTCTCAAATATTCTCAAAAAGGTTCATGAACATTGATGCTCTCCTTTGAATTTACAGGAAAAGTTGAACTAAGGCTAGAGGTTTGGATATTGAGTAGATCAATAGTAACACATTTGTGTTTTACTTTAACTTTAAGGATGATGACGAGTTGGAGGTGGTGTTTAAGAAAACATCTTGACATTTTGACAACAACCTCGTGATTATCTAAAAATTGGATTCAGGTGTGTCTCTTTTTAATTTCTTTTTGATTTTACTCTCATTTTCATTCAAATTCATGATTTACCTATGAATTGGGGAGAGTAAGCTATTGTACGAATAACAATAGGTTTCATAGGTCCTGTGATGGAGGTGGACATTTTTTCTTTATTTAATGACCCTTTAAGGTCTATAAAAGCTTCTGTTAGGTTTGATATTTCAAAACTTATGGGCTTGGTACATCGGTTCCTAATCAGTCTATATGAATATATGGGTGGAGTTTAAGTATGACAAGTTTCAAAAGTTATGTTATTATTGTGAAAAATTAACTCACTTGGGTAGGTTTTGTGTGAATGTTGATAGTACTAATATTGCTTTCGAGTGTAAGAATGATTTTTACGGGAAGTAGTTAAGATCTGACATGGATATAAAAGTTCTAAGTCAGGTAAAAGATAAAAAATTAAGGAAGAATAATACTCAAGGATTTGTGTTTGGCTCCGGCGGTAATGTTGAGAAAAGAAGGGATAAGAAGACCTATGGTCGTGGAAAGAAAAATACCGCTTCTAATTTATTAAGAAGAAAGAAGGGTGTTGATAATTTTGAGATTTCTAAGCCTGAAAAAAAGATGAGGCAAAATGAGCAAAATGTGACTTATTTGAAGAATATTCAAGAGTGATCAACTATGCCCTTGTAGGATATGCACGTGGCTAGTAAAGAAGAGCTTGTTGAAGACAATAAAATGGAAAATGCAATTGATGACTTGACCATATAGACTTGTTTTGACTTATTGCCCATTTCTAGTGTGTCTTTACCTAGACAGCTTATCTAGTATTTCTTTCTGGTTTATTATGTTGTTTGGTTTTGATATCTGTTTATTGTAATTGGTTTCTATTAGTAAGAAGTTTTGTTTATTTTAGTAGTTCGAGCTGGATAATTTGGTAAACAATTATCGTGTTAAGTTTTTTTAGTTTTGGTTGTTGCTAGTTGTCAACTAATTAAGTGTTTTGAATAGTTCAATTCACCTTTCTATTGCTACTGAGGGAATTGGTGGAACTGCTAGTTTCCTTTTTTGTTAATGTTTTTGAGTTTTTGTAGTTAAACTTATTTTATATCATTTGTATTGTTTTTCTTTGATTTTTTCCTTTAATGAAATTCTCTATTTTGATCAAATGAAAACAGTTGGTGAGCTATTTAGGAATTAGGCATAGAGTTGAGAGCATAATTTTGGGCATTCGATATGTGATTATTATTTTTTATATTTGTTTGGCTTGAAATATATGTAAATTTGACTTTTTTTCTAACGGTATTTAGTGTGTTATAGATTTGTGACTTAAAATATAAAAAATACATCTTACAACTAAAACACTAAATAAATCAAAATTTGACTCGGATTTGCTCAATAACGAATTACCCTTGGATTAAGTCGAATGAATATAGCCTGAATAATTTTAGAGTGGAATTTAGGAAGAAAAATATTCAATACGTGAGCCTAATTGAGTGTTTTTAGAATTGGCCTTTAGATTTTATTTTATACATTAAATCTTCTATTCAGTTTTTAGCTTGATTGTCTTAATTAAGTCTAATATAATCGGACTTAAACTAGGTACAATCAATTCAAGTAACCAATGTTTTAAAAGAGTTTAGCTTAACCAAATTAATCTATATGTCTAATAAAGAATATATTTTCAAATATTAGTGGGCTCAAGCATTGTTTTATTTAATTCATTTTTCATCGTTAATCTAGTTTTTTTTTTGTTTTAAAGAATATTATTTTTAAGAAATTGATAAAAAAAATTCTAACTAATAACAATTATTCTCAAAACTCATATATTTATATCAAATCAATAAATGGATTAAAATATATTTATTTTATAAAGTCAATAAAATATCCTAAAAACTCACTAGAGTTTAGTCACTCCACATGAACAAAGCTTCAACAGTCTTACAAGTGATTTTGTCGAAGCTCTGGTGATCTTGTTTGAGGTGTTAGATATAATATGTTATATCTTCATTCTAGTTGTAATGATTTTGATAAAAATAAATACTACATATTACATCTAAATATACATATAGATATAATATTGTACATATAAATATAGATTTTTATTTATAAATTACAAAATAAAATTAATCAATTTATAAAGTTTATGTAATATGTTACGTATAAATATACATCTAGATATAACAGATATAACATGTTACAAAGAATTAAGAAGTTATATATAAAAATACAGGTAAATATTATATGTTACATACGTTACATGACAAAGATACTAAAAATCTGATTAGTTGTCGAAATTTTGATGGATGATCAATAACACTCGTCATAAATTTTGTAATATTTAATTTTATTTTTATTTTATTAAATATATATAGTAAAAAAAATTAATATTTATAGGTATAAAATTATGATATTTGAGTTAAATTTTTACTAATTTAAAAAAAACTATTAAAATAAAAATGTTATATAAAGATAATATTATCGATTATATGGCCGTTAGGTTTCAAAAACATTTCTCAGATCAGTTTGCGATAAATATTTCAGTTCTCAAACAACTTTAAGAGCAGTAAATGCCAGTCACGTGATTATTTAATTAAAATATTCCTAATAAATAAAGTTTGGGCCATTGAGTGAAATTTTATTAAAAAGAATTAAGATAATCGAAATGATAACCAATGTTGGATATTTTTATATTTAGTTTTATTAAAAATTTATAATTAAATATAAAGTATTTTAATTGTCATAAAAATGATTATTCATCTCATACATCTCAATAACACATTAAAATATTCTATATTTTTTACACATTTATATAATTATATATTATTTTTCTCATTTTTTTATTTATAAGTTAAAAAATTAATTTTTAAATTTTATTTAAATATTATAATTTCAATTTACTGTTTAGATAAAAATAGCAATAACTATATTATTTCATTCTTCAAATCAAATACTATCTAAATTATTGAGCCCGATAGGAGACAAAATCTCACGATCTTGCAAACCCATAGCGTCAAAACTGTCATAAACCCCACCATATGATGCAAAGAAATCCTGTCCATCAGATGAGAGTCTGCAAAATAGAGTAATACATCAAGCAAGGTAGATATCAAGTTGCTATTAACAATAGTGGTCCATATAAAGAAAATAAGCGGAAGTGCTTATAATCGAGTGCCTAGACCATTAAATATAAAGATAAATATTTTAATAATCATTTAACAAAAAAAATAACAATATTTTAATACAAATTATTAAAATATTATTATTTATTCTTAATTAATCTATTTTCTTAAAATTAATAACTAAAAAATACACTTTAAATAACTAAATCCTAAGAAATTTAACTAATTTTTTTTAATTTTTTTTCATATTTTAGAATGAATTTAATCATTGAAAAATACAATTATTGGATTGAAACAACCTAAATCTAATTACTTCTTAAAAATAAAGGCCCAACTTAATTAAATATAAATAGGATAAAAAATTGACTTTATTTATGTCACATGTATTGTTTCAATGTTTTAGCAAAAACAATTAATAAAAATGTATTCTTAATTCTGTTTAAATTAAAATATTTAATTCGATTATCGAATACGAATCATATTGAATTTATAAATTTTATAGTCCGATCAGATTCATATTAAAAATTTTACAATATATTTGAAATTGTATTAAAATTTTATAATCTATTGTATTCGATTCATACCGTATTATTATATTATCTTATTATTTTAACGTAAAAATAAAAATAAAAATTTATAATGATTTGATAATTATACATATATTTTTTATTATTTTGATTTTTTAGTTGTGAATATAAATAATAATATTTATTTTAAAAATATTAGTTTAAAATTTAATTTATGTATTTTATATTATATATATGATAATAATTTATAAATAAATTTTAATATTAATATGAATTTATTTGATCTGTTTAAATTTAAATTGATTTTGATTAATTATATAATCGAATCGAATTTAAATTAATAAAAAATAAATAATTTTTATATGGTATTTACTCTTCTTTTAAAGTATACCATGTAATAGGGGTGTCCATAAACCGGACCGGACCAAACCGAACGGTTTTACTAATCAAACGGTCCAGTTTGATTTATACTAATTTTAAACCGTTCGAACCGGACTAGATCGGTTTAATAATATATTAAAAATTTCACATTATTCTTCATTAAATTATAAAAAAATCGGACCAAATCGTTTTATAAATCAAACGGTTCAGTCCGGTTTTTATTTCTTAAAACCGTTTCAAACGGTCCGGTTCGAATAATATGAACGGTCCAATTTAATTAAATTTTTTATAGAAAAAACCGGACCGGACCGGACCATGGACACCACTACCATGTAATACTTTTTTGACTGTAAATTAAATCTTATTTTATAAATTCTAATTTCTACCATTTGTATCATAATTTAATAATCTTGAATTTGCATGGGAAGATTAATTTGAGGATTGTCTACCTTCTTGGACCACCCAAAAGGCACACAAGTGGTACCATACCCAATTTCTTTACAGAGAAGCACACGAAATCTCTGACAAAAATTTAAAACGATAATATGTTTTATATCGTCGGTAGTAAATCTTTACAAACTTTAATTTCGTGTTAGGTAGATATCTTATTAGACATTTTTTATCAACAGAATTAGATTTTAGACCATGTGTATTTTTTAAGGGAAAAATTTATATTTTAAAAATTATAAAAGAATAAATTGATTTTTTTTATACTGAATTTTGAAGATTATTGTAAAATATTATTAAATTTTTATTTATTATTTTTATATTATTAAATTTTATAAATATTACAAAAATATTATTAAATTTTTTTGTTGTTATATAAATATAATAAAAGTATCAACAACCTAAGTACAATTTGTAGTTAACTTTCTTTAAATAATTGAATATTTTTGTAATATTTTATAAAATTTAATAATATTAAAATAATAAAAAATCAATATTATTTTTGAAACAATTATGAAAATAATAAAATAAAATTCAATAATAATTTTATAAAAATCTTTAAAATTATGTGGTAATAAAATTTATTTAAGCTCGCCTAAATTAGAAAAAAGAAGAAAACAATTGACACTTAAAAAAAACCCACAGATGAAAAAGATCAAAACCCACTATTAGAAACCAAACACCACATCGGCTCATGCCATCGACAATTAAAACTGACGTCGTCTACTTCGCTTTTCTTCGTTTGCGCAACTAGCGACTAGAAAAGCTCCACACCTACCCTCCTTACGGCCCACATTATGTTGGAAAAAATTAATGATTATAAAGAAATAAATTCTACAAATTTAGAATAATTTTCTAAATTAAAATAACATTAAAGTTTTTAGCATATAAAATCTTCCAAAAATGAAAGTAATATTCACGTTATCCGTAGTCAACTTAAAACTTTCACTATAATAAAATGAGATTACAAACTTCATCCTTCAAGTCATTCACGTTGGATTGTATGGAGACAAACGGCCCAAAGTTATGACTTTTTTTTCTTCTTCTTCCCACCGCAAGCCTTCATTGTTGAATACCTTTTTATTTATTTTTTCTTTGTTGTTGGCCCATATGAGATGTACCAAAAAATCTCCTTTTTCACCTTATGTGGGACAGGGTTTCTCTGTACCTACAATCTCTCTACATATGACAAGTTTTTCTCTAGTCAGGATTTTTGTCATCATATCTACCCCGTTATCATTGGTATAGATTTTCTCAACTTGTAGTAGTTTATGTTCCAACACGTCACAAATCCGATGATACCTTACATCGATGTGTTTGAACCTTGAGTGAAAGGTTGGGTTCTTGCTAAGGTGAATTGCATTCTGACTATCGCAATAAAGAACATAATTTTTTTGGTTCTAATGCAATTCTTGTAGGAATTTTTCATCCATATGATCTCCTTACAACCTTCAATGATTGCAATGTACTCTACTTATGTGGTACTTAAGGCAATACACTTTTGTAATCGTGATTGCCATGAAATAGCTCTCCCTTCAAATATTATTAGGTACCCAGATATAGACTTTCTCGTATCCACGTCGTCAGCCATATCTAAATTTGTATATCCTTCTAATATAGGTTTATTATTACCAAAGCATAAACAATGACTAGAAGTTCCTCTCAGTATCCATTTAACAGCTGCCCAATGTTCCTTTCCAGGATTTGATAGAAATCGGCTCACAACACTAACAACATGTCCAATGTTTGGTCTGATGCATATCATAGCGTACATTAGACTGTCAACCGCCGATGCATAAGGCACCTTGTTCATCTCCAATTTCTCCTCCTCACTTGAGGGACACTAACCCACATAAAGCTTGAAATGGCTTGCAAGTGAACAACTAACAGGTTTAGCTTTGCTCATGTTGAATCTTTCAAGTACTTTTTCAACATACCGTTTTTGGGAAAGCCAAATCCTTTGCTTTTCCCTGTGGTAGGTAATCGGCATACCAAGAATCTGTTTGGAACGTCCTAAGTCCTTCATTGCAAAGGACTTGCTCAACTCCATCTTCAACTTGTTAATCTTATCAATATTTTGACTCATAATTAACATGTCATCAACATAAAGTAGAAGAATAATAAAATCACCATCAAAGAATTTCTTAATTAAGACACAGTGATCAGCCGTCGTTCTGTTGTATTCATTTTTCTCCATGAATGAGTCAAGCTTTTTGTACCAATGCTTTGGTGCTTGCTTCAGACCATACAAGTTTTTCTTTAGTCTGCATACCAACTTCTCTTTGCTTTTGACTTGGAAACTTTCAGGTTGCTCCATATAGATTTTCTCATCAAGATCACCATGTAAGAATGCAGTCTTTACATCAAGTTGTTCAACCTCCAAATTAAGGCTAGCTACCAAACCAAGAACAATTCGGATTCAAGACATTTTAACTACTGGTAAGAATATTTCATCGAAGTCAACGCCCTTCTCCTGCTCAAATCCTTTCATAACCAATCTTGCTTTGTAACGTGGTTGTAAGCTGCCTTCTTCGCTTTTGATTCTATACACCCACTTGTTCTTAAGAGCTTTCCTTCCCAGTGGTAGTTTCATCAAATCAAATATGTGGTTCTCATGTAGAGATTTCATTTCTTCCTGTATGGCTTTTAACCACTCAATCTTATGCTGATCAGAGATAGCTTCGCCATAACTCTCTGGTTCTCCCCTTTCAGTGAGCATCACATAATCGTTAGGAGAATATCTACGACTTGGTTTTCATACTCGAGTGGATCTCCTTGTCTGTACTTTTGATTGGACCTGTTTAGAAACTTGTTCTGGTTCTGAACTGCCAGTTGGTGGATTAACATCATCAGTATCTGGTATAACTCCCCCGTCATCAGGATTTTTTGGTAGAAGGACTAGTTCCAGATTAATTGGATTTTCATCTAAGTGTGGTTTCTCGAATTTCTCAAAATCCTTGATTGTTTGATCTTTAAGAAACACCACGTCTCTACTTCTGACAAACCTTTTGCTAATAGGATCCCAAAATCTGTAGCCAAATTATTCATGGGTATATCCCATAAAGATACACTACTTCGCGTTTCCATCCAACATGGACCGCTCATCTTTTGGAATGTGAACAAATGCTCTACGACCAAATACTTTCAATTGTTTGTAAGAAACATCTTTCCCCGTCCAAACTCTTTATGGTACATCGTAGTTTAGTGGAACTTATGGAGAAAGGTTGATTAAGTCGACTACTATCCTCATTGCCTCCCCCAAAAGAAGTTTGGTAATTTTGCATTTGAGAGCATACATCTGACTCTTTCACAAATGGTTTTGTTCATCCTCACTACGACATCATTGTGTTAAGGTGTCTTTCATACTGATTTTTATAGCCTGATGCCGAAACTTCTGTAGTACTCCTCGAATGGTCTATGATACTTACCACCATTATCTGCACGTACACACTTCAAACGTATGCCAGTTTCTCTCTCCACTTTTACATGAAATTGCTTAAAAAATTCTTGTACTTGATCTTTAGTTTTCAAAGCAAAAGTCTATACTTTTCTAGAGTGATTGTCAATAAAAGTCACAAAATAATGAGCACCTTTTAGTGACTTACAACTCATTATATAGACATCTGTGTGTATTAAATCTAAAATATTTTCCTTTCTAGATGGTATGAGACTACGAAATACAACTCTATGTTGTTTTCCCATGAAAGTTTATAAAATATGGACATGATTAACCTAGAGGGGATGAAATAGGTTATTTTTAATTTTTATCAATTTATAATTTAATAACCTAAACAAAACGGCCAGACATGCAATCGTGTGTAAGAGTAAAGTACGTAAATTATAACACACAATATTTTTAGGTGAAAACAACATAGGTCATAGCAATGACCTAAGAGGAAAACCACCGGTCCACCAGACCACCTAACTTTTCACTATGAAAATCAAATGTTCAAGTACAAACTCGATCTTATGCTACCCTCCTTAGGATACTGCCCCAATGTACTTTACTTACGAGCCTCTGCTTTTTTTTCACAGTTTCCAATAATAGCGTGAGCGATTTCTAGGCTGATGTTTCAATAAGCTTCCCGACAATCAGATACGTTCTCGAAATAACTACAAAAAGGTTAGCACAAAACATAAGTGCATGTGTGTGTTCTAGAATGGATTTAATAATAAATAATCCTAACTAGATGATTCAAAACATATGTCATTTAAATTAAATCAACTAGCAAATCCTAGACCAAAAAAATCAAATATAAGTTCAATAAAAATAGTTTCTTTAAAGATTAATAATCAAATCAAATAATTATGATATGACAAAAATAATTATTTGATCTAACAATTTAAGAACAAAAATAAAGAAGAAACCATAAGAACATAATATCATAAAATAATTAGGCTTATTAATGAATCAAATATAACCATAAATATTTGATAGATTAACTAAATAAAGAAGCCTAAAGAATTATAATATTATATTGTAAAACAAGAGAGAGAAATTAAGAATATTAGAATAATGATCTTGTATAGTTAATTGAAACAATGAGTAATGAGTTTTATTTATAGGAAAAATTAAAACTCTTAATCTTATGTAATTCATAGATATCTTTTCTATTACAAATAGAATTAATAATACTCATTAATTAAGATAACTCATGTATGATTGATAAATATCTTTTATATTACAAATAAGATTAATATTACTCATTAATTAAGATAACTCATATATAATTAATAAATACATTTTCTATTACAAATATGATTAGTATTACTCATTAATTAAGATAATTCATATATGATTGATAAATATCTTTTATATTACAAATAAGATTAATATTACTCATTAATTAAGATAACTCATATATGATTAATAAATATCTTTTTTATTACAAATAGGCTTAGTATTACTCATTAATTAAGATAACTCTTATATAAAATAGATTTTATGCTATCTTTTATGATAAGGATTTCAAATATAATTTAAAATATATCTTATTTTAGAGTATATATTATCTAATATCTTTTAGCATATTTTATTTCATATTTTAGCACTAAAAATAATGTCAGATTTATAAGCATATATTATTAAATGCATAAATGTAATCTTATGTGTCGTAGTTATCAAAGATGTACCTGAACTACAATTATCTGGAACTCGAGCATTTGTTTGGCTTTACTTGATAGACTTGATAGCAGGCCTAAAAATAAATTTACAGATAAATATTTTGTCCACGAAAATAGCCAACACTCATAGTCCTTACATCCCATAATACAATCAACATAAGTTCGTAAGGGTGTGCTTTTCATTCCTAGCAAGAGCTCCTTCTTGGAAAGAATTCTGAGTCATTTTTCACTCATGTGGTCAAGTCGTTTATGTCATAGCTCGGTTAGAACTTCTTTCCTAGTGGTATTTGCTTCTCCTATACACAATATGGCTTCTGTGAGGTAGAGCGATGTATCTTTCTTGTCTTTAGCTACTACCAATTTTCCTTTGGTGAGCTTCCACTTTCCTTCACCAAAATAATTATTATATCCATCATCATCAAACATACCGGTAGAGATCAAATTGAGGTGGATATCAGGAACATGCCTCACATCTTTTAGAATTAATTTGTATCCAAGATTAGTCTCTAGATAAATATTTTCGATGTTGACAATTTTTGATACATCATCATTTTTCATCCTCACACGTCCAAAATCACCTTGAGTATAGGCTGAGAAGAATTCCCGTCGTGAGGTGACATGATAGAAAGTGCCCGATTCAACTACCCAAGTAGTGTCTTGACATGCAAGATTGACATAATCAACATCTCGAATAATAACAACTTCTTCAGTGACATTTGTGGTGTCATTTGTTCGGGTTTTACTTCCTGATTTCTTGATTATTCCGCTTTTAACCTTCTACATTCTCGAATGAAGTGTCTGGGCTTGTCATAGTGATGATACTTCTTGTCATGCCTTAATCTAGATTTCGATTGTCCTCTTTGTTGACTTTGGTTATGGGGATTTCTACTTTTACTTCTCTCGTTCCATTCTTGCTTGCCTTGTTTCTACATGACAAGCGTTTCAATGTCAGGAGTATATCCTTCATATTTTCATCAAGACACTTTGTTTAACATTTTGTCTTTTACCGTATCCATGGTAAGCTTTCCGTGAAGAGCTGAGTTGCTAACTGACACAACTAGAGTATCCCAACTTTTTGGTAGAGAGTTCAGCATTAATAACACTTGTAGCTCATCATCTTCATAGAGTTGAGTTGATCTACAATGCCTTGGAACTCACTCATATGTTCTAATACGTTGTTTCCGTCTTTATACTTCAAATTGACTAATCGTTGCAATATATTAGCTTTATTCTGTGCGGTTTTCCTCGTATACATTTTCTCCAACTTTTGCCAAAAAATGTAAGCATCGTGTTCATTAGCAAAATTTTGAAAAAAATGCTCTTGTCGATCCATTGCCTGATTTGAGCAACACACTTTCGGTTTAGCAACAGATTTTTTCAAATTTATGCTTTTTTGACAATGAATAATACTCTCCAAATAGTACATGTGAATAGTATTCACCGACATAATAGTACGTATATGTGAATAGTACTTTTTGATAGAACAATATCATATATATGAATAGTTTGTATATGTAAACAATACTCTTGCTAAAAACCAATCAAAACTCTGATACCACTTTATTAGAAAAAAATTATGGTTATAAAGAAATAAATTGTACGAATTCAGGATAATTTCTCAAACCAAACCAAAATTTAAAAATAACAACCACGAGATCCGTAAACTACTTAAAACTTCCAATGTAATAAAATGAGATTACGAACTTTACATTTAGTTGAATCTTTCATAAAAATATTATAAATATATATCTTTAATTTATGTGTTTTAATTTCACAAATTAACTCTTTCAATTTTATTCTCTAAAAAAACTTTTAAGCTTTATATTTTCTCTTTCTTAACTTGTCTCTATATCTATATTGAGATTAAGCAAAACTTTTTTTTTTCTTCTTCCCATCCCAAGCCTATACCTTTTTTACTTTTTTTCTTTGTTGGTGACACATTCTAACATCTCCGCCGCCCCAGACCGCCCCCATTTGGCGTGGGACTTTCATCATTGTCCATCAAAGTCACAATTTACCAATCAATCTGCGCTCACCTTTTTTTCTTTTTTTCTTTTTCCTGAACTTGAGTCACACTAGAGTTCACCACGGTGGTACATCACTTTTCAGTTAATCGAGTGAAAACATTATCAAACAAAATGCTTTAACTTACATTATCAAACAAAATCCTTTAACTTACATATTTAGAAGGAAACATAATTTTACCATTTATTTAAATATAGTGGGAAGAAGGTCAAATATGGGTAACAGAAAGTTGAAAATTGAATCGCACTAGAACCTACTAGGACGGTACATCATTCATCACAAAGTTAAAACTTAAATTACGCTAAAGCTCACCACGACAGCACATCACTTGTCACTCATAACTGATAGAGTAGTTTTCGAGAAACTGAGTGAAGTTGTCCAAGTGTTTATTTTGCATTTCCAAATTACCAAAAATCTCTCGCATCTCTCTTGCCTTAGACCTCAGTGGCTCACCTTCTTTGTCCACCATGACTCGCGTAATCGACTCAGCTACCGAGTCACTCGTAAATGACCCGTCTTTCTCATCTCTCGGTATTTCCAACCCAACTCCTTTCCCAGTCATTAGCCTCGCAACCAATCCCAAATCTGAACCACCACCCGAAAACAAAATCAAAGCTTTTCCAAAAGCGAGTGCTTCAATAACCGAACTCCATCCACAATGAGTCAAAAGCCCACCAATCGCCGCGTGAGCCAATATCTTCACTTGAGGCACCCAATCTCTGCATATCAAACCACGATCTGAAACACGACTTTCAAACCCGGGTGGAATTACGTCAAAACCAGTCACGCCTTCCACAAAGGGACGATTCTTGACTACCCAGATAAAGGGCAAGCCAGATTTCTCAATCCCATTTGCTAACTCGGTCATCCATTCCCTAGTCAAACTCACTTCCGTGCCGAATGCGATGTAAAAAACAGAGTGCTCTGTTTTACTGTCGAGCCATTGTTTCAATGAAGCCCAATCTTTTGCATGTTCATTGCCTAATTCGTTGTGCTCTTGGACTAATGGTGGTAGCACACCAATTGGAAGCACTGGTATACCATAAAGCTTTTGAAGTAGACTCAGCGAGTTGGAATCAAACTCAGGACAACTCCTAACAATAACAAATTTACAACCTTGAATCACATAAGCAAAACGTTGAAAATCGGACAAGTCCGAATCCATACATTCCCAATGACTCAGTACCTCAAATAACTTCATACAAACATTAGAAGGATAATCTATCCATTTGGGTACGACAGTTGAGTCCTCTGGTTTATTACGAGAGCCGTTTAATATCTCTGATGGAGAACCAAGAAAAGCCAAAGTGGATGCTCCAAATATGCTGAAGTACACCGAATTGATACCGAGTTGAGTAGCGAGTTGTGGCAACCAATGAGAGGCAAAGTCTTGGATGATCCACTTAACATCAGAGTGTTTTAGAAACTGAGTTAGAGAATGTTGGAGTTTGTCGTATGCTTTTTTGAGGTAAGGAACTTTGTGAATTGGTAACTCGGAAGTTGACTCAGCATGTTCTGGTAAGCCATCAATTTGGAGCAGAGGAAGTTCTATAAAGTTTATAAGAGAAGACAGCGATTGAGGGATTTTCGGGAGTCGGTGGATGTTTTTAGGTGAGGAAATGAAGGAAATTCTATGACCCTTTGAAGCTAAGAACTTGGAAACCTCAAGATATGGAACTAAGTGACCATAGGCTAACCATGGAAACAATGCTATATGAAGTTTTGTTTCATTATTATTGTCCATGGTTATTAATTCAATTGCTTGTTTTGAATGCTTTCTGGGTTTAGAAGACTTTTCTCTGATCTTATCTTTATCCTCGCACATGTATATATATATATATATGACGATGAATGCAACTTTCTTCCTTTCTTTTATTTTTATTTTTAATATAAATAAATATTAAAATATTTATATAATAAATTTATTTTTATGAATTATTGGTGGACCCACACCTTTTCTTTTTCTTTTTTATTTCCTACCCAATGATGATATTTTAATCGATCATCAATTATATCTCTCTTTAACAAAATTATTCTAATAAATATTTTTTTATGAACGTTATCAAAAATCAACTACATTTTTTTTTACTTTTCCTTAATTTGTTTATACCTTATAAATATAAAAAATATCTATATAATAAATATATTTTTTATAAATAATTATTTTTATTATATTAAGTGTGATAATTTATTAAGTTAATGATTATATATTTATAATTGTGTTTTTATTTTATTTTCTAACACCAATAAATATAAAAATATTTATATAATAAATATATTTTTATGTTATTTTTTACACTAATAAATATCAAAATGTATATATAATAAATACATTTTTTATGTAATTGTTTTTATTACATTAAGGATAACAATTCATATAGTTAATAATTATCTATTTGTAAATATATATTTTAATTTTTTAACACAAATAAATACACAAAAATTCATATAATAAATATTAAAATATTTATATAATAAATACATTTTTATGAATAATTGTTTCATATAATGCAATTATTTTTATTATATTAAGTGTAATAATTATATGATTCATTATTATCCATTTAATAATTGTTTGATCAATTCACTTATAAACATATTTTATTTTTGTTAAATTAATAATTTTCATGTTGATATCATAACATATCTTATATTAATTAAAAAAAATAGAAAGTTAATATAAATTATTTTTAATTAAAAATGCTTATTAAATTAAATAAGTCATATTTATTGTTCATGTAATATCAATTCTTATATATTAAAAATATTAATTGAATAAATTTATGTTTTTATTTATATTTTACTTTTTTTACATCAATAAATATCAAAATATTTATATAATAAATTATTTTGTATTAATAGTTATTTTGTATAATGTAACTATTTCTATTACATTAAGGATTCATGGAGTTCAAAATTACTCATTTAACGAGTATTCAATTAATTCACTCATAAATATATAATATTTTTATTGAATTAATAATTTTTATTTAGAAATTATATCATATATCATATCATTTAAAAAATATAGTCAATTAATATAAATTATTTTTTAATAAAAATATTTATTAAATTTAATAAAATATGTCTATCATTCATGATTAAGTTATTACATAGTAAAAATATTAACTTAATAAACTCATACTTTGTTATGTTATGTTTAACTTATGTATTAAACACATTTATGAGATTATTATCAATATCATTATAAATCATTTATATTTATATATATTTTTTGTATTTTCTTGTTTATAAAATAGTTATTATCGTATATTTATTCATTACTAAAATAATAATTTAATTATTTATTTATTTTAAAGTTATTTACGCAATCAACTTTATAAATCATTTTAAGATCAATTTTTTAATTATAATATAATTAACTTAAAATTTTATAATTAAAAACATACTTTTTTATTTTATAAAATAATAAATAATAAATTTTTTATTCAATAATTAATATTATTATAAATTTATTAAATTTAAATTATTAGTTTTTTAATCTATATACATATAAAACTAGTTTATGGAAAAAAGAAAAAAATCTCATTTTTCTCCTCGTTTAAGACAAATTTATACGAGAGTTATGTTTATAGATGTTGGGAAGAATTTTTCATGTAATACAAAGTTAAGAAAGGTGAAATAAATGTGTAACATGAGATTCGTTTTGTGGGATTCACGTAGATATTCCTTAAAAATGGTAAATCTTGATGTTTGAGATTGTTTTCTCGCGCTCATGTAAGAGATATCTCTGCAGGCCCTAGTTTGTGACTAGTTAATTGATTTCTTTCACCATTCTTAAACTTAAAACATTGATCTAACTCTTTAAGTATTTCAGGTTTTTACATACTGATACAAGTTGTACTATGAATTAGAGTCTAATACAAGCTGTACTATGAATTAGAGCCTACATAGATATCTATTTTCATACGTGAGAAAACAATCTCAAACAATTATCATACACATTAAATAATATATAATATATTAAATATTAAATTATGAAAATAAAATATTAAAATAGTTATAAAATTATTTATAACATGTGATGCATGATTTTAAGTTCGATATTTTATAGGTACTTAAGTTAATATATTAGTATTTTTTATGTCTCATATTATCAAAATATTTTATTTTAGTGTATTAAGTCAAGTATTGGTATATTTTTTGTCAAATTGGATAAGAGTGTTTGCCAAAGTTTAAGAAAAAATCAATAAAAAATAATATTTTAATGACTAAAAGATGTACTAATAATTAAAATAAAATATTTGAATAACATATGTACAAAAAAAACTAATACATTAATTATTATATTGAAAGTCATATAACAATAACTATAATAATTTAAATTTATTAATATGTATTTAAAAAATTTAATAAAATGCATAGAAATTTAGAATAAAAAATCATAACATTAATTTTTTTGTCTAGTAAGAAATGTAATCATAACTATTTTTTATTTAAATTTTCATAAATACATTTGTTTAATTTGTACTTTTATCAAAAAGATAAAAAAATATTATATAAAATGATTAAAATATATATTAATATTTAAATTAAGATAATAAAATACAAACATTCAGCAAAAGATAGATATATATATATATTTGTCCTCATCATCACATTCATTGAGATAAGAAAAAATCCAGCGTGCAGAGACTAAGTTTGAAGAAAATATTCAGGAGGTAAAATTAATTCGCAGACAGAATTTATTTTATATAAAAATTAAAATTAATTAAATTTTATATTATATAAAAATTAATGATAAATAAAATTATATTTATATAATATATAAGTATAAAATATTTTTTAAAATATAAAAGATTATATTTATTGTTAAATTTTTATTTACTTATATATAATAATAATATTTTTATTGTAATAATAGGATATAAATATTAATTTTTTTATAGATATTGTGTTTATAGATTATTTTTTTAAAATTATATATCATACTTTAATAAATATATAATTTTTTTTTTTATAAAATTGGTTACAATTAAAATCTAACTAATCATAAATAATATATTATATATTTTAAGGTGAGTGCATAAATGCCCCTTATATTATGAGTTAGAACCTTATATTATAAAAAAAAATCATTTAGTCTTTCACATTTTGTAAAAGTTACCAAAAAATACAAAATTTTAAAATTTATCCAATATTTTAATAATATTATGATAAAAATTAACTATTTATCCAATATTTTAATAATATTATAAAAAAAATAAATGTGTCATATTTTTAATCAATAAAATAAATTATTAAAAATATATATTATTTTAATCAAAATTTAATAAAAAAATATTTTTTGTTATTTTTGGTATTGTAACTTTAACTATAAACATCAACCGGCCATGCTTTTTAGAATGTCTTTTATTTTTTAGAGTAACAATTTTTTTTCTTTATTTTCAAACTATTTTTTATTATTACTTTTCAATAGAAAATAACTATTTTATTTTTAATTTTTTTATATTATCTTCAAAAACTTAAAACAAATATTTGAAACTAATTTTTAATTATTCATCAATTTTTTCACTTAAATTTCTCAATTATATAATCAAAATTTCAAGTTTTTTTTTATTTGAAATCTTAATGATTTTTTATTAGTCACATGAGTAAGTATTTATACTCTTTTTTGTTCTAAAATAATTTTTTTTATTGTTTTCGTATAAGTATTGACAATTTATATAAACATAAAATTACACGGGTGAAGCCAAAATTATCATAATTTATCTCATTAAGTTTTACAATCTCATTACTTAATCTCAGGAGATATTTGCAAGATTATTTCTTAATGTACAAGTAGTTTGATACGGTATCTTTTAAGTTGTTTTGCTCACTCAATCACTTCCTATTAAATTAAATCTATATTCGATTTAAACTAGAACTTTTTATTTATAAATATTTATAGAATTTTGTTATAATTTTTAAATTGTATTTGTATTTAAATTTTTTACTTAAAATAAAAAATAAAAAAAATGAGGGAGAAAGAATCGAATCCAGTATCTTGCATTTGTTAGACAACTCTATTCTTTCTTATTAGGAGGGAATAACCTATTAAAATTATTTGTTTTTAATCAATTTAAATCCAATTTTATCTGAATAGATTTGAAATTTTTTAATCTCAATCTAATCCGATAATATAATTAATTTGAATCATAATATATTAAATTTTTTAAATCAAATAAAATCAGATTAATATTAAAATTTATTTATGAATTATTGTTATATATAAAACATTAAATACATAAATTTAATTTTTAAATTGATATTTTTTTACAAATATTATTATTTATAGTTACAATTAAAAAATTAAATTATTATAAATATTTATATTTATTTTTAAGTTAAAATAATAATATAATATAATTATAATAGGTATAATATTTAAATATATTATATTATAAAATAAAATTTATATTTATTTATAATTTAATAATAATGTAATTTAAATAGGATATAATTTATTAATTTTAATCTGATTTAAATTGAATTGAATTGAATTTAATTAGATTATTTAACTATCCTTTTCACAATTCAAACAAGGAAGTACTAGCACCTTTTTCTTTGTTTACATCATAAGTACAAATGTACAACCAGTTAAACACACTTAAACAACGAAACTTCTACATAACCTTCCTTTTTACTGATGTTTATTTTATTTTCAACCCACATTCCAAAATCTTCATAACCGCGTAAGAACTCTCACCGAGGATTCTAATCCCATCAAAGTAAAGTCACCCTCACCGCGTTCACATCTACAATACACACGCTTCTTCTTCTTCGTTAACCCCAATAATGATTTCGTATATATGCTCCTGCCCAGTTCAAATGTTTTTCATCACCAATTTCAAAACCAATTTTGTACTATTTGTACTCATATTATTTCAAAACCCTTTTGTACAGTTTTACACCAACTTTGTTTCATGTAAATTAGCTCTCTCCCATTTCTCAATCAAGACGATTTTACTCCCTTCTACAACTTGTTCTAGGAAATGGAGGATTTAAATTTCAACACTGAATCCAAAAAGCGGCGATTATTTGATGAAGAAGAAGACAATATAATTGATAAGGATGAGTTAAAGAATAACGCTTTCGATATACTTACTTCACTGACAATGTTTGACGAGGAAGAGAAGCGAGAAGATGAACAACGGGTCGTTGAGTCTCAGCTAGATAAACCGCTATTTGAGATTGATTGCAAGAAACATACTCAATCTATGAATGACTGCACTGTCCATTCAAAAAACCATTTCTCTGAATTAGAAAAGTCAGAACATTCCAGAACCAAACGGACTCGTCGCTCAGCTTCTACTGTGGTTCCAACCGTTGGGTTGGGTATGGCCAACAATGGGTCGGATAATTTGGTCCAATCCGGTTCAGGGTATGTGCCAGTGGGTCATCGTCGCCGGTTATGGGTCAAGGATCGTTCTAGAGATTGGTGGGACAAGTACAATCATCCAGATATTTCAGAGGAAGGGTTTCGGAAAGCTTTTCGTATGAGTAAAGCCACGTTTGATATGATCTGTGAAGAGCTTGATTCAGCTGTGACGAAGAAAAACACAATGTTACGTGACGCAATTCCTGTTCGTCAACGCGTTGCTGTATGTATATGGAGGTTGGCTACAGGGGAATCTCTTCGTTTAGTCTCAAAGCGATTTGGATTAGGAATTTCTACATGTCATAAGCTTGTTTTGGAGGTTTCTTCTGCAATTAAGACAGTTCTAATGCCCAAGTTACTTCGATGGCCAGATGAGCAGAAAATGAAGATGATTAAGGAAGAATTCGAATCCAAATATGGGATTCCAAACGTTGGTGGGTCAATGTACACAACCCATATCCCAATTGTAGCGCCTAAGAGTAGTGTGCCTGCATACTTCAACCAGAAGCATACAGAGAGGAACGGAAAGACCTCATACTCTATTACAGTTCAAGGTGTTGTTGATCCTAAAGGTGTGTTTACTGATGTTTGTATTGGTTGGCCTGGTTCAATGTCAGATGACAAAGTGTTAGAGAAGTCTGCTTTGTATCAGAGAGCTAATAGAGGGATTTTGAAGGATTTTTGCATTGTTGGGAACTCTGGGTACCCTCTTATGGATTGGGTTTTGGTTCCTTACACTCAGCAGAATTTCACTTGGACACAACATGCTTTCAATGGGAAAGTTGGAGATATTCAAAAGTTTGCTAAAGAGGCCTTTGCTAGACTAAAAGGAAGATGGTTTTGCTTACAGAAAAGAACTGAGATCAAACTACAGGACTTGCCTGTGGTTCTTGGGGCTTGTTGTGTTTTACACAATATTTGTGAAATGAGGAATGAAGAAATCTACCCAGAGTTGAAGTTTGAAATTTTTGACGATGAAATGATACCTGAGAATAGTATAAGGTCGCTTAGTGCTGGACAAGCTAGGGATCACATTGCTCATAACTTGTTGCACCATGGCCTTGCAGGCACTGCTTTTCTTTAGTCGTTCATTGTTGTAGTTCACTAATATACTTTTTTTGTACTTTGAACTTAAAGTAATTTTTTTGCTAAGAACTTAAGTAATTCTTTTGGCTGTAGATTGTTATACTCATCATATAGAAATAAAAAGGAATGAAATGAATTGATCATATTTCCTTTTGGGTTGCTTGGCTATTTATTTTTGAGGAATACTAGATATTACAATTTTTGCTCTATTATTGTAGCGTGAATAGATAGATCACTAAATTAACATGATATCTCATAACTTTTGTTTGGACTCATTGTTATGCCATACTTTTCTTTATTTTATTCCCAACTAGGCAGTTCCATGAATGTTCCACACAGTGATCTGCTAACCATTAGAGCAATCTGCGAAACTTGATTGGTCCTGTTTGATGGTCCACCTCACGTACCATAACGAACGTACGAACAATTTTGATCGTTGATCTAGACAGTCATTAGAAGTGCATATTATAGATGACATGTTGCTCCTCACTTGAAAATTGCTCCATGAGTCCCAGTAGTACAATTGTTGGAGTCTGTCTGAAAACTATCTATCCTAGAACCACGTAAAATTTATAAACCTGAGGTCAATGGTGAACCTGATACCCAAAATTTATAAAATTAAATGACATAAGATGTTAAATATGTATGTCGAGTAATTATCTGTTGGAATGTATAAATGCATTATTGGTCAATCTCCCAATAGTTTAAACTTTTAAGAAAATTGATTACTTACAATTTAACATGATAAGTATAAGGATACGAGATTGTGTTCAAACCCTGCTATCCCATAATATAGATCCCACACACTTGAGGAGACTGTTAGGATGATATAAATGTAATGTTGGTCGATCTCCTTTCAGCTCAAGCTTTCAAGATTATCCGTGACCAACACATTGTATGATGACAATGGAGCAAGTGATGACTAACAATTTTCTTACATAATCAGTGGCAGAAAAACTGTTAGTGCTTTTTTTCTTTTGACATTTGCATCAATGCTGTTTTGTCAGTTTTGTTCTTTGTGATATTGCTAATTAAAGAACGTATACACAAAGCCTGTGATAGGCAAGTGAACATGTTGGTTTCAGGAAAAGAAAAAAAGGTGATGTGTTTGTATCAGAACATCAATATCCTTGACAATTCTGTTTCTAGTCAGCTCATGATCTCTATATGATGTCATTTCCAAATTATGTGGGTGTTGTAGATCATGTTTAAAGAACGTATACACAAAGCCTGTGATAGGCAAGTGAACATGTTGGTTTCAGGAAAAGAAAAAAAGGTGATGTGTTTGTATCAGAACATCAATATCCTTGACAATTCTGTTTCTAGTCAGCTCATGATCTCTATATGATGTCATTTCCAAATTATGTGGGTGTTGTAGATCATGTTTCTATCAGATTTATGCCTTTTCTTACCAGGCTCCTTATATATTTCTCTGTGACATAGGTGGAAACACAATAACCAACCAGAACTGGATCTGGATCCATGAGGAAGGTATCAATTATCTATTAAAAGGCACTTAGATCTTGCTGTTTTATGTTCATAGACCTTATGTTATGCTGAAGAAGCTAGCGACCATAACTTCTATATGTTCATATACTAAACCAGATAAGCTTAAGTATATTTTTGTCGTTAGTCAAAGTTTCTTTCTAGTTTCTTGTAAGTCAGAATTTGTCAGAGTTTATGGATGCTGGAGTTAATGGAACTGGACTAATATATGTAATTGTGAATTTGAATGATTTACTATGTATTATAGAGACACGAGAATCTGTTTCATTTACCAAATTTTTCTCAATATCTACCAAATCGTCCTATAACATTCTTTTTTGGCAGACGTTGTTGACTCATAAAGACCTTAATTTTGTTGGGTACACAGGCTGTCAAAGGATTACTTCGGGGTATATTTTTCTCTACATCTTAATATGTTATCATCTGTAGTTCATATAGTGATCTGATAATAAAACTCACCATTTGTCTGTTTTAAGTCACAGGTTCGAATCACATCAAGTACAATTTGTTAAAAAAAATGGTTATAATCCAACTTGTTTTATGATTCAATAAAAATGCTTCAAGCAAAAGGTTTATTTGGGTTCGTAATTCTGCACTGTCATTGGCCTGAATGTCCAGCTTACCTCCAGTTCAGCCTCAAAATATCTGAGTTTTTTTAAAGGTTGAGTGAAAAATGCCCCAAAAGTGTTTATATAATTCATGTATGGTATGTACATAACTCATAAACCCCCTACATTACCAAAACCATGATTTTGCTATATTTTCCACTAAATCTTCAAAATCGACAATTTAAGGGCCTCAAAATACATTACTGACCTCAAATGAGAAATTTCTCTTGATTTTCCAAATGTGTTTCGAAGATCGTATTCTAAAATAGCAAGTGAACAGGATAGGAAAAGAAAAGCACAGCATGCAGATAATTAGATGCTTTATTTGATGCAGATTAATGATTTACATTTTCATGTCTCTTATTTGTGTTTCACAGCACTTAGAGTCTCGTCTAATGTGCAAACTTTGTCAATCTATGCAGATGCAAGGAGGTACATATCTACAAAAAATGGAGCAACTGACTCTTATAATCTTGTAACAGTATAGATTATCTACCATAACACATCATTAAGTGCCTTCTGTTTGTAATATGTTGTTTGAGATTTCTAAAGTTTGGTGTTCCTATGCAGGTGATACTGCATTCGATTACTCTGCTAAAGACATTAAACCGGACAACGGTGATGAGGATACGTCAATTGAACTTTTGCCTGACTCATTAGAACATACAAAAGCTCCATTTTGTAGCAGATGAACTAAGCCATCTAATGACTTTGTTGGATAGATAAGCCTGCTAATTTTTTGGTCGGGTTTCTCTAAAACGGCATTATCGATGGTGTTGACTTGTTACAACATGCAGACTTGCAAGTGTAGAGCTATATTGAAGAATCAACCTTGAATTTAGGATGATGATCTATCAAATGGATGAACAAAAAATGAGTTGAAATATTTTAGGACAAAAAATGCACTGTATAATTGCAGGAACAAAACTTTTGTAATGGTTGTGAAGTTCATAGGATCGTTCCTGATATTTTGGTGGAAAAATATAAGGAAAAAATGATAATTCAAAAAATAAAATCATATAAATCTGTATTGCACAACATAAGCATTTGGTAATCAAATTAAAATTGAAATGCAAACGTAGGGTTTGCGAAAGACAAAGCAGTATCTAAAGTAGTGGTTATAATTGAAGACTATTAACATAAATTTTGGATGAGATCTTTTTTTTTTGCTAAGAAAAAAGAAAAAAATTACTATTTAATGTTTAAATTAGTATTTAGATGAGACTTGTTAATGGTTAAATTAGTATTTAATATTTATCCGATGAAACTTAACAATGAAAAAATTCAAATGAATTATTTTTTAATTAACTATTTCAATATGATAATAAACCATGAATGACCCTTTTAATGGGTCAACAAGAAACACATAATTTTCAGCCCCATTATTCATGTGAATACCATTTAATATTGTTTTATATGGATAAAGTTAATTTTGTTTGCTTTATATGAATAAAGTTAATTTTGTGTAATAATCAAACATTTACTTAAGCTCCATCAAGAACTAGTCAATCTTTGTCAATATTCAATCATTCTTTTTTAACCTTAATCAATCAACATGTTAAAATTTAGAAAGAAAAAACAAATTTCATGTTGTAGTTTAGAAAAACACAAATTTTAACTACTAAATTATAATATTTTAAAAAAAAATTGAAGTAAAATTAATAACATATTCAAATTTTCAAGGAGAGTTGACGATGAAAATATTACTCTTTTATAATTTATTTATGTTTATATTATATACGAAGTGTAAATCACATTTAAAATAATTTTAGAGAAAAAAAATATTATTATATTTAAAACAATGACATGTTATTTTTAATATTTTATTTTGAATTTTGAATTTTTAAGTTATTTCTAATGGATACATTATCCTTTAAAATAAGTATACAAGCATTAAAAACACTTCCATAATTAAGAATTATCATATATATTTTTCAATATATAGGAGTTTTTAGGATAATAAATATCTAATTAACTCAAAAGCTTAAAGTAGATTTTTATTTGTTTTTAATTTATCATCTATATATGAAAAAAAAAATAACAAATCACGTCTTTAAGTAGTTTTTCCTAAATTTCATTACGTTCCAATATTTAATATATATATTACAAGATAATTTATTAATACTTTCTCACATTTAAAAAAAAATTATGAACTCTTCAATTTTTTTTTTTTTGACATTGTGTCATATTGAATGGTCATGTAAATATAACCCATTAAACTTCTATTAAAAAAAATGCCCATTATTATTTTTTCCTGGTGAAACGGCGTCGGTTGCCATCATCCATTAGTACAGTGTTATTATTGTTGTTGTGTTTTTTTTTTCCCCTCAGATCCATGACATTATACTTACAGTGTCTTAAATACAAGAGATTGGACTTTAGAAGCAGAAACGACGCCGTATTTCTGAAATCACAATCGCATTCCAATTTCCCATGTCGTTCGAAGAAAGCCCGGAAGTGCCCAAACTCACAGCGACTTAATCTCCTCGGCGTCCCTTAAAAAAACAAAAAAATCTTGAAATACAATCAATCATCGACATCCAGTCCCTGATCGGGGATCAGTCTTGATTGTTTTGGATCCAAGAAAGTTAGCGACCCATCGTTAGCTGTTTTTTCTTTCAACTCATTTGTTTCAATTAAGGTCAGTTTTATTTTTATTTTTTCGTTAAACAAACAGAAACAGGATTCATTAACCGATTCGTATTGTGATTGTTCTCTCGGAAACCAAATAGGAGTAACTAAGCTCTAACAAAGAGCTGATGGAGACTAGAGAGCACCAAACACGGTTACGAAGTGTAAGTATTTCACTTTTCATTTTGAAAGTTGAACTATTTTAAGTTCATATTTACCAACGTGATGTGAATGTAATCTCATTATTAAGCTTCATGAAGTACTGAAATATAAATTGTTTACCAAATCTATTTTTACGATTCATTTAACTCAATACAATATAAAAGCAATTAAATAAAGGAAAAATTGCAAGAATTTGGTGCATCACGTAGCTTTGGAGCTATTTTCAATGATTACCTTGCATCCATGTTGTCCAGTTGATGTTATTTGACTTGGTTACTTTCTGTCTCAATTAATGAACTTGATCTAATTTTGGGCGTTAACTTGGTTATTAATTACTCTTGTAATTTTATTATGTAATTGTGTCGTTTTGACTTTTGCATCGTCAACTGAAGTGTTCGTTTCCCAATCAGTTTACACTATTGCACAGTGTATTCAGTGAGCGCTCTTGTTATTAATAAATTTCAAATCTAGACACGACCAGCGGCGAATTTGTTATTTTCAAAAGTTCAGTTTGCTAGACCTTCTGCATCAGTGCATTGATCTATTGATCTTTACATAAATTTACATTTCTGATTGTAAAGTACTAATGGACCTTCTGTGAGCATCAATTTATTTATTTCCGTTTTTGGTTCTTTCGTGGCACGTTCTTTGCTCTTCATTGCATGCATGCTTGTTTAGATCTGTGTACTTGGTGGTTCCTAGAAGGATATGATTCGTTTTATATAAATATTTTGCTCAAGTAGCACCTTGATCTTTGTTTCTCAAACCTCTTCATTTACCACACCAAATTGGAGGTGGGCAGTTAATCAGGATTTTGATTTTCTCTAGGGGTTATACCAAGCCTTTGCTACTCTACTAATGGGAGGCTGGTCCTGGTTTCTCACACTTAGATGAAGATGTTAGGATCAAAAATTTACAACATTTGAAATTTTCTTGTGATTATTTTTTGGTATATTGACATTTTTTTTTTGGCTAAGTTATATTGGCTTATTTGAAATGATGATGAAGTTTTTAACAAGATGTTGGAGAATATTTTGGTCGTCGTCTTGTTGGTAGATAATGACATTGTTGTTGATTTATAAAACTGAGAGGACATAAATTATTTTTGATTTGATGTATCACAAATACCTAGTTTTCCATTTTCTGGAGTGATGCCAGCTTGGAAAAACGCATAACAATTCTATAAAATGTCATACCAAAAAGTCCTACAAGCAGAAAGTATCAACATATGCTATCAAAGAGAGAGAGAGTGTGTAAATAAACAATATAAAAAATAATACAGTAAAATTTGTCATTAGTGTTTGATTGCATGCTACGCCCTACAAAGACATTATATAAGCAGCAGCAATAGCAGGAATAGAGAGCGTTAATATTTGTCTCAAGTTATTCTAATCAATAGATAACTTTGGAGCTACTGGAATGCACTATTACCAAATTGTAAATTTGATCCTAATAAAGTTGTAGAACTAATAACTCATATAGATAATTCTAGCTGTTGGTTCTAAGGCCTTCTTATTTTTAAGTTGGATTAATTTTTTTGATGATGATTACATCTTAAATGAGGCTGCCATGCGTGTATCCTATGACGAGTCGATATTGGATGCCTTTCGAAATCTGTATGTTCCCTCTTTAGCAAACTTCTTTTCAGAAGGTGTTACAACTTGCAGATCTTTATCTTATAAATAGAAGAACGATGACATAACACAATATTGTGGAATTATAATTTATCATCATTAAATCAAGGCTTAAATTTGTGCTTATAAACTTGTTAACCTTAATGAACTTGTGGTTTATAGAATAAACCTATACTTTTGGAGTTGCAAGGTCTATATATTTCAACTTTTGGTGATGAGATTTGGACCTTAAATCCACTTTGTGTGCATAATTTCTGTTCAGAGCAGAAGGTCGTAAAAGTTTAGGTACTTGCTTATCTAATATAATTCTTTTTTTATCTTTTATCCACCTGTTTCAGGTTCACTACTCATTCACCTATTATACTTGAAGGCTTTGGACTGTATGTGTTGTTGTTCTCCATCTTTGTCATGCACCCCTGTTTTTTCTGGGTTGATGATGCAAAGTATGTCTGGAAACTAATGCAATGGCATCATCTAGCAAGTTTGATCTCTCATCTGGTAGCCCAGATAGACCATTATATGCCAGTGGGCAGCGTGGATCCTACATAGCTTCTCCATTGGATAGATCAAGTAGCTTCCGTGGGAGCATGGAGAATCCAATTATCTCTTCTCTTCCAAACATGTCAAGAAGCAATTCTACAACACCACAAGGAGATTTGATGAGCTTCTTTCAGTGCTTGCGTTTTGATCTAAAATCGATGGTTGGAGATCATAAGTCAAATCGTCTGGTTGACTTTAGACGACACTTGACTGTTGCTCTTGGCATTTCATCAGAAGAATCTCCATCTGGTTCTGCAAAAGGCAAGCTGCTAACATCTCCTTCACCAGAGGAAATCAAACATGTCAGGGCTGCTCTGCGTGATAGCTCTATCAAGGCCAGGTAGTTTTTGCATGTTTTACATTTTAGCTTGGGGTTGTGACTAGCTCACATAATTAAATAATTCAACAGGGAACGTGTAAAGATTTTCAATGAAGCCTTGTCTGTGTTCAACAAGTTTTTCTCAAGTGTGCCATCTAAAAAAAGATCTCGATTAGAAGGTTTTTCAAGTGAGCGGTCTGCTGCTGTCTTGTCAAGTGATCGTTTAGGCATAGGACCTAGCAAAGGTAAGGTTGTAGTTCAAAGCCATACAACTCCCGGTGGTTTTGAACTTGAGCAGCAAAAGTTAGAGGAGAGGCCAAAGAATGCTATTCCAAACAAACGCACTCGAACTTCAATGGTAGATGTTAGGGTATGTATCTTGTGCATGCGGTCATATGTTTCATTTAATGACCCTTTGCTGTGATTTTGATTGTTGTTTGTGTTGCTTCTTCTGTTTCTTACTGCATTTTAAACATCACCGCATGCTCAGCTGGCCACTGGCTTTACATTTTGTGTGGTTGTGCTGCTTGTACTCTCCAAATTTCCAGATTGTATTTACAATTAATTTTTTTTATCTTCTGATGTTGATTTTATAAAATGATCCTTAACACTGCTAAAGGTCTTTTATCTGTACGAGTATTAATGGATTTCTTTATAGGCAGAAATATCATCGTAGGTTTTCTTTAGCATTTATTTTTTTCTTGAGAATCCATTGTGTGAGCTTTCGGTGCCAAATTGTTTGTTATGCCCTTTAAGTTTGTCTATGCTTGCCTTCTTAACATTCTCATTCCTTTAAAAAGACTGACATGGATTTCAATAAATTTAGATGGATATGCGAGCTAATTCTCTTGTTAGACCATCTGGAGCTGCAGATAGGGATAGAGAAATGCTGAGGCTCTCAAACAGTGGTGCAGTTCAGGCTGAGGATCGGGCTTTATCAGTTGGAGTTGATGGCTGGGAAAAGTTAAAAATGAAGAAAAAACGTTCTGGAATAAAGCCAGATGTTTCTTTAAACAATGTGCCAACTAAACCAGTTGATAGCTGCAGGGAAACTAAACAGGGAATGCAGCAAAGACCTGGGACCGATGCCCGTTCAAGGTTAAATAATGACTCTCATGGTTTCAGGTGCAGTCCCATAGTTCTTAATTTTATGTGGGTGTCAGTAATGAGAGAGCCATTTTCGGAAGTAGCATCTTAATACACATTAAGAGTTTCTATGGACAGAAAAATGGAAAATAGTATTTGATTAGTAATGAAACTCATCCTTGAAATTTTTTAAAAGAATAGTGGACCCCCACGTCAGGCCCAAGAAGGAACACGTTTTTGCATCCAATCCAGAAATCTTTTCCTTCTTGTGTTGTGTACTTTATTTGCAAAGGTTGCCAAGTTCTTTTAGGGAGTGGCAGTAACAATTTCTATCTAAAGGTGATAAAAATATTTGTTTGTATAGGATTGGAGTAGCTGCTGGGGCCGGTAAGTCTGATGGAATTTCACTGCAGACAGGTTTAGTTGCTCGCTCATCCATTCCCAGGACTGATCCAGACAACAATATCCCTTTAAATGATAAGAGAGACCGTCCAATTGGTTCAGATAAAGAAAGGGCGAACCATAGAGCTGTAAATAAGTATGCATAATTTCATAAGCTTTTGGTACAAGAGTGAGCTTAATTTATCTTGTGGAGTGATGTGTTGATTGACTTGTGTTTTGCTTATTTTCTCCTATTACAGGGCAAACATTTCTTATGATATAAATTCATCTAGTCCTACTTCAAACACCAAGGTGAATGCAGCAGTTCGTGCCCCTCGGTCTGGTTCAGGGACTGCTCCTAAGTTGTCCCCCGTTGTCTACAGAGCAAGTGTTTCTAATGATTGGGATATTTCCTCATGTACAAACAAGCCCCCTGCTGCTGCTACTGGTGGTGGAGCTAATAACCGCAAACGCATGGCATCAACCCGATCTTCATCACCCCCTGTTGCCCACTGGACTGGTCAGAGGCCACAAAAAATCTCCCGTCCTGCTAGGCGATCAAATTTTGTTCCTATTGTTTCAAATAACGACGAAAGTCCTGCATTGGATAGTGCATCTGATGCTATTGGTAATGAAACTGGATTAGGATTTGCAAAACACTTGCTGGGAAGTTCTCCTCAGCAAGTTAAATTAAAAGGCGAACCTCCATCTTCAGCTGCCTTATCTGATAGCGAAGAATCAGGGGCTGCTGAAATAAAATCCAGAAGCAAAGACAAGAAGCCTGATGATGAGGAAGAGAAATCTGGACAGAATGTTCAAAAGGTCTCCACTTTGGGTTTTCCTCCAAGAAAGAATAAGCTGGTTGCAGGTGAGGACATTGGAGATGGTGTTCGAAGGCAAGGGAGAACTGGACGGGGGTTTCCTTCCAGTAGGTCTTTGATGCCAATGACAGTAGAGAAAATTGGCACTGCAAAACAGCTCAGAAGTGCCAGGGTTGGACACGACAAGACAGAAAGGTTTGACTCTTTATACATGCCCATTTTTGACTATCTGATAGATGTCATTCAATTGTCTTGAAATTGTTGGTTCCTAAGAGTGAGGTCCTGTAGCGAATTGAAAATTTGTTTTCCAGCAGGTCAGGTCGTCCACCAACTAGAAAACTTTCTGATCGTAAGGCCTATGTGCGTCAAAAGCATGTGGTAATTAATTCAGCTGCGGATTTTCTTGGTAAGTTCTTTCATCCTTTTCATAAAATCAGCAACAATTTTTTTTATTTTCCTCTATTCATTTTGGTTTTGTTTCCTTAGTTGGATCAGATGATGGACATGAGGAGTTATTGGCTGCTGCAAATTCTGTTGTCAATACTGGTATTTAACGATAATTCACAAAGTATTTTCAGTTCAATTTTTTTTAAATGAAAATTCACTTTCTTTTTTTGTCTGTACATTTGAAAGTTTGGGTCAATAATTTGATTTTTGCTCAGCGGGTGCCATATCCAGCTCATTTTGGAGAAAGATGGAGCCATTTTTTTGTTTTATATCTGACGCAGACATTGCTTTATTAAAGCGACAGGTGAATTTCCATCTTACATTTGAAGGAAGACAACTTTTTAAGTACAAGAGGAAAAAGAGAGAAAATAACAGATATATTAATTTTTACTTTAGACATTGCTTGTACTTTGCTGTGGAGGGTGACTCATTTTATTTTTCTAAACTTGCTTGCTTTGTCTATCAGGGGAATCTTGAATCTGCATTCTTGGCAACTGATCCAGTTCCTTCAAGTGTAGATGCTCATAATGCTGTCTCTAACGGAATTAGGTTGAATGGCACTGAAACAAGTGCAACATCTCTTCCAGAAAAGTTAATACCAATTACAGGGGACAATAATGTAATTTCACTCTGTCAGAGACTTATAGCAGCAATGATTACAGAAGAGGATTATAGCAGCGGAAATGAAGAACTCAAAGTTGATGTTTATAGTCCGGAATTTGAGTTGGATGGAGAATTGGAGTCAAACAGTTTGGATCGCCAGTCACTGATTAACTTACAGTTTGCTAGGCATACTGCATCCAATGGTTACAGGATACCTATTAAGCCAGGAAATATTGAGCCTGTAGTTGATACATTGAGCATGTCAAACGATTTGATGTACTCAAACTTTAGTCATTCCCCTAATGGTATACTTCCAGAAGAAGCATTGATGGTCAGCCAGTCGTGTTCAGAATTTCATTATGCTAATATGCAGATAAATGAAAAACTTCTCCTGGAGATTCAAAGTACAGGAATCTTCCCTGAGTCAGTGGTAGGTTTAATTTTCATGGATTCTTGTGCTTCTTTTGCATTTTCTTCAATTCTTTTGGACTTTGGTATGACATTGTTTAATTTCTCCATTAGTTCAGAGTTGCCTTTTGCAGAGAGTTTTGTTTATATTAATACAAGAGAAGCTTTCTTCTTCGATGCATCTTTTTTCTGTTAGTATAAATTTTATTCTGTTGGGATGCATATTTTTTCTTTCTTCCTGTAGAATTTATTACGAGAGATATGATGTAGATAATATGGAGTATGTATTTTTACTTCATTCTTTGATTTTCTTTAATGTATATATAACACTATAAATAGGAATGAAAAATAACAGATTAGTGACCACTAAGCTAGGAATATAACAGCTGGTATCAATAATAATTACAGTTTGTTTTACACTGAATAATATAGTCTGTTCATCACTGATAAAGTAGATTTTCAGAAAAGTCTACACTCCCCCTTAAGTTGGGTAATAGATATCAATCATTCCTAACTTGCAACTCAATTCTTCGAAGATTGTTCGAGGTAATGCTTTGATAAGGATATCTGCAATTTGATGATGTGTAGATGTATATAGTAGGTCCACGATTTTTTCATCTAACTTTTCTTTAATGAAATGACGATCTATCTCTACATGTTTGGTTCGGTCATGATGAACTGGATTTTTTACAATTCTATTTGCAGCTTAATTGTCACAATGCATGTTGATTGGTTCAGGAGTTGTGAAGTCCAGTTCATTGAGTAGTTTTCTTAACCACATTCCTTCGCAAATCCCATGAGCCATAGCTCTAAATTCAGCTTCTGCACTGCTTCGAGTGATTGCTGACTGTTTCTTATTTCGCCAAGTTACAAGATTTCCCCATATGAATGTATAATACCCAGTGGTAGATCTGCGATCCACTATAGCATCTGCTCAGTCAGCATCTGCAAAGACTTCAATTTTTCTTTGGGGATTCTTACTGAAGTATAATCCTTTACCTGGTGTCATTTTGAGATACCTGAGTATACGATGGACTGCTTCCATGTGTTCTTCAGTGGGATTATTCATAAATTGACTTACAACACTTACTGAAAAACCAATATCTAGTCTAGTGTGATAGGTAAATGAGTTTTCCCACTAATCTTTGGTAACGGCCTTTGTCCACAGGTGTACTATTTTCTTTGATCCCGAGCTTTACTGTAGAATCCATCGGAGTTTCTATTGGTTTACACCCGATCATTCCAGTTTCTTTGAGAAGATCAAGTACATATTTTCTTTGAGATATAGATATGTCCTTTTTTGTTCGTGCTACTTCCATTCCTAGGAAATATTTGAGATTACCCAGATCTTTGATTTTGAATTCCTTGAGTTTATTTATCTCAATTGTAGAATTATCTGTTAGAATAATAGCATCTACGTACACAATTAGGATAACTATTCTATCATTAGAGAAGTGTTTGACGAATAGTGTGTGATCTGATTGACATTGAGTGTACCCATATCTCTTCAAAACTTTGGAGAACCTATCAAACCAGGCATGTGAAGACTGTTTCAATCAATACAATGATTTTTTAAGTTTGCAGACTCTATTGGTTAGAATAGAAGATTCAAATCCAGTAGGGATATCCATGTAGACTTCTTTTTCAAGATCACCATTAAGGAATGCATTCTTGACATCTAATTGGTAAAGAGGCCAATCCAAGTTAGATGCTAAGGAGAGAAGAACACGAATAGTGTTAAGTTTTGCTACAGGTGCAAAAGTCTCCTGATAATCAAGCCCATATGTCTGAGTGAATCCTTTAGCCATAAGGCGAGCTTTGAGTCTTTCTACACTACCGTCTGCTTTGTGTTTGATTGTAAAGATCCATTTACACCCAAAATTTTGTTTTCTCGATGGTAGTTCTGTGATCTCCCAAGTCTTGTTTTTCTCTAGGGCACTGAGTTCTTCACAAATAGCTGTCTTCCATTCAGGTATCTGAAATGCTTCATGAACAAAATTTGGAACCTCTATCTGATCAAGGTTGCTGATAAATGCCTTATACCCTGGTGAGCGATTTTTATAGGAAACAAAGTTATAGATGGGGTGGTTTGTGCATGATCTTACACCTTTCCTTATAGCAATTGGCAAATTCAAATCATTAGGAGGTAATTCAATAATATGAGGGTCAGTGGTGTTACCTTGTGAATTGTCGGAGTGACCTGTATTCGGGTTGGATTCTTGGATTGGCTCAAGATATGCTCGGTTCTCTACTCTTTCTTGAGTTGTTGTCCTTCTAGAGTAGACAAGAAGATCATTGTTCGGGACAAGGAAGTTTGGATCTGTTGGTAGAGAAGTTGAGGGTTCATTGGGATTAGTAAGAGTATTTATTTGAGATATTGATTCACTCTCTGGAAGTTGTGGGATAAGATTTGTGGGAGACTGAGTGCTTATGATATTCGAAAGCTGGTATTCATTGCCTATGTGCTCCCCCTGAATGACAGGTTTGGAATAGTACGGATATTGTTCAAAGAATGTGACATCCATTGTATTATAGAATCGTTTTGTGATAGGAGAAAAACATTTGTATCCTTTCTGGTATGATGAATACCCTAGGAATATGCATTTGATGGCTCGAGGATCAAGTTTACCACTATGATGTACATGGATATAAGCAGAACATCCGAAAATTTAAAGGGAACATGGGACATGATTTTGGTGTGTGAGTATGACTCAAGTAGAGTATTGATAGGTGTTTTAAACAAAAGGACACAAGATGATATCCTATTGATAAGATAGGTAGCTCTAAGAACAGCATCTCCCAAAAAATGTTGAGGGACATGAGTTGTGAACATGAGGGATCTAGCTACCTCGAGAAGATGCCTATTCTTTCTTTCAGCCATCCCATTTTGTTGAGGTGTGTCAACACATGAGCTTAGATGGACAATCCCTTGACTTAACAAATAATCAGTAAGGGTGAAAGTGAAGTATTCTTTAGCATTGTCAGATTTCAATACTTGGATTTTTGTTTGAAATTGGATTTGAATCATGGTATTGAAATTTTTAAAAATTTGACATGCTTCAGATTTTTCTTTCATTAGGAATAACCAAGTGATTCGAGTATGATCATCCACAAATGAAATGAACCAATGTGTCCCTGTGATGTTTTTGATTTGAGAAGGTCCCCATATATCAGTGTGAATTAATGAGAAAGGATGTGATTTTTTATGTGGAAGATGAGGATATGAAGTTCTAACATGTTTTGAAAATTGACATACTTCACACTGAAAATCTTCTGAATTTTTATTTCTAAAGGATGAAGGAAAAAGTTTATGTAAATACTTGAAATTAGGATGACCTAAGCGATAGTGATTCAACATGATTTCACCATCTTTATTGGACTTAAGATTTAACAAAGCTTTATTCTGATAAGAAACTTCGGATATAACTTGGTGGACTTGTCTTGCTGAAAGTTCTTTACTGCTGAGGAGATAGAGTCTCGAGCATTCCTTAGCACTGCCAATCATCTTCCCTGAATCCAAGTCCTGAAATTCACATAGGTTATGAACAAATTTAGCCATACAATTTTTATCACGGGTGAGTTTAGTAATTGATACAAGATTACAATCAAGTGTAGGTACAAGAATGACAGAATCTAGAATAAAAGAGTTTGAAATTTTGGCTTAACCAATTCCTGTTAATTTGTATACTGAACCGTCGGCAATTCGGACCATGTGTCCATTCTAGTAGATTTTAAGATTCATGAGAAGAGAAGCATCACCCGTCATATGGTCTGAAGCACCTGAATCAACAATCCATGGTCTCATAACCTGCTTCACACTAAGAGTATCGAGGGTGTTACGTGATTGAGCTATAGTGGCAGATGATGTGGTCAAGGATTGTCCAAATAATTTCTTGAGGAGATCAATCTGTTCCTTGCGAAACAGAGTAGATTCAGGTGATTCAATGCCTTGAGATTTGGAGGCAATTTTTCCATAACTTTTTTTGTTGATGTGCTGTGCGAATGGTGGTTTCCAATCAGTGGGCTTGCTATGAATTTTCCAGTAGGTTTCCTTAGTATGACCAGGTTTACGACAATGATCACACCAAGGTCTTCCACAATGAGGACGGTTGTCTGTATTATGAGAGTGCTGGTGGCCTCGAATGCAAGTGCAGATTCTTCTCCAGTCACGAAAATGGTAGATTGAGGACCCATCATTACTTTCTTTCGACTCTTTTCTTGACGGACTTCAGAGAAGGCTTCACGAATGCTGGGCAAAGGTTTTGTTCCGAGAATTCTACCGCGCACATCATCAAGATCTTTATGGAGCCTCAATAAAAATTTGAACACCCGTTTCCTGTTAATAATCCGTTTGTACAAGATGTTGTCTGCTGGACAGGTCCATTCGTGAACCTCAAAGAGATCTAATTGCTGCCAACATCGAGTGAGAGAGTTAAAGTATTGTGTAACTGACAACTCTTCTTGACGAAGATCATGGAGGATGCTCTCGATCTCAAATAGTTCGGACATATTATCAGAACTGGAATAGTGTCTTTGGCTACATCCCATATTCTTTTGGCAGTTTTGTAGAGAAGAAAATTCTCTCCAATTTCGTTTGTCATGGAATTGATCAACCAAGACATCACCATATTGTTTTCAGATTTTCATGTTCTGTATTGTAGATCGTCTTTGTTTGGAGTTGCGGCATCGCCAGTAAGGTAATCATCTTTCATTTTGCCGCATATAAACATAATGACGGATTGGGACCACTGAAGATAATTGTGTCCATTTAATTTGTGACTGGTGATGGGCATAAGACTGTTGTTCGTAGAACCAATAATTATAGGTTTTCTCGTGGCCATTTATTTCAATTGTAGATTATACGTGGACTGAAATTTGTGGGTTGTTTTTTTTAGATAATCTATTGGACCAGGTCGGGTGGGTAGGGTTTTACCTGGTCGGGTTGAGATATATTACAAAAGCATCTTACGGGTATTGGAAACAAAAAAAAAACAGAATGCAACTGTGAGATTGGCTTGTGGGACTGAAGCAGACGACGATGATGACTGGCGATGATGACGATGACTGAGATGGCTCACTGCACCACTGAGATGAAGACAGAAATGATGGTGAGACTTACTGGCTTGCGGGACTGAAGCAGACGACGATGATGATCGGCGACGACGAGGATGATTGGCGATGATGACGATGACTGAGATGACTCACCGCACCACTGAGATGAAGACATAAATGATGGCTACTGGCGATGATGACTGGTCTGATGGTGTCGATAATGACAGAAATCAGACGTATTCAGTAATGGGAAGAAAAAAAAATCAGTCTCCTGAGAACTATTTATTTCGGGGAGAAAAAAAAAATTCTTCCTCGGATAGAATTGGTATAACACAAAATTGGATTTCAGAAATGCTCTGATACCACGTAGAATTTATTATGAGAGAGATGATGGAGATAATATGGAGTATGTATTTTTACTTCATTCTCTGATTTTCTTTAATGTATATACAATATTATAAATAGGAATGAAAAAATAACAGATTAGTGGCCACTAAGTTAGGAATATAACAGCTGGTATCAACAATAATTACAGCTTGTTTTACACTGAATAATACAGCATGTTCATCACTGATAAAGTAGATTCTCAGAAAAGTCTACACTTTCTTTGTTGAATATTTCATATTTTGATATTTACTTCCTATTATATGTTGTCATAACTTATTTTTGCTTACATCCTGTCAAGCTTGACATGACAGGGGACGAAGAAATGAGTGAGGAAATAAGTGAACTAGAGGAGAAGTATCATGTACAGGTACATTCTATAGCATAACAAAAGCCTTTGTGACAATGATTTTTTTAAAGCAGTTTTTATCTTACCCATGGGTTGAAAAGTGAGAATGAAATGAAATCGATTTTTAAAGAAGAAAGAATTTCAGAATCCATTTCGTGAACCAAACGCCACCTTATAGTTATAATGGAATGTTACTGTGACCTGGATATGTACTGAATGTCTACCGTTGGTCTTTTGCAATCTGGGGTAAAAAGTGAAAATCTGGAAGCAAATTTCAACAATATATTGTCTATCACTAGCTTCTTACTTTTAAGTTATGATCTTAAAATGCATAACATTAATTTTTAGATTTCATTTTTACTATCTTGTACCTTGGTGCTAGGTTTCCCAGAGGAAAGGATTACTAGATAGGCTATTCAAGTCTGCCTCAGAGGCAAAAGAACTTCAAGAAAAGTAATATACCAGTTTCCTGTAGTTTCTTTTGTTAATTACTTGTAATCATGTTGTAAGAGATGCACTTTTTTTGTTCTGTAGGGACTTCGAACAGCATGCCCTTGACAAACTTGTCACAGTCGCTTATCAGAAATACACGGTAATGTTTATTGCTCAGTACTCTTTTTGTGTGTTAGTCTAATCTGTATTTACTAACTTGTCCTTGTTGTAACACAATCAGAGAATACAGTATCTAATAATATATAGTATATGAGGCCTTTTAATTAATCCTGACCACCCAACCCCCTACCCCCAACCCGCACAAAAAATGAGGGCAACAGAAATACAAAAAAACACGGGCAAACACGATATATATTTTTTTGCTTATTTTGGAAGTGAGGGACATGTGTGGAAGGCTGGAAGCTGGGTGGATTAGGGTGATATTGAAGTTGGTGCCATATAATGATGAAATTTATGAAAGAAATAGAGTATAGATGAAAAGAGAATCTGGGAAGGACCCAATTTATTGTATGTAGTCATTGTTATTGCTTTACAAGTTTGTTGATGTTCTGATTGGTGCTGTAGTGATTTGCATAGTTGGTCTTGGAATCTAACCATAGATGTTTTGATAGACTTTTTGGGGTTCAAATGCCACCGGTGGGAAGACCTCTAGTAATAAAATGGCCAAACAAGCTGCGTTGGCATTTGTTAAACGGACATTGGAACGATGTCACAGTTATGAAGATTCAGGCAAGAGCTGCTTCAGCGAGCCCTTATTTAGAGAGATATTTATTTCTGAGCATTGTAAACAAGCATATTCTACTAGGGAGGATGCCTCCATCCGTTATTTGGAAGGTCAACTTTCAGGTAATCTTTCATGCATGTTATTTGTTTTCTCCTTTGTATCACAAAAATATTGGGGGCAGTTTCACGTCTGCTTATATATATATCACACACATTTTCAGTTGACTAATTTTGATTTTTTCTATTCTGCAGCTTCAATGGGCTCACAGCAAAGTCCTTCACAATTTATCCAAAATGTTGATAACCATGACATCTCTTCAGATGTGTTTATCCCAGCAAATAACTCATCTGTACCAATTGGTAAAGAAGATATGTTGTCAAGCAGGGTGAAGAAGAGGGAACTATCACTTGATGATCTTGGAGTTACTACAGGTCCTTCAGGCATGGGAAGATCTCTATCAAGCTGTGCAAAGGGAAAGAGGAGCGAGAGGGACAGAGATGGAAAGGGGCAAAACAGAGAGGCATTTTCTAGAAATGGAAGTGCTAAACTCGGTCGGCCATCATTAACCAATACTAAGGGGGAGAGGAGATCGAAAACAAAGCTTAAGCAGAAAACAACTCAGCTCTCTGTTTCTGTACATGGCCATCTTGAAAAGAAGTCAGAGCAACCCAAATCATTGTTTCCTTCTGTATCAAAATCAAGTGAAATTACCAGTACCCATGCAAAGGAAAAAGATGAGTTTGGCATGGATGAGTCTATTGACTTATCCCACCTGCAACTACCAGGAATGGATGTTCTAGGTGCTCCTGATGATCTTGGTGGTCAAGGGCAGGATTTGGGTTCATGGTTGAACATTGATGATGATGGATTGCAAGATCTTGACTTTATGGGCCTTGAGATTCCAATGGATGACCTCTCAGACTTAAACATAAACATGAATATGGTCTGAAGTTGCTTCTGTATAGTCTTGTTCTTTATACTATTGACAAATGAATCACATTCGCTGTTGTCAAAAGATGACCGGTTACACGAATAGCCATTTTGGTACTCATTTGAGAATTAGGTTGAATAGATTCTTTTTTAGGCTCTCCTGTACTTGTTAAATTTTGACTGAAAACGTTTAGGTTTTTCTCCTGTCTTAAGTTGTTGAATTGAATGTAAAAAACTTATGGTTCAAGGTACAAGTGAGTATGCCTAGTTAGCAAATACTGTCCCCTGGATGTAGTGTCTACAAGCCCAAGAACAATGCCTCTTGTAAATACGATTTATATTTCTAATAAATTCAACTCTAAAATTAATGTAACAGTCTCTAGCAGGAAAACTCGTAAGCAAGGTGTCTCCTTTCTGTAAGCTTAAATCAACATTGGAACAGGTGCCTAAACTTTGGAAAATATCCATTTCTTCTACCTTTGCATTTTGGCTCTTTCAGCTCTTATTTTGTTTGTTTTCTGTTTTTGATACAAAGAGACTTGGTACTGCAGTTCTCCTGAGCTTTCTTGTGGTAGGAACATTCTCACCTATCTTCTTTTGCTATACAGTCCAGATTTTAACTTAAGGAATTGGTGGACTATCTTTTTTTCTGACAGGTTTTATTGAAGAATGCATGGGTGCATTTTCTGAATAACGGACATTGAGTCCATTTGAATTGTCAAGGTAACTCTTCGATGCTCAACATTCGTCCTCACTTAATTTTTTCTGCATCTATGGTCATTTTTTGACGTGATTCTCATTGGAAGCATTAACTTTTATTTTGATTACCTGCAAACACATCATTTAAGGTGAGTTGCATTAGAAATTTCTACTCAGCTAGTACTCAACTCTTGTATCTTAGCATGGTCCATTTATATCTTAATTTTTTTCTTTTCATGTTCGATATTCAAACTAAAATTATTATTTTTTCCTTTTAAATTGTACTATGTTCTACACTTCATCTAAAAGATTAGAATTGCAGTCAAATAATGAGTATTATTGTCGGTGATGACTGACAACAGTTTATATGTGTTTACCTTGATGATTGTGTTTGTAGAAGATTCCTTGAAGGACATTACTATTAGAATCTCAAAGCCATGTTTATTGCATTAGATCTTGTGCTGAATGGATGCTTTTATGCTTCATCATTCAAATCTACGTTTTCTTTCTTCTTGTTTTTACTTTTTTTACTCTGCACTTTTAGCCAATATTCCATTGCAGAAACCAGCTTTGAAGGTATTACTCATTCTAATGTCTACCTACGTCTCAAAAACTAGCTTTGAATATTTCAAAATGATGACTTCCTGTCTTTAAGGGACCCTCATTATTGGACTTGGGATTGGTGATGGGTCCGTTTAGGGAGCTCCTGCCTCTAAAGAATGACCTTTCTTCTGTACGTTCCATCATATCCTATTTTCACTCTTTTTTGTTTCCTGTCAAATTTTTTTACTTCTATAAAGTAGATATTGAAATAAGGAGTAGAGAGCTCAGAGGCGTTCTTGTTGTGAACTTGTGATGTTATCCAAATTGCAAAGGGCTTGGGAATTGCTAGAATCTCATTGCCTTCTTCGTGTTTGAATTGCTTTATTATTGATGAGCATATGCTTCAGCAAACAGATTGCATTTTGGGAGGACAAAAATACCACAATATGGTTGGAAGGCATCCTTTGAACAAAAATATTGCCAATGAAAACGTTTTTATATGAACAAACTGGATGAAGTTTTCAACCCAGCTTAAATTTGCGAATGAGGCTATTTTCATCTGTGATATTTCTATCTAATCAATATTCAGGATTACAATATATCCAATCTAATCCAATCCATTTCAGTGATGATTTGATCTGGTGATCCACGATCCGGTCCAAAATGCTTCAAATTTTTTTAGAACAATATCTAATGTGGTGTATTTTATATTTTAAGTTGATAAATTAAAATAAAAAATAAGATAATATTAATCGTAGTAAAACACTTTCTCATTTATTTATACACTTTCAATTTTTTCATTAATGTTATAATTATATATCCAAAAAAAAATTAAATATTTTTATAATAAAAAATATGATATTATTAACTTAATCCCATCTAAAATAGAACATAATTTACTCATTTGTTCAATTTTAAAATTTTGTTTATTTACAAATAAAAATAATAAACGAGATTTGAGTTAACTATACAATTTTTTTAAAAGAATAATATTGTTTAATTATAAAAAAAATATAATAAGAAACAAATAGTTGTGAATATAGTGAGATTTGAATTTTGTTTAACAAAATGTAAACAATAATAGTTAGATTTACAAAAACAGAAAAATTTATGAAAATGTAATAGAAAATTTTTAAAAACAATAATTCATAATATAAATTTTTTAAATAAATAGTTGTAAAAATAAAAAAAAATGTGTGATTTTTTTGAGTTTTATCTATATAATCTTAAAATAATTTAGTTTTGAATTGATTTGTTTTTATTCTATTTGATTTGTTGATCTTATGTATTGATTATGATCCAATTTAATTCGAAATTGTGCATCACATGGTGACTATCTCTAATCATTATGAAGTTTTTGTGATATTATTAGCAATTTTTCTTGTATTTTGTTCACATCTCTAAGATTTTACAAAAAAAATGTTCATGATGTGTATCTATAGTGAAACTCATGATTGATCATCATTTTTTCTCTTGAATTTTAATGCAATTTGATTTATTATTTAAAGTTAGAGGTTTAAATTTTAATTAATAGGATTTATCTTTCCACTTTTGGTATAAAATTATTTATATTTTCATATTTTTATATTCATTGTTAACACTCTTAGAAATATTCTTGAGAAGGGATTGAATTTCACATCTCCTATACTTTATGAGTATCATATTGCATTTGATTAATTGATACATGTTATTATTTATTTAAATAATACTACTTAATATTATTCTTTTTTTTTTCAAATATTAGTTTATACGTACAATTTATATTTTATTATACGAGTATAATAAGACATATAATATTAGTCTTATAAGAAGAATAACCTAATTTCGTAATCATAAATATATATTAGTTTTTAATATATACATATATCATACATAATAACTATTTAATAATTAATAAATTACAATAACTTGAGTAGATTGTAAATTAAACATTCCTCAATTATTCATCCATTAATATTATATTCATCTTTAATTTTATTTATTTATATCCATACCACTTGCTTTTCTCAATCCTTAAAGTGTTAATTTTTTCGATCAAAAACTCGTATAAATGTAATTTTCACACATTATGTTAGTAGAAAGTAACCAGAGATAGAAAGAAAATAGAACCTACATTCCAATGATATAAAAAGTAACTTACAAATAAGAAATAAAAACAAATATAACAACAGATGAATCATACAATCTCATAACAAGAGGAAAAATTTTAAACATGCATTAATGTTCTTCTATATTTAAATTTTATCATATATTTTTCTACAGCAATATTAAATATTTTATCATGATAATTTTTATAACAAAACTCAAAAAATTTAAATTTAAGAGATAGATTTTTTGCCTAGTAGATATATAAATAAATTAAAAAAGTATATTAATAAAGAAAAAATGACGAGGAATTTAAAAGGCAAAATAATTGAATAAGTAATACTAGTTACTTTCATACAAAACATAAAACCTTAAATATGCTTTCATTTTTTTTTAAATTCTGCTTTTTTCAAATTTTCTCCAACTTTCAGTTTCTACTTTTCTCTACGCTTCTAACTCTATTTGATAGAATGGGACCAATTAGTTTTAGTAGTTAGGTCAAATATTAGTTGGTACTAAATTCAATGAATTTTAAGCGTACTGTATTTCAAAAGTATTATTTATAAAAAAATTAATATGAAGAATGGACTAGCCAAGAACAATGCTTACTTGAGCTTTAGAAATGGCCTTGTGCAATGACATTTCTTTGGAGCACTTTTATTGGTAATAATTTATTGTATAATAATTAATGTGAGTTATTTATTAATTAAAATAATTGGATTATTTTTTAATTTATGATTATGTATTATATAATAAATTATTATAAATAAATTTTTTTATTTCTATGTGTGAAAGATTGAGAGGTGTAGTTCAGATCTCAATGAGGAATATAATATTTTATTAGTAATTATATTAATACTTTATTATTTATTGTTTAAGTTGTATTTTAAAAACATTAAAATTATTTAAAATGTATTTATTTAGTCAAAAAATATGTGTATACAAAATTAAAGGATATTTTATTCTTTTAAAAATTATATTATTATTTTATAATTTTTCTTCCTCTCTTTTTTTCTCTTTTTTTTCAAACTCTTTTTTTATGTATAGTGCTTAAGTTTAATTACAGTGTTTAAGATTTAGAATAAGAATATTTAATATTTAAATTTTAGTATTTAAGTTTTATGGTTTGAAATTAAAGATTTAGTATTTAAAGTTTAAGATTTAATATAAAAATAAATAATAATTTTATATAAATTATAAAGAGAGGAGAGAAAATTAAAGAAATAAAAGAAGAAAATATAAAAGATCATAATAACAAATAACAATAACTAACTATCTTTTATTTTTTGTACCTAAAAATAATTTGTGATCAAATATATATTTTTTTGAAAATATAGATATGTATAAAGTATTACTAAAAAAATTGAACATAAATGAACCCTAAAACAATAATATATTGGTGAAAAATAAAAAGTGTGATGCCCGCTCAATACGTACATCAATAAAAAAACAATAAGAAAGAAAAAACAAAATTCATTTTGTGCTACACTTAGGTGATGCGGATGGAATGAAAAGGAATCAGAATTGATTCATTCTATTTTGTGTATTTGGTTGGGCGGAATGAGAAGACAAAATAGAATCGATTATTAACATTCTTCCTTTAAGAATTATGATTCCATTCTCATCTAAACTTTTTTTTTCCAATTTTATCTTCATCCTAAATATAACCCTAAACTCAAATCTCAAATCCCTAATCCCTAAACCCAAAATCCAAAACCCCAAAACCTTAAATCCCTAAACCTTAAACCCTAAACCCCAAATTCCAAATCCTAAAATCCTAAACCCTAAACCCTAAATTCAAAATCCCAAATTCTAAAACCCTAAACCCTTTTTTAAAAAAAAAAATTTAACCCTAAATCTTAACCCATAAATATAACTGTAAATCCTAAATCCTTAAACCCTAAATCCCAAATCCCAAATCACAAACCTCAAAACCCTAAACCTTATTTAGAAAAATAATAATTTTAATAATATATTTCTTTTTAATTAAGTAATAATTATTTAAAAATAATAATGATTTCAATAATTTATTTTGTCTGACGAAAAAATAGTAATTAAATGACATTATTTAAATTTTACTGAATGTAGTTATATTAAAGTAATTTACTGAATGTAGTGATATTAAAGTAATTTACAGCTTTTCTATTTCATTCCAATGGTCAAACCAAACAACCTTGTTTTCATTTCATTTCATTACATTCCGATTCCGATTCCATTACACGAATCAAACGTCACCTTATAGATTTCATTGATTGGAATAGTATTTAAAATCTCCAAAAGTACTTTCGCAATATTTATACCTCTATATGAGTTGTATTTAATATCGGAAGAAAATCTTAATTTGGATTAATTTATACATTCTTCCCAAATTTTTAAATATTTACATATGAACCTCTAAATTTTTAAGTCGAATGAATTATTCACAAATTTTAAAATTTTACTAATAGATTCTAAATTTACTAATAAAACAAACATTTCTGAGTGAAATTTTAAAAGTTTAAAGAATAAATCATACAATTTAAAAATCTTTGACAAAATTTTAAAAATTTGATAACTAAATTATACATTTTAAAACTTTAAATAGTTAAGTGTAAATGTAATAAAAATTTGGAGACCAATATTATAATTTGTGTCATTAATTTATTTGTTGAAGAATAATAGGTATTTAGATTTAATAAAGGAGAAAAATATTATCAAGATATTTTATATATTATAAAATAATATTTAAATCATTTATTTATTTTTATAATAATTTAATCTTATTATCATTAAAAAATATCACATAGGAATAAAATACTTTTTATTTTATTTTTTAATTATATTGAATATAGATTATTTTAATTTAAATAAAGTGTATATTTTATTTTTTAATTATATTGAATATATATTATTTTAATTTGAATAAAGTGTAAGCATGTAATTAAAATAATTGAAGAAAAATCAAATAAAAAGAATCAATTATCTTTATACATTCACTTCTTAATAATAATAATGACTAAAGTATCATAAAAATAAATATAGTACTTACACTTTCTTAATAAAAGATGGTGGTAAAAGAAAAAATTATAAAGTAAAATAGAAATGTTAATAACATATAAAATTTTATATATTCTTATCTCTTATAATAGATAAAATATTAAAATTATTTTCAAAAATTAAAATAATGATTTATTTTTAAAATTAATATTAATAAGTAACGAAACAAAGAGTTAGAAATATAATAATATATATAAATATATATTAAATTTTAGCTTAAAATTTAAAGAAAAAAATATTTTTTTCTACCGATATAATTTATTTTATTATAAACTATTATATGCTAATTATTTTAAAATATAAGAAAGGAAATCAAATTCACATATAAATACGGGATATAACTTTTACCATTAGAATACGGAAGCGAAGGGTCAAGAAAAGTACATCATTAAAGTAAAAAGATGAAAATAAAAAATATCATGTATCTTAAATTTAAAATATAATATAAAGATATAGTATTGTATTATTAATAAATATATTTAAATATGTTAAATTATATTAGATAAAAAAATTATATATTTATTAAGGTTGTAATAAAATTGAGTGGTCGGTTAGGTTAGGGTGCCCAGCCCCAAGAATTAGGGACACCTGTCAAGAAGGAGAAGTAGGGTCCGACAGGTGTGGTGGGGTCAAACCTTCTGTCACGACAATGATGGCAAATGAATCCCACACCACACAGATGCATATTTGAAATGGTAAATATCGGATACTTCTTTGAGATTTTTTAAGGGTGGTGATATTATTTGAAAGTAAATTATTGTTTTTATAAAAAAATATTTTTTTTAATAATAATAATATAATTAATATTAAAATAAAATAAATATTTTTATTATTATAAAATTTTAGAACACAAATTTAAAAATAATAAAAAATATTATAGTTTATATTATTCAAAAATTGTACAAATATAAATACAAACAAAACAAATATTTATATAAATTTATAATAAAAGATATTAAAACATTATAATACATTTAATAAATTAATTAAATTGTAACATATTATTTATCACAAGCATAATGTGTTCATCCATTTCAACATTGTTTACTAAAAAAGCACCTAAAAAGGTGAAAGAGATAATATTACATTATCTTTACCTTAAAGGCACTTTTTGAAAAAATCGATAAAATTAAAAAAATTAATGTTAATAAGAAAATAATATTTTATTAAATAATTAATTTTTCTTTCATTTTTTTTTTCTCTAATGTGAGAGGTGCCAACGAAGTCACGAAGCTTCACATCTTAAGTTGGTTTTAGCAGTACTTAAATTTTGGTTAATTTATCTTTAAACCATGAATTTTTCATGTACATCAAAGCCTTTATTCATGATTGATTTCAATCAGTTATATCTATATAACTATATAAAAGTGCATGATATTTACAAACATTTCAATCAAATCTTTAAGACTCTTGTAAAGTCAAGCGTTGTATTGCTTTATTTTTTATATTTTTTTTTGCATTTACATAATTAAGAATTCTATATAATTAAATCATATTTTGTATTTACATTGATAGATGGAAAAAAAATTATATTAATAATCATAATTATTTTAGATTAATTTTTGATATATTTGATTAATAATCATTGATTATGATAACAATAGATATTTTTTATTTTTTAACATTTATTCAAAAATATATTTATTTTAAAAAAATTAAATGTTAATTTAATTCTTACTTTATTATATTAGTTAAAATATTAATATTAGTTTTTATTTTTAGCTATTTAACACATGTTTTTAAATAAAATAAAAAATATATAAAATAAGTATAAATAAAATTAAACCTAATTAAACAAAATATTGTGTATTTTATTATTAAAATTGTATTTTTATGTAATTATATGTATATAAAATAATAATATTAATATATGTTCGATTTCATTTAATCATAGTTTTAATATTTAATAATTATTTTTACTTTACGTTTTATCGATTATAGTCATTTTTGGTAAAATATTATTATTTTTTACTAATAACCATAATTTCAATTATTTATAATTAAAATGTTCATTCATACTAATAAACACATATAAATGTTAAAATAAAGGGGAAAAAACTTTAAACATAAATGTTATTTTAGAGTAAGTTAATTAGAATCTTATCTCATAGAAACCCTTTTTTTCTTCTTATAACTTTTCATCTCAAGTGATATTTGATGGGATTTTAAAAAAATGTGATGAGTTTTTATCTGTCACAGACAATGAATTAAATTATATCTCAAACCAATTAGTTAGGTTAGATAAATGAACCAATTTCACCAAAATTATGTCATATCTCGAATTGAGTTTTTTTAATTTATCAATGCTGATTTTGATTTTAGAAGTGTAAAAATTAACTTGCCTAGGATTTGTTAATATTTTATAATTTGTGAATCAATTTAAATTAAATTGATCATTAAATACTATATATATATATATAATCTTAATAATTTTCTTATTATTTATAAAAATATATTTTAGTTCTATAGTTTATAAATTGAATACTTTTAGCCTATTTATTTATAAAAATTTAACTATTCAGTATAAAAATTAGTCACTTAATAAGACTAAAAACATATATTTTTAATAATTATAAGACTAAATGTACTCATTTTCATAATAAAATGACAATAAAACATAAACTATAAATTACAAAACCAATTAAAGTTTATTTTTTAAGAAAAATAAAACCATTAGTGTCATCATCTTACATATATAGTTTGGATGAAACTATTTAATATATAAATTTTAATAAATATATAAACTTAAATTAATAATTTATTCTAAAATATTTAATTATAATTATAAATATCTATATGTATTTATTCAAAAGTCAAAATCATATATATATATATATATTAAATTTATACATTTATAATAAATTTTTGATTTAATTGCATAGCATAAACATTTTATAAAAAATATTTTTAACTCTTTTATACGGTACATATGTTTTTTGTATTACATAAAAAATATGTTTTACCAATATTTAAAAATCCATTGCATATATTTTATCATAGCTAAAAATATTTGTTTTTAGGGTTAAAAATAAAAGTACGTAAATAATTTTGAATTATATAAAAGATATAGAGTTAAAATATTTTATATATGTTTATGATCAGATGAAACAACATTCTTGAGTGTTTTATTATTATTCATTTTTATAATATTTATTTAACTGATAAAATATATATTTTTATTAAATTCTTTATAATTTATTCATTTTATATGATAATAGGCAACTTTTTAAATTAATTTTGTTATTAAACATCAAATCTTACAAATTAAAATAATTTGAATTCGCTAAAAATAAACTTATTAAGTCTAAACAAAAAAAATTAAATCTATCAAATCAAACTAAAAAAGTTGTTATAATGCCTTTCATAAGTAGACTTGGATGTTTAATTTAGCTGCTTTAGTTAACATAATTGAAATTGACCGATTTCTTCACCTTCCATGACATCGAAAATTGGTTCATTTTGGTTTAACAATACAAAAAACTAAGCGATTTATTCTTAAACTCAAACTAATAATATAAACAATTTAAATAGTTTTATAAATTTTAACTGAACATTCAATATAGAAAAATACAGAGGTCGACAAAATAGAATTATGACGTGGGATGAGATCATTTTTATTCTTATACGTAGTAAGATTTAATTAACCAAAAGAGAAAAAAAAAACATTTATACATGTATATGGTATCAACTTCATAAAAATAAACCTCCTAAAATTAATAACTATAATAATAATATAATTTATATATCTTTATTCTTAAAAAAAACTTAATGCATACTTTTATATCGTATACAATTTAAATTAAATTATTATCATTTATATTCGTTTAATGTTAAATTTCGTATTAATATAATTAATGTATTATTTTTATTATTATAATTTTTTTACATGTGTTCATTTTATACCTAATTATGTCACTTTACAATCAACAATATTGTATGGGATGATGTATGGGTGGACATAGTGAGAAGATAAAAATTTAATTAATATATTGATATCTTAAATATATTATGTTATTAAAATATTATATTTTAATATTTTAATTTAAATATTAGTATTTTTTTTTATCATTTTTCACTCAAAATAACCTTTTGACTTTTGAGCAAAGGATTTTTTTTTTCTTTATGAAAATTAATTAAAATTGAAAAATGATTTTCTTGTTAAAGGTACTTCTAACTAAAAGTTACAAAAATAAAAATTATTAATTTTTACCTTTAAAAATAAATAATATAAATAAGTATTAAAAATTATAACATTCTAACAATTTTATTAAGCATAATGAATATATTTTTTATTAAAGAAAAGTTAGAAAAAAATTCATTGAAATTACAAAAAATTAAGTGAGAAGATCAATTGGTTGACATCCTCACTAAAGCAGTCTCATATCGATTATTCATAGAAATTTCAGTCAAGTTGGTTATGAAAGATATCTATGCATCAACTTGAGGAAGAATATCGAATTCAACAAATACTGTACTGACACCAAATGCTTACCAATATACACGACGTCTACCAAGTAGTTGTAAATCATGTAATTCAATCATGGTGTTTGTTGAAATAGTAATTAATATTTATCTATATAAATAATGTGCATGACCTATACAAATTAAGAAAAAAAATATCGAAGAAAACGTTTATTTCTTCAAATATTGATTTCTTCAATGTGATGAGTGTATTCAAGTCCCCCAAACGAGTTTGAAAAAAGGCTAATGCGTACATTACTGTATTTTTGGTGGTCTAATAAGACTGAGGATAGAGGCGTAGGGTGGTGTTCTCAGGACAAACTTACTAGAGAGAAAGATGATGGTAGACTTGGGTTTAGGGACTTGGAAATTTTTAACAAATTCTATGCTTGCAAAACGGGCTTAGGGGTTGTTGGGTAGGCCTCGTAGCTTAATTTTCAGGATATTGAAGGGAATTTATTTTCTACATGCACATTTTTTGAATGCTAAGCCTCATGCATGTGGTAAGTTCTTGGTCTTAGAAGAGCATCTGTTTTGGAAAGAAGTTATTATTGGAGGAAAGGATTTGGGATATTGGCACTGGGACTAAGATTAACATTTGGCATGATAAATGGTTGCCAAAGGCTGGTTTGTTGGATGATTACAAAACAGAAGGAATTGGTATGTGACCTTACTGACCCAGTTAGTAAGAATTGGAAAATTGATGTTGTTAATGCTATCTTTTCATCATGGGTTAAAAATGAGAAGAGGTATGTGTGATGATAATATTTGTCCAGTTTATTTGGTGCATACAGGGACTGATTGATCATTTGCTTTTATGATAATATTTGTCCAGCAATTAGTGCTGCTTGTAATATTTATGCAAACTGCTATTGATCATGGATGAAGGGATATTTTAGTGGAGTTAAAATTCTAGAGTTATTGTTGGCTGGATGGATAACCAAAGATAACTCAAAAGTTTCCTAGAATTCTGAAACAATCCCTAATTAAGGACTTTAAATACATGGCCATTCTCTTTAACCATTGTGATGTGCAATGGGTTAGCATTAGAGATGGAATAGCAAGATATGCTAGAGATCAAGTGTGTCCTGTCTTTGTGGTGACTTCTATTCCTAAAGAGGTTCAAATTTTAATTGACTTGTGAAAATCCTGTTGTTCTCTGTTAAGATTACGAAATAAATTTCTCTTCGTGACAAAAATTAAAAATTATGATGTTTAGTATCTTAGTTTATTACATGCCTTTTTAATTATATTTGTTTATGAAAAGATGTCTTTTGTTTGTAAATAATGTTCTAGGCAAACATAAAGTTAAGATTTATCTTATTTCGTAGTAAATATAATAAAAAATTATGTAAATAATATGTATTTTTATATATTTTTAATAGATATAAGTGTAAAAAATTACTCAAAAAAATTTAATAATTTTTTTGTTTAAACTTAAAAAAATAAATTATTATTTAATATCCAAAACTATACATTAAACAATAAAAAATTAAATTTGATAGAAGGAACATATTAAATAATTTAAATAATTTTTTTAATTAAAAGTTATATATATATATATATATATTTGATTTTTTTTCTTATACAAGTGACTAAATAGCAACAAAAAAAATAAATTTAATTGTACCATACTTTTCCTAATATTATACAATTACTCACCTTTTCTTTTCTTTTCTTGAATTTTGGATTGGGGTGAAAATTGTGAATAAAGGAGAGAAATCGTAAATACGTTATATACCATAAAATATAGCAAAAATTAATAGGATGAAATTGATTTAATTGTGTACGATAATATTTTGACATAACAATTGTGTTCGCAAGTGTTGTAGCTTGATTTATATATTTAGGAGAGCATTCCTTTTCAGATTTTCATACAGTCTCTCTCTTTTTTTAAAGCATATAGTAATATAATATAATTAGACAAAAATCAAAAACAAATTTATCTATTATCAATATATATAGTTTCACATTGAAACTGCTAAAAAATTATAAACAAATATTAAATTATTTAAAAGGGTTTTTTAACTTTTTAAAATAATTACACTATAATATATTTAGATTTACCTTTGAGAGACATGAGCGAGAGATTTAAATTGATATATCCTATAACTTTTACTAACAATATAGGGATGAAAACTATAATGCTGTATGACAACGACGACAAAAAACAAAAAGAGCACTTTGGTGTGAGAGTCTGAGTGTGGTTGTGAGTGCAGGGACAGATATGATGTCTAGGAGTCATGTCTATCTCTTTCACTTGATAAAATATATAATTTTTTAAACTTTGTGATATTTTGATCATATTTAACACATATCATTAAATTTTAACGTCATATTATAATGTATAATATTTTAAATTTAAATTTATGTATAAATTCAGTTATTTTTTAATAAAAAGTAATAAAATTATAACATATATCACATTTTAATACATATATACAAAAAAGTTTTATTGTAAAATTTATAGTTCTAATGTTTAATACATATTTGATTTGTAATTTTCTTTTATAAATTTTACATTATACATTATTGACTAATAATGATTCTCTACATCCGCATTATACAAGTGGGAAAGATGATTAGGAGAAATGGTGGATGTAAATATGGAAGATGGGGTGGGAGGAGACAGACGGATAAAATAATTTGAGAAAAAACTTAAATTGTTTAATATAAAAATTAATTACTTCATTCGTAAACAAAATCCTAGTTGTCTATTTTCTCTCTCTTTCCCAAATCAAATCTTTCTTTACAATAACGTGGCCTTAATTATAATATAAATATAAATTATCAAACAAATATCATACTTAGTGGTCGGTTGGAGTATCAATTAATAATAAATGCATGACCATACTCTTGGCTCGCAAAAATGTGACCATATATTATATTTATTCGTCTTTCGTTTACATTAAATTTTGACTTAATGATATTTTTATCCTATATAAATTACAGTAGACATTAAAATGTTATTGGTACAAAATTATTGTATTTTTTATATCAAAACCACAAATATGATAATTGGTTATTAGTTATATGTATAATAGAAAATCAAAATTGTTTAGAGAATATTGAATGTTATGGGATTTTTAGAGAATAATTTAATATAGAACCTTTCAGTAGCACAGATATCATAATTATAATAATGGATATTCTATTTGAAGTACAACAAAATAAAATAAATATTATATCAAAATAAATTTAAATAATAGATGATTCATGATAACGTATATAACTACAACCCAATCAACCACTCTTATAGGTCGACTTACGGTCCATTTGGATACGTAAAATCCTTAAACAATTTTGCTTGATCTTATCTTATCATATCAGGTCATTGTTAACATATCATGAAATATTTTATTTAAAATGATCTAAAACTTATCATTGTATATATAATATGAGAATCTTTCATGAAATATTGTGTTGTGAATTAGTAGAACTATTTATTTTTATAATAAGATAAAAATGTAATAAATAAGTTCTAAATTAATATTACTTGGTGACATATAATATGTCTATTATTATTAAATAAAAGAGAAAATCAATTTTAAAAAAAAATATGTGTTAAACTAATATACATAAAAAAAGATATTTAATTAAAAATATATATTACAAATATCAATGTATTTCTTCACATAATATAATATAATACAATTAAAATTTATTTTTAAACTATATTTAGTGTAAAAATAATTATTTATATATATTAATTATATTTTAGATGAAAATTAAAAGAAAAAAATCAAAATGTTGGTTAAATAATTAAATCTATTTGAATAAATTTATAAAAAAAATTCTTAGTAAAATTTAAGAAGAAAAAAAATTCATGATTAAATATTTATTTATTAATACATAATTAAAAGAGAAAATCAAAAATCTTTTAAATATGTATTAAATTTTAATTTATTTTTTGAGTTTTATTTAGTATAAAAATAACTAATTATAACTAGTAATTATTATCTTTTATCAAAAAATTAAAAGGAAAAACTAAAACACTTATACAATATTTGATTTTATGTAAAAAAGTTAATAAATTATAAAAAAAATTAAAATATTCATAAACATTGTAATAATTATCTATTATTATGGAATTAAAAGGAAAAAAATAAAAATTCTCTTAAATATATAATAAATTAGTATACTTAAAAAATTATAATCAACAAAAAATACCATCAATATTATAAAAATTTAATAACTCTCATATTTTGTCATCCTACTTTTGAATTTAATATGTTAAGATATTAATACACGTTGATGTTGTTTTTGTCCACATCAAAAGGGGGGCACTTCTTTATTTTGTATTCTTGCAAATAAAAAACAATTGTAAGATCTTGAACTATAATGTGATACGATAGTTTTTAACCTTTTAATATTTAAGTTAATTTAGATAATAACAATAATGAAGAGACCAAAGTCTTTCTCTATAATTCAAGGAGAGGAAGTGAAATCAAAGATATGTATTCTATGAGTGTTGTATTTATGTCAGTTTATGAATGTCTAAACTTTATTAACTTCTTGTATAAAGTATACAATATGAGTATATAAAAGGGATAAGAAGGGATAAGATTTACTTGATGTTAATTACTTATCCATTAAGATAGGTTTTAATTTTTACTAATTAAAAAATATTAAATTATTTATATTTTAAGCTATTTATTTAATAATTGTGCTTATCTACAAACTCAAAGCTCATTGAGTCAATTCATGAGTTATATTGTTGAGTATGTCAATTTATATTTTGATATAGAGCATGGGTTTATTTTAGACCCAATAATGCAAATATTGTATACAAGTAAAAAAATATAAAAATAATTCAATCTTTTATGTTTTTGTGTCAAATGTATTGTGAATTCACACATGCAAGTATATAATCTTTTTTATAAACTTAAAATTAAGTGTTTTGAATAACAAATGAAGTTTTATTTAATTAATAAAATTTAAAGTTGTAAAAATGATTGAATGTGATTGTTATATATCTTAGTATAAGATTAATTATTATTTAATTTTTGCTTTATTTTATTTTTAATTCACAAATTTGATTTTAAATTTAAATTTTTTATTTTATGTATTTTTAATTTGGAGTTGATAATGTCACAAAATTAATAAACAATAAAATCTCATAAACAATAAAAAATATAATAACTATCTATTAAATTCTATATATTTTTAAATTAAATTTTATATGTTATTTAAATTAGTTATACTATATTATAATCAATTACAACGTTTTAAAGTAAATATATTTAGGTTTTTATTAGTTAATAATATTAAAAAAATCTCATATTTTTTCAACGTGTTGAAAAATAGTGTAATACCCCGTACTTTTAACATTATTAACACGAATGTATTTAATTTAAAATATTATAATTAATTATAATATTTAATAAAAATATGAGATTCAAGATAGGATATATGTAATCGAAAATATATTGTTAAAAAAATTACTATATGTTTTAGTAAAAAAATTAAATACATATTTTAAAGGAAATTTTACTAATCTAAGAAATATATTTTTATTTTTAAAAAATATTAAAATATTAAAATAATAAATTATTATGATATTATATTGTTAAAAAAACTACTATATGTTTTAGTAAAAAAATGAATACATATTTTAAAGGAAATTTTACTAATCTAAGAAATATATTTTTATTTTTAAAAATATTAAAATAATAAACTATTAAATAAAATTTAAAATTATTATGATATTAATATTTTATATATTAAAAATAATAATTATTATATTTAATGGGTTAATTATTTTTTATGTCATAACATATAAAATAATTTATAAATATAATTAAAATATTTATTTTATTATAATTATTCTCGTAGATATAAATAGTAATAAAAATATGTAAATTTTAAACATAATTATATTATTATGTATATATTATAAATATAATTATAATTTTAAAAATATATATTATTAAATATGTTTATAAATTATTTTATTGATTATGTAATCAAGTATATATTTCTTCCCCTTCCTTTTCATATATCCTCCTCTGCTTCTAGGATCATTTTCTTCACAAAAAGATATGATACGATTTTGTAGCTAAGATATTTTTTAGCTTCTTCAATATTAAATTAAATAAACAAATACACTTAAGATGACTAGATGCTTTAGTTTGGTGGCTTTCGTTATCAAACCTAATCCTTAAGCATATGTTTGTTAAAAAAATATAAAGATATAAATATATGATTTTTTTTATAATTATATGTTTAATTGTTAAGTAATTTAATATTATTTAAAATAAAAATTACATAATTATATAAAAATTTAATATAATATGTATTTAACTTGTACACTTTATTAATTTATCTAAAATTATATATATTGATACTTTCTTTTATTTTAAATAAAAAATATATAAAAATATATAAAAATAAATTAAATATTAATTTAAATAAATTTTTATAATTAAATTATTCTAATATGTAAAAAATACATAAAAATAATTAAATATTATTTTAAATATAACTTATCTTATTAAAATATTTATTATTAATTTTATCTAATTATATTATATATATTATTATTAAATATTATACAATAATTATAAAAAAATTAATGTATTATAATTATATTCAATATATCTAATAACAACCATTAATTACTCTAAATGAGTGCATTTCACAAATGCATACAATTATACTAATAACTATAACCACCTTATAAATTAGTATTAGTTTCTCTATGGTTTAAATAAGTTTCTTATTTTTTGACATTTATTTAAAATATATATTTAGTTTTAAAAAATAAAATATTAACTTAATTATTACTTTATTATATTATTTAAAATATTGATATTAATTTTTGTTTTTAACTATTTAATACATACTTTTAAGTAAAATAAAAAATTTAATCAAATTATATAAAATATCATGTATTTTATTATTAAAATTATATTTTTCTATGTGATTATATGTATATAAAATAATAATATTAATATATGTTTAATTTTAATTAAATTTCGATATTATAATAATTATATTCATTCCACGACTTATTAGTTATGATTATTTTCAGAAAAAAACAATCAAATTTTTACATATAATCATAATTTTAGTTATTCACAATTAAAATACATATTTGTACCAATTATCAACATGCAATAATAATAGAATAAAGGTAATTATATTATTAGATTATAATTTTTTATTACTAGAGTAATATTTTTATTTTTAAAATTTTTTAAAAATAAAATTATGAGATATTAGTATTTTTCTCATAAAATATAAATTTTGTATAATAATGTTAATCATCACAATTAAAAATAAATATTAATTTATTTGTCAAATTTTGATGGTAATAAACTCTAATAAATAAAGATAAAATAAAAAATTCTTTAGTTATAATCGGATTGATATTTATGATATAAAACAATTTCCAACCTATAAAGGCCACGTGTCCTTCACAATTTCTACGAGTTTATCTAACGAATAACATCACTTTTAGGCCCTTCTTGGCCACTTCTAAAGCTTCGCACGTAGAATTTCGAAACGGTAAGCAAACACCACACACCCACGCTATTATTTATATCTGAATCTATTTTGTTTTGTTTTTAGAAATTATTTGCAACTTTATTGAAATCTGTTATGATAGCTCTGATTGTGGGTAGTTCTAATTTCTAATCTGGCAGGTATAAATCAGGTAAGTAACGACGCCTTTTTCTTTCACTTTCTATTTCGACTTTTTCATCGATTGATGAAACCTGTGAAAGATTGAGAAGAGAGAGGAACCAAGTTTCCAGAACCTCAAATGGGTTGCCTGTGATTCGGGGAACTTGACTCTCTCTCTATCTGTTTAACCCCCCCTCCCCGGGGGTTTCTGTATCTGTATTTTTTAAACTTCTTTTCATGACCTCATTTGATTTGTTAATTCATTAGTTAGAGACAAGAGAGTCAATCAATTTCTCACATCTGTTTGATTCAACTGTTACTTTTTCGTCTTATTAATCAAAGGGTTGGTAAAAAAGTAGGAAAGGGAAGGTTCAAGGTTTTGATTATCCTGCTTGCTTTTATGTGACCCATAAAGGGGGTTAGATAGGGATTAGAGAGGATTCCAGAGCTGAATAGTTGAAACGAGTCTAGAATTATTAATTTATAGTATTTAGATTCATTGCTATCTTTTGCTTCTAGATCTATATTTAACTACCTTCTATAATCTGTTTTTACAGGTGTTTTGGTGATATCTACCTAAATTAGGTTTTAGAAACTAGAAACTCCACTTACTACAGAACAATTTTTTGGTTTATTTGAAACCAAAGCAAGTGAAAAGAGTCTCAGAAGAGATAGATTAAGAATTGTAGTTAGTTATTATAAAAAAAAGTGTCTGAGAGGTTAAGGGTCTGCTCAGGGAGGTAATGGAAAACGTATGTCATGCAGTTGCTGTACCCTTTAGGTTAGAAAATTTGATTCATCATGAGGATGAAGTTGTTGCAACCCAAATTGAAATCAATGGGCTTACACAAATAACGAATGCAGCAACCCTGTTTTCAAACCAGATTATGAAGACAAAGTCACCTTTTGAGTCGATTTCTAGGGGGAATGAAAGCTATTACTGTAATAGCCAACGGGGTGAAAACAGGGGAGCTGAAGCCACTAGGTCAAATAAGATTGTTGGAAATGGAGCTTTAATAAGCAAGCATTCTAATGACGATTCAAGTTCCCAATCTATGTCTGTTGAGACAAATTCTGGGTTGAAATCAAAATCTTCTACGGATATAGATGTTGCTAATTTTGGAAATTTTGCTAATTCTATTTTGGAAGAACCAAGCTTGGATCTGGGAAATTTTCAAGATATGGCTGTGGTTGAAATGGATTCTATAGTCAAGGATAGTGATGGATCTAAAGAGTCTGAGTCGTTTACTCCTGCTTGCCTTTGTAAATTGGATTCCTCACCACTTTATGGTTTCACATCTATTTGTGGAAGAAGACCAGAGATGGAGGATGCTGTTTCAATTGTACCTAGGCTTTTGCAAATTCCAAATGAGTTGCTAGTCAATGATTACCTGGTCTTGAATGGAGTGCGTCAAAATCTGAATCACTCAACTGCACATTTCTTTGGAGTTTATGATGGACATGGTGGTTGTCAGGTACATAATATTTGTAATTCATGACAATAATATGACCTTTTTGTTGTTTTTTAACCTCTGAAGAAGCATATCTATCAATCTAAGAGCTGCTCGGATTTAAAGCCATCAGTTTTTAATGTGAAATTCCTGAACTTGGATTCATTTCACTGAAAAGGGAATCATTTTGTAGGTTGCTAATTATTGTCAGGAGCGGATTCATTCAGCCTTAGTTGAAGAGATAGAAGTTGCTAAAGCGAGCTTGAATGACTGTAATATTAAAGAGTTTCGACAAGAGATGTTGAGGAAAGCTTTTTCAAATTGTTTTGTGAAAGTTGATGCTGAGGTTGGAGGAGCTCCAACACAAACCATTGAGACTGATAGTGATGGTTCTAGGGGCAGTCTTCCACCCATTGCTCCTGAAACTGTTGGTTCTACAGCTGTGGTTGCCATTATATGTCCAACTCACATCATAGTAGCAAATTCTGGTGATTCCAGGGCAGTCTTATGCCGAGGAAAAAAACCAGTGCCATTGTCAGTGGACCACAAAGTAAGTATTTAGTTTATATAATGAGTACTGCTAGGTAACATTATTCATTATCACCGTGATTTACATGAAATGTTGTGATTGAACAAAAATGTGGACCATATGTTTCAGGCAATAAACTTAACATCGATAAATAGCATTATTCTATCTAATTACCTTGGTGTTGTACCTGACCCGGAACTTTATGCCTGTTTTGTAGCCAGACAGAGAAGACGAATATGCAAGAATAGAGGCAGCAGGAGGCAAAATCATACAGTGGAACGGTTCCCGTGTTTTTGGCGTTCTAGCAATGTCTAGGTCAATTGGTATGTGTTTCTCAGTGCTATCTTTCATGTTTCTTAAAGTCATGTACATCAACTTAATCCCTCGACTTAGAGGACCATCCTTGCATACTGCAATGGCTAGGTCAATTGGTATGTGTTTCTCAGTGCTGACTTTAAGAAGATATGTACATCAACTTAATCCCTCGACTTAGAGGACCATCCTTGCATACTGTCATTGCACTTTTAAGAAATAAAAACAATAAAGATCGAGCCTCAATTGGAATTGCTGTGTGATTACACTTGTCATATTAGTACACCATTGATGTTGATAAAGTTTGCTTGTACATTTTAACAGTAGGTGCCATTTTCTTAAGAATATGTCATATTATTATGAGTCTTAAGGTATATATCGGGCTAAAATATGTTATCCGATCATCTTTAATTCTTTATCCGATTGTTCATTAGGTGATAAATACATGAAACCATGGATAATTCCAGATCCAGAAGTGACAGTTACTCCTCGAGTAAAAGAAGATGACTGCCTTATTATGGCCAGTGATGGCTTATGGGACGTTATGACAAATGAGGAGGCTTGTGATATTGCTCGAAAGCGGATTCTTCTATGGCACAAAAAGTATGGTGGTACTCAATCTTCCCAAAAAGACGAGGCAGTTGATCCTGCCGCTCAAGCCGCTGCAGAGTACCTCTCAAAGTTTGCTCTCCAAAGGGGGAGCAAAGACAATATCACTGTCATAGTGGTGGACTTGAAAGTTAAAAGAAAAATTAAGAGCAAAACTTAAAAGTGGAATGTAATTCCACTATTTTCCATGTATTTACATATTATTTATTTCTGTCTTAAAAATCATTTGCATGATTTAGCCTGTCATTTTTCACCAGGGCTAAGCATGTTCATGACGCTAATGTATCCAGCACTTTGCTATGTACCAGAATACATTCTCTATTGATTTTGATTTTGCTTCACTTTGTAATAGCTAGCTCCTATCATATCTTATTATGCACCAGAGAAACAAAATTAGCGTAAATTGCATTGGCCTGATTATTCTGCTAACAGAATTTGCATCCTTCTCTGCTGACCACGGATGGTGAAAGTCACATGCCAAAAAAGAGTGAAGAAAAGGAATTTGCAGGGTGTGGGACGCTAAACTTATTGCTAGATGTGCTAAGAGCAAGAGAGCATTGCTTCTCAATCATAAAAGAATCAAATCATTCGACACCAAATGTTCACCAGGGACTGTTAGTGTTCTTTTGATTTCGGATGTAGAAGAGTTGATATTATCATGAAATTATAAGGCATGTGTATGCACTTCAACTTAACATAACTGTCATAGCCTCTAGAAGCTCAAACTATGCAAAATTTCATTTTACTTGAACTGGCTCAAGAAGATAGGTACAATGTTTCTAGAGGTTTATGGCACATCGTATTAGCCGATTCTTTGCTGCAAACTTCGTTTTTATAAGAAAAAAGTTACTATTCAAAATACGAGGGAACCCATGATCTGCTGTCCCTTAAGAATACTTACAAGCGAAGATTAAATTAAAATAAATTAATAAAGAGAAGAAAAAAAGTGTTGAAGTTGGGAAAAACAGAAAAAAGAGAAGAAATTAGAGTGTTGAATAAGAAAACAAAAAATAAAAGAGTTTAAAATATTTTCACATTAAATCACTTCTCCTCTTTCCTCTTTCCTCTTTGGTCTCTAGCATTCTAGGTCTTCAAGCAACCATAGAAGTGATCTCATGGTCAAAACTTACAATTTTGGATTTTTTTTCTATGATTTTATTAAGGATTTCAAAGGTAAATGAAATATCTAAATTTATATGATGAAAATCTGCATAATATGATTTTTTTGAATTTTTCGTGGAAATTTTATGTATTAAAATTAATAGGAGAAAAGGGGCTAGAATGAAACTCAGAATCTTAAAATCGTGAGTCAAGTGTATGTTCTGATCATTTCAAAATAGTTAGGTTCCAAGTTAGGACTTGAAATTTCTATTGATGAAAATAGACATGTTTTCCTATAATCACTCAAAAATATATTGTTTTCTAATTTTTGTGAATTTTCAAAATCAAATCTAAAAATCCAAAATACTGCAAATTTTGAACTAATATCGGAAATAAAAATAATTTTTAATTCTTTAGATAATTTATTTTAATCCAAAATTCTAATACCTTCTTTACTGTTATTGGTTATTTCGAAAAATTTCGAGGCCAAACACTTTTTATAGAATATTTGAGGTATTTTTTAATGAGGGGTATCCTGATCGGGAAATTTGTTAACATATTTCGTAAATTATTTTTAAAGTATCTTTTGAACCCGATTTCTTTATTATTTGAACGTTTTTTTTAAAAGTAGATACATGTGTCTAGAATTTCTCCAATAAATTTCGCATCAAAACTGATTTCTTGTTAATGTAATAAATCATGCATTGACACATGCTCAGATTAGCATAGAATTTTGGAGTATAATTAATGAGTATAATATATTTTAGTTGGGGATAATATTCTAAGGGAATTTTAGAACATAAATTATTTAACAAAGATGTCATAAGTTATGGAAAAACACATGGAATAAAATTTATGAACAATAAAGGAAAAATATATACTTTATTTATAAAGTTAAAGGAGTTGACTTGTTTGTATTTGAAAATTTTAGGATAAAGGCAATTTTAGAACATAAATTATTTAACAAAGATGTCATAAGTTATGAAAAAACACATGGAATAAAATTTATGAACAATGAAGGAAAAATATATACTTTATTTATAAGGTTAAGGGTATAAGTTGACTTGTTTGTATTTGGAAATTTTAGGATAATATTGGTGTTGTCTAACATATACATGTCTATTATTGTCAGATTTTGCAGCAAATATAATAATAAATTGATCTTTCTAAAATTGCAATGAACTACAATATAAGTGTATGATGTGCTAGTTATTTAAATCTTTGGTGACATGAATGTGCATGCTTGTGAACTTATGTCCTAAACCTTGTCCTTTTGTACTTTTGTGCACTTTATTAGCATATGATTTTGCTCTTGAAACATCCCGTAACACTTCTGTATTCTGACATGCATGTATTAGAAGCTTTGAATATATATTAATCAGTTAATCTAAGGTAATTTGTAGATTAATGGACTATTATAATTGTAACATCTTTGTATTATAGCTACCCATCCAGTAATATATCTGTTTCTGTAACCATTGTAAAAGGCGTCTCTTCCCTATTAGGATACCCAAGAAGATACAAGAGTCTACAGTTTCAATGAGACGTATTAGTATTCGGAGATGAACCCCTAATTTCATGTTCATCAAGCATTCCCACTGGCACTTACTTTGGATACAGATTTGATCGCTGACAAGCGATTTTTTGGTTCCAATTATGTGTTTTCTATTGACCTTGGACTAATTCGATAATTTAGGGGCAAAAGCCGTCTGTTTGATTTATGTTTTCAAAAGATTTCTGGCACATTAGAGTAATATTTTGCGACTCATTGCACTAATGTTTGTGATGTGTGGTTTGTATGTGCACTCAATTTGTTGTAATTTTTGATAACCCTTGAAAAGTGTTGACGACTTGGCTTAGCTGTAGAAACAAATCCCCATAGGATTAGCGTCTAAAATATTTAAGAAATAAATTACCGCGCCTTACAATGCCGGATTTGGGTTTTAATTTGGCATAATTGTGATTTCTTTTGGATATTATAAATCTTTTTGAAGTCCAATAATTGAGTACACTTTTATTATATAAAATATATATCAAATTGGTACTTTTTAGTGCCAAATTTTGGGATGTCAGTGCTTGGCCGTACAATGACAACTTGGGAACTAATTTGTCAGGAGCCTTGAACCTCCGGCAGCTTCTCTTTCTATCTTCAAATTTAGACCCATGGGACAGAAGAATAACTATTTCAATCACTGTATTAGATAAGCAACCTATTTAACTAAAGGAAAATAATGCAATCCAGAGATAGGCCACACGCAACACACGCTCTGGTAGTTTTCGGGTTAGTTTGCTTGTGTTTTCATCATGAGTAATGTTTTTAGAGTGAAGCACATAATTTGTGCTTCAGAAACACAAAATGTGTTTTATAACTTCTGGCAATTCTTTCAAATTTTTGGTTCAAAAGGTTTTTTATTCTTTTCCCATCAAAAGCGCTTCTGAAAAGCAGAAACAAACAGAACAAACATTCAAGAATGTGTTACATTACCATAAGCCTTGATTAAAGTCAATATTGCAGAAAGATTTAAAACTCAAACCAAAACTTTAACTTACATATTAGATCTAAAATGTGGCAAGTGGAGATCCTACATTGGTGAAGTAAGATGAAAGGTCAACATCCAAGTCTTCGTACAAGATGAAAGGGTGCGCCTAAGTTTCAGATCAAAGCAAAATGGAAAATCATTAGAATTTGAGTATACACAGTACAAATTTAGCTAACTTGTTCACTTTGGGGTCATAGAATATCAAAAGGCAATACGCTAATCTTCTGGGTCTGGTAACTAGTAGGCCACTTATCTTTATAAAAAGTATACTAATTTCTTTGTTTTAAAACAAATATGAGTATGATTATTTTAGTGAATAAAATATTTGCAAGAAAACTTGTTTTTTAACTTCATATAAATTCTATGAAATAAAGTCGAAGAAATGTAAGAATTTTAATTAATCATATTTTAAGTATATATTTTTATAATTATGACATATATGATTGCAGAACTACATTTAATAACATATGTTCACAAATCTATAATTATTTTTGTTGTTAAAAATTTATTTAAACTTGAATCAATTTATGATATTATTAATTAGTTATTTCTTAAATGTGTTTTAATATTTTTAAGATGTCTTAAAAATAACATTTTTATATTATTAAAGTTTTTAGTGGGCTTTGAATAATTAATTACAAAATAATTGAACCATAATGTTATTAGGTTAAAAGGTGTATTCGAAATAAGTGTGGTCTGAAGCTGCCGAAAGGAGGATTATATATATATATATATATTACATTGATTTTGTCAGATGGAAAATTTTGAAAAAACCATTTAGCTTGAAGTCAATCGACAGTGCAAGACAAAGATGCAATAAGAACTTGATTAAGTAATTTCTATTAATTGAAGATTCAATGAACAGAGGCTATTTATTGGGTAGCAAAGGTAATATAAGTTGATTTATAAGAAGACGAGGGTTTAATGTATATAGGACATCGACATATCATTGTTTTTTGATCTAATGTTATTTTGGATGATGGGACTTAATTAGAAAATTGATTTATATATCTAAACAACCGTATTTATTAATCTATTTGGATGATGGGACTTAATTAGAAAATTGATTTATATATCTAAACAACCGTATTTATTAATCTATTAATTTTATATTTTTATGTTTATATAGCTTATTCTTTATTTAGTTTTTAAATGTTTAAATCAAATAATTTTATATGCGATCATGATTATTAGATTTAATTATCAATTAAAAAAAACTATTTTTTTTAAATTATGCTTAAGTTTTTTGTTATAGAATTTAATAGTTGATTTGATTTAATTGTTATATATTTTGAATCATCTGGTTAAGATTATTCATTATTTAATGAGTTCTAAAACACACACGAACACTTGTGTTTTTATGCTAACTCTTTTGCAGTTAATTCGTGAACGTATCTAATTGACGATAAACTTATTGAACATTAGTTTGGATACTACTAACACTAATATTAGAATCTGTGAAAACAAAATATGCGTTCGTAAGTAAGATACATTAGAACAGTATCCCAATAAGGGTAGCATAAGACCGAATTTGTACTTAAATATTTGGTTTTCATAGTAAAAAATTTAGTGATCCGAAAGAACGGTAATTTTCCTCTTAAATGTGCTCTAGATTGTTTCCACCTAAAAATAACATGTATTATTTTTTCATTTTCGTATTTTATTTTTACATGTTTACATGTCTGACCATTTTATTTAGGTTATTAAATTATAAATTAATAAAAATAAAAAATAACATATTCATCATCTTTACGTTAATTAAGTCCGTATTTTATAACTTTTTAATGATACACCATAGATTTCTTTACTTTCAAAAAGGTACTTTTAAGTTCAATTTCTATAATCAAACAAAAAAATGACATTTTTTTCATGCATGTGAGATTTTAAGTGCATTTTCTTACAAAATAACAAGACAACTAGGACCTTTTTCTCATCTAATGATCATGTTGCTAACGATCATGTAAAGCCTCCAGTGCCAAAAAACAAAAAAAAAGTGGCAGGCCTGGTAACATTTAAACACAATTTTTTTTTAATAAAATCTGAAAATCCCAAAATACCCCTTAATAACTCACATGAAAATCACATGCATAAAAAAAATGTCAATTTTTTTGTTTGGTTACAAGAAATTGAACTGTACTTAAGTGTAATTTATTCAAAGGAAGGGGACATGGTGTAACACTACAAAAGTAAGGGACCTACCAGGTACCAGACCCGTAATCTTACGTACCATAAGTTGATTTGCCGACATCCTATCCATAGGTTCTTTCTTCAAACTGAAAATAAAAATAAATAAATAGAAAAAGAGTAGATCTCAGTAAACTCAGAAAACCAAAGACATCAAAACATGAATAAGAAGGAAAGCAACCAAATGTCTACACTTTCAAAAAATGAGCTAATCCTAATTCATCAACGGCTAAATAATAACATAATTCCTAGAATATAGGTACTAAAGGAAACTAATACCAACCAAAGCTACAAACTTGTGACATAATCATTTATGAGGTTGAACTAATGATAAGAAGATAAGGGCTCATAAGTTAGTAACAGAGTTACCGTGAACAACCTTATCAATCACAGATAAACCAAAATTATTCTCCACAGATCAGAACATCTTGGAAGAAAATTAATTATTCCACATTAAAAGATTGAATGTTGAACATGATTGATTATCTTCATAGAAGATGCCAAAATGCAGCTTGGGAACTATTCAAATTTATATGAATTAAGCGCTTGAAAGTTGAAACATGGAAAGCAAATCATTACCATGCAGAAATAAATGAGCATAGGTCTGGAGAAAACTGGTCAGAAGGGGCACAAGGTGGTGGCTGCTTGACAATGGTGTCCATAAGTTCGAAATAGCCTGTCCATCCTTCACTTTGCTTCAGTGGCTTATAAGGAAATTGACCAATTGCTAACTCGAGAATCACTATTCCCAAGCTCCAAATGTCACTTTTGTAGCCATATTTGCCTCCAGTAATCCTCTCTGGCTACAGATTACATTGAACAGATGCGGTGAGCTCCATTTCAGCAGAAGAAGGATGCTTGTCAATATCCAAAGGAACGAAGCTAAGAGAAACAGATCAATTTACAAGCTTACGAAAAAAAAAGTACATCTATCATTGTGGCAGTTTATCATTTGTAGGTACAGTTGGCCTACAGAATCACATCCAACAAAAAAGTGCCACCTCATTTTATTATTGCAAACTTGTGACGTATGGTAGTGCTTGTATGATAAATTCACTTACAGACATGTAGCTGTTTGTGCCAAGAAAAGTATTGGCCTGATCAGAGCTGCATTCCATTATTTTACTCACACCAAAGTCAGTGATCTTGACATCTCCTCGGTGGTTTATTAACAAGTTGGAAGGTTTCAAGTCCCTGTGAATAATGTGTTTTTCATGATGAAGATACAATAAACCCTTGAGCACCTAGAACAATGATTAAAAAACAGGAAAACATGATTCAAATGAGTATTATAGCACATAACCAAATCTCAGGGTCTGTTTGCATCAGCTTTTTAGTTTTGGTAAAAGCACTTCTGACAATTAAAAAGTGATTCTAAACCAAACAGGGAAAAAAATTAACGAAAGGGTTTTCAGAGATCTCAAAACACTTTTTATGTTTCCGATAGAAGCTTATGCCTGAAAGCACTCTTTTCTAAAGCCACTTCTGATAACAGAAGCACAAATAAAGATGACCTTAAATACTCGTACAAGAAAAAAAACAGAATACCTGCTTGCAAATGGCAGCAAGATATGGCTCGGGAACTTTTCGGACTTTTTTGAGAAAATCAGCCAGAGATCCACCATCCATGTATTCTAGGATAATTGAAATGGTGCCATTTTCATAAAAGGACTGGTAACATACGACAATATATGGGCATTGTGCAGATTGATTAATTTTCAACTCTTCACCAATTTGCTTTTGATCAGACTCTCCATTTCTCATCTGAATCACCTGAACAAAGACAAATGTTAGAAGAAATTCACATATCTGATTTGGGAAATAGATAGCAAAAGATGTAACTAGAGGGGGAATACATGACACGGCAAAGAGGTTTAAATTTATGCAAATACCTTTCTAGCAAAAAACTGATGAGTCCATTTATGTTGCACAAGTTGCACAATTCCACCATTCCCTTTTCCAACAACTTTGATGGGGTCTAAATCTGCTAAGCTCAACTGATTGTCCGTTGGCTTTATCGGTGTTGGCTGAACAAATTCAAATAAAGAAACTTAAAAGAAAGAAATATATCGAGGCTTTTATGACAAAAAGATTACATACTGCTTCTCCCCTTTGAGTTGAAAGTGCTTTTCTCTTTTTTAACAATCAGTGCAATCGATATTGTGATAAACACTCCCTAACCATTCAAGACTACAACAGAGGATTCGAGACCACAACCAATATTGGCACCACTTTTACCACCAAACTCATTTTATACATGTAATTTATCTACAATTTCAAGATATTACACCTAAAATTTTCTTTCTCAGAAGACGAAACGGTACAGCGACCTTCCTAGCCCCATGTAAATCCGCCAATGAACATTATGATGCATATTCTATTCTTACAATTACTAAAATCCCATTAAGTAATCATATACCAGACGGGTTCTAAAAGTTGTTCATCTCCTCTATTGTGTTCGACCTAAACCTTTCGTTTTCTTCACTCTCTTTTTTTCTCTGAATACATTTCTAAATCATAAAAAAAAAATTAATAAATTGAAATGAAATTAAAAAGGACGGACATGGACAAATTAAACTTACAGCTTCAACTTCGGTCTGAGAAACGATTCGAACTCCATCCTTGTTGACGAGAAGATCGCCATATTTAAACGTTCCACTTTGAGTCCTATTATCATAATAAACTCACAACCTCAATTTCCAAACTCCACAGATACACAAATATACATATAATCAGAGAGCGAGAGAGAGAGAGAGAAAGAGACAGAGAATTACAGGAACTTGGCGAAAGACACTTCCTCAGGAGGAATAGAGAGTTTGAGATTAGGGGCTAAGTTTCCCTTCTTCATTGTTGTGTCTACGAGCTGTATAATCCCACTTCAATCAACCAAATTAAACTCAAAAAGGCAACTATCGGATTTCATCTGAACATGAATATTAAAATAAAAGGCAAAATTTGTCGAAATGAATAGAACTTGTATTCATCTGTTGATGATGAGTCGTGGCACGATATAATCCGATGATAAATGGGTTGATCTGCAATATTGGTGTCATTTGATGACTATATTTTCAAAGTGTTTTTACGTCCTTAGTTTTTTTTTAAAACTAAAATCACATTTGTAAAAAGAATACTAAATAATCCCAATATCCTAAACAAATTACTAGTTAAGCACTTAGTCCTAAATTTTAAATAGACACTTCGGACTTTTCAGAGACCACTACAAGTCTACAAGTCTACAAAAAAAATTTGCTACTGGTTGACGAAGACCAGAGACAGAGATAGCAACTGGACTTTTCTTTATTTTCACACCTATTGTATCGGCGTTTCCTTCTCTTTTTTTATTTTTCTTTGTTTTATAATTACTTTTCGCACCAACATTACATCATGATGTATAGTCCTTGTCACATCATTTTCAATATTCTTCTCAAACTATACGACTCTTCTCCATTAAAATGTATATTTTGCACTTTACCTTGTGACTTCTATATAGAACCCATAATGAGACTTAAGCTCATGATGTTTTTGTTAGAGGTTCTATTATCCGAAGTTACCACCTCAAATTTAAACAATGTGTAACTTTGTTTATGTTTATGTATTTCCAATAAAAGTAGATGATGATGGTAAAAGTACAAATATGTTCTTCTCAATCATCACAAAAATATTATATTTAAAAATGACAATTTTTAAATTTTAAATAAATATTGTATTCTTAAAAAAATAATCAAAATATATATATTTATTTATTTTTGTATTTATATTTTTATTATATATATATATATATATATATATTAATTTCATAAACCATCATTTTTTTCTTCTATTTCCATAATAATATATATAATTGTATTTATGATTTTCTTCCCTCTATCATTTTTTTCTTCTATTTTCATAAAAATACCTCACCCATAAGAAAGTTCCTCATTATTTACTCATCACCCACTAATTCACTCCATTGACAGTAAGCAAGCTCCTCCAACGATGATTCATCCAATTTAACTATTATAATTAATAAAAAAAAATCAATACTAACATTTTATAATCTTTTTGTTCTATAGGATATTTAAAACTATATTTTAATTTTAAAATTTTAAATTTTTATTATTTAAACTTAATGATATTAGGTAAGTAATTAAAATATAAAATCTTTAAATTTAAATATTATAATCAAATTAACATGAGTTGAAACAAAATTTAATAAACAAAATTCATTAGGAAAAAATGAAAGTTTGTTTCTTCTTAAAACTACTTGACTCAATCCAAATCAATCCATATATACAACATCATGACCCTTTTGGAGTAAAATGTGGAGGCTATGAAAGCAACTTTCAACTTCAGTGTCTTTCTTAACAGTTAACCCCCACCAAAGAAACTACCTTATGTGAAGACCTTTCCTTTTCTCCTCCTTGCTTATGCAACCAAGGGCTATTAGACGATTCGTTATATGGCTACATCAATTGTATGTTTTACAGTTGGATTTTTTTTTGTGGTGGGGGTGGTTGTGTGTGTGTGTGTGTGTGTATGGCACTTGCTCTTCAGAAGCATCAAAAGTTACACATAAAACTTATCACAAATAGAGAACAAATATAAAACATTCAGATATAATGATTCAAGTTAACAAAGGATTTATTTTCAAATTTCAAGAAAGAAAAGAGGGAGAAAAAAGGGGATAACTATCAATATCATACTTAAGACTAATTTGGCACAAAACGCCAGATATAATATGACACATGACATTTAATAACATTCTTATGGTATAATTAGTTCAGTTTTTATCCCCCAAAAAAAAAAATTGTCGAGTTCTAAAACATACCCATTGGGTATCACATCATTTCTCTCTTACCTTATACCCGAGGGGATGATTTTCGACCGTCCTTTTCTTTTTAACCACTTAATGACTAGCCTTAATCCTCGAGTGGGTAAATGATATAATTTACAATAAATTGTTACAGTTACTACTAAAATAAAACACATTCATGTTTCTAGGACTCAACTACATGTAAAATCCGAACTTTTCAGTATCTTGTTTTTGATTCAAAAGAATGACTGTAGCCAATTGCCTGCTATAAGATCATCATTCTAATTTTTGATTCCCAACAGAAAATGCAAGAATTATAATCCTTAAAAAAAATCAAGTTGAAATGGGGCGAGGAAGAGATGACAGAAGAGTTCTACACAAATTTCCAAGGACCAGCTTAATCTGATTCTGATTAAGCCTGTGATACAAAATAGCCCAGGACACAGCAACAAAAAATGAACGGGAAGACACCAAGCATCCCCTCCAATCCAACGATAAGATCTTAATCTTTGGCAGCCAGATGCACATACTTGTTCTCGACAACAAATTTGGAGCTTGAATTGATCTGGCACCAACGTGATAATTTATCAATAAGAAATAACCATAGAAGACGACCAAAATTCAATTCACATGAGGATCCATACAATTAGTAGTAATTAGTTTAAAATAAGCATAATGCACATGCTAACCTTGCGCTCCAATGTGTTACTTAATTCGGTCTCATCTCCTGTTGTCCCCGACTCTGAAAGTGCCTTGAGCACGAGCTTTCTCAGTTTCTTTACTTTTAAAGTCCCATCAGGACTCTACCTCAGATATATGGAAAAAATGACAATGAATGTCTACCCAATAAGTACAATAAATCAAACCTAGAAGTAACACGAAATGGAAAGCTGAAAACATATTATGCACAATACATACAGATTTCAAGACTGATTTGATCAACTTCTTCCACTTAATCTTCTTTGTTTCTTCTTTAGCAAAGCAGGATTTTAGCACATTATCTCTCTTGGTAGAAATCTCCTTTTTATCCTTTTCGGTTTTTCCAGACTGAATTACTTCCCCATTGCCTAGTTCAACCGAAGTATCATCTTTTGCCTTTTTCCTTGAGCTATCGTCCTCAGATCTATCAGATTTTCTCCTTTTCTTTAAAGGCAAAGTTCCATTCTCTATTTCAAGGTTATGGTGCGCACTATTGACCTGAGAAATATCCTCCAACTCAGATTCCTTCAAATCTTTTTTCCCAAGCAACTCAATCTTTTGAGGTGTTTCAGAAGGCAACTTTGTATGTGAATCAGGTCCCTCCTTCTGCATAGATTGTTGCTTTGAGGCATGGACAGCCCGGGCTTTGCCTCGGTGCTTCTTTCCTTCAGCATGGAGAAGCAGAGTTTGTTGACTAGTAGCCTTTGTATTGCAAAGACTGCACAGGTACAAAAGTAACACCAAAAATATGTATCTGAATCATATAAGAACAAGTTATCAAAAGCAATTGACAATCAGCTACCTACTATACATTGCTCTAATTATAAAATTACAATCACAAAATACAGATGCCACACCAATATAAATAAAATCTTCCCCTACTTCCCATTTTGTATTTCTCCCCAAGATGATGCCTTTGTTTATGACATGTATAAGACAATAACTACAGACTAACATGACAAAGAAATACTCGGCACAAAGCACGTAATTCTTCTGGATAAAGCTCATTTTTTAAACTATTCAGCATAGCCATTAGCATTACTTGACACGAAGCAAGCCCTCATTAATGAAATGAAAAACCTTTTATTTCATCTGAGCTGTTGGAAACTAGAGTAGCATAAAAATGCATTTCTCAGTATAATTCCGGTATTGCTCGTATTTTTTTTACAAAGAGTAATGAACAGCGAGAACATACCTACAAAACCATGGAGGGCGTTCAGACAATCCAACCGTAATATCAATATCTGGATGCTGCTTGGAGTCCTTGCTTGGCTTAGGAGTTGCACCATTTTGAGTTTTCCCCGGACCCTTTGGACCATATTTTTCCTGAATTAATACAAATAGCAAGAGTTAGCGTCCTAAACCAATGACTGTAACACTACAAACGATTGAAATTTAAATCGAAGAAAATACAAACTCTCTGAAACAGACTAAGCCATCACTAATTGTCCAATGAAACGAAGATTGCACGATCAGATAGATGGAACATTATTAACTCAGAAAATAAAGATTCATTTCTTGAATTTTCCAATCGAAATTCACGAATTACAGTCTAAAGAGAACACTCACCGCTTCAGTAATGCACTGAGTGTGCCCTTGAACACTTTGCTGCCCAAAGTTCGCTCCACAATCTATGCACGAGAACTGTGGCATTAATAAAATTCAGAATAGCAGCTTAATCAGCTATATTGAATTTCAAGAAAAAAATCAAACATCGACCGTAAGGAAAATAATAAAATTGAAAGGAAAAGGGGACTAAATGTTTGGAATCGAAAGGGGGGGGGGGGGGGGGGGGGGGGGAGAGAGAGAGAGAGAGAGAGAGAGAAAACCTTGCTAGCCGAACACATATTAAAGTGATTAGCCAACTTGGGTTTCTTCAGATTGTCCCCGCAATCTTCGCACTGAAACCACACCATTTTCTTGTTTTCACAGAGTAGAAGCCTCGAGTGAGATTGAGTTTTGAAGCTCACCTATCTTTCTTTCCGTAAGAAGGTTGTTTGGGCTTTGGGGGTTTAAGGTAGCTAGGGTTTTGTTCGGGATTACGGTAAAAGGGGGAAGAAAAAAAAAAGGGGGCTATGTAATTAATCTCGTAACTTTATAAAAATAATTAAATTTATCAAACTAATATAACATCAATATATTTATAAAAAATAACTAATTTATAATTTATAATTTATAATAATAATATAGAATAAATTTAAATAATCATAGTTTAATTTAAATAAAATTTAAAATATAACGATGTAAAATATTTTCTTTTAATATTGAAAATGTATATAAAATGTATCATTTTTATAATTATAAATTTTAAGAGTATTATTTTTTTCTTATATTTATTAAACATATATTTAAATGACTAATAACAAATTAATAATTAAAATTTTAAAAAAAATCATATACAGTGAAAAAAATTGATTTAAAAAAATATAGAATTTAAAATTTTTATAACATTTTAGCTTTAAAATTGATAAAATAGTTCAAATATCTAAGAATATCACGTGACTCTTGTATGTATTATTCTATCTTATTTAAACAAAAAATTATAATTTAAATTTATTTGGTTCTTTTTAAAAAAATTATAAAATCAATTATGTATAATCTAAAAATAACACAATTAAACTACTTATTTAAAAAAATAATTGAACCAATTATTTGACCTCACCTATTATAAAATATATAATGTGTTTCGTGAGTTATCCATTAAAAATGAATAGTATTATATATATATATATATATATATATATATAAATTTACTTGTTAATTATTGATTAATATAAACTTGTATTGTGAAATAATAAAATAATTATGATATTATTTACTAATAAAAATGAATTAAATTATATAATATGCATTAATTTATAATAATAATAATAATAATAACATTTTTGTTAAAAAAATAGGTGGGAGAATTCTTCTCTATTATTTTTTTGAATGAACTTCAATCAATTATCATTTGTAAAAACATATTAAAAAACCTAATCCAATAAATTTATATGAAAATAAATATATATTTAATTTAAACATTATTCTTACCATAGTTATTATATTAATATTTTTATTTCAAACAAAACATGAACATATTAAAAAAAATCATATTAACACATGTTTATGATTTATACACATTCAATAAATAAAATAAATATGTGTTTATATTTTAACATATAAATATATAATAATTAGTTATAACTCATAAAGACTAGTGATTAACATGTATATAGTGTAAAATTTGTATAATATTTAAATAACATGAAATATATAATCTTAAAAATTTTACCTTACATATTTAATATTACTTATAACATTATACTAATATATTTCTTAATTAATATAAGATAATATTTCTTATACACTAATATTACTCTCAAAATGTAGGTTATTTGACATAATATTTTATATTTTTAACTTATTTTATTATAAAAAATGATGATAATAATAATAAATAAGATGGAATGGAAGTTATATTTTAAACTATTTAATACATACTATTTTTTTTAATAAAAACCGTAAAGGAGATGAAAAATTCCATCCCTTCTTTTAAATGTTAAAAGAAATAAAAAAAATAAGTAACACAATTTTAAAAACAATAGAAAATAAATTATTTTTTTCATCAAATGATCGTTGAGACGAAGGGATTTGAATTAGAGTATTACTTGAAGAAATGTTAAAAGTTTACCAACTATATTAAAAGAAGATAACAAATAAAATACACTATTATTAAATATTTTTATATTTTTATATCATTCAATTTATTTATATGATTTTACTGTTAACACATTATAAAAAAAATTATGTTAACAAATATATGTGCATTATATTTTTCTTAATATAAAAAAATACATATATTTTACATTATATCAAAAATTATGTATGCACAGTATAAATATGAGTTAAAAATTAAATTATATTTGTAGTGGTATTATGTTATGCAAAACTGATAGCATGTCTGAAAAATTTGCCATGGTGCCCTTTTCTATTTGTTCCTTAATGCACTGTAAGTGCATGTGTTTGTTTAAATGCAAATTACTCAGCTATTATAAGAAATAAATTTTGTTTAATTTTTTTATTAATTATTTACAACTTCAAAATGATTTAAATATACACAACTTTTACTCTGATATTATTTTCAAAGATTATAGAGCATCGTCCTGAAAAAAAAAGTATCCGTAAAGATTGTTCATTAAAAAACAAAAATAAAAAGAATACACCGTAAAAAAATTTCAAAATAAAATTAATATAATAATTAATTATATATTAGAAAAATAAGTTATATTATTTTAATTAATAATTATTTATATGAGTATTAGTCACGAGGTACTCTGGTAAAAAAACACTTAAAAAAATAGAATACTATCGTGGTAGTGATTGCACTAGAATTTCTCTCCCGCCCAAATATATAAATAACATACTTTTAAAAAATAATAAAATAAATAAATAGCATGCTTAGCCGCCAGCAAAACATTCTCTTTTTGGAAAATATTTGATTTTTATTCAACTCAAAATTAGCACAACTTGTAACTGAAAAATGGAGGAAAGAAAATAGTATTGTTGAAAACGTGGGTAAGTTAAATATGTATCATTTTGTCCTAAGTAAAAACTTGTTATATTTATTAAAAAATATTTATTTATTGGTTGAAGAGTGACTAAAATTTCATTTATAAAAATTAAGTAATTAAAACTATAAAATAACATAAATAAAGTTACTTCAAAAATCATCCACCCATATAATATGTATATTACTCTCTTTAATTTATATTTTTCATTGTTTATTTCGTGGTTTCTTTTAAAAATCACCTGTCTTTTTATACTTTTATGTTGGATAGGTATATTTACCGAATGGATCTATGATTAAATTAAATTTCTTTTTTTTATAAGCTATTTTGAAAAATCAACTTAATCAATCGATTAGATATTTTTAATTTATAAAATCGGTAAAAATTAAACTAAATTAATTTTATTATAATTAATTTTTTTATTATATTTATATATATTAATTAATATATTTATTATTTTTTATAAATTATAATTTTTAACTCTAATTATTTACATGCAAAATAAATATTTTTTTAGTGGGAAGAATAAACATGTTTTAACAAATTTTTCTTAGTACGTAAGAGATTTTTTTTTTCAAATTTGATCATTTTGACAATTGTATCATCATTTTTAACTTAATATTGATTTAAAATATTTTTAAGTTTTTTAGATAAATTTAATTTTTAAAAAAGATAAATATTTTCAAATAACAATATATTGAAAATATATTGAGCTAAAAGTTCTTAATTTTAGTTATACTTTGGTAAAGATTTTTGATAAAAAATAATAGGTCCAAACACATTATATCCACAATCAGGAATGAATTTATACATCAATTTTGGAGAATATATTAAACTACTATTTATAAAATTAATTAATAACCAACGAAGTAAACCTCATCAAACCTATTTTTATGTAAGATATATACTTGCAAGATGTTCAAATTAGAGTTCGTAAGTTACGTACTCTAAACTACCTAATAATCTTAGAAATATAATACTTAAAACAAAATCAATTATAATATTGACTTCAAATTACTAGGATTATGATGAAAAAACATGGATAATTTCAAATTTTATGTTTTTTTTTGTGTTAAAAATAGTTATCAAATAAATAAATAAAAGACAAATTTTTTATGTAATAAATACTTATTTTTAATTATTTTTATACATGTATCTATCACTTATTTAACATATGAAAACTTATGCATGAGAATTGTGATATGAGAAATTAAAACTAGTATAATGTTTTTTTTTAAGGCATGAAAAATCATATTGAACAATTTAAGGATACAAAACAAAACTTTTATATCTATAATTTAATTTATTTTATTTTATAATAATATTAAATTAAATTGCTTCAAAACTTAAAATCAACCGAAATAACTTTTCACAAACCTCAAAAAGAGAATCCAATCTCGACGTTGCTATTGGCATTGCGTGAATGTTCATCCGAAATATGATTATTACAGAAAATTATATAACTTGCTTATATAGTTTTCTAATTGACTTTTTTTTTTAAATACTATACCTCTATAATTGATCCGAGTTGACGAAAACTCAAATTCATAACAATAATTTGAGATTTGAAAATAATTATTATGAATTCATGATAATAGATTAACATTTAATATTTAATTTTTCAATTAAATTGAGAACAAAAATATACTTCGAGCAAATCTTCAGATACCTAAATAATGTAGTTATTTGAAGAAAAAAAATTCTCAATATATTATGGCTTGACTTAAAAAAAAAATCATATAATGAACTTAAGTATACTGTACAAAATGAATCAACTTGATTGTTTAAATAGAAACAAATAACATTTGATTCTTCGTTAGTTTTATGCACTTTCTAGGATATATTGAAAAGGGTTCCATACAAATGATATTAATTAATAAATTTAATTATTAATATTTAATCAGAATAATTTAAATTATGACATAAATATTATAATGATTTGAAATGTAGAATTAATTTTTAACTCCTAAAATCAAATAATGAAAAGCCCATATAGCAAAAGTGGTGTTAGTTTGTGGTGCGTGAAAATAATACAGGTTTAAATTAAATTTTTCTTTATTTTTAATATTTTTTTAATAAAATTATAAAATCAAGATAAATTTATATACAATATTCTTTCTTTAAATATAGACCTTAAATTAGATTTGAATGTTAAGGAAAAAATAAAATATAGAGACACATATTAATTATTGTGAGTAATTAGATGATTAAAAATGATGGAATAAATTTATTGATTTATATCTAATATATTAGAAAATGATTCTTACGAAGAGATAAGGATAGGAAGTTAAAATAATTATTAATGATAATTTTATTTAATATAATAATATTAATACATAATTAATATTAAAATAAAATAAATATTTATATATTTTTATAATAGTTATAATAAAATAGCAATATCTTTCATTTTGATGAATACAAGCAAATGTATGCACAAAGACACAAATATACGCAAAATCTTAGGTTTCATGCCCGTAATTGAGCTATATAATGTTGGATCAGAGCGCCGAACCATTGTTTGTGGAGGCCACGTCCAACTAGTCCTTCCCGGACCTCAGCTGACCAAGTGACTGCACTAGTTTGACACACAAAAATAATAATAAATAAATAAGAGAGAGAGAGGGAGAGAGAAAGAGAGCTCCACGCAAGCTAAGACACAACAAAAGCTTAAAAACTAAAAGGTTTGTTTGTATAAACTTACATTTTTCATTTCGAACAATTTTTTTTAAACCGATACTCAAAAACTTCTCTGCCAAAATTATCTGAGTGCTCAAACCCAGATTATCGTCTTCTTCTTTAGCTCAATCTCAATTATTTATTTATTTTTAATATTTTCTTCTCTTTCTCATAATTACCCGTTGAAACTCCGAAGCTACAAGGTTCTTCCTCCGATCTGACTCGCCGAGTTCATTCCTTTTCGACTCTGTCGTGTGACTCGTGTCTCGGATGAGATAGCGGAGAAGATCGCCCAACTCTTATTTCCATGGTAACTGGAGCTGCACATCTAATGCTTATTTAATTTTGTGTTTGATTGGTGGATTGCTTGATTTCTTTGACTTGTTGCTTACTTGAGTTGAATCGGTTTTTGATATATGTTTCTAAGAATTATATATTTATGCAAAGTCTATATAAAATTTCCCTATGATTCATAAACCTGAGGATATTTTTTTAACTCATTTTGTATTGGATTTTTTTTCAACTTTCCATACCTGTCCATCCCCTACATTTTCAAACAATAGATTTTTAGGAGGAAACAATTTCAGAATATAATTTGATGAATACGGAATTGTTGTGGTATATAAAATTTTGAACAAATAGAATATAACCGTTTATCGCCTATTCAGTTGCCTCTGAATATTATAACTTTGGTAAGATATGTTGCTATTCAAAAAAGGGACGTATTAGTTTAGTCATGCCGATGAATATAATCTTTTGGTTTTACTTGCTGGATATTGGAGGAAGTTATCTGTGCAAGTTGGCTGCAACATTTCATTTTTAATCAATGAAGTGATCGTAACTTTATTTGGTTCAAGGCGACTGATATAAAATAAACTTTAGTTTGGCTGTAAGTTTGATTAAGCATGATCTGTTCTGAGTGATTCCGGTGGTGTAGGGTCTCTTGAGTCATATGTATGCTTCCTCTCAAAATTATGCGAAGCTTAAGTAGTTGGTGTTATTCCAGATGTGGGTATGTCTTCGTAGTCAACACTTAGTCAACAGTGGGAAGAGCTATTGCAGAAAGTCGGACAGGTGTCTGTGCATGTTTTTACACTGAATTTATGATCAATGCTACAGTGAATCCTTGTCTTTCTCTTTCTTCCTTTTTAATGATCTTTGATGCTTGAAATTTATTAAGGACTCGTTAAGTTATATATTCATGACTGAAAAAACTTGGCATACCATGAAACTGATCATACAATATTCCTGTATTGAGTTCTTAAATTATTTCACGCACCTTATTTATTTATTTTCTTCATGGATGTTCTAGAACTTCGTTCTTTCAAAGAGCTTACTGCTTTTAGTATGAAACCTGTACAGATTGTCACCAATGTACTGTTATCTTGTACATTTTTTGAACATTCCCTCTATATAATTCTTTCTAGCAATTTTTTAGACAATAATGAGGATGAAAATTTCAGCCTGTAGTACATCCATGTAAAAAAAAATGGTTCCTGATGTATTTTATGCCTCATAAGAAATTCATTTTCTATGTTGTGATTTGATTGTTTACATCTTTCAAGAAATTCAGTATGTGGGTGAGTTTTTCAATTTACAACATAATAATGATCTTTTACATATAGTGTTGTACAATCTTTCAAGAAATTCATTACGATACAATAATGATACCTTATGATGCTTACATCACGTGAGGGTTTTGCCTTTTTGCACCATAATTCTTGTGTTGTATGAACTTGTTTTCCAATTCTGAAGAGATTGTATTTGCAGGCTGCAATGGTGAACATCATTGTAGGTTCTCAAGTCTGGGTTGAGGATCCAACAGAAGCATGGATTGATGGAGAAGTTTTTCGAATCAATGGTGAAGAAGTTCACATTCATACCACAAATGGGAAAACAGTGAGTTAAACATCTGTAAAATCAGTCATATCAACAGTGCTATTTGTGATGCACAGTATTTTTTTAAAAACTAATTTCAGAGTACATAGGACACATTCATGTTTTTGTGATTAAGTCATGTTGCTTGAAAAAAATAAATTGAATTTTCATTTCATGTAATGTTTATTTTTGAACGAAAATATATAGTGTCTTGGGAGTTTTTAAGTTATCCAATTATTTTCTGATGTGAAATTTGTTTCTGGAATTATCTTAAATGATGGTAATTAAAACTTTTATATGTTTCTGAATAATTTAAAATTTGTTTTATTATTCTTGACCCAAAAAAAAATCTTTGCAGGTTGTCTCAAATATCTTGAAAGTTTTTCCAAAAGATACTGAAGCTCCTCCTGGAGGCGTAGATGACATGACAAAGCTGTCTTATTTGCATGAACCTGGAGTTCTATATAATTTGAAAACCAGATATGAACTTAATGAAATCTATGTAAGATTATAAGATTTTCTCTTTTTCATGCTTTCATGATTTAGTAGATTTTTGTTAAAATTAATGGGAAAAGATTATAGTAATCTAGCTATATCATTTCTCGAAATTTTCCCAGACGTACACTGGAAATATACTGATTGCAGTCAATCCATTTCAAAGATTACCACACATATATGATACTCATATGATGGAACAATACAAAGGAGCTGCTTTTGGAGAGTTAAACCCTCATGTTTTTGCGATTGCAGATGTTGCATACAGGTAGCTTGAGCTCATATGCTTCATATTCTCCCCCTCTGCTCTCCATCTCTGCCCTTCCTCCCTTTTTATTAATATATTTACTTATTCATTCATGTACCATTAATAACAGGGCAATGATCAATGAGGGAAAGAGCAACTCAATATTGGTTAGTGGAGAAAGTGGTGCTGGTAAAACAGAGACCACAAAGATGCTCATGCGTTATCTTGCTTGCCTTGGGGGTCGTTCTGGCGTAGAGGGAAGGACTGTTGAACAACAAGTTCTAGAAGTATGTCATAGCTGTTTTCCTTAATGTTATCTTATTACCTTATTATTTCCATCTGTATGGACAATGAAAGCTGCTACCTAACTTGTTTCCTTGATTGGTTATCTCAGTCGAATCCTGTTCTTGAAGCATTTGGCAATGCTAAAACTGTCAGGAACAACAACTCTAGGTATCTCTTCCTGCTTGGACTTATTCATTTAGATTGGGATTGTGGTACTGTACATAGCCTGGATATTCGCATGTAAAAGTTGTTGTTTTATGTCTTATCAATTAAACTGTTGAATCAACAATGATTCTAATAAGACGAGAAATAAATATTTAATTTGTGTCAGGCAACACTGAATGATATTTTTGTGCCAGTTAGTTAATATGTGACAAAAAGGTTGAAAGTCCACAAAAAAAGACTTATATATTAGTTCTCTGGCCCCTTTTCCCCCTCTTCCCTGCCGGTATTTCCTGTCACTCTTTCTGCATTCTTTTTCTCCTAAAGTGTTGCAAAAAATTACATTTAATGATTTAACTACATGGTTTTGTTCATTGATTAACTATTTTTTTCCTCTCTGTTTGTTCGTATTGGTTCTCAAAACTCTTGTTCTTCAGTTTTTGCACAAAAAAATAATTTTACTCATCATGCTAGTTAATTGGTTGTTTAACTTTGATTTTTTCACCAACCTCATCATCTTAATCTCTCTAATATTCATTTTGGTATCAATGCAGTCGATTTGGTAAATTTGTTGAGATCCAATTTGACAAAAACGGGAGGATATCTGGGGCTGCTATACGAACTTATTTGCTTGAGAGATCTCGTGTTTGTCAAATTTCAGATCCTGAGAGAAACTATCACTGCTTTTACCTTCTTTGCGCTGCACCAGCCGAGGTACTTATGGTTAACTTTGGTACCATTGTCAGTATAGCGTTCCCTTATGGCTATATACTAGATACTCTTATATGGATATCCTATATATGGTTCTAAGATTTAATCCATTTTTTATTAACAAAAAATTCAGGTTAAAGAAAAATATAAATTGAACAACCCTAAAGAATTCCATTACTTAAATCAATCAAATTGTTATGAGTTGGATGGAGTAAATGATGCCCATGAATATCTTGCTATTAGAAGAGCTATGGACATAGTTGGGATCAGTGAGGAGGAGCAGGTTAGTACCCTGCAGTTCTAATATTTAGTTTGTGCGTGATGTTTCATGAAGATCTTTTCTTTGACATTAATTTTTCTTTTTTCAGGAGGCAATTTTTATGGTTGTAGCTGCAATTCTGCATCTAGGAAATGTCGAGTTTGCTAAGGGAGAGGAGATCGACTCATCTGTAATTAAGGATGAGAAGTCTAGATTCCATCTTAACATGACAGCTGAACTACTTAAGTATGTTACACACACACACATTCTTTTGACATGATGCATTGTTTTGTGATTTTCTATCTTCTATCAATGCTTGTCGGGCTATTTTTTCACATATATATTCTATTATAATTTTCTAATGGCAGGTGTGATGCCAAGAGCTTGGAAGATGCCCTCATTAGGCGTGTGATGGTAACACCTGAAGAAATTATCACGAGGACTCTTGATCCAGTTTCTGCACTGGCTAGCAGAGATGCCCTGGCGAAGACCATTTATTCTCGCCTATTTGATTGGTACATTACGTGCTCACCTGTGCTTCTCCCTTCATTTATTGATTTTCAGTGATATAGTTGTTTTCTATACATGAGTAATTATTTTAAGTAAAAAAAAAAATGCAGGGGATTGAGTTTATTAAATTATTTTATATTCTAAATCTTGAGGCTGTGACAAATACTTTCATGTGTACAGGCTTGTGGAGAAAATTAACATTTCAATTGGTCAAGATCCCAACTCCAAATCGCTAATTGGAGTTCTTGATATATATGGCTTTGAGAGTTTCAAGTTTAATAGGTAGGCTGTAATATTTAAAATTTGTTTGCATTATGATATTTAGTTTGAAGCTGACAAGTTAGTCTGAAAATTAGTTTTGAGCAGTTCTGTATTAATTTTACAAATGAGAAACTGCAACAACATTTCAATCAGGTGAGTAACTTACATTGTGGTTCTCCGACTCTTTTCTCAATACTAGTTAGTAATGACCTAAATTTTGTGTAAATGTGTGGTCTGCAGCATGTATTCAAAATGGAACAAGAAGAGTATACTCGAGAAGAAATCAATTGGAGCTACATAGAGTTTGTTGATAACCAAGATGTGTTGGAGCTAATCGAGAAGGTGATAAATTGTTGATCTCTGTTAAAGTATGGTTTTTGCACATCTGACAAAAAATGTAAATGCTTTTTGCTTAGTTTATTTATTTTTAGTTCAATCCATAAACACCAATGAATATTGCTAACTGCAATTTTTCAATGACTGACAGTGTGAGCTTTAAAATCGTTTCTATTCTCTCGTGAATATTGCTAACTAAATGATTCAATCTTCTGCAGAAACCTGGAGGAATAGTTGCACTTTTAGATGAAGCTTGGTATGCAGTTTATTTTCCATTGTGCTTAGTCATTTCTTCTAATTTTGTAGCTACCTGAGTTTTTCTCTTCAAAGGAGCTTTTATTACCGATATATAGATGTGTATATAATCCTTTGAAACCTCCTTGACATGCTTCCGTAAGTTACACTGTTTTATTTTGTCAGACTTATGCTTGTTGGATCATTTCATGCAGCATGTTTCCAAAATCTACTCATGAAACTTTTGCTCAAAAGTTGTACCAAACATTCAAAAACAACAAACGCTTCATAAAGCCTAAGCTTTCTCGTACCAGTTTTACCATATCTCACTATGCAGGGGAGGTAAATTGTGCTTTAATTGTTTTTTGTATTGTAGTCTGCTGTAAAAAACTTATTTTTTCTGAAAACTTCATCAAATTGCAGGTGGCCTATCAGGCTGATCAGTTCCTTGATAAGAACAAAGATTATGTGGTGGCAGAACACCAAGATCTCTTAACAGCGTCAAAATGCCCATTTGTGGCAGGTCTATTTCCTCCAAATCCAGTGGAGTCATCCAAGTCATCTAAATTTTCTTCCATTGGCTCACGGTTTAAGGTTCCATTGATTCACTCTTATAGCTAATTTTCAAGTCTGTTTGTTATTAACATGAAATGTATATGCAACATGCCATTATTTTAGGTCAAATTTCTTCGATTATTTTTCATTGAACAAATGACTCATGTCATTTTTCAAGTGCAGTTACAACTTCAGTCTTTGATGGAGACCCTAAATTCAACAGAGCCTCATTATATCAGATGTGTGAAGCCAAATAATGTTCTGAAGCCTGCTATTTTTGAGAACACCAACGTAATCCAGCAGTTGCGATGTGGTGTGAGTATAGTTCGCCCCATGAAATTGCTTTCTTATGTTTCATTTAAGTGGTGTAATCTGCAAAAGCTAGCATTTGCGTGCTTAAGTTGTGGTCCTTTAATAAGCATTATGGTAACAGTGTTATTCATTGTAGGGTGTTCTTGAAGCAATCAGGATTAGCTGTGCTGGGTATCCTACTAGGAGGACTTTTTATGAATTTCTTCTGCGCTTTGGGCTTCTTGCTCCAGAGGTTTTGGAGGGAAAGTAAGTCCAGAATGTTTCTTTGGTAGATGCTTTGGTCTAGGGGTGGAGATGGAGATGTACATTCAATTTCAGACAGTTCTAGTATATATGTAATTTGCAATTTTTATGATTACTGTTTCTTCTTACAGTTCTGATGACAGAATTGCATGTCAAATGATCCTGGATAAAATGGGACTGAAAGGATATCAGGTGATTCAAATTATTCTCTATATAGTTTTGTTTTGGTTATACTAGTTAGAGAACAATAGGTGGGGGTGTAATGGTATGACCTTCCAGTGCATTTGTGCATTGTGAAGGATATAAATTGCTTCGAGATATGTCTGTTGGTGGGTTGGATAATCTCGAAGCTTAGGGCAGACTGAAGCTAACCCATTTGGGGTAAGTGGCGCTTGTATATTTTTTGGGAGTCAGGGCTTATATTCTACTGTCTAAATTTTTAGTCAATGATACTTAATCTATTCTAAGTTCATTAATTTTCCATGTAGCAAGCCTGCTGGATGAAGTAGAACAGAGTCCTTCATTTGATTTTATTACAAGTGAAGTAACTTTTCTGGCAGTAAACTATTCTACAGTTACGTGGTCTATAATGAGAATCTGTTATGGAACCTAAAATGTTCATTTTGAGTTAATAATGAAATAACACATTAGTTTACACCCAGGCTACCTTCAAATTACTGTTTGTTTTAACTTCAGAATTGTAGACCACATCCTGCTTTCCCATGTCATGAGCCTGACGTCCATGTTCAATTATAATTCTTATAAATGTGGATGCTGGCTTGTCCCTTCTTCTAATACAGCTTAAATATTTGCTGATCCATTTCTCATATGAAGTTCTAAACTTTTGTGTTACATTTTTGCATTTTGTTAAGTTTCCACCATGTCTGCTGTAATGTGCCAACATAATTATAATGCTCTTTTGTCATGCTGTATTCAATGTGGATTGGCAGATAGGCAAGACAAAGGTCTTCCTACGAGCCGGTCAGATGGCTGAGTTGGATGCAAGAAGAGCAGAGGTACTTGGAAAGGCAGCTAGAACAATTCAAAGGCAAATCCGTGCGCATATTGCGCGTAAAGAGTTTGTTGCATCACGAGAAGCTGCTATTCAATTGCAATCTTATTTTCGAGGTATCTGTTAAAACTACTTTCTATGGAATGCTTGCTAAGAACGTGTTACTGTTGCATCTTACTAGTTTGAGACACATGCATTGCATGTGAATTGTTTTACTTATTTTAATCTCTTCGATTAATTTTTACAACATATTTAAAATAAAAATTAAAAAAATAAATTTTTTAAGCTTTCAAATTAGTTGTGAAAATAAATCCTTTAAGAATTCTAAGTTTTGAATCAATTAGATATCCATAATTGTAGAAATTTATAAAAAATGAATATGATAAGCATTGTTAATTTAAGTTTTAAGTCTTCAAATTGTGTTTAACTTGTGAATAATTATTTTTCTATTGGATTCTAAATAAAAACATAAAGAATATGAGATATATATTAGGAAAGTACACTTGTTAATATCATAGAAGTATTTTTATAAACTGCTTAGCTTAATAATTTTCCCTTAAATTTAAAACAAAATATAAAGGACAAAATATGTCTTTATTTTAAAATATGTGGGTATTTTTGTCCCAAAATTATTTTAGGTGTGATTTAGACTTTAATATATAATATAGATTGACTAAATGACAACTAATCTATTAATTATGAGTGCCCAAGTTTGCTTCAAGTGAAGAGGTTCTGAAAATAAAACAATTTTGTTTGTGTGCCAAATCTTTGTTAATCTTGCATTCACGATAGTTCTCCTTTGAGTTTAAGCTTTTATCATACTAAACATCATGATTAAATATGACCCCAAGGATCCTTCTTCAACCACACAATTTTCCAATTCGTTTCCTTATTGTTAAATGTTTCCATAATTATCTCTAATTCTTGTTGTGCGATACAAGTAGTGGTGTTGGGTACGTAAGAAAGTGTCATATTGACTCAATTTGGGGTGATTCAAGGGTTAATAAGGACTTGTGCTACTATACTAAATGACTTGTTCTTTTGGAAGGAACCCCAAGTTCTCTACAAGTGGTATTAGAGTTAACCCCAAACTTAGTCATTTGGGCACTTATATGAATCTCCCAATGAAGGCATGGGCTTCATCTTCTTCGACTAAGGAAGGAGCTGAATGACAATATAAAGCACAAATATAGTGTGTATCTTTAATTGAAGAAAGCTGAATTACAGTGTAAAACACAAAATAGTGTGTATTTTCAATTGAAGAGGGCTTAACCATGTGGTACTTTGTTCAAATTTGGGGTGGTTCATGAGTTAATAAGGACTTGGGCTACTCCACCAAATGAGTTAACCTTTTGACTGAAACCTAAAATTCTCTACAAGTAGAATGTCGGAATATAGAAAAAATAAAGTAGCTCACAACCAGCTTCGAGGTTAAGCTAACAAGAGATATTGTGAACTAACTAATTTAATAGTGGTACTGATATTGTATGGTTTGGGTTGAAGTTATCCGCATACTACTCAAATGATCATTTAAATAAAAAAAATCTCCATTTTAAGTATAATCCTTTCATACTATTGAATTAGACATGTATTAATTTTTGTTGTATAGTTCTTAGCTTGTTGGTGTTTTATCCAAGTACCCACATTCCTTTCATCAATATCAGGGGTATTTGCCCGCAAAGTGTATGATAAGTTGCGACAAGAAGCAGCGGCTATCAAAATACAGAAGAATTTCCGTCTATACATTGCCAGAGAATCTTACTTAGGTTTACAGTTGTCTGCAATCACATTACAAACAGGATTAAGGGCAATGAGGGCTCGAAATGAGTTCAGATTTAGAAAGCAAACTAAAGCTGCAATCCTTATCCAGGTATTCTGATGTGTTTTTCTTAAATTATTTTTTGAACTTTACCCCTCTCTGATGTGTTTTGCTTTTTATTATTTTTGGAATTGCACCTTAGACTGCTTATTTTAGTGTGACTTAATTCAGAAAATGGAGGGCTGGATGATTGATATTAATTTTGTTTGTAGGCTCATTTACGTTGCTTCATAGCATATTCTTATTATAAGAGGCTCTGGAAGGCTGCAATAGTTACTCAGTGTGGTTGGAGGCAAAGGGTTGCTCGAAGAGAGCTCAGAAATCTGAAAATGGTATGATCACTACCAATAATGTGCTTGTCTCTGTCTTAAGACGTAATGATCATCAGCTCTGGAGATAATTGAGTTTATATTTGGCATATCCTTAGGCTGCCAGAGAAACAGGAGCCCTTAAAGAAGCAAAAGACAAACTCGAAAAGCGTGTGGAAGAACTCACATGGCGTTTGCAACTCGAGAAGCGGTTGAGGGTAAGATGTCTTGTAAGTTTGTTACTGCCTCAGTTGAATGACATACCTCAGAAGATTATGAGCTTTATGAATTTATTGTTTTGTTTTGACTTCCAGACTGATTTGGAAGAGGAAAAAGCACAGGAAATAGCAAAGTTGCAGGAAACCTTGCATGGAATGCAAGTACAAGTTGAAGATGCAAATACTAGAGCTCTCATAGAACGAGAGACAGCTAGAAAAGTTATTGAAGAAGCACTTCCTGTCATCAAGGAGACTCCAGTGATGGTTCAAGATACTGAAAAGATTAATTCATTGACAATTGAGGTGGAGAGTTTGAAGGTAGACACTCCAGCATGGTTGACAATATCAAATTATACCTTTAGAGTTGTATAACATTATAACTTTATGTTAAAGTTGTGTTGGTTACTAATCTTCCTAAAAGTTTAAGTTGATGGGTAGATGGGGGGATTTTTTTTTTTTTTTTTTAAGTTTTACATTAGTTTGGTCTTGATTGTAGATATGTTTCTACAATGGAATCTTTATATATATGATTTCAAAATTACCTAATTATCATTTCATCAGCATTAATAGCTATTATTGGTAATGAGCTATTTAGAATGCTCGCAGAGTCTGCTGACATAAATAAACTTTGTAACCGTACAGGCTTTGCTGCAATCACAAAGACAAGCAGCAGAGGAGGCCAGGAAAGTCAGGGAAGATGCCGAGGCAAGAAATTTAGAGCTAACAATCAAATTCAAAGATGCAGAACAAAAAATGGATCAACTTCAAGAATCTGTGCAGAGGTTTGTACTTGTGATTATGGAGTTTTTCAAATTTTAATGTAAAACAATTGCCATTTGTAGAGGATTTTTTAGAATGTAAGACTATCTAACACCTGCTTTGCTTCGCTATGTGTTGAGTGCAGCTGAAGATCACTTATATGTTTCTGTTAACTGCAAAATTTTCAATAATTCAACTTTCAAGCACACAGCTACCTCTCATTATATTGCATTTTTTTCTCCATTTTAAATGTTTATTCTCTATAATTCAGGCTAGAGGAGAAACTTTCTAACTCAGAGTCAGAAAACCAAGTACTTCGTCAGCAAGCATTGACCATGTCACCAACTGGAAAAGCTTTATCTGCAAGATCAAAGACAGTAATTATTCAGGTAGCAATTGAAAATTTCGGTCATCACTTACAATACATTTATTGCCATTATTCTAGAAGTTTAATATTTGGAGTCTTTCTTGGATTTGTAGAGGACACCAGACAATGGGAATGTTCTTAATGGAGATGCCAAGCAGACACCAGACAATGGGAATGTTCTTAATGGAGATGCCAAGCAGACACCAGTAAGAGGATAATACTGCTTTCTTATGCTTTGTAGACAAAAAATGGTGTTTAATAAATTTTTGTTATTTCTGATTTTATTTGGTGTAACTCTTTCAGGATATGGCTCTTGGTACATCGAATGCACGGGAACCAGAATCAGAGGAAAAACCGCAAAAATCTCTCAATGAAAAGCAGCAAGTGAGAAGTCATTTTCTTGCATATAGAAATTAGACCTTGTACACCTTAGTATCTTACTATCTTCTATTTGTTTGTTTATTTTTATTTCTGAGTAAGTGCATCATGAGATCTTGAACCAAATCGTACGGTGTGGATAATCCCACAATAAAAAGGCTTTGCATTTTTAACTTGTTTCTTCCTGTTTAATATTGTGTTTCAGGAAAACCAAGATATCCTGATAAAATGTATTTCTCAAGATTTGGGATTTTCTGCGGGAAGACCAATTGCTGCGTGTGTGATATACAAATGCCTTCTTCAGTGGAGGTCGTTTGAAGTTGAGAGAACCAGTATTTTTGATCGCATAATTCAAACAATAGCCTCTGCCATCGAGGTAAATTTACAAGCTCTCTATGTTTCTCTATATTTGCAGTAATGTATTGCAACTTATTTAGATGGTCTGAGTTTCATCCCTACTAAAGTTGGCGAAGTTGTTCAATTTATGGTTCAGGATAGCAATGGTTCATTAGCTTATTGGTTATCAAATACTTCAACTTTATTGTTGCTGCTTCAACATACACTCAAGGCTAGTGGTGCTGCTAGCTTGACACCACAACGGCGGAGAACATCATCAGCATCTCTATTTGGAAGGATGTCTCAAGTATGAAGTAGTTCTACAATATCTCTTTTAGTGCCATTCCCAAAAATAGATGATTTAGGAGTATTATTTTTATCTTTCTCCTTTCGTTTATGTTTCAGGGTTTACGGGCTTCTCCACAGAGTGCAAGTCTCTCATTTCTTAATGGTCGAACTCTTGGTAGGCTGGATGATTTACGGCAGGTTGAGGCCAAGTATCCAGCTCTACTGTTTAAGCAGCAGCTTACTGCCTTCCTTGAGAAGATATATGGGATGATAAGGGACCATTTGAAGAAAGAGATATCCCCATTACTTGGATTATGTATCCAGGTGGGTATTAAACTTAAAAGTTACAATTGGATACCAAATTGATTATATTTTAGTTGATTAATTTTTTTTCTTAAACAATTCAGGCACCAAGGACATCGCGTGCAAGCTTAGTGAAAGGGCGATCACAAGCGAATGCTGTTGCTCAGCAGGCCTTAATTGCTCATTGGCAAAGCATTGTGAAAAGCTTGAACAACTATTTACAGACTATGAAAGAAAACTATGTGGGTTAATTTTTACCTTAAACAACCAAAATTGTGATCTTTTGTGTACGAAGAATATAGCTTATATGGTCTGGCTTTACAGGTGCCACCCTTCTTAGTCCGTAAGGTCTTCACTCAGATATTCTCATTCATCAATGTTCAACTATTCAACAGGTTTGCCCATTCCTTGTCCCCATTCATCAATCCAAAATGTTGAATTATGTTATAGTATTGGTACAAGATTATTATCTTTTATCTAAAGATGGTATGGCATCTATTTTTATTGTTTTTGCAGTCTTCTCTTGCGTCGGGAATGTTGTTCGTTTAGCAATGGGGAGTATGTGAAAGCAGGTTTGGCTGAATTGGAACAGTGGTGCTATGAGGCAACAGAGGAAGTGAGAACCATGCAACTATTGCATGAATTTTCATCTTTGCATAATACAGTGTCTTATCATAAAAAATAAAAATCATCTTTGCATATGTTCTTAAATCTCAAAGGAATCTCCTCCTCAGTATGCAGGCTCAGCTTGGGATGAATTGAAGCATATTAGGCAGGCAATTGGATTCCTGGTAAGATCCATACTTGAAAAACTATTTTACTCGGATAATAGATATATTTTCATTTCCTAATTGACTGACCAATATTTTATTTCATTAATATATAACATTTCAGGTCATACATCAAAAGCCCAAAAAAACCTTGAATGAAATAACAAAAGAACTCTGCCCGGTTAGTGTATCTTCCTTCATCAATTACATTCACTCCTATTGCCACAACTTATGTTTTCCTTATCTTATTCAATTCTTTTACGAACATGATTTCCGGTTTCAGGTTCTAAGCATTCAACAATTATACAGGATCAGTACAATGTACTGGGATGATAAATATGGCACGCATAGTGTATCTTCAGAGGTATTTTACTATAAATAGAGCACCATAAATGCTGAATAGCACGAGCCATTGAATAGTAAGCAACTTTTGGATTTGTCATCACGTGTTCTCCCTTTCTCGCCTACTGAAATTTTTTTTGGAGGGGGGGGGGGTCAAAATTGCTTACTGAAAAGTTGAGGATTCAATATTTGGATACCTACGCATAAAGTGTTATTCCTTTAATGCGAGTAATCTTGGAATTTTAGTTTCTGATTCCTGACAGGTTAACCTTTGCTGCCAATTTTATTTCACAGGTTATCTCAAGCATGAGGATTATGATGACGGAGGATTCAAGTAACGCCGTTAGCAGTTCTTTCCTGCTGGATGATGACTCAAGGTATGATTACACTATTCACTGCCATATGTTCCTAATGACAGAAGACCCAGATATTTAACGCACATGCTTTTCCTCTTCAACTTTTCTTCCAATTTTTAACATTTTATGAATATGATCCAGCATACCATTCACTGTTGATGACATCTCCAAGTCAATGAAGCAAGTAGAAGTAACTGACATTGAACCTCCACCATTGATTCGTGAGAACTCAGGGTTTGGATTCTTACTTCCACGCTCTGACTGATTTCGAAAATCATGGTGTCCAATACTTGAACCTTATTGCCATGCTGTCTACAATTCGCACATCAACCTGATGTGCCAAAAATCCTGTGCATAGCATCAGTTTGTTATGTGTATAGTATTTTTTACCTTTTTCTCTTTTTATTTTTTTTATTTTTTTCCCCTTTTGGACCTTCCATCTCGGTATGATGGTTGGGTCTATTCATTCTTTCCCTCAAGTTCTATCGACACGAGGGGTACATACTAAGAAGGCACATCACCATTTTTGATGATGTGCAAGTAGGCATTGATGTCCACCAATTTCTCTTCATGGTCGTCTTTCATATCACCTCATCTAGCGGTTTTCGTGTGGTGCATTTCACGAGTTATTTGTTGTATCTGGAAGCAATTTGTAATTTTACAATACTATTTATTTATTTTTTCTTTGTTTACTACTAAATTGAATTCAGTTAATGTTTGGTTTGTACTAATTTTAAACCGTTCGAACCGGACTGGATCGGTTTAATAATATATTAAAAATTTCACATTATTCTTCATTAAATGTATAAAAAAATCGAACCAAATCGGATCGAACCGTTTTATAAATCAAACGGTCTAGTCCGATTTGTATTAATTAAAATCATTTTAAACGGTCCGGTCCGATCCGAGTAATATAAACGGTTTGATCCGGTTAAAGTTTTTTAACCAAAACTAGACCGGATCGGATCGTTGGACACCCTTATGTACAAGCATAGACAGATCTTTTGAAATGACTTGTCTTATGGTTTAGATTGTCCATTAAACTTCTATTAGATGACTCAAGTTTCAGGATCTATATGTCCCAACATTAGAAATTTTATTTTTCTATTTCTTTATTATGTGCAACAAAATATGAAGTCATCTTTAACAAATCACGGTTCAAGGATGCATGGACAAACCTGGGTAACAAATTGACCGGCCTTGCTTGGCCACTGATAGATGGTTGGCTTTGTTTTTGGCATTCTTTTCAAATGAAAATGACTTCACTAGGGCTAAGGTAGATCTTTGCCATTATAAATCTAAAATGATTTTCGCAACAAGGAAAGCAAAGCTTTATATTTAGCATGTTACTCAAATCAAAAGAAAAATAATTCCAGGTTGATCAATAATCTACACAAAAAGTACCCTATAGAAACACTCGAACAGCTGCAACTTTAAGTAACATTAGAGTCTTACAAACAACTAAAAAGAGGAACAATATGCAAATAAAGCTTACAACAAGGAAAACACATACAAGATACAAGTTCGCCAGTACCTTTCAAAAACAATCACATTCAAATTTGAAGCATTATTAAATACATCATCCACCACTCACTTAAAATTAAATCTAAGCCCAATAAGAAGAGCTATGAAAAGAACCACCACAACATAGTAAACTTCTAATCAACTTCAACTCAACTACCTGAAGACTTTTTTCAAATACCTTTACAGCATTAAGACAACTATACCCATAGATGGCCAACACCCCCAACAGAAGTTGAGAATCATCGTCATACTCATGCTAATTGTTACTTTAATTAAAAAAAGGTATGATTTGTCTATTGAAAAAAAGAAAGACTAGTTAGTCTATTGTTACAAAAAAACTTTTTAGACAGCTACTAAGACTGTTCTGTGTTATTCTCCATTGGAGTCCTGATCGTGTTGAGTTTGTAGTGGCTGCATCTGCGTTTTATTTTTCTCCTTTAGAATAACCTGTTTGGGCATAACTTCAAGTAAAAAGCTTCCTCCATTCCACACAGATGCAGAAACCTTGAGTATTTGGAAAATGACGTGCAACTCATATGACAAAAATATAGGGACTGTAAGTGCTGTAGTGGCTACTGTAAATAAGCCTTGGAGCAAAATGTACATAAACAACCGGTTTTGGTCTCCAAGCAAGCCACTTAAGCGCCACCAAATATTGTTCGCTTTCTGTGCCTTTTTCGATAGTTCCCTACAAACGGAGCTATTAAATCAGGAAAAAAATATGAAGTATAAAAGAGAGAAATGCAAAGGTAAGGAGGGGAAATTGAGAAACCTGTAAGAAGTCATGACCTCAGGGTCTCTTAACAGCCTTTGTCGACGCAACACATTGACAATGAGAAAATACATAACCTGCCAGAGTGTATATGCAGCTAAGGGAACCACAAATAGCCAAATCCAGAGATAGTATTTGTCATTTACATAAGGCCATGAAGCTCTGCGAGATGTTCCTTCAGGGTGCATGGCTGCAAAGGTTGCAGGATCCCACCATCGAATAGTAAAGAATACTAATCCTGAAAATAAATATATAAGATATACAACATGCGAATTGTAATAAGATATCACTTGTATAATAATAATAATAAGAGATTAATAGATTTATGGGTGTTACAAAGGTATCACCGAACTTTAAACTTGTTACATAATTACTACCGAATTTCAGTTGTTGTTACATAACATAAGTACCATCACCTTTAATTTTTCAAAACAATTTACAAAACCACTTTAACGGTAATGATATTTATAGGGATTTTATCTATATAGGACCCTTGTAGGGTATTATTTTCATTTCAAGACCACAAAAATGTTTTTTCCCCCTTCAATTTAGAACCCTTATCAAGTTATCGATCTTTATTAACTTATTTTAGCCCGGTTTTGTAGCCACTATATGTATAGTGGCCCCTACATGTATTACTATAGATAGTAATACATGTATATAGTCGAATAAAATGTGTACAAACAAAAAATAAAAACAGTAATAATGGGTTAAGAACTTGAAATGGGTCATAAATTGAGGGAAAAAAACATTTTTAAGAACTTAAAATGAAAATAACATCCTTCAGGAGTCCTATATCGATAAAATCCCGTATTTATATAACAATATCTAAAGTTCAATGATAGTTTTATAACAGTTTAATATTTAGTAATTATATTGTAACAATTATCATAGTTTCGTAGGAAAAAAATTGTTTACCCTAATATTAAGCAACATGAACTAGAAAGCAACAAAAAGTAAAGGAATATGTACTTACCAGGTAAAAGATGTATCAGAACGCTAACAATTTTATCAAGAGAACTAAAAACCAAGCTACATCGCCAAACAATCAAGGCCCATGCTAATGGCCCCTGCAGCCACGCATAGAAGAGTCAAAACGCAAAAATATGTACACCTAGACCTTTTTCTCAATTCCAGAGGAAAGGAACAGAGACTACTTGCTTACCTCAGCGAATGAGAAGCAAACCATGAAAAGCTTTTCATTCTTTGGATAGAGGAGGAGATGAATTAAGAAAATTGTATTGGCATAGTAGCAAAAGTCCTAATAGAGAACCAAAAAAAAAAAAATGTCACTTCTTAAATTAGCATCTTCAAACAATCGTAAAACATAAGATGGAAGCTAAGATCTTAATATTGCCCTGATACTAAGGGGTTGCGAAAGATGTTAGCTACTTCAAAATGATTTTCCAAGCTTGTAATAGCACAAGGTGCTATTGTATCAGTTATTATGATATACTAAGATCTCAAAACTAAACACAAAATCTTTGCCAATGTTCCCCTGCAATCTTCAATTGCCTTATCTCTATCTTAAATGATGTATGTTTTACATTTTCAATTGTAGCAAAAAAGAATGAAAAAATAAACAAGAGAATATGATCAGTTAAGAACTCAATCATGCATCCACAGATTCACTTAAGTAAACAGTCTTGTAACTCCGCCCCATTCAAGGGTCACATTTTTTCTTTATATTACCTGAAGATCGAGCAACTTGAATGTTAACTTAATCTTAAGTTCTTAACAATACTATCACACATGATTCAATGCTTGATCATAGTTTGTGGCTTGATGTAAAGTCCAATTTCTAACAAATGTCTCAGAACAATAAGTTTTAATTGAATATAATGAAATATATTTATTTTTACTTAAAATATAATGAATGATAATACACATATATATATACAGAAAATAAGAATCTACTTTTAGGAAAAGTGTTTTTAGAAAAAATATATTAATTGCATATAACTAATATACAGCTAATAATGACTTATTAACACTCTCCTTCAAGTTGACGCATAAATATCGATCATGCCCAACTTACTTAATGAGTCGTATAATGCCTTCTTGAAAACTCCTTTGGTAAACATATCTGCAAGTTGCTCTTCAGTGGGAACAAAAGGAAAGCTAATAAGTTTGGCATTTAGCTTCTCTTTTATAAAGTGACATCAACCTCTACATGCTTAGTGCGATCATGTTGTACTGGATTTTGTGATATATCAATAGCTGCCCGACTGTCGCAATACAATTGCATAATATCTTTGAGTTCGAAACCCAAATCAAAAAACAAAATTCTTATCCACAGCAATTCACAAACCCCATGAGCCATACCTCTATACTCAACCTCAGCACTAGATCGCACCACCACTTTCTGCTTCTTACTTTTCCATGTAACCAAATTACCTCCCACAAAGATGAAATAACCTGATGTTGACTTTTTATCTGTAATACTTCCTGCCCAATCTACATTTGTGAAGCCACAAACTTCAAGAGGATTGTTGTGTTTAGAGAACATTACTCCTCTTCCTGGAGCCGATTTCAAATACCGTAAAATTCTCAAAACAACATTCATGTGGTTCTCACTTAGATTATGCATGAATTGACTCACCACATGTAATGCATGTGCAACATCTGGTCTAGTATGAGCCAAGTAAATCAAACACCCAACCAATCTCTGATAGCGAGCTCGATCAGTTGGTATCTAATCTAGATACTCTACTAAACAATAGTTTTGCTCAATAGGAGTGTCAATAGGTTTGCAATCCAACATACGTATCTTTGTTAGCATATCAATAATGTACTTCCTCTGACACAGATATATTCCTTCTCTCCCCCTGGCTACCTCAATTCCTAAGAAGTACTTTAGTTCACCTAAGTCCTTCGTCTCGAATTCAGAGGCTAGTTGTCTTTGTAATTTATCCATCTCAACAGTATCATCACCAGTGATTACCATATCATCAACATAAATGATTAGGGCTATTACCTTCCCTCGTTAATGTTTGAGAAATAGAGTGTGGTCTGAATTACTCTGTCTGTAACCAACCTTCTGTATAAACTGTGAAAACCTTCCAAACTAGGCTCGAGAGGATTGCTTGAGACCATACAAAGACTTTCTCAATTTGCATACAAAATTACCAGGAGAATCAACTACATACTCAGGTGGAAGACTCATGTACACCTCCTCGGCTAATTCTCCATGAAGAAACGCATTCTTGCCATCAAACTACCGAAATGGCCAATTTAAGTTAGCGAAAAGTGAGAGCAGAACCCGAATAGTATTCATTTTGGCAACAAGAGCAAAAGTCTCATCGTAGTCTACATCATACGTCTTAGTGAACCCTTTTGCTACAAAACGGGCTTTATACCGATTTATAGATCCATCACCATTATGTTTTACGGTAAACACCCATCGACAACCAACTGCCTTTTTTCCTTGTGGTGGAGGGACAAGTTGCCAAGTATCGTTCTTCTGTAATGCCTCCATCTCTTCAGCCATTGCCTTTCTCCATATTGGATCTCCCAACGCATCCTCTCCTTTGTTACGTACTGATACAACAGATATTTGATTCACAAATGATTTATATGACTTAGATAATCTTTTAGTGGACATGTAGTTGGCTACTGGGTATTTTGATTTTGCATGAATATTTGGTTCATACCTTTTGACTGGTTGACCTGGAGTAGACCTATTTGGTAACATATACTATCCAACATTAAACTCAATGCTATTAGTATCAATGAGTGTACATACCTCAGATGAGTGACCTTCAATACCAGGGAGTTGTTGATCAGGGATAGGAGTGATGCCTAAGGGAACAGTTGTGTCTTCAATTTCATTTGCTATGAGCGAATCTGGTGCTTGGATACTTGGAGCATCTGCTTCTTCGATGATTGGATTCAATGGATTAGGAATCTCATCTGGACCCATCGAAACATCAGTTGGTGATTCTTCTAATTCCTCCCCCTCACCATGATACAGTTCTTTGAAATATGTATTCTCCCCCTGACGAGCAGTATCAGGTAAAGAAAAATAACTCATGTCCTCAAAGAAGGTAACATCTATAGTGACATAATATTTTCTGGTCGGTGGATGGAAGCACTTATACCCTTTCTGATAACCTTCATAACCAACAAACACACATTTAATTATCCGGGCATCTAATTTAGACCTTTGATTTTTAGGAACATGCACAAAAGCAACACAACCAAATACACGGGTAGGAAGATTATGAAAGGATGACAAGGAGACGTAAGATGCGAGAATCTGAAATGAGATTTATCCGTTAAGGACACTAGACATGAGACGATTGATGAGATGAGTAGAAGCTTGTACAACATCACCCCAAAGATATTTTGGCATATGAGCACTAAATAGGAGTGCACGAGCCATATCAAGTAGTTTGGTGAATAATCCCATATGTTTTGAAAAAATCTTAAAAAACATGATTAACATATTCTCCCCCATTGTCAAAACGAAGAATCCAAATGATGTCATTGTATTGTGTTTGAATGAGGGTATGAAAAGTTTGAAAAACTAAAAAAACTTCATCTTTTGTTCTAAGAAGAGCAACACACGACAACCTTGTACAATCATCGATAAATGAAACAAAATATCTCATACCTGATATAGTGGGCTCTTTAGATGGTCCTCAAACATCATAATGAATTAATTCAAAAGAAATAGTACTTTTATTATAAATACTAGGAGAATAAGTGATACGATGACTCTTGGCCAAGACACAAGTCTTACAATGTAAAACAGACTCACTAACACCAATAAATAAAGTGGGCATGTCTTTTTTCATAAGACTAAAAGACGGATACCCTAAGCGGCGATGCCACAACCAAATTTCACTTAGTTTATCATAATTAAAAGTCAATGCAGTGCGTGCATGTGCTCCTGGTTTTTCCCCTGCGTAGTTCTGATACAAACGAAACAATCTACCCCTCAAATACCCTCGACCAATTATTTCTCTGGTAAGAAGATCCTAAAAAATCACACACATAGGATAAAAGGTTACAAAACATTTAGACTCAATATTCAATTGTGGGACAGATATTAAGTGATAAGATAAGTCAGGTACATATAAAATATTATAGAGTTGTAAAGCCGGAGTGATATGAACTAACCCCTTTCCTAAGACAGGAGAGGCTTTATCGTTAACATTCGTAACATAAGACACTGGTGGAAAAGATAACTCATTAAGATAAGATTTATCATAAGTTATATGATCAGATGCACCAGAATTAATAATCCAAGTATTAGACCCAACAGAGTGAGAAATGTTTAAAGTCATACCAATCTTACCCCGATCAGCTATTGAAGCTGTAGGGCTCCACATTCCATAGGATGATCCTGTGCAGTTACTTCATAGTAGTCTGGTTCTTGGACAATTTGCATTGCAGTTGATTTTGTTCTAGGACGATGATGTTTCCATTTTGCTCCATAGTAGTCTGCTTTTGATTGCAGGTGTGGGTACAGTTTCCAACAAGTCTCACAAATATGCTCCCGTTCATTGCAATAAGAGCAGTGAGGACAAGGGCGATTGAAAAAGCCTGGTGAAGGTCCTTGCTGATGAAGTGGAATTGAATTTTGCTGCCGAAGGAAAGGTGTCTTTGATTTGGCTTGAATGGCTAGACTTGATACCTCAACTTGTGCCTGATGAAGACTTTTCTGCTAAGATTCGTCTTTACGAATGTATGTAAAGGCGGTAGTCAAGCTCGGAGGGTCTGACATTCGAAGACATTCGAAGCAATTTGCCTTTAGCACTATTATGTTTTGCATCAAATCCTCTCCAAAATGCATGTAATCACTCAAGCTTCTTTTCTTTCTAGTACCATAGAAGGTCTTCTTGATTTTTAACTTTGCACGGACGTTTCTGATCAATTTCAACCAATACATTCTTCAGCTTGGTAAAAACATAGATACTGGTTGCCCATTTTACTGCATACTAGCAGCTTTGTACATCATTTTATGAACTTGAATAAAATCAAACTCATTTGTATAAAGATCACCTAAGGTATTCCATATGGCCTCAACGATTTCACATTCCTCCACCATCTGTAATACATCATCAGTTATGGCTCTAAATAGAATTGACATTACAAAACCATCATCATCTTCCCACTTAGTATAAGCTTCTACATCATCTTGACTAGAAGCCCTGATTGATCCAGTTACATGTCTCATCTTGTGCATCCCACGAAGATAAACAGACATCACCTTTTTCCATGTTCGAAAATTGGTACCATTGAGTTTAGTACCCTTGAAAAAACCACTTTCTGAACTTTTAATAGAGACTTCAAATTTTGGAACTTCATTAGTTTTAGAAACCTGATGTTATCTTGAATTTTTCATTAAAATAAATAATATTGTGCAGTGGAGTAAAAAGTTTTTTTTTTTGGACCATGGACTGTGGATTGGGCTGAAATTGGTAAGTGGGCTGAAATTGTGACTGGTTTGATGGGCTAGGGCAGTGTGGGAGTTGATATTACTGAGTAAATATTACTCACAAAAAACGCAGAGCTGGTGCGACGGCTGGACAGGCGGAGCTGGTGCGGACAGATCTACAACGGTGCGGACTAAACGGCACGAGGAGATTGACGGGCGGAGCTGGTGTGGACAGATCTGCAACGGTGCGGACTAAACGGCGCGAGGAGATTGACGGACGGAGCTGGTGCGGACTGAACGGATCTGCAATGGTGCGGACTGAATCGGCGCGAGGAGATTGACGGACGGAGCTGGTGCGAACGACTGGACGGGCAGAACTGGTGCGGACGGCTAGACAGGCAGACCGGTGTATGGAAGCACTGGACTGCTCACGGCGTGAGGAGATTGACGGAAAAATCTGCAACGGATGCAGGCGGTGGCGAGGACTGGACAACGCAAAGAGATTAATGGCACTGCGTGAAGAGACTGACGGCGACACTCCTGCTGACGGCGGTGCTGCGTGAAGACTGGACGGCGCTGCTGCGTGAAGACTGGACGGCGCTGCTGTTCTGAGACTGGTAAAAAATTATTATTTTTTCTTTACTGCTCTGATACCAGATTGAATATAATAAAATATATTTATTTTTATTTAAAATACAATGAATGATAATACACATATATATACAGGAAATAAGAATCTGCTTTTAGGAAAAGTGTTTTCAAGAAAAGTATATTAATTACAGTTGCATACAACTAATATACAGTTAATAATGACTCATTAATAGTTTTTTGTTATGTGCATTAGGCAAAGCTCAAGTTCAAACATGATTTTGATTTTTAAAATAAACCTTTTTGACACATCCCATCTACTTCCCTGTGTTTGATTACATGAGAAGATGTTTATAGAAGATAAGAAATCTAAAACAAAAGCAAAGCTTACCAAGAGATAGTAATGCCATTTTTTGAACCGATAGTATATCCATCTTAGAGGAACAAAGATGACATAGAACAAACAGTACACATATCGAACATCTTGGGGTCCTGTCACAGACAAAAGAACATAAATCCAAATACTATGTCTAAAGAGTAATAACTAAAAGGTAAAAACCATTCCTTCCAATAAACTAGTTCACTCACTTGCCCCCAAAAGGAAGCAAAACCCGCCGAAGCTGAGAACACCCAAAAGATGAGTCACCTGAAAATGAAAAATCAAAATGTTTAAAACTAATTCAAAATTTATCTCAGCAAAAATCACCAATTCAATTAATAAGGAATAGACACAAACAAACAGAATGTTAGAAGTATGTTGGGATCTAACTCTTCCAATAGGGGAAGAAGCCAAACAATACTTATATGCACACACACACCAAAAACCAAACAAAACAACAATATTGGCTCTACACTTGCAATTAGGGTTAATGGTTTTGAACACATGACTTTCAGCTCCAATAACTTGTTAGAAGATGTTGGGTTAGCAGATGTTGGGAGATCAACTTTTCCAAATAATTAAGCCGACAATATCTTTTATAAATGATTCTGAATCAATCCACTACACTAGTTAAACACTAAAGAATAAAGAATGAAAAAAAAATAGAAATCTACCTTGTTGATAAACCTTTCATGCTCTTCAGCTTGCTTAGCAATCTTAACGGCCTGCTTCGACAGGATCTCCTTGGTATGTACGGCTTGTTTCGATAATATTTCCCTCGTATGAGCAGATTTCTACAAAATCAAATGTACCCAGATTAAAAAAAAAAGTCAAAAAATAAACACAACCCAGAATTTGAAATCGATTCAATTCACGGATTGGCCAACCTTTGATGGATCCTTGAACCTTTGCTTCGCTTTATTAAATGAATCCCCGTTTATGTCCTCAAGAGTCTCTTCGTTATTTGACATTATTGCGCGGAGAACAAACCAAACCTAATAGGAGCAAAGATGGTGCTAGGCGTATAAATGGAGACAAAATCAGTAAACAAAGGAGTATTCTGGCACCTGCCTCTGTTTTCCTTCACAAATACAGGTAAAAACCTTCTTGATTCTTTTAGATTTTTTATTAGATAATAATCTAATTCTGATTAATTGGAAAATCAGCCTTATTATACAAAAATCACTTTTTGCACAAACATTATACATGTATGAGTCACAGAGTCAGCGAAGGTCTTAGTGTCTTATTAACGCTTCATTTGACGCCCGTACTGGTTTAATAATTTTTAGGGTGAGGTGTAAAGAAGTTGCTTAAATTAATACATACAATTTTTTAAATTAAAAATAAATATTTTTTTGAGTTTTGTAAAAAGTAAATTATATTAGTTTAATAAAATATTATTATTTTTTATAAAGTAATTAAAATACTATTTAAATATAAATTTTTAATAAAAATAAAATATAGTGAGAAATAATTTAAGAAAAAATAAATAATAAAATTTCAATGTATATTTTAATTTTAAAAAAATTTAAAATTAATAAAATATTAAAATAAAATAAGAACAATTAATAAATATTAAAAATAATTTTTTTTACATTAATTATTACTTTATCATTGTTAAAAATTATACTTTAATCGCGTTTAATTATTTAATAAAAATAATAATATTTTAATAAAAAATTATGAATATAATATAATTTATCTTTAATTGATATTTTTTAGAAAGTTTAAGGATCAAATAACATCATATCTAATTTAATAGACTAAATAATAAAAATGATTTAATCTAAAAGATTTTTAGGATGAAAGTGTGACGATATCATCAACATTTTCGTAATAATGTCTCTTTTTTACACATTTTGATATCGAAATGTGATATACATATTTTTTTGACTAAGTTGTCACAAAATTGGTGAGAATGTCGTTAAAATATCGGTTAAATATTGTTGTTATTTAAATATATTTTTTAACTAAAATATCTTTGATAATGTGGATATTATTGCTAAAATAACGTTAAAATGTTGAACAAAATATCAAATTTTGATTTATTTTTCTATTTTTTTAACAATCATTTTAATTTAATTTTTTGTTACTTTTATAAAAGAGAATATATTATATTTTTTCTTGTGTTGTAGTATGTTTTCTATACAAATGAAATAAATAGGTTAAAAAAAGAAAAAGAAAATCATATTATATATTACTGAGCATCCAAGTGAAACAGTTCCATACAATTCAATTTTTAAATACAAATTTAACAAAATTCACTTTTGTAATCAAAATTTGAGAAATATTTTTTTAATTCTTATTTATTTATTACTATTTTATATTAATATTATAACATATAAATTGCATTAAAATATAAGACTTATTATGTACTCGTATTATGATTACTTTTAAAAACAAATAATCAATAAAAATTATTTTCATACTTATCTATTTATAACAAGTAATACCATTAGATAGTTTAGTTAATTATTTCAAATATATTAAGTATTTAACAAAAAATAATATATATTTTATTATATAATATTTTAATTAATTTATCAATTTATTAATTAATATAAATACTTTAAGTATTTAAAATTACATATATTAAATAAAAATTAATTTAAAATATAAATAATTAATTGTTTTGATATTTTATAAAAATTATTTCATATTTTTTAAAGAGTTTTAATAATTTTCATAATTTTTTTAAGTTTTCGCCTATAACGAAAATATCTTTAAATTTTTTGTAAAAATCCTATATCAATAACTTCACTAATGTCAACGTTTCAAACTTTTTTTTTTAGAATTAATGGGAATAACTAAGTAGTAGTTACACGGGGTCGTAGGCTCTGTTGAATTTCTCACAAAAAAAATAGTTGAATGTACTCGGCTTTTTATTTGTATATATATATTATTATATGTGTTAGCAATAAAATCTTAATATATTTACAATTTTAATAATTTTTTATCATTTTTTTTAAGTATCTATGTTTATATTTCTATATATTATTAATTACAATAAATAAAAATGAAACAAAACTTGAATCAAAATAAATTAGATATATATATTTAAAAAACAATTACACGAAACACGATATTTATTGTCATATAATATAACTTTTTATCCTTTATAATAAAAAATTGTAATAAGTAATACTAAATAAATATACTTATCAATATAGACATATAAAATGTGACATATAATATTTTATTATTTTTTAATTTTAGTTTTAAATACATTTATTTTATTCATAAATATATGTTATGTTATAATATTATTTTACATCTTATTTTAATAATTTATTTAATTTCTTTGGAGTTTTATGTTAATATTTTTTTAGACTCTAATACATAAATTATATTAATATTTTAAACTTTAATATATATTTTTTTATTTTTAGTTTTAAAATAATATTAATTAGTTAAATTAATATATTTGTGTATTAATTTTGTTATATTTTTATAAAATATTACAATGAAATGTTAATATAAAATTTTTAAGTTTTATATTGTAATAGAATAAAAAAAATTAACAATTCAGCTTCTTAATAATTTTTTTCTGACTCCACCTCATTGCATTTATCTTTATTTTTTAATAAAATACTAGTAATATTAACAAGAAAATTTACTCTTTTTTCAGTCCTATATTAATTATAATAATATCATAATTTAAAATAAATAGAATTTTTCTTTCTAATCAGATCCAAACTGCTGCTTCTGATATATTTATTTTATTTAGTTTGATGCTTCAAGAATTTTCGTCGTATGAATAATGCATGATGCGACTGTAAGGGTGTGTATCTTTCCTTTGAGCTTCGACATTATTTTTAACTAAGCTTTTTGTTCAAAATATAATTAAAGCTTACATGACTACCCGACAAGTAAAGCAGCCAGCAATTTTATTGGGTAGCTTGAGGCATATTTAGACCTTTAAATATTTTATAAATTTTTTATTTTTTACTTTTTTTTAAAATAACTTAAAATAACATTAAATTTAACCTCACGTGTTTGAAGAGAAAATATTTTTAAAAATAAATAAAATGATTAAAATTGAGATAAAATGACGAAAATATTCATAAATATAATAATCAAAAGTTGTTATTAAATCATTTATCTTAAATACGAAGTTATTGGTAAAATACCTAATAATATTTTAGTAATTAAAATATATTAATTTAAAATAAAATAATCAATATCTTTAATTTTATAAAAATAAAGTGTAGAGGTGTACGAAAAAATCCATTGATCCATAATAAGTAAAATACGATTGCATCTAAAAGATTATGAACAATTTCGATCCGATAGTTGGATTGGATTGAATAAAAAAATTTAAAATTTGTATGGATTAATATTTTTAAATACAAATAAATCTAATCCGATCAAATCAACGTATATTAAAATATTTATTTTTTATATTTTTGTATAAATTCTATAAGAATTTTTATTAAATAATTTATCATTAATTATTATAAGATAAGTCACAACAAAATAATTAAATTAGATAAATTTTTTGATTTCTCTCATAATATTTATTTTTACTTAAATTTTAAGTATCCATGGTTCAATCCTACCACCAATCTTTTCATATTCTTTGATTGTTTAATAAAAACATGATATTGATTAAACAAATAAGTAGATTTATAATTTTTATAATTTTTTATTTTAAAAAATTAAGTGTTTATAAAAAGTATCTTTTAACGAATTATACGTGTTAATTCGAATTAATGCACATATACAATAGATCTAATTAGATCAAATAATTAAAATCGATATGAAATTCATAAATAATAAAGATTAAAGATTGTTAAAATTACAAATTTACTAAATTATGCATATTTATCAGTTGTACAACCTTAATAAAGTGATTAGTGCCTCTTTATCAATTTGATTTATGTCGTACACCACTAGTTAAGTGACTAGTTGCCTGTTTATCAATTTTATTTAGGTCGGTGTGCAACATGCATGAAAATTGAAAATCACCATTGAATTATGCGACAAAACTATGATTAAGCTTCTACAAGACGAAGAGCCTCCATGTTAATAATTATCACGATCTAAAAGAACACGCCTCGATGCTTTTGCTAATATTTATTGCTCAGAAGTATTTCACTTTAAGCATGTCGTAGTTGGGTTTATTGGATTCTGTTAGAAGTAAATTTTCTACGAGTGTTTTGATGACAAAAATAATTTGCTTTCTAGAAAATACTTTTTCTTTAAAACTACTTTTAATAAAAGCACAAGCAGACATATCCTATATCTAAAGACGTTTTCTATCACAAATTTTATTAAGAAACTAATCAGCAGCTCAGCCAAATCCTGCACACCAAAATATGCAGATAGATTTATTTATTTATACAAGTAAATGTATGAATCCAGAATCTCATATCACAAGTCACACCAATCATCAAAGATTATATATATAAAAAAGAATGAAACAAGATGATAGAACAACTATAACTTCATAAATCATAATTCTTCTTCATCTTCATCATCAACAGTAGTAGATGGAACTGCCTCTTTTGGTTTAATACAACCATACTTTCTAAGAATCCATAAATTCATACGAACTAAATTTCCTATGAAAACCAATCCCATAAGACACAACCAAGTTAGAACTGATATCTCAGTAACTTCCTTTAGCATACTCTGCACATCATTATCTTTTGGTGACATGTGACGAAAAGAGAGGAAGTAAGTGGCCACTTGAGCAGTTATAGCAATCCACATTATAACCATTTGAATCCACATCCATCTTCGTCTTTTTATAGGTAATCCACTAACAAGTAAGAGAATTATACTCAAAGATGCAAGAAATGCAATGGTGTTAAAGATCATGAATATACCATACTCTTTTGGCTGTTTAAAGGCCATAACAGATGTTCCAACAGTATGTGGTTTCTCAGTTGATGTGTTATTAGTACCATCATTGCCATCTGCCCAAACGCCTCCCGGTGGAGTTATCGAAGCTTGGAAGGCTACAGTTGCAATGAGAGATGCTACCACCATTAATGCACTTCGCTTCCTACCAAGCCAGTCAGTTTGCTTGTGCTTCACAACTGGTTTCTTAAAGCTCCTCTCTTTTGGGACTATTTTCAAGGATAAAGGTTTTGTTAGTATCTGATGTTCTCTTATGGGAAAGGACTCTTGCACAATTGAATTCAGATTCTCTGAACTCAAAGCCCCAAATTTTAGAAGTGAATTGTGAATATCCATATCCCTTAAATCTCTAGGACTACTCATAAGGACGTCTAGTGCTGTAGAACCATTTGAATTTTGAGCATTCACATCCAGTCCAGGACAATCAAGCAAAACCTTTATAATCTGCAAAAGTCATTAAAAGCATTTAAAAACCTTTTTTTTTGTAAAATTATATAATGTGCATAATTAGCAAAACTACTATGTTCATAAATCAATGATCTAATTCTGGTTGAGGCTGCAAATTTTGGCTCAGTTATCAAGTATGTAAATTGTTAGATTTTTCTTCTTGTTATGTAAATGAAATTGCAAAAGTCATGTGATTTTTCATATTAAATAAAGTTAGATTAATAAGATTGTGAGATATTAAAGGGACAACTTTTATGTTAATATTTATAAAAAAAATTAATTTTATATGGACTAGTAATAGGTAAATCCACACAAAATAAATGTTAATGGGCTATAAGGTCTCAGCCCTAACTCACCAATTTAGGCAATAGAAGCCCCGTTAATCTATAGGATTATTGCAATATATTGTGCGTGATGTGGCTTGTGAATTGTACGATTCATTCATAAAAAATATATTTGATGAGTGAAGGGCAGAACCAAGCTCTTCTGTTGTGCTTTTCTATTCTACTTTTACAGCAGCAAGAAAGGAGGTAAATCAATGGCTGATATTCAAGAAGTAAGCAAGGATAATACTAAGGTGGACAACGATAAAGACTCAAAGGAATCAAAGAATCAAGGTATAATCTCTAACTCAAAGTATTTACCCTGTCGTTAGTAAATCATTTTAAATCTTTGGGTAAAATTATTTTGCTCTATCATGTGTATGAGCTTATATTGTATTGCAAGCTCTAGCATATTCAGTGTAACTCTATTGATAATTATAAAATGCATGTTAGTGCTTCACATGCCTAAATAGTTTTTTTTATGAATTCATCTAGCTTATTCTGGTCCTGGGTATTCTATTCCCATTTCATCTATGACAAAGTTGATAGGAACCAATTATGAAAATTCTCTTTATTCAGATTTGGCACTCATGGGTATTGATTATTGCCTGAGAGTTGATGAACCACCCAGGCCCACTTCTTCTAATACTGATCGAGAGAAGGAATTGTAGAAAGATGGGAAAACTCTAATAGAAAGTGCTTGTTTGATTGTGAAACGCACTATGGATAAGCCATAAGTAAAAGTATTTCAAAGACTAAGAATACTAAGTTTTTCTTGAAGGAGATTGCTGATAAGTTCCCAAAGGTTGAGAAAGCTAATAAATCTACCTACATGAAGACGCTTGCATCCACTAAATATGATGGAATTAGTGATGTTTGTGAGCACATTATGAAGCGTACCACTAATTATACCAAGCAGAAGGAAATGAATTTTATGATGACTGATGACTATTGTCTGGCATATTTTGTAATCATTACCATCAACTTTTGGAAATCTAGAATCTCTGTACACCACTGCTGTTGTTGATTGGAATTTGAAGAGTTTAATGTCTCATGCTGTTCAAGAGGAGGAGAAATTGTTGAAAGATGGCTCTCACTCGGCCATGGTTGTTTCTTCTGAGAATAATAATTCTAAGAAGTATTTCAAGCCAAATTTCAAAGGCAAGTTTGCTAAGAAACGAAAATTTCAGAAATCTTATCAATAGTCTGGTCCTAACTCTTCACTTGGATCTAAAGGGGAAAGTTTTAAGGAGAAATGCAACTTTTGTCATATTGTTGTGCATAAGCATGCTGATGGCAGAAAGTTTAAGGCTTGGTTAGAGAAGAAAAGTATATCTTTAGTGCTTGTATGATTTGAATCTAACTTGACGTGCCTACTAATTCTTGGTGGTTAGACACTGATACAACTTTTCATATCACCAATACTTTGCAGGAATTCAGAAGCAGGAGAAAACCAACTGAAAGAGAGTTGCACGTTTATTATCAGTCTGTTTCCCTCCCTTTCTTATTCGTCTAAATTCCGAATCCCAATTCGTATGTTTTTTCTCTTGTTTCGTCTATTCTTTCTTATATTTCTCCCTATGTTTTACATCATAAATTCTTTCCCTTTTAATTCAGAAGCGCTTTTTTACTATAGAAGCACTTTCACATCTCTTAAAATTAGAAACAAACATCTTGCGAATATATTGCAATGGTATATTGCTATTGGTGTCTTCAATTATTCAATCAAAAAAATTTCATAACTAAAATAATATAGCCAAAGTTGGTTTAACCAATCCATTGAAATTAGATAAAATGAATTACAATGATGAAAACAAACACATCACATAAGCAATTAAGTGAAACCCGAAATACAAGCAAATAATTAAAGCATACCTCAATTTGTTTCTTAGACACAGCAATATGCAAGATGGTATTGCCACTAGAGTCCTTCCAATTCAAAAGCTCATAACCCTTACAATCTACTGTCGTTTCAATCAAAACCTTCAAACCGTCCAACCAATTACGCCCAACACACAAGTGTAACACTGTCTCATGGCGGTCCGTCAAAGTCCAAATCGACTTGCGCTTGACTTGGACCAACTCGTTCAGTACCTTAACTCGACCCTTCATAACTGCCATATGTAAAGGAGTGTAACCATCTTGGTTTCTCACCATAGATGTCTCAGAATCCGATAAAAGAAGCAACTTAACAATCTCGTGGTACCCTTTAGCTGAGGCAAGGTGAAGAGGCGAAGACCCAGTTGAGTCTAACTCGGAAGCAAACTCGGGCTTGAAACTTAGTAATACTTTGACCAGGTCAAAGTGACCCAACAAAGAGGCTACATGAAGTGGGGTTTCAGAAAAGAGGGAAACAAGAGATCTATCAAGAAGGAGAGGATCTTGTTGGAGTAAATCGTTGAGGGATAAAACGCTTCCTTTCATAACAGCTTCAAAAAGCTTAGTTTCCATTTCTGTCCTTGGCTTCATCCTGATTCTCTATTGTGGTGTCTAGGCCATGGGATCGATGTTGTATTCTTCTTTCTGAGGTGTGAGGACTGAGGATTGGGACCGTGACTTTCCTTTTCTGAACTATGAGTCAATGGACCAACTAGGCAACAGCCATGGACGATGAATATAGGAGCCAATTTTGAATGAGTTGTGCTCCATATCTTATAAATTAAAATTGATATAATAAATAATTATTTTTAATTTTAATTTTTAATTAATTATTATATTAATTTTTAATTAATTATTATATTAATTTATAATTAATTATTATATTAATTTATAATTAATTATTATATTAATTTATAATTAATTATTATATTAATTTAATTGTAATAATATCGTAATTTATTATAAATATACTTTTAGTTCCAAAAAAATGTTAGGAAAAGTAATACCGAAAGTCGAAGGAGAATGCTTTGGTCAAATGCTACTGGGCGTAGTTTCTTAGAACGTTATTATAATATTAGTGGGTTTATATTTCTTTTATTTAACATAATTTTATTTTTAATTTCTTTATATATATATATATATTCATTGTAATATATTTTAAAAAAATTTAATATTTCATAAATATTTTTGACATTAATATTATTATATTAGATATAACATTTTCATGTAAAATATATTATATTGCTATTAAATTTCAATAAAAATTGTGATTTTTCAGTTATGATTTTTGTTTTTATATCAAATCTTATAATTTCTTTACAAACATATATTAAACTATTAATTTAAATTATTTAAAATAATTAATTTTATTTGATATTAATGGAATACTTTTACACATAGTTAACCTTTTTTTTAATTCCACCAACAATTTGATGTGATAGTTTTTTTTATTCAATAAAAGAAAAGATACTATCTTTGATTCCATAATAATCAAAGTCTTATCAAACTAAATCAACTAATTTAACCTAAAATAAAATAATTTAAAGAGATAACACACTATTAATTCTTTAATATAAATTTTAAATTCTGTGTATGGAATGCATGTAAAATTGAGAAATTAACACGGTTTACAATTAAATATATCAATAATATATAAAATGTTAGGATATTATGATAAAAATTATAAATATTTGATATGTGTGATTAAAGATCAAAATTAAAAAGATGTTTATAATAATGTTTAGTATTTTCTTAATGAAAAAAGGAAAGAAGCTAGAACGATAAACATTCAATTTTCAATTTAAAGATAAATTTAAATTTATCATAAATTATTATAAAAAAGGTAAATTTAAATTTTAACTTAACAAAAAAACATTCAAAAAATTATAAAATAAACAAATTCCCTCTACAATTTTTTTTTCTTTCATGATTGGAATAACGAAACATGTCAAATTTTAACGAGTTTAATCTTCTGATTTTTATTTAATATCTTCTTTTATTCTTTTAAAAATAATATCTTAAATTTGTTAATAATTAAATTATAAGAAACAAGATTATTTGGATTATTATAATGAAATTTCAATATAATTATTATTTTTGATTAAATTTATAAAATGAAAAATTAATAAATTAATTTTTTATTAAAAAAAAAGAACGGTAAAGATTGTTAAAATAAACTAATAGTTTTAGTTGAAGATTCCATAATAAGTTGACATCTTCTCTTTTTTCAGATACGGAGAAAGTTTTACATGATGCATTAATGAACTTTCCATTAAATTTTTTATTTATTTACATAAGAGTCACTTATTTTAGTTAATATACAAATAATATTATCTTAATATTATTAAGATATATGCTATTTATATATGCATGTCTCACTGGTACCAACAAAATTATTCTTGATATTTGTCCTGTATACTTGCTCATCATTATATTTTGGAAGTGATGATATAATTTGTGTTTATTGACAACATGCTTCATTTAGCATAGAAAATTAACCATATATAAGTGATAAATGCTATATCCTGGCTAAAAATAAACATATTTACATCATGTTTGAGAATAACAAAAATAATATATATATATATATATATATAATCAATATTCATATATTTAATTTAATTATTAATTTGAAAATATTTACAAGTATATAAATATATTATTAGCAGGAAATAAACATATCATTATTGTTACATTATATTATATTGATAATAATAAAAATAATAAGAAAAAAATTGTATATATTCTCGATATTCATATATTTAATTTGTTTATTAATTTAAAATAAAATAAATAGTTAATTCTCTTGCATCTAAAAAGTACCTTAAAATATTATATACCTTATTGACTTATTTATATGATAATCTATTCTTTCCTTTTAGGTTTCCTCCGAATGTTTTTTTATTTTCTAACTTTATATATATATATAGTTTATTTTTTATTATACCATTATTTGGATTTCAATATTTAAATAAAGATTACAATAATCATACTTTTTATATCTATTTTAATTATTATTATTATTATCATTACTATGATCTAACTAAATATTTTTAATTTTCAACAAGAATGAAATAGTTCATCACTATCAAAATACATATTACAAGAGGTCCAACAACATTAAAGAGCTAAATCAACTTAATTGTGTTTACTAATTAAAAACTCATATCAATAAAGTATTAAACTCAAAAAATGCTTAGGAATTTTGAGCTTCGATCGGAACAATTTGACTGTTTATCTAAGTTAAAAAAGACAAGTGCTTGATGAATTATGTGACGTATATACCCTCAAATATTTTTTTGAAAAATAATCCTTGCGAGCCTTCCATAGTTGTCACCATAAAAATACAACTTGGATGATTTTAATTCTACCATTTTCTTTGTTAGTGAAGTGCATGGTTCGACAAGATGTTGAAGTTATTTTGATGACAAACTAATCTCATTTGCTTTGATAATTTTTCTAATAACCTTGCACTTGAATAATAATGAATATTGTAAATTAGTTTCATAAGCAAGATTACATAAAGGACAAAGGGAGTATAAATCAATACTTTTCTTCACCAATTAGAAAATGATCAACTTTGAATTTTTTTTTATACATTTCAATAGTTTCCTTCAAAATTCATTAAATCTTTAACCAATAAAACTTCACTGTTTTTGCTTTGGTTATTGTCTTGAGTTAACATGAATTTGTTAACCATGACCCATCTCGAATTTTAATAAGGTTAATTTTTCCAATTAATTACCTAATTCTAATTTCTTTTAATAAAACCCTCGATTCTATAATATTTTTCAACATTTAAAGATGACTTATGGCCTAAGTAAGTCTCTAAAAAAGATTAGTTGTTAAAATATTTTCCTCTAAACACTTTGTAAAGAAGAGAATTAATTAGATTGTGTACACAATCTCCATACTTGTTTTTGCTCAAAAGATCAAGTTGAAAAGTTTGATATCTTTAAATCCTAAAACTCCCATGGATGAAAGTGAATGATGGGAAATATAGTAATTTTATTTTTTTATTTACTTGATAAAAACACGATACCAATGAAATAAGGGCCAATAAATTTGGGACTCATTCACAAAGATTGTTTACATATTTCATCTTCATATTGATTCACTTTTTCAAATTCAGAATATTCGCAAACTACAAAACTCTTTTATTTTTATTACTTTCACTATAACTTTTAAAATCATGCATATTTAAAGTAAATTGATATTTTTATTAAGATTCCTTCCGATTCTTCAATAAACACAAAAAATGAATTTTACACTCCATTTCCTATTCAATATGATTCATGTTTATTTTCATCTTGATTTTCACATTATAAATTAGTAAACTCTTTCTCAAGATATATTTACTAACAAGGAAAATTCATATTTATTTTCATATTGATTTTCGCATTATGAATTACTAAATGCATTCTTAAGATATATTTACTAACAAGTAAATAGAATAAAGAGAAAGATAAACATTCTCACTTAGTATTCATTCACTTTTTTCAAATTTATATTTATGAGAGTAATTCTCATTATATATATATATATATATATTTCCCTTAGTATTCATTCACATTTTTTAAATTTATAAGATATAATTACAAAATTACTTTATATTTTAATTTTATATTAATATTATTATTTTAAACTAATATTTAAATAAATTAATATTTTTATTATTGATTATTTGTAAGTCACCCACGATACATGACACATCGGCGAATGTCATGTTTGAGTTGCAATTGGTAGATAACTAATATTTTGGTTATTAAAAAAAATTATAATTGATAAGGTGTGAATTTACATAGTTATTATAATTTTAAAATTATGGTTAACTAAAATCAGATATATATTATTATTATTTATATACATATAATTATATAAAAGATACACTTTTAATTAAATTAAATTTTATTTATTTTTATTCTATTTAAAAATATTATATGCTAAATATTTTTTAAAAAATTAATGTTGATATTTTAAATAATATAATAAATTAAATATTATGTTAACATTTAATTTTTTCAAAATAAATATAATTTTGAGTAAATCTTAAAAAATAACAATAATAATTAAACCTTAAGAAAATTATTATAGACTTATAATAAATAATTATTATTTAAATATAATTAAAATTGATACAAAATTATGTTGATTATTAGCACAAATATCCCTACGTATCTCCACGCCATTTCAGTTGCGACACTGTATAACACTTTTGAATTATATTTAATTATTTAATTTAACAAAGATTTATACATACGGAATGCGGATGTTTTTTATTTATTTATTCTGCATCCATATTTTAGACATCTAAATTATATGGCGCGTTACAATTAAATCTGTAATATAGCTGCGATAGCTTCACTATCAAGTTAATTACGTTATCGTCTAATTCCTTTCTAGGAAACTTCTTGTATGCATTTAAATTAAATTAAACATACATAGATGTTTCATTTACGCCAGAAAATAATATTTATTAAATAAAAAGTACATAAAAAGTCAAAATTCTTGACAAAAATCCATGCAAATAATATAAAATAATTAAAATTAATTTGTTATCATTGAAAAGACAAAATAAAAGATATTTATAAGCAACCCATTTAATTTATGTTTACTCAAAACGATCAAGAGAAGATTAAATTAGCTATGAAGAACAACATTAGTACTAGATTTATTGTAATGATGATGAATATGGGATTCATTATTCTAATAATTATTACTTCAAATTTAGTAAATGGTGAAAATTATAATAAGTATGGTATTGTTGGTCCATCTTCTTCTTCTTCTTCTTCTTCTATGTCTCCTGAAATGTCACATGTTGGTCTTTCTTCAACCTCAAAATATTCTGATTTATTTTTCTTCAAAGCAGCTTTTTGGTATAATAAGGTGAAGTTATATAAATGCTTAAGACGGTGCGCTTCAGTTGCCAATGTAAATTTAGAAATTTACGGTCCAGTTGTTTCTAGAGTTATTTTGACCACGTGTTTTTCTGATTGCACTGCCCAAAACTCCATTCTCCACTAGTTAATTCTACACCTGGTATATTATTATTATTATTATTATTATTAATATTAGCTCTTTGATTTTTATTAATTATATATACACACTAATTTATTAGAATAATTGATTTATTTATAAGATCATCTCTTTATGAATTAATTTATTGTTTTTTTGTTTATTGCATATGCAGGTATATATAAGTCAGTATGAAGATTTATGTTGATGCTATAACATCTGCAGATTGCAGGAAGAGTGATTGATAATTCATATTTCATTGAGAGCAAAATAATTCTTGGTTTCTATTATAAATTACTGAATAATGATATTAAAAATTATAAAATTAGTGGTTTCTTAATTTTGAAATATTATTGATGTAATTTTTTTATTAAATCATAAATAATACTATATTTTAGATGTAATAAAAAATGACATTCAAGAATAAAAAAAAGTTTATAACGTGTACTGTTATAAATTTTAAAAATATTATTTTATTATTTTTTTAATTACTTATTTTATCTAAGTTTAGTTGTATATATAGCATAATCTATAATACATGAAATTTTATTTTTAATTCTTTTTAAGAAAATAATATATATTTATTTTTCTTATAATGTAAATAAATATTTTTTCTTGATATTATAAATATATATATATATATATATATATTATTGTTAAAAAATAGTAAAAATAAAATTAATTAAATAATTTTATCATTTATATAATATTTTACTTTATGTGTTCCTTATTTTGTTTCGTTGTTACAAAATTCATCATTTATTCGGACAAGACTCTACTAGCACGATAAAAATTTAAAAGTTGTAGCCTACAATGCTAATTGTTTTTTAAGTGAGTGTAATTATTAATTTTAAATATATTAATATTATAGTTGGAAAATACATGGAAAAAAATAGAAAGGTAAAATATAAAACTAATTCGTTTTTTCGTTAAAAAGTTCGGACAAAACTACATATATCTATAAAATATTAATATATATTGTTAAAAATTATTTGAAAATTAATCCTTTTAAAAATTTAAGTTATTAAAAGAATTATTAATATTACTTTTATATATTTATTAATTATAGGCACAGTACAAACTAAATAATGACAATTCATCCATTGATATTGTTAGCCTTTAAACAAATGTTATCTAACTCTAATATTGAGTTATAATTGAGGAATGTGTGTATTTTAGGTAGTTAATTAGTTACAATGATGTGACTAACAGACCAATCATATGCTTGTACCACACTCTATATAAATCATTGTAAGCATCACAATATTTTTTCAAGAAATAGAATTTTCAGCTCCTACACTCTTCTCTCCAAAACATCCTCTTCTCTTCTTGCTTGTTTACACGGTATTAGAGCCAAACAGGCAACTCTTGCCAGAACTCCTCAGAATGTAAATGCTGTCATGCATGAAGGCTAATCTTCTAGTGTGGCAGCTAGTGATTCTTTTGGTGTGGTTGCAACTATCGCAACTCCTTTAGTTAATCTATCGTTCTTGATCAAACCAAATTGAACAATTTTTTTAGTGTAGAATGGATAAATCCTTTATGTAATCACTACCTATGTTCTTGAAAACTACATCAATCCTTGCATTGCAATTCTTCTACAGTCTTGTCTGGTTTAGTTCAAGTTGGTCATGCATATGTTGTTTGGAATAGGTTTAATGGCCTTGTCAAAAGTTGAATATATGCTTATGTAACTCCAAGAAAGAGTACTCATCTAGTTCGTGCTGGATCAGTTGTAGAAATGTGGCCCAAACTAGAGTCAGTCTTCTCGTCTACTTTTAGTACTCCAGTTATGGATTTGTGATTGTAATTACAAACAATCAAAAAAGTTTATCTTTTTATTGAGGATTATATACTTCAGGTCAAGATGATCTCTAATCATCTAGTCAGTTGTAATTGGACAGCCAATTCTTGATCAAAATCTAGTTTTCTATATTCTTGGAGGATCAGATTCCAATTGAAATTCTTTCATATCTAACATCACTATCGTGCTCAACCTAATTATTTTGATGCTCTTTATAGTCACATGTTGGCTCACGAAAGGTTCGTGGACCATCGCAGTTAGTAGTTACCATTGGAATTCAAGCAAACATTGCTCAATTTGGTAACCTCATCGTCAAGTTTAATAATTCTAATTCTAGCTTCAATTATAGTAGAATTCACGTAATAATAACAATTTTTTCTCGATTTGGTGGATCTAACAGAAGCAACTGAAATCTTCGATATTTATTGGTTAGTGAAAATCCAAGAAGCTCCAATTCTGAGTCCAAAACTAAAAAGACAGTCAAACTGGTGTCTATATCAAAGTGCAGTGTCGAGTATGCAATAAATCTAGACACTCTGCTAATCAAGGTTTCAAGCTTCCTAGATCTATAGTTAGGTAAATCTTCTAGAAACAGTTCAGGTGCTAGAGATATGGTTACTGAGTTTTCTGATGGTTATTCCAAAGAGAACAAAGCCAGTTCCTCAACTCCCTTTTAAATTATTAGGTATTTTTTAGAAAATATTACACTTTTTTTAATTTGCCGGCGTATAATATGCATGTACCATATATAGTTAACGAAGGCTTTGGCCCAATGGCACAGGTGCATTCGTTCCATATGTATGTTGCTATTGGTTTTTTCATAATCATCCAGTCTCGTTAAATATAAATGTTAATTAAAAAATTTGAAGCATATATTAACATTAAGAAACTTTTAAAATTAAAAAAAAATGAAAGTTTAGAGTATCATTTAACATGCACCAAAAGGCAAGATAATGGTAATCAAAAACCCTATATATAATTTATTTTTTTCTTTCTAAAAATGATCTGATCATATGGAACGTCCAAAAAGAGCTATGGCATGCAAGATTAGAGAGAGTAGAATTGTCATGACGATAATGAAAATCACAGTACTACTGTTAATTATAAACCCAAATCTAATAGAGGCTTCTCCTCTCTCTCCATGGCCTATCTCACATAGTTCTGATCATCAAAAGCTTTCTTTTGCTTCATCAGAAGATGGATTTTTAGTACCTAAGAATATAAATAAAAATTGGAAATTCTACAAATGCATAAGAAGTTGCGTTAAGAGGTGTAAATTAATTAAAGAAATAATAGTAGGAAGTCCAAATACGGTTGTAAGAAATACCATGAAGATTTGTACGGTGGATTGCATTGAAAAACACATGACCTTCATGTATGATTGTACATTCGATTGTACCAATTACTTGATCTTCACCACAAATTTCAAATCACTTGGTATGTATTTTTTACTCTAACATCTCTTTTTATTATTATTACTTTCCATTTAAAATTGTTTCATTTTTGTTGTTGTTGTTGTTGTTGAAATTGTTCTTCAAGTTATAAATTAAACACTTTTTAAAAGTATTTAACAATCTTTATATATAACAAGTGCCTTCAAAAAGTTGAGAAATAATATTTACGTTTCTAAGGGTTTTGAAGTGAATAATTATTTTTTACGGCTTTTTGAGGTGAATAGTTTGGGAAATTGGAAGGCGTACTTATATCCTAAAATATTTATCAAAATTTAAAAAAAAATCTTTCTAATAAGTTGAAACCACTTTTTGCCAAATGATTTATTTTTAAACCACTTCCATTAAATCTCTTTATAATAAAAACATATTTCTTCACAAAGTATCGCATGGACTTATTAGGACAAAAATAAATCCCCCATGGACAAGATTATTTTGTTTAGTACGACCAAAAAAATAATAAAAAATATTGAGTTTAGATTGTAAAATAAATAAATATTTTTACCATCCAATACATAAATAAATTTACTTTTAATTATTTTAATAAAAATATCTATTTATTTTCTTATAATATTAAAAAATATAAATTTATTTAATTGTAATTTTTTTTTTATTATTATATATAGTTAAAAGTAAAACTTCCTGATATAAGAAAAAAATTATGAAATAAAATTAAACCTATTTTTATATCTCCTACTACTCTCTTCAATATTTTGGTTGGTTTGGTTTACCAAGTCAACGTATTAAATAATGTATTTCTATTTTGTCTCTTATCCATTGCTTTTAGGCTTAATTCTTTAATGTTTTAGTAACGTGTATATATGAAATGTCTAGCCTTTTTTAACTAATTAATTGTATATTTATATATGACTCATTTTTAGAAATTGTTTGTTTTGATATTAAATTAAATAATACTTATGAATTATAATTTTTTCAACTGTTATAGATTTGGATCAAGTAAATGGCTACCAGAAAACCTGCTACAACACTTGCAACAAGAGTTTTTAGGGCACATTGAACATTTACTTCTTTATAATTAATTTTATATTGAAATGCTTTATTATAAATGAAAAATACAAAAATAATAAAAATAACATATTTAAAATTTATAATCGTAAAAATAAAATTATTTATGTTTAATTCATATATTTTTAATATAAAAAATCTAGTACATTAATTCATTTTAGACGTCGTCTAATTAAATTTCGTTTAATATTATTAAAATATCATTTTATTGTTATAAATTTTAACGATAATATGTTTTTTGATTTAAAAAAAAAACTATCACTTCGGTATAACTATCTTTGGAGTAAAATTTATACGTATAACGAGACACCAAAAGAGTTACGCATAATGACGAAGAGTAATTAGTATTCTTAAATCTTTTTATGATGCAGTAACGTATACTCTCATTTATGAACAATTAATTAAATGACGCAAGTTTAACCCAATCAGTTTTATAGTAGTGCATGAGGATATGCCTTTAATTGTAATTATTTATTAAAATAATAGTGATATTATTTCCACAAAGGCAATAACTATTTTTAAGAAGGATATGATTTTGTCCATCAAAAATATCATATTTTTGGAAAATTTAGTTAATATTTTTAGAAATTTTTCTTTAATTAGGACAAAGCTGAATCTCCAATTTTCAAATAAACCTAAATCCATCACAATGTCCTTCAACCACTTGAAATAAAAAGGTTGATATCTCCATAAATACACTCCGACACTAATATTATTACTCTTAAAATATTCAACATATTTTTAATAGAAATAATATTATATATTTAATTCTTCAAATTAATAAAAAAAACTTCTAAAAAAATGTGAACATTACCTTTTACGTTCTAGTATAGGCAATGTAAAATCATAAATTCAAACTCTATTAATATATACGCGTATGATTATGTAAATATATAAATGTTATTTTAAAAAAAATGTGAACATTTGTTTTGCTAATAGAAATTTTATTGAAAAGTAATTTAATTAGATATGCCGAAGCGCCTTAAAAGCAATCATAAAAATTAAAAAAAGAAAAAAAGAAATGAACCTTACAAAAAGATAAATAGATAACGAAAAAGAAAATAAAAAAAAATGAATTTAAACGATTATCTTCTGTTTGGCTATGTTTGGTCCTTATCCATTAAATGAGGGTAAAGTTTAAGTTACATATAATAAAAAAATAATCATAAAAAATGCGGCATCAAAATTTTAGACACAATAAAATCTATGTGAGTAAAATAATTTATTATATTATATTTTATTTGATCAATTTTTTTATTTTTTTTACAAAATTTGTGTACTTTTTTGAGAGAGGTGTCCATTATTTTTTTCCCCTCAATGTAATAGATTAAAATTTTGATATAATGTAAGTATAAATATTATATTAATACCATTTAAACAATCTTTTTTTTGTAAATATAAATATTATATTAATATCATTTAAACAATTTTTTTTATAATCTAATAGATATTTCTAATATACAATCAATATATATATATATAGATAATAGTCAATTAAATAGACAAAAATTGGATAGGGTGTAGTATAAGAGACATACTTCTTCTTCTTCTTTTAAAAATAAAGAAATTTGAGAAAGACATAAACACATAAGTTTTTAATAAAACTCAATAAACCACATATTAGTGAGTAAATATGGTTTAAATTATTAACTCAAATATAACATAAAGAGACTTCGAATGTACAACATTGGCTTAATATATATTTTTTATTTGTCTTTCACAAATAGGAATATATTGGTTTCGTAGAAGGACTTACAAATTATTTGACTAAAATCGAGGGTTAAAAGCCAAGAAAACGATCAAAAGTAATATGTGTTCCTTATAATTAGCTAAAAGACAGATGTCAAATGTCTCTATATAACCATAAATCGGCCAAATTTTACTAATACAATATTTTTAACACTTATTTCTGACCATTTGATTTAAATTTTGTTTCACAAATGGTATATATATTTTCTTATAATATAAAAAAAAATAGTTTTTTTTAAAGAGGTGAAATAATATAAATCAGCAGATAATATAAAAATAGAAAGATTTAAATTATCTTAACAACATAGATTTAAGGGAGTAATCCACATTTCTCTCTCAACTTTTTTAATTCACCCACATTTAGCTCCTTAAATCTAAGCCTTTAGGTAACTTAAATCAAATTAATGGTTAAAAATAAGTATAAAAAGTTATATCATATTTTGTTATAGATATATACTCCCTTCGTCAAATTGAATATCTTATGGGGAGTAATTAAAATAATATATTTAAAATTTAAAATTATAAAAATATTACTATTTATATCTAATTTATATATTTTTATTATTTAAAAAATATTCAACTTACGGTACTAAATATCACTCAAGTTAAACTATAGTTAATTATACATGTTTAATATTATTAGAATAATATTTTTATTATTATAAATTTTAAGAATTTTATTTTAATTAATATTTAAATATATCTTTTTAAACAAACATATTTAATATAACTCAAAAATGTGACTTAAAATGAATAAAATATAAATCTTACTAAAATACCAATGCTAATGCTAAGTAAACAACAAAATATAAACAGAATATAGCCAAACATAAGACATGGATAAAACAACTTAAATATATACTTTTCGAAATTAATTCTGGCTAACTATAAATTAATTAATATTAGTTTAAATCATATCTATAAATTCCAATAAATTATATATGGTTCCATGCTCACCTTCAAAATTAAATAAACAAAAACTTTTAATAGAGTAGCTGAGCCAAAATTAGAGGCAGAGCTATATATATATATATATATATATATATATATATATATATATATATATATATATATATATATATATATATATATACGAAATGGGAATAAACAAAGATTTGAAGGTGGTAATGAGAAGAATATTAATGGTGTTTTTACCAATTATAGTCGTCAAGGCAATAGACTTATATCCATTACTTCCTCTTCATGATATCTCTTCATCTTCTGATATAATATTAAAGCCTGATGGTGGTATAACAAAACTCATGAAAAGAGCTGGAATTGAGATATGTTTGGTACCATGTATAACAAAATGCTTAAATAAACAGTCCAAAGTAGGACCTGTGTTTGGCAATTTGTGTAGCTTCATGTGCCGAGAAATGTCTACAAAGATTCAATCATGTTCTTTATACATGTCTTGATACTTGTACAAAATTGACCACTTCTACGTTTGGATTTGGTATAACCCAACGTACGTTCCCTACTATGCATGAATTACGCAAATAATTTATAAACTTTTTTGCATTCTACAATTTGTTCATTTCCTGTTGTCTTAAATAAGATTATCATTTTACTTTTAAATTTCAACACACTTTGACAAATATATCCATTTATTTTCTTATAATTTTTTCTCTTTACCTTTACATTTTATACTTTAATCCACATAATTTTTTACATAATGTTGAAGTTTAGAGACCAAACATAATAAAAACTAAAATAATTAAAATTTAAAAAATAAAAAAATTAAATGATTAAATTATAGGAAAAAAAGTAAGAAGAATATATATTTGTAAATTATTTGTATAGTTTAACATACCTTAAGAAAGGAATAAATATAATAGAAGGAAATTGACTATTATAAAAATATACAAAAATTCATTAACTCTTGAGTGAAAGATTACAGGTTTATTAACTATGAAAGATTACTTTAACCATTTTAATAAAAGAAAAATTATTTATCATAAGTTTATGATGGTAATATAGTGCACTATTATTGTAAATACATAAGGAACTACATGATTGTATCTAATAAAAAACTGTTAAATTAGTTATAATTGTGATATAAATAATGAAAAATTATTTATTACTCTTAAAATACGTGATGATATAGTATTTTAGACTAATAAAATTTAATGTTAATATAATTTATTTTTTTAAATAAATAATCAATGAAGAAAGAAAACAATGTAATGAACTTAACAAATACTCTAATAATAATAATAATAAATAAATAAGTCCTCCATTGGGATGTACTCTTTTACCGATTGATAATATAGTTTCATTTATATATGGAAGTACTATAGTTGCTAAATTGAAATGCATATTAAGATTCTAATTATTGGTTTAATTTGACAGAGGTTGAACAGATGGAAAAGCATATGACGGTCTGCTATAACTTTTGTGAGAGCGCTGATACATAGAGCCGTTTAAAGATGGTCGCGGTTGATCCCAAATTGTTGTGTCTTGACTCTTGGTGTGACATACAATAATAAATTAAATAAATAATAGATAAAAAAAACATATTTTTTTTCCTTTTTTTTTTCCTATATCATATCTAATTCTATCGTATGCAATAAGTTGATCCAAATGAAGTTGCTCGTATCCTACTCATATGATAGGAGGTAAAATCAATTATAAATATATTATTTTTTCTTTTTAAATTTTATATGAATTAATTATTCATATTAATTAACTTTTAATTCCGTTAAAAATATTTTAACGTTATAAAAATACATATTAACATTATATTTTTAAATATAAAAAAATATACATATTTTATGACATACGAAAAATAACATATATATTAGATGAAGATAATTAAATATAAAATCTCATATATATATAAAAAAAATCATGACTATACAATTAAAATTTTATTTTCTAATAATAATAATTATGCACTCTTCAAGTATGTAGAAGTAATATCATAAACAAAAACAAAAAATTTCTTACCACAATCTATGCATAGATCAAAGCAAATGTTATATTTTAATTAGCTCTTATTAATAAGTAGTCTCAATTAAAAAAAAATTAATCGCCCAATATGTTATTCATTATTAGCGTTTCATACGGGGTCAGATGTATATAGGGTTTCATTCCATCTCTAAATATATAAAATTTTATATATAATATTTATGTAATTATAGATAAAATTGTATATATTAAATAAGATTGTGTTACATTTAAATTTTAATTTTTAAGCTTTAACACTTAAAAAATTATTATAAACTCAAAAAATTATATATATATATATATATACATTTTTAATTATAAATAAATAGTATTATTTTTTATCATATATATTATACTTTTTTGGATATAAATTCTAAATAAATTTATAATATTAACTATTTATTGATAAATAATAATCCACAGATGGAGAGAGATAGAATTTATAATCATATATTTTCAAAATATATAATAGGTAAGTTACTATAAAATATTACTTTTTTTTATTATATACTAACGGTAGATATTTATAAGAAAGAAAATATAAATATTTATTATAATTCCAATTGTTGAGGAATGAGGATATAAATTATTATTATTTTCAAAGTTTTATCTTTTACATAATCATAATCAAGAAATTTTCTAATTTTATTTAAAAAAAAATGTTGCGAGGACAAGAAGTTGGAACTAGGAATGGTCATGCCTAGTAATTATGGGATTATTCCAAAATGCATTTATATATATATAAGTTATTGTATAAATTAATGATATATTGGTTATTAATTGAATGTAAAATTAAGACGTAGAGTAATAAATTGATAATAAGATATAAGAAAAAAAATTATATTAATTCAATAAAATTTCATTACGTAAGAAAATTTAATTACTATATACAAATAAATAAAAATTGACAAATATATTAAAGTACATGCTTTTTAATCGTTCTGAGATAACGTTGATAATAATTATCTTTTTTTATAAATTTTTATTTGTTTACCTAGATTACTCTTAACAATGATTTTTATGACTTGAATTAATCTACTTGTATTCATATCTTTTATCTTTACAGTAACAATAACTTCAATAAAAAAAACTAACAAATTTATATCTATATCTAGAATATAAAAAAAAAGTCAAAAATCACACTAAAATAACTCTATTGTAATAAATAAATTCACTTAAATTAAGATATAACAATAAATTAATATACCGTAAATTATGATGATTTTATTAAACCTAACAAAAAAACAAAGAAATAGCAAATTCCTAAAATAGCACTTTAGCACAGTGATTAACACTATATTTTTTAGGGTTTTCATGGAATGACTTAATATCCAAATGGTATGATTTTTCACTCCATTTTCATGAAATCAATTAAGTTTGAATCTTATTAGTGTAATGTTTTTTTTATTTAATAAAAAAAGAAAAACTTTAGTTATTTAAAAAAAAATCTATAAAAGGAAAGCTTTCTCTTTTTATCACATGTATAAAGGAAAATAGGAAAAGAAAAAGAAAAGAGAGAAAAAGATAATTGGAATGGTTTTTTTTTTTTTTTTTTGGTAAGAAAGATCTGCTACAAATTAAGGCGTGCATTAGTGTACTAGTGCATATGGCTATCCCTTATCAACCATAAATATACTTCTAAAATATTTAAATATGATTATTTATATGATCCCAATTAATTTTCCACAGACATTAACAATTTTGGGCTATTCCAAGTTACCAACCAACCATAATCTTTAAAATAGTTATTTTTTAAAGTCAAAAGTTTTATTTTATAATTAACCAATCACATTTAATATGAATGGAAAAAAAGCTATATATGAAGAGGAACATGCATTATGGTTGCAATAATTGTAATGGGATTGATCGTTAATTTGGTTATAGCTGTTAAGGAAGTGGAAGCATTATTACAAGATATACCCTCTTTATCTCCTTCAACTTCTAATATTTCTTACTCCCCTTCAATTGATGGGTTGAAATCAAAGTGAAACTTCATCAGATTCAATATTTGTCTAAATTTTTATTGTGAAGAGAAATGTTTTCCTTTGCTTAGAGTATATTAGCACAGCACCATATCATAAGTGTTATAAACTTTGTTGGCGAGAATGCTATGATAAACACTTGAAATGGAAAGCTCATCAGCTAATATTTTATTTTATATCCTTATCTAATAGGAGTTTAAGTTTTTATTTTATAATATGGTATCATTATCTGTGCCACCGATTATTGTGGTAATAAAAGTTTTGATAAAATTGATTGAATAATACATTAATAAATGATTCTTAGAATCAAGAAAAATATTTAATTACAATCAAACTACATATATTATTATATTATATTTATTTAAATTATCATTTAATAAAATTATTTATCTAAATCATATATAGAAAAAAAATATAATTATATAATTGATTGTACTTAGAGTGGCATACATAACCTAATAAATGCAGACAAATATACCATTGTGATGCCTTCTCTCATGTTTCCAATTTCTGTTTTTTTTTCTAAATAAAAATGAATTATATTCGTATGTACATTTTATTATTTAATGTATTATTAAATTAAACTAAATTAAATTAATTAATAAATTAAAAATTAAAGATATAATTATCTTAATTTCTTACTTTAAAATAATTTGGAAGGGAAGATTAATAAGCTTGTTTGATGAATTGTTATTCAGGTTAATTGAACATCTATCCAAGAAACATGACACAATATTAAGATCCTCTCCGACCCAAAAAATACAAAATAAAAATAATGTTATGTCTGATTCAACAAACTTGAATGTACTTATAGTAACCCTAATGCAGTAGAATGAAAACAGAACCATCTAATTTCACCATGAATATATATATATTTATCAAATTGTAATTAATGTAGCTCAAATATGTGACTTTAAATAACAAGAGTTAGTATTAACGTCATATTAGTAGGTAGGTGAACCACTCTCATAACTTTCTTATTACTACAAGAAGTCATAGAAACAGGCCAGGCGTTTAGATGTGTGCCAAAATGTCTACGTATACCAAAGGCATCTTCTGGAGTTAAAAAAAAAAAATACCAAGAGAAAGTCCGGATGGAAATTGTTCGTATCAACCGGAAGCAACTCCACAAATAGAGCTTTTAATTGCTGCAACTTCAATCCAAAAGTACAAAGATCTTTCTGGGCCGTGGAGGCAGCAAATGAATAATGCTTCTAAACTATAAAACCCATCCAATCACCTTGCTTTCTTGTCTGAGAAAAAAAAACTTATAAATTAATATATGTAAATCCAAAAATGTAGAACATAATAAGTATGATTTGGAACAAAAGAGTAGGCAAACAAATTATATAATTTCTCTGCTGTTTCTTCATGGAATCATTCTATAATATTATAGGACTTCTGATACTGTTGATCAAAATATTACCTTCGTTGTCCTTGTCATTGTCGTTGTCGAGAGACAAGTCATCTTCTCTTTCCTCCTGGACCTGATCTTCTCTTTTCTCTGGGACATGCTCTTGCAGAAATTGCTGAATTGTCTGCCAGTAATGATCACCGCCAGCCAGCCATGTATCCATATGCATACCAGTGGGGAACTCCACCAAAACACATTGATTGTTAGGTGCAGCTGCCTTGGCATACAGCATTTGCATCTGTGATGGAGGGATCATCTCATCTTGAAGGCCAGAGAGTAAAAGGATTGGCTGCTTAATCTGCAGGATGTGTTCCATAGAAATCCGCAATTATGAAACTTGCAAAATTGAGGCTTACAGTGCTATTGAAATTTGAACCAATAGGGACTAGAGAAACAAAGGAGAACTAAAGAGCCACACTACAGGATTTCTGATTCAAAGGTAGCAAATGAGCTGTGAATGACAAGTTTATAGCATCAAAAAAGTTCCATTGTATATTTTACCATCACTGCTGAATTGCAACATTGGTATTTGCTAAGACATTTTTGTAAAGAATAATGGTACTAAGCACATCATATGGCCTAAAATATCTTCACATTCATTTTGAGACTCCATATGAGCAAGCGAGTGCACTTTAATGTCCATAACATTGCAATTATCTTGTTTAAATGAAATGCAAATTGAGAAGGAGTAGACTTGCCTGGCCAATGATGTCAATAGTATTCCACGGAGAACGTACAACAAAATTAAGGATTTTAAGACCTTTCGAACCACTGCTTCCTATAAACCACTTCAGAAAAGGCAAAAGAACTCCAGCCATGTCCAAAATGGATGTAAAAGTATTTTCCACTATCAAAGCAGCAACCTGCAATGCCTACTCATCAGCGACAGTCGGTGTAAAAAAGCTTAAAGTAACTGTGCCAGAAGTGAAGCACAAAGGACATATCAAACATAAGCACAATAAAGAGGCGGGATTGATACTTGACTTCTGTTTTTAACATTTACAACAACATCCACCTTTATCATGCTGCACTCGTGAAACCAATTACCCATAATATGTATCATAATTAATAACATAATCATATTTGTTAAAGCCAACATCTCTGTAAAAAAAAAATGAGCAGCCAGCAGCCTTAGATGGAAACAAAAAGTACTCCGGGAAAGAAGAAACCGTCAGTCATTCAGTCTAATATACTTTAGGTTAAAACTTAAAACCATGTACTCAAGCGCTTACAAGAGTGGTACCTTATCATGATTGTTTTTAGTGACCACAGTCCCAACTGCACCACCGAGTGACCTTCCAAAGACAACTATTCTAGATGTATCAATGTCAGTTCTCTGAGAAAGATGGTCCAAAGCCGCCTAACAAATAAAAAGAAGAAGAAAGCTAAGAGAGAACTCTTGTAAACTCTAACCAACTTTACCAACCAAGTACACACCTGAGCATCCTTTGTAATTCCAGGTTGAGATGGATACCCATCGCTTGCTCCATAACTGTTTGTGTCAAAAGAATATCAGTAATCATTCAACAAGGCTAACAGCACACTCTGGATTCAGACCAAGATGCTTATGAGAGAACAAAATCAGAGAGAGAATTCATGGGAAAGTCTGAAAGAGCAGGAAAATACCCTCGGTATGAAAGCATGAAGACGTTGCATTGCAACCTCTGTAACATGATTCGGACCATTTCAAGACGATGGGCAATATCTGCAGGTCAACAGTTAAGGGAAACAAAAGAATGTCGCTAAACTAGAATATCAAAACCAAAAGCACAGGAGACATAAAAAACACAACGAATAGGATACTTCCAGCATTTTCTTGGAAAAACAAAATTGTTGGACCTGCAAAACCAAAAACAAGCACATTGTAAGCATTAAAAAAAGCAGAAACTTATCAGATTCACAAATAATATAGCATACATTATTCTTATATCAAATAAATGAAAATTCAAAATAGTACCGAGATCATATTTTCTAACTCCAGTTGTTCCATTCCAGTCGACCATATCAATAATTAATAACCAAAATACACAAATTTTAACATGATCTTAAGCTTGGTCAAGAAAGTCAAAAGAGTCCTAGAAACCAACAAAACGAATTACAATAAACAAATCCAATGAAAAAACATCCAGAGAGAAAAAAATTTGAGTAATCTACAACAATCCATCTATATTCAGACATTTACATACCCAGTTCAGCTTAAAGTTGGAAGGTTAATAATTCTCATTAGTAACCTAACACCAGCTCAATTTTGAATTTAAGAGCAATCTACTGGGAAAAAAACTAGGAGATAAAAAAAAACATCGAGTAGAGTAGGAGAAATTGGGAAAGGGGAACGAACCTCGGCAATCAGGAAAAAGCTTGATGAACCAGGCATGGAGGCGAACGCCGTCGGAAGAACGGAGCCAAACATCCTCGTAATATAGTCGGAGCCGGGCAGGAGTAATTGGATAAGACTTAGTCAGACCAGGAAGAACGGGCACGTAAACGAGCCTCTCTTGGAGAGCTACCAGCAAGGCCATCCCTGCCACTACTATCCCTCCCACTCCATAGAACAACGCACTCATATACGACACCATTTTCTTTGTCTCTTATCTTTTCCGGCTTTGCTTTTATCAGCTCAACTTCCTCTTTTCCGACGACTTGCTGACTCCCAAATCTAGGAAAAGCGGAAACGGAAAACAGAAGAAAACCCTGAAAAGAGGAGAATGCAATTCTGGTGGTTTAGTAATTTAGTTGGCTACAAGATCCACCCCCGTTGTAGCATCCTTGACAGATGTCAATCTGCGACTGGAGTGTTAAAATTTATACCATAAAAATAACATTTATTTATACCATTCATATGATTTTATTTATTAAAACATTTCATTCAATTATTTCATATTAAACTTATATATTACACAAGAAAATATTATTTAATTCAATTCATTCTATGCTATTAAATTATTATTTACTCACTTCTATAATTATAATGTTTATATTATCACGTGTAAATATTATTTAAAAAATTAAATTATTTTTTAATTTTTAAAATAATTATATTAGATAACATAATGATAAAATATAAAAATTATAAAATATTTACAAAATTAGATTATATTAACATTTCTTTTTATGAATTGATATTTTTAAAATTGAAAACACTAATGTAAAAATGATTAAATATTTTATATCTTTATGATTTTTAAAAATAAATATTTTATTTTAATAATTATAAAATCTGCTCTAACAATTAAGTTATTTTTTTATATTTATAAATTAATTTTTATGTATATATTTCTACATACTGTATTAATATGTTGTCAAAACTACTTTAAGTGACTAGCTATTTACTAAAACAAATAAAAGGGCCTTGGTCCTGAAGGCCTAGGCACCTAGCCCATGCAGACTCACGACTTCAGTTTGGAGAAATACATTTTTCATAAGAGGGCAATCGATTGACCTAGAAACTTATTTGATCATATTCATGGCTTATATTTGAATTCTAATCACGATAAGTAACATAGTTACTTTGAAAAAATTAAGTGGATTTTTTTAAAAAAAAAAATCACTTAATGTGTTTTGAGAAAAAAAATTAAAAATTAAAAATTAAAAATATGTGTTTTTTTGTTAAATAAGAGTATGTAAATAGAACGAACCTCTCCACACCTAAACGGCCCAAATTTGCCACCTCTAATTAAAACCTAAAAAAACCTTAATTTCCTCTGTATATAACTCATATTCTTTATCATCTTAACCATCTTCGTCCTCATAGTAATTCTGTAATAGAAGGATTTGAAAAGGTTTGATTTGTTAGAGTCGAATAACCCCAAACATGATATACTGAAAGTTATTTTTATATCTAAAATATTGTTCTTTGGCTATTAATTCCTTTTTATGTATATTTTTCTCTGTGTCTTGATGTATGTTATGGAGTAGTTAAGAATGGTTTGAAAGGAATGTAGTTCCACCTTACGTTTCAACCTCTATGATAAAAGCTAAGGATTTCATTATCCTTAGTTCCATTAGTGGTTTTTGACAACACTTAATGGTTTGTTTTGTTGGCTTAAGTTCTTTAAAACGATATCGATATGTTAAACTCACCACCAGAGCTTGAGAAGAAGAAACACAAGCTCAAGCATCTTGTGCAGTCTTTTAATTTCTTCTTCATGGTATGGATTTTAATTGATCAGAAACTCGAGTCTAACTCAACTTAAGAATATCTCATTAAGTTAAGGGTTGCCCAAGCTTATAAGTAGTTTTGCTGCTTTGTTCCTAGTCGATGTGGGATAAGGATACTTAACAGTCTCCTTCCACACGGCGGACAAAAGTGGACATTAGCGCCACAGTGAGATTGTGATAGAGCCCAAAGTTCAAGCACATAGAGACTAGGCCCAGTTTTGATACTATGTTAGAAACTCAGGGCTAACTCAATCCAATAAGATCTTATTAAGTTAAGATTTGTCCAAACTTATAAGCAGGATTGTTGCTTTGTTCCTAATCAATGTGTGACAAGGATACTTAACAGATCCAAAGGTATTACTCATAGTTTTATGATCTTTGTTTTTCTTATTAATTATTATTGTTATTTATATTTAATTGTCTCTCTGCTAATAAAAAACGATTATATATCCTTTTTCAAATCGGAACTAATGATTTATTTTAATATTCCTTTGCTTTCTGGTTTTCTGGAAATGTTCTAACTTACTTTTATCAATTTTTGTTTTTGTATAAAGGACGTTAAATGTCAACTTTAATATGTAAGTTTCAATGTCACTTGGACTATGGTAGCATAGTTTAATGTAGTATTTAGATATGAACCATTGAAATATTATTCAATGTATTATGTATGAAATCTTATGTTGGGTCTGTCATGCTAATTGGATAGGGTATGATTTGTTGTTTGATCACTTCTCTACGTTGTTTTGGTTTTCACATTGGTTTAGCTTGTTGAATGCAGAACAACTGTTTTTAGGCACTCTCAAACCATTTGTTGTGTTGGAAAATTACGTAAATTTTCGATAAATTAGATTTATGAGAAAATAAAAATTGAAAAATAACACACAATTTTAATAACGGAGATCGACCAATCTTGCTTATAACTCCGAACATACTGTAGATTTTTTTACTGAAAGGGGAGAAATTATATAAAGTATTTACAACACTCATAACCCAATTATACCCAAGAAAATTACTCTCAATTTTTTCTCACAAAAGTTTTTCTCTTAATTGGAATAAACACTTGGTTTATTAATTAATTACAATTACACATCTATTTATAGGAAAATTCACTCCTTAAATTAATGGTTCCTTAAATTGCTTCTTGTACTGATTTTTGTAGTGCCCGTTCTCCCACAATTCCAACACTCGATAGTCTTCGAGCTATGGGAATTATTAGGATTCTTGGATTTGGACCTCCTGTCCTTTGATCTACCTCGGTAGTCTTTTCTACCACGTTTATTCCCTCTGATTGAATTTCTTCCTTTGACTCTGTATGCAAAACTAAAGAAGTTGACGATTCACCCAACTCTTTACATCAGATCTCTTCACTCAAAACCAGATCACGAACATTGTCAAATTTCAACTTATTGCTTCCTCATGAGCTACTCACATTCGTGACAGTAGAATTCCAACTTTCTAGTAAATAAGACAAAAGTATTAATGCTCGTACTTCTTCATTGAATTCAATTTCCACTGAACTCAATTGGGTTGTGATTGTGTTGAGTTCATTGAGATGTTGAGCTACCGATGTGTCTTCCGTCATCCACAAATTGAACAAAAGTTTCATCAAGTGTACTTTATTTGAGGTTGATAGCTTCTCATACATATTGGAAAGAGCTGCCATAAGACCCACCGTGGTCTTTCCTTTTGCTATGTTGAAAACAACATTATGAGATAGCGTCAATCGAATAACTCCAAATGCTTGTTTGTCTAGAAGATTCCAATCTTCTTCCTTTATAGCCTCTGGCTTCTTCCATGAGAGAGGTTGATATATATTTCTTTAATACAGATAATCTTCTATCTATATTTTCCAAAACTCAAAATCTGTGTCATTCAATTTCTCGAGTTTTACCATTCCTTCATCTATGGCCATTACTCCTACTCAAATCTGAGTTATTTTGGATCGTTTTTGACTATTTATGCAAACCACCGTGTATTATAACACCTCCGTCAATAAACAAATATCGTCGACAAATTTTCACTATTCATATGAATAGTAACCATTCAAGAAATTGATAGAAATCATCACCAAAAGCTCTCATACCAGTTGTTGGGAAATTATGCAAATTTCCGATAAGTTATATTTATAAGAAAGTAAGAATAAAAAAATAACACACAAATTTGATAACAGAATTCGGTTAATCTTGCTTACGTCTCCGGACCTACTGTAGATCTTTTTATTGAAATGAGATAAATTATAAAAGGTGTTTACAACACTCGCAACTCACAACCCAATTACACCCAAGAAAATTACTCTCAATTTTCTCTCACAAAATCTTTTCTTTCTAAACTTTTCTCTCAATTGGAATGATTACTTGGTTTATTAATTCATTACAATTACATATTTATTTATAGAAAAAATTACTCCTTAAATTAATGTTTCCTTGAATTGCTTCTTATTTTGCTTCATGTTTTAATCTTTGTTTTGCTTCTTATATTAAGGAGCTTTATAGCAATCTCTAACATGTTTTATGTGGAAACTGTCAAACTGTCCTATGCCAATCTACCTATGGGGCGTGCAAGACTCATTGAAGGCTGTTTGTTTAGAAGAAAGGGAGACTACGAAAATTTTGGTTTTTTTTTCAAACTTGCTTGTTTATGATGAAAACGTTGTAGTATTTAGGTCAAGAATGGGAATTAACAATCTTTTTGTTTTGCATATGATGTATTGATTGTAGTTAAGCTATCCAAACTTAATCTATTTCATTTTGAGTTATGTTTTGCATGTAAGTGAACATGGTTCTCTTTCGAACGTGATGTTATATTTTTTTTAATTTTGAAATTCTATTACAGTTTTATTCTATTAGGTCTTTTCCCGTGGAGCTATATGAGGATTGTGTAATTTGATATGTTTATGCAGAGCAGGTTGAGAGTTAGAGCACTTAAACAAGAATATTTTAGACGTTTATATTTTTAGTATAAGTTCACGAGAGAATGATCTTTGTATTTTTAATTTTGTATATATTTTTACACTCATCTCTTTTCTATTATGTTATGTATCAAAATTATTTTAAAAATTAAAAAAATGATTAATTTTTTAAATAATAATCACATGGCAAATTTTAAGTGGTGTGAGTGTAAAAATGGGTGTAAATTTATGCTATTTTTTTTATAATATATTCGTATTATATTATATTAAGTTATTAAAACATATAATACAATAAATTGATTCATTAAAAATGAGATATCTTAATTAATAATTTTTTATTATTATTTAATTTTATTAAAAATTAAGTGTGATAATATAAGATGAGTTTTAAACATTAACAGATTGATTTATAAACTTTAATAACATTTTATCTCAATTTAAATATCTAGTTTAATCAAGCTAGAAAACCTAAATTAGACAAAGGTTAGAAACTTGAGAAATTATATATTTTACTTGAGTATTTGATGATGTGCTACTCCAAGTCAATCGAATTCAAAATTAGTATAACTTTTTTTAAAAAATACCTAATAAGAATGAAGAGAGAAATCAATCTTATTAATGAAAAATATACTTCATAAATTAGGATTGGTAATGTTTGACATGACATAATAACATGATACGACAAGGATTATAAAATTTAATAAAAATTAATCGATAATTTTTCATATCATTAAAGGTTTTATTATTATAAATAACTAATACGAGAAAAAGTTAAGTAATTTTTTATGTATTAATTAATATAAAAACCAAAATACCAAAACATGTCATGAACAACACAAAATGAATATGATATGAATAGAGTTAACACTACAAAATTATCACTACTACAAGAAATAATGAATAATGATACCAGTAGAAACTTAGAACACGACAATAACTTCATTTTTCATTTCTCTTTTAAAAAACGATTAATGCTTGAAACATTAGTCATATGAGTAATAATATGTATTATCAATTATATATAAAGTTATGTTTGATTAAAATATAAATTGGACAATTTTATGTCACAATAACGATAATAATATATTTTTACTTTATTTAATAATAATAATAATAAATATATTTTCCTTATAAAACATAGCAAAGCAAAATATAATGGTTTTGGATTTTTTTCCCAAAAACAAAGGTTTAAAACTTATGATCAATAACTAAACATGATTTAATAGTACTCATCTTATTTAATAATATTGTTTTTTTATCATTTTGTTTATAAAAAAATATAGAAAAATAATAAAATAAAATTTTTAATTTTTAATTAAATTTATCACATGATTTACTAAAATCATTATGTTTATAATTATTTTATTCATTTAATAACAACTTTACTCCCTTAATGTATCATTATGTTTTATATTATTTTATTTTCATTTAAATAATAATATTTAAATTATTTAAATATTTTGTTATAGATTTTAATAAAATTTAATTTTTTATGCACGGTACATCTCACATTATTTACAAGAAATAAAAAAAATACTTGAGAAGTTATAAACTTTCTCAAACATTTTCCCTAATTTAATAATAATACTCTTGCATAAAACATAAACTAGAATGAGAAGTTAGTCTTTTTTTCTATAGGTACGGAGTACCATTCTTCTAGGCTCTAGACTCTATTCCTCCGACATTGTCATTTGTATCCTCATCATTCATCAAGGAGAGATCAAAATATATAATAAACAAATAAACAATGAAAAATAAATTAATAAAGTTACCGGTCACCACTAAAAATAAAGTTTTTAATATAAACGGAATTTGAAGTTACAACTTGGGTTAAATTTAACATTAAGTACACAAATTATTTTAATTAAAATTAATTATTATTATTTTAATTATTTTATTAATGATTGTAAAAATATTAAATATTTTATTATTATAAATAAATATTTTGACAAAAATAAAAGGATAAAGAGTTAAGAATGATTTATTTCTTTGAGCTAAATGTATTATTTATTACATTAGTTTAAAAAATTCATTTTTAATTTCTTTTATTTATAAAAAAATGTATCATTTAATTTATTTATTTGTGAAAGATATACTAGATAAAAATAAAAATATTTTTTACCTATTTTTTGTTAAATATAATACAACAATATATATATATATATATATATATATATATCATATATATGATTATATTTTTTTGACATCTATATAAGTAGAAAAATTAATATTTAATTAAAAAATATATTTAAATTTCTTAAATTTTTTTAATAAAATATAAAGAAAATCTGCACTATTTAATATTTAACATTATACATTAGAAAATATATTTTTTATCTAAATTTGATATAAAAACCTTTTTAATATATTTGAATAATTTTTTAATTAAAAATTACATCATTATATATATATATATATTAAAAAATATATGTATCATATACGATATTCTATTTTATTTAACGAAAAATTCAATAAAAAATTAAATTTGTCATTATTTGATATATTTTTTACAAATAAATGAATTTAAAAATAATTTTTTTAAATAAAGGTATTAAACAACTCCTTGTATTTCAACAAAAAAAAAATTACACCATATTTTTTCCTAAAATAATTTATTTTTAATAATATTAAAGTTTTGAATTTGCAGTATACAATATGATTACAAATTTATAACACTTAAATCACAGCACACTATTAACACCCAGTACAATAACATGTACTATGTGAGTAGGAAAAAAAAATGAAAAACCTACGACTATAATTCATCCGCACGCATGGGCTTCCTTTCATAAAGGTTTTTTTTTTTTTCCCTCTCTCTCACCAATGGTTTAATTTTGCATACAAAATCGTACTACAATAGAAAACATAATTGAAAAAACAAAGAAGCATTGTTGTTAAATTTGACTCATATAGCACATACTCTAATCCTATTAATACGATAAGATTATTAAACTTATCAATTATAATGAATAATAACAACACTAAACACTTAACAATAACTTTATTTTTACTATCTTTTTAAAAAAGAAACAATGTTATTAACAATACTCAAATGAATAATAATACGTGTAAAATTATGATTTATTAAAAATATATATCAAATAATTAATATAATATAAAATTTAATTCAACTATTTAAATCATATTTATATTTTAATTACAAACTTTCTCACACATTTTTTTTAATATAATGATAATAATACTCTGGCATAAAAGTAAACTAGAATGAGAAGTTTTTTTTTTTTTTTTTTTTTTCTATAGGTCCAGAGTGCCATTCTTTAAAGGCTATAGACTCTAATCCTCCGACATTGTCATTTGTATCTTCATCATTCATCAAAGAGTGATCAAAACATATAATAAACAAATAAACATATAAAAATAATTAATAAAGTTGCCAGTCATCACTAAAAATAAATTTTCTGATATAAACGGAAGATACAATTTGGGTTAAATTTAACATAAAGGACATAAATTATTAATTTTTTAATAATTATAAAAAATATTAAATATTTTATTATTATAAATGAATAATTTGATATAAAATAAAAAGGATGAAGACTCAAAATGATATTTCTTTAGATCTAATATATTATTCAATATTTTAATTTAAATTTTTTTTTATAAAATATTGTGTTATTTAAGTTATTTATTAGTGAAAAATATTACACTTAAAAATAAGATTAATTTTTATTAAAGATAATATAATAATATATATTACATAATTGTATTTTTTTGACATTTTTATACATAAAATATAAATATTTAATTAAAAAATTAATCAAATTTTGTAAGAATTTTTTTTTCAAATTTTAATAAAATTTTAACCAAAAACCTTCAACCATAATTCACCCGCACGCATGGGCTTCCTTTCATAAATTTCTTTCTTCTTCTTCTAACTTTGTACACAAAATCGTACTACGACAATATAGCTTTATCTAATTAAAATGGTAATACTAATTTATAATTAATAATGAGATTACAAATATAAATTTCTTATATTTTTATCAGTCCTAACTATAAAGTCCTCATTTCAAAGTTTATTAAAATAACAAAAAAAAAATTCTTTAAATTTAAGGGAAAAAATCACATTTCTTCTAGTAACTTTTTAGATCTTTTTAATTGAATTATTTGAAATTAGGATATTTAAAATCAGATAATGTAATATAGTAATAATTAGTGATTATAATTACTTTATTTTTAAAATTGAATAGTTTTTTTCTTTTTATATTATATTAATAATAAATATAATTTATTCAAAATCATTATTTATTAGTAAACAAAATAAATTTAATGTTTGTTATTAGAGATTAACATTGGATAATTAAAGTGTATTTATTTGTAAAAAAATTACTATTTTTTTGAAAATAATCATAATTAAGAATAATTGAAACAAAGATATTATTATAATATTTAAATTAAGGTTAATTAAAATTAAATATTTATTAATATTATATATATATATTATTAACGATCCAAAATTGTTGTGGGTGGGAGGACATTCATTTTTCTCACTCTCGGTTTCTCTTTCATTCTTTTGTTCTCTCACATATATGTTCTACTTGCCATTCTACTAATGTGTCTAGCAGCTTTTGACATTCTCATAGCAGACACTACAACTCTTTAACTTCCCTTAACTATTGCTCTATGTTCTGTGCTTTCATATTCTCTGTCCATTCATTGTCTCTTTCCCCATAAAACACTCAAATATTAAGTTGGTTTGTGGAAGTAAGGCAACAATGTATAAGAATAGAAGAGAGAGATCAGTAGAAAAGAATACAACATTTCCACCAAGTAGAAGAACACTATCTTTCTCTTCTTCCTTACTCGACTCTATTTACCGTTCAATTGATGAATCAAAGGTTGAAGATGATTCGGATTTTATAAGAAAAGCAGACATGCCCAAGAAGAAACAGAGCAAGAGTTATGATTATTGCTTCAAAGAAGAGAAAGAGAGAAACAATCTTCAGCGAGCTATAATGATAGAGAAATGGGTTGAAAGACAAAGTGTTCGTAGCTCTTCATTGCTGTCCAATTCAGCTTCTTGTTCCTCTGAGTCGAGTTCTGGAGTTGCTTGGTCTTCTTCTGAAGCAGAGTCAAACTATAAACAGAGAACAAAACCAAAACAACTACGAACAGGGGAATCTGTTCTTGCTAAGAAGAGTCAGAGCTACATTCATTTTGAAAAGAAAAAGCGTGAAAATGGTACGAGTCTTACAAAGACGAAACTCAAGGCCATGAAAATTTATGGTGAGTTAAAGAAAGTGAAGCAACCCATTTCACCAGGTGGTAGAATAGCTAGTTTTATCACTTCGATTTTCAATTCTGGGAATGTTAAGAAAGCTAAAATGTGTTATTTTGGAGCTTTTGAAGATGTTAGTTCAAACCATGTTTCAAAATCAGATTGTTCATCAGCTTCTGCATTCTCAAGGTCTTGCTTGAGCAACCCAAATTCTTCAACAAGATCAAAACAGAGCAATGGTGTGAAAAGATCAGTAAGATTTTACCCAGTGAGTGTAATTCTTGGCGAGGACAATTCGCAACCTTGTGGTAACAAATTTGTTTATGAAGAAGACCCCATATTAATAGCTCTACCAACTACTATTCAAAATTTCGGTAAAAGTTGTTCTTTGAAGAAAGATAACTTTGTTATAGAAAAAGCAAATGGGATTGAGAGAACTAGTCGAGAAATTCTTGGAGGTTATTCTAACGACGAATTATTATTAGCTGATGATGAAGATGAAGAAGAAAATGATGGTACTGAAAGTTATTCAAGTTCGGATCTTTTTGAGCTTGATCATCTTGCAGGGATTGGACGTTATATAGAGGAACTACCCGTGTATGAATCTACTAATGTGAAAACCAATCAAGCCATTGCTAATGGTTTTTTGTTGTAGAAGCTTCAATGTGTTAAAAAATGGCAATGTGATTAATGGGTTCTGGTATTGAAATCGTGAAGTTTATTATATTATTTTTATTTTTAATGTTTGAAATTAAAGTTTTTGTCTAACTGAAAAACTATCTGTTTATTTTAGCATCACTACCTTTATTTTTTTATTGGTAGAACGAATGGAATTCTGGATTTATATAATAATTAAAAAAAATTAATTTATTTTTAAAAATGAATGAAAATAGGAATAAGATAAAAATAAAATAAAATTTGAAGTTTTAGTGTGGCGTTCACAATCACACGCTTATCCAATAAAGCTAAAGCCCAAAAGGCAAAAAGTGATTTAAAAAATAAAAGCATAGACAAAACTTCTCTGTTATGAGATTGGAGAAGGTGAGAAATTTTCACTTTTTCAAATGCCTATCACATGGTCTCAGTAAATTAGCGTAGCTTTAAACTCCAAGCGCATTAGAAATTATTAACAGCTCAAGCCTTTCCAACACTTTATATTTTTCCAATCACTTTTTAACACTTTGTTGGATGCTCTAATCTCCAAATTGTTTTAGTATAATGTAATGAAATGAGTTTGCAATGCTAATTCAAAGAATTGCTAATCACAAAGCCAAAAGAAGCAACGGGCAAGGAGGAGTTTAACGATTTTTATTTTTTTTAAGAATCTTTTACTCGTAATTTAGATTTTAGAGAAATTCTTGTTTTTTCAATAGGAAAAAATACAGATAATGTTACTTATTTGTTGTAAAAATAATATTTTGTATTTAATTTCATACTTTTTGCTATCAATTTTTAATAATAATAAGATATAATTACCATAAAAAAATTAATATAAGACCTAAATTGATTAACAATGATATAAATTATAATGGAAATTATTCAAACTATTTTTATATTTAATTTGACATATAAAATATTCCAACAAACATAAATAGTCATTCAAAACTTTCGGAAATATGTTAAAATATTTAATTTTTATATATATTTTTATAATTATTTATTATTATTTTCGTTTAATTTCATTTAAAAATAAAAAAACTCATTTTTTTTAATTTTATAAATTTTACTTTAATATTAATTATTATTTTAATTGAATTTTATGTGAACTAAACATAATTTAAGTATTAATTTTAATATATATGGTATTAAATATTTCTTAATGATAAAGAAAATAATTTTTTTATATATTTTTTCATTATAATAATAACAAAAATAATAGTAGGAATATAATTAAAAATAATGTAAGATAATTTACGCTTCGGTCAAGATCGACCTTATGCCAAAATGATGAAATATGACTTGCTGAGTTGGTCGATCATCTCCATACGTAGAGTTTCAATTAGAAGAAAATGCCAAACTAGTTATGATATCAAATAATACATATTAATAATTCTTCATCTTTTGAAGCAAGTAGGGACCTCTCATAAAGAATCTGAGAAGATTATAAATGATGACAAGTATACAAAACAAACTTTTACTGTAACACATAGGATGGAAGAAAAGATAAATTTTTGCATGTTATAAAGCTATATATTAATATCATCTAATTTGTATTTTTTATAATCATAATTTTTATTTTTTATATTATAATTATTTATTAAAATTTAAAAAAAAAAAATTAAATAATATAAATATAAAAATAATCATAAATTTATAAGTTACTAACATTATTCAATTCAATTTAGTTTAAAATGATAGGACACCATTGTTCTATGTAGTTGACTTTTTAGACACCAATTCTCGACGACTTTATTGTCCAAAAGAAAATATCTATCTTTATAAAAAGTAGAGAAGGACAAAAAAGTTGATGGGTGAAGTTAAAACTATTTATCTTATATATTATGCAAGAGTGAAAACATGTCTAGAGGAAGAGAACATAAATGCTATGGGTCAAGTTCTCTTCTATTGTGTCTATTGCATTATAGTCTATCATTGTTGATTTGATTTGATGACAAGAGTTCAGTCTAATAGGTTATGCTTAGGTTAGGCTTAGGTTTTGAAGTTGCAGTCAATAGATAGGTTGGGACAAATGTTTTTTTCTTCTTCTTCTTTCATACATATATATATATATATATATATATATCACAAAAATATTATGAATACAATTAACATCATTTTATTATATATTATTCAATGAATTAAAGTCTAATTAACATTCCTATTTTATAATAATTATATATTTTTCTTACTATAATTTACCCCATAATCTATTGGAAAAAGAATTTTAAAACAAGGCAAAGAAGTTACATGAAAAAACAGTTGAAAAAGGTTTAAATATTATTAAAAAAAATACTTACTTTTAAGAAAATATATAAATTCATCATATTTGATTCATCTTTGTATTGTGGAAACCACTTCCCTATCTCTTATCTTGTTTTTTTTTTTTGTCTCTTACATACATATTTAGAGAATATTAAAAATAATTAAAAAAATGATGAATATCTTTTAAATAAGGTATTCTAACTTTTTTATTCAACAAAAGAATGCAAGATTTATAAATTATCTAATCCTTAGTCTCTCTACAAAAGTTTTTTTCTTTTTTTTTTCTCGAATCATTCTCTACCGACATATACAACCCGTTGGACAGTGTTATCTATTTTTATTATTATTTTAGTTTGTGTGTAAATAATAAATTTGAGAGTTTTGTCTTCCTTCTTAATAAAGAATAATCTAATTTTGAAGTTACAGAGTTTGTTCTCTTAACTATAGGTTTTTAAATTGATATTTACTATTTTGTCCATTATTAAATTTATAGACAAGATAGTCAATATTAATTTTTATCTAGTATTGTCTTCCTTCCTATCATTTTCCTTCATTATCATTGTCTTTTTAATAAGTCTCACTATGATTTGGCTATTTTCTCTTTTTTTATTCCCTTTTAATTAATTATTTTATCTTTTCAACTATCCAAAAATATGATAAATATTTTTTGAATTTATTTTAAATTTTTGTTTAGCATACAAAAATTTTAAAAAGTAATTTATAAATTATGCTTATGTTAATTTTTTTAATGAAATATTATGTATTACTTTTATTTTTTAACAGAAAAAAATTATCTCGTCTTTTAGCAGGTTACTCGTAAACTCTAAATTTGTTATTTTGTTTAGGATCTCTTTATGGTAATTTATGCATTTATTATGTAACAAGCAAATGAAAAACAAATAACACATACAAGTAATTTTATGGGAATAAAAATAAAAAAAAGGATAAAAAGGGCCAAATGAAAATCACATAAATAAATAAAAATACGATGATAAAAGAGAAAAATGGAAGATAGAATGTGATTATAGATGAAAATTTGATATTTACAAATTTTTATTCAATTTTAATAATAAAATATTATATTATTGTTTAAATAATACACAAATTATTCATCCTAATAAATGAATAATTTGTATATTTATTGTGAAAGTAACTTATTAAAATGTGATATAAATACCAAGTATGGCAAAGTAATTTATACTTCTAAATATGAAGACATTGCAGTATAAATTTAGGCGTTTTGCAAGCAATGAATGGAAATTGTAGGAATGAAGGCAATAATAGAAGGAAAAAAGTTGATAAAATATAACATAACTACTTAAATAATAATTAAATTATTATCTTTTTAATTAGTGATTTTTTTTTGGTTAAAATAATACGATTAAATTTTCTATTTCACAAAAGTGATTTGAATATATAAGATGTAACCCATTCATGTAACTGGGTTGCCTAGCTTCTACTAAATTACCAATCGCATACAATTTCTAGTGCATGCATACAAAAACAGAGCTTGGGCAATATTCATTACTATTTGCTGCAACTAATCCTAATTAATCCTTGATTAATAATTTGTTATCACAATAACAATATATGTAATGTCATTCGTGTCTTAATAGGGGGGCAATACATGAATGCGTTGAATTCCCTAGCTTGGTTACAAGCTGCAAATTGTGCTATTTTATTTAAAATATATTCAGCAAGCTTTTTGGAGAATAATGCTTAATATGTCATCAATATGAATGTTCTCAATTTGATAGGGTAAGGTGACATATAAGATGAGATATTCATTCCCATTCTTAGGCTGGGTTGAGATGTGTTAAAGTCCAATTTAACATTTACACAAAAAATAAATTATATGTATATAAATATGTTATTCTTTAAATTAACTAAAAATAAAACATACTAACCTAATCATTAAATTAAAAATAATTAATCAAACTACTAAAATAAATTGTAAAAAAATATAAATAAAAAATTTTCTTCTAAATGAACAATAAACATCAAATAAAATCTTATCTGATCTCTTTCCATCATATTTATCTTTTAATTTTTTTGTATTCTTTTCTTTTTTCTTCTTTATTTTATTAATTTATTTTATTTTTGAGTCTATTTAAGCAAAAAAAAAAATCTCACACATTTTTCTTGTTTTCTTTTTATTTTTGACCTTCTTATGAGCACTTATTAATTGATAGATCATTTTAATGATTGATTAATATATAATTTTATTAATATTGTTAATATACTGAGGCCAATATCATAATTAATAAATGTAAACAATAGTATATAATTCTTAAATTAATCATATTTAATAATAATATTGTTTAATTATAAAAGTATTAATTAATTTTAAATTTTAAATTACATAGCATATCATCAATTAAATATCCTATAATTAAAGTAATTTGTTATATTCTTTCATAATAAATAATTTTATGATTTGAAACATTGTATAAACTATTTTGATAGCATTTTATTGTACTTGTATTATTTTTATAATTTTAATATAACATATATTATGATAACAATTATGATATTTATAAATTATTTTATATATAACTTTTAATTTTATTATTAATTAAAAAAAATAACATTTTAAATTTTTTACAAAATGATATGTCAGTCCACCTTAACTGCCTGCCTCTGCCACTGCACGTAAGTCTAACAGGTTTGGGCACTTTGATAATTTCCACTAATTTAAAACTCCCCAATCTCATAATATTGGGGATCATTTTAATTAAAAAATATTGGAAATTATTAATTCAATTTTAAACTTGAACTTAGAAAAGCCTAGTGTTTGAAAACTTCTAGACAATAAGCCCAAAATAAAGAGGCCGTAGTCTTAGGTTCTTAAGTGGTACATCCAAGGCCCATTATCTACATAGTCTTTTCTAAAAAGACAAAAAAAAAAAAAAACTTAAAGAATTTATATTTAGGATTTAATATTTAAAATTTAATACTTTTAGAGAAAAAACATTTAAAGTTTAAGATTTAGTGAGAAAAATGATAAAAGAAAATTATGTAAATAGATACAAGTGTGAAAAAGAAATGAGAGGGAGAGAAAAAGATAAAAGATGAAAAAAATAATAAAAAATATTAAGTTGTCCTTGATTTTTTTAGCATAAAAATTACTTTTTATTAAATACATTTTTAAGAATATGAGTACTTTTTAGATATAGTTAAAAAAAACTTAGATAATAATAAATATTAAAACAATAATATATATATCCAAAAAGCATTAATCCTTTAAAATTTACTCTCTTATTATAATTATATAATCGAATTATAAAAATATAATTAAAATTAAAATAACTCATCTCATATATTACATACCAAATAACTTAGTACTTTTATGTGCTAAACTAATTACATTATGAACATATAAGGGTATGTTTGTTATACATTATTAAAAATTTGTATAATCTATGTAGTTATATGTTTTGTTATGAAATTTTATTATATTGTATAGAATAAAAATTATATAATTATGTAAAAATTTAATATCAATAATAGATATGAGTTGAATATTAGAGTTGATGGGACATTGAATGTTATATAATCATAGATAACTAATTATATTAGTGACTTTATCATGCAAGCATTCTTCTTAGATCCAATCCCTTGTCCTTGTAAAAAGGAAAAAGAATTTCACATTATTTCTTTTCGGGGTGAGAATATTAAGAAAATACTATTGATGGTAGCTTTCTTAAAAAATCATTGAAAAAATTACATTTACTTATCATTCGTATTAATATTTGATATGTTTATAATGATAAAAGAAATAGTAAATTAGTCCTTTTGCATTAGACATTGCTTTCATAGAGTTGAAGTCATATATTCAAATTTAATAGTAGGTAAAATTTATTAGATAACATCTCCAATAATATCTAATAAGTTTTTTTGATAAAAAAATATTAAAATTTGATTCTACTAACTATTAATTAATTGATTACTTACTATTTTTCTTTTAGAGTTGTTGTTGAGTTTCTCAATGTTTTGCCTTAGGATTAAGTCAATTATATTTATGTAAAGGAGAGGGTGTAATGAAAGAGATATAACTCAACAATAAAGTATTACTTTTGATGTAGTGAAAATCATCCGTTAAAGACTCTACGAAGATCAAGATTAAATTAACGTTCATTTTTTTTATAGAAGAAAAAAATCTTTTTATGATTTCAAAGATTCTTTCTTAATATTTTTTTTATTACAAAAAATTTCAAATATATATATATTTAAAGAAAATATGAATTGATACACGTGACAGGAAAGGTAATTCTCAATTTTATCCTATCTCCCACGAGGCATCATCTATTGTGTCAAAATCAAAATTTTCTCACAAAGTTTTGTTATTTTAAGAGATAAATTGACATTCGTAAGTCTAAAATTAAATACACATTTTTATGATTGAAATTTCAAACAATCGAATTAAAATATACAAAAATATAAAAATAAATAATTTTAAATAATTTTTTATAATATAATATAATATAATATAATTTATTTAATATATTAGATCATCCGAGAGTTTTATCGACAAATACTTATAAGGCCGGACATATATTAAAAGCGTGGAATTTTTATTAACAAGTAGATATTTATATTTTAACCTGTCTTAATATTAGCATAAAAGGTTTACTTTCATATACTGTGTAAGATAATCCTTTATTTTTTAACTATTAAATCTCTCAACAATAAACTTTATCATAAATTATATTTAAATAAGAAAATATATAATTTTATAGTTATTCAACTACATATTATTATATTTATATATTTTAAAAAATATATATGCTAAGATATTTAAGCAAAAATTAGTGGTCCTTATCAATCTAACATAGTTGTCGAGACAAATGTTTCACCCTTTACCGTCACCTCTTATTTAAATTTTTTATAAGGTATTAAAATTTAATTCTTAATTTAAATTTAATTTAAATTTTTTATTTTTGTTAAATTAAATTTAAATTTTTATTTTTGTTAAATTAATTTTTTAACTTCATATTAAATAATTAGATAATTAAATAATTAAAAAAAATGATAATTTTTTCATAAACTAAAAATTAAATTATATTTTTTAAAATAAATTAAAATCAAATGAATTAAAAAATTAAATTTGTAACAATTTTAAAAAAATTAAAATTAAAAAATTAAAATTTATTTAAGTTAATAATATATAAGCCTTATTATTAATTTTCCATGAAACCACCCATCAATTTTGTAATTTGTACATGACCAATCAATATCAATAATTTTTCTAAATTTTCTCCGTTCCCATATACCGCGTTAGGAAAAAGCTGGAGGATAAAGTACCTCTCTTTCTATTGTCACAAAACTCTAACGATTTACCAAATCCATAAAGCAAAAGAAAATCTGGAGAACATACGATCCCGATCAAACTACCATACAGTCGCCGTCTTATACAGATCAATTCATAGCCGTCCGATCCACAGACATGAGTTTTCTCTTCGGCAAGCGTAAAACTCCCGCAGGTTCGTCAAGTTATCTTTCTATAACGATTGCAATTCTTTGGTCAACTAGTTGTGCTTCGATTGTAGAATCAGATTATATGCATATAAGTGAATTTGTGCCTTCCTTTATAAATCTTTTTGGGCCTCAAGTTATTGAATCTTTAAGCGTCAAGGTCTTCGTTTTTCTTTTCCGCTTGCATTTTTTCATGATAATTTGATTTCATGTCGATTAGGACAGTGTGTTTGGCACTTAGTTCGAAGTTATTGTCATCACTTTTATCGATTTTGAGATAGAACTGTTAACTAATGATACTGTTGTGATTTCAGAACTTCTGCGGGAAAATAAGAGAATGTTGGACAAATCTATTAGAGAAATAGAAAGGGAAAGGCAAGGCCTCCAATCTCAAGAGAAGAAACTAATTCTAGAGATTAAGAAAAATGCCAAGCAAGGGCAGATGGTATGTTATTTTACTAAGGGGTGGCTACTAACCATAGGATAACACGTCACGTTATTTTTAGTTAAAATTAACTTAAACAATTATGTTGGGTAAAAATAACTTATAGTTGTTTATAATATTAAAAAAAATGATATTTCAAGTTATCTTTAACTAAAGTGCATTCTAATTGCAGTACAAGTTCATTATCTTTACAAATGGAGGTTGTAAAAATATATTTTGTAAGCTATCCCACCTAATAGGTATGGGTTTAAAGTATGCTTTCGTAGTTAACGGACTTAGGCCACCTTTCGTCCTAATATATGTGAATTTGAGCCTGAAAAACAAACACTTACTACACTCTTGACACCCTACTTATATTCTGCTACTTGCTCGTTTTTTTTGTTTTTGGGAACAAAATTTTAGCATGTTTTCTTCATCAAAAGCTTCTACTCTATCGGGGTCAATTGTTACTATGTATTGTAGCTAACTGGTCCACATAGCTTATTTTGAAAACTAGTTTGCAAGAATTGAAGCTTTCTTTTCTTAGAATTATATTTTTTTTATATGCTATTTTTGCGAGTTGTTTCCTGATTACTTGTATTCTTTGGTTTAAAGTTTTCCTTAAGGCTCTAGGCTACAATTTAGTTTGTCAAATCATCTTCTATATGCTTGATTTTGATTAACTTTCTTTCAGGGAGCCGTGAAAGTTATGGCAAAAGACCTTGTTAGAACTCGACATCAAATTGAAAAATTTTACAAGCTCAAATCCCAACTCCAGGGTGTTGCTCTTAGAATCCAGGTATGTTTTGTGATCATATCAGTGGTGCATCTTTTCTCTATTTGGTTCTATTGTCATAGTTATTCCGGCGGCTATGCTTGGAAAATTCTTGGTTTTTGTTTATTCTATAGAATCAGGGAGTAAGTGGACATATATCGCTGTAAACAATTTTAGAGGCTCTTTGAGATACTGCCTTATGTCTCTATGTAGTTTGAAATCTTTGTCAAGTTATTTTGTTCTAAACAGAATAAATGATAAGCTATTACTAGTTCAGTTTCAACCTGTTCCGAAAATGTTCAAATGTGTTCCATTTCATGCATGAGTGCCTGTTTTGGACATAGGTACTGCGCAGCAATTTTTTCTTCTCCGCTGATTAATATTTTACAGTACCTAACCTAGATTTGGCTTTCCAAATTGGACTTTAACTGATCACTTTTTGCTATATTTTCCAGTTAGCATTTTTTATGAAATACTTTTTGTTAAAATGCTGCATTGGTATCATTGCCACGAAAGGAGTATTGGAAAAGCAGAGTAACAAATCCTTACAATAAAAAGTCCTGTGGAGGCAGAGGACATCTGTAGCAATAATGGGGCTTTGTGCGGCATTGCTTTAGTTGAAATAATCTTTTCTGTTCTCTTTGATCTTTGAGGATTTAAATTATTATGTCACTGAATTGTATCATTTTAATATTTCCAGACATTGAAATCCACACAAGCGATGGGAGAGGCAATGAAAGGAGTGACAAAGGCTATGGGACAGATGAATAGGCAAATGAACTTGCCATCACTGCAAAAAATTATGCAAGAGTTTGAGAGGCAGAATGAGATGATGGAATTGACCACTGAAGTGATGGGAGATGCCATTGACGATGCTTTGGAAGGGGATGAGGAGGAAGAAGAAACAGATGAATTAGTGAACCAGGTGCTTGATGAGATCGGCATTGATATCAACCAAAAGGTACTTTGTGACTTTTATCTTTTGACCCTACTGAAATATTTACTTTCTTATTGTATTATCACAATCATGCTGCTGAACTTAAACACTCATAATGCAGCTTGTCGCTGCACCATCAAGTGCTGTTGCTGCACCTGCCGCTACTAGCAAAGTTCCACAAGCTGAAGCTGCTGCGAATGATGACAGTGGGATAGATAACGAGTTACAGGCAAGGTTAGATAGCTTGCGAAAGATGTAGTTTCCACGACTTGTATAAATATTCACATCCATTCAATATTCAAAGCAAGAGCTCCTTTGGTTCTTATATGTAATAATACTTATTGCTTTGCCAGAATTAATGGATTCTGTGTTTGAGATTTGTAGATTTGATCACAAAATTACTTTCTTTGCTTGATGCAACTGGTTAAAATGTTTCATTACCTTCACATAATGAACCCGTTAGTTTAATTTAATTAGCTTCAACTGCGGAGCTTTGTTGAGATACAAATATTATAACATAGAAAAAAATTCAATAAATTTGCCTTTGGGATATCCTTGAGGGTGTTGGTAAACTGGTAGTTGATGACCAGGATTAAGAATAGTCACACAATTTAAAAGAATTAAAAATATCAAATATTATATACATCATTTCCCTAGTATTAGTATCTAGCCAGCCATTGCGGCCTCCATATTTCCAGTTGGAACTTCTTCTTTTCCATTTCTGTGTGTTTCTGTTCGATATCATCGACCCACATCACATGCCATGAGCCAAACAAAAGACTTGTATAATCAAGTTCATTAACTTCCCATTCTTGTCATTAGTTCCTGAAGTTCAAAAAAAGATATTTGTCAAACAAGAAGAACAGAGTCCCCTACACATCTCTGGAGTTCTCATTCAGAGTATCGGTTGGATATTGATAATGTGGAGGAGTTAATGGTACAGGCGTGCGACAAAGTGGGCAGTCAGAGTGAGAGTAAAGCCACATATCAATGCAAGAAGCATGAAAGGAGTGACTGCACTTTGGTAATGTCTTAATCTCTTCTCCATCTTCAAAAACTGATAAACAAACAGCACATTCATAAAAATCAGTAGTACAATCTTGTTCTCTTTCTTCTTTCTCGTACTTGGAGCTTGACAACAAGTCCTTAGTGACATAGCTTCTAGTGGATGTAGCAGAGACCTCGTGAACAAGCAAGTTTGGTGTTGACTCTTCTTGTGATTGGGCACTGCTGGAGGGTTTGCAGCACCTTAGGACGATGAGGTTGTAAATAACAAGAAGAATAGCTGTGGTTCCGATCACCGCTAGGCCATAGTACAAGGAGGGTAAATTATGATGATGATGATTAGGAGGAGGAGGAGGAGGAGTTGGTGATAGTTGTGTAAAGGAGATTCGTATTTTGCCTCCCATATTAATTTAGTGTGCGTAAAAGTTGAAAATGTAAAAGTTAAGTCTATGGTGAGAGATTTTAAACTACTTGCAATCGTATCAATACTTCTATTTGTATTTAATTATCATTAAGAAGCCAATCTTAAAGCCGTAGAGGTTATGTTGTCCAAGTAATGAAAAAGAAAGAAAAGAAAATTGATTTATATGTAATCTAAGAATGGGGACAAAAACAGAGGTGTTATTAATAATTTAATATTGGGTATTTATTATTATTTTTTTAAAAGTTGTATCAATTTTAAATTTTCTTAATTTAAAGTATTAGTCATTGCATAATATATATATACACAAAAGAGGATAAAAATACGATCTAATAGAGACTAAAGAATAAAATCCTTGAATTTGATGACCGGAACTCATTGTAAACAAGTAATTTCACTTGAATACAACTCTTCTATTACGTAAATCTAATTTCACTTTTTGTACCATTAATGAGGTTTTAGCATAACAACAATTGCAATATATATATATATATATATAAGCGTAACTAATTAGGTGTATGGATATATGCACAAAACTAATGTAATTGACCAAGCCATGAGTCATTGAGAACTGGTACACCGAAAATAAACCTACAATGATACTATATTTTTACACACATTTACATTATATATATATATATATATATATATATATATATATATGTATGTATTAAATGGCATTTTAATATGAAAATAAAGCATTTAACTATTTAGATAGATTGGTCTTTCCTCGTTATTACAAGTATAATTTTTATTGTAATTAAAACATACTAGTTAATTAACAAACTATGTATAACAGTATTAGGACAAGGTAAATATATGAAAATAACCAACCGTACACTGAAATAAATATTACGTTAATAGCTAATATTATGCAGTCTAATCAAATAAAAATGATAGGTTTTTCAATATTAAAAATTATATTATATTATCTGTAATTAATTTGATACATTACTTTCAAAGTTTTAAATTATGGGTCATTATTTATTGTAAAATATATCACTTTATATTTTTAATATATTCTATTTTATTAAGGTCATTTTTTTTTATAATGCCCATTTTATTTTTTAATAGAGATTTAAAGTTTTTTTTAATTAATCGACATAAACTTTGATACTTTATCACATTATATAAAAATCATGAGTTTTTTAATCTCAAAAGTTTAACTTAATGATTAAAACATTCATAATTCTTATAAATTCTACAGTATTCTCATTAATTAATTTGTAACATTATTTCAAATAAAAAATATTGAAATGATATAAGTTTAAACATATGTAATATAAAATTTGTGAAATGAATGCGTAATCATTAATTAAAAAATAGTAGTATATTTTTTTAAAATACTCTTATTTTTAAACAAGTATAAAATAAATAAAAAATATCTTATTTGTAGAAATGAGATTTGAGAATGAAATATCGTCTTGGTCAGAGATTAGTGTAACGATATTATCATAATGTAAATTATTATTGACGTAAAAATATTTTATTAATGATAATTTTATCTAATATTAATATTATTAAAATATAATTAATACATAAAATATATATTTTATATTTTATCTGTTTTTATTATAACAATATCATTATTTAAAGATTACCCATGACATAATTAGTATTATTTTGCTGAACATCAATGGCATAGTTATCAACAAGGAAAAAGAGAGGCATCATATATAATACACAATCTTTTCTCTAGCAAAAATATAAAAAAAATTATGTAAACGATTTTGGATTTTTTTTAAAAAAAGGTATACGTAATTCAATCCATGGCACTGATTTATGGAGTGACTTAGGTATATAATAAATTATTAAAAAAATAAGTAATTTTTTTTATTAAAAAAATAATATAAACAACACATTAAAAGGAAATAAGTGAAAGTATGGATAAATTTATTAAATCATTCACTCTAAAAAATTAGGTTATTTCTTAGAAGTATCGAGGTATAGTGGGATTTAACATTCATTCACGGGAGGGATATTATATAAAAAAAATTATTATTTATTTTTTAATTATTAAGTTTTTAAAAAAAGATATTATATGTATTTTATTTAAGTGTAAATATGATCAAATTATTAAATTTATAAGTGATAAAAATTTAAAAATTAAAATTTTAAAAAAATATAATTTCATTTTATACACATAATTTATTTATAATTTTATAAATATTATACTTAAATTGTTTTTTGTTAAAAAATGTGGATAGATAACAGGTAAATTCTAAATCCTATCTAAATCAACACATGGAAGTACTTATATACTCTCTAAAACATTATACATGTATCCTACCGTATAGTTTCATCTTAAGTTGTATGTCACTTGTTATCTTAATTTATTTTATTTTTTAAAAATTATTAAATTTTAAATGAAATAATATTTAATACGGAACATGACACTTGCAATATAAAATTTGCTATTTTGGGTCAAAGTTCAAACGTAACTTGCAGCCACCATGCATTCTAATTTTCAAACCGAGCTTTAATATACTATCAGAAATATCATCGGTGTCCCCTTAAAATTTGAAATTAATCAAATTAAGTTTTAGTATTATTGCTATATATTTTTCCCAAGCCTTCATATTAGCGTTGACCTACCTCTTTTCCAAAAATTGCAACGAGTGACGACATTGTACGAGGCTTAATGTGTAAATTAAATAATAATTGTGTTTGGTCGTAAATAATTTTTTCTCTCTCATTTTTCTTTTTATTGTTGAATTACTAATTTTTTATTTTTATTTTAACGATGAGAGTTAAATATAACGGCTTGTTTGGTCAAATTTAGATGAACATTGAATCTTGCAAACATCTTGTTCAATGCCTTCTTACTATTTATTAATCTAAAAATAATAATCTGAACTACACTATTCGTTGCCAAGCTGCCATACATTTATAATTTCTAAAGAATTTTTTTGGGATAATAGTAGCCTTCTCTAGTAGATAGATAGTTCTTTATCATAAAAAAAAATCAAAGCAGTTATAGTCTAATTTATTATAGTGTATTTAGATTTAGATTTAATGTAACAGCTTAGTCTCTTAAAATTGATTCTCAATATTATCGAGTGCATATTTTGTTATATTTAAGCAAACTTTCTTTTAACATTTTTGATAATATATGAGATTATATAGGGATTAAAAACCAATGAACATTCCTCTGTTTAATTTATTTATTGTTAATCATTGATTAATTTATACATAAAATTTAACATATATTTAAAAATCGAGTTCATTTAAATATACATTTAATAATAATATTTATGATTTAAATATATTTTATTTCAAATTATATATCTTAGTAGTATCTTTTTTAACGAGAAGTATCTCAAGTGTGTATATATATTAATATTATTAAAGTAGTATAATAATAATAACTCTCTTATTTATTTTAAATTACATAGATGTTCTAATTTAATATTTTAAATTAAGAATTGTATTAGATACTTTGCACATGTTATATAAGTCAAGAATAATTGAGTTATTTAAAGGATTTGATATTTTAATAGTACTAATAATCTAAATTAATATTAAATTAAATTTTTTTACATATATCATACGTATGGATAAAAACGAAAAACTCATCTTCAGAGTTATTTCTCGCATGTGAACCATCTCTTAATTTTCATACAATTATTTTTTAAGACTTTTACGTGAGTATCATATCACATGATTTCATTATATAGTGTTAAAATATTGTAATATTTTTTCTTGATCATATCATTCATATGTCATATTATGTAGTTTGTATCTACTTTATCTTTTAGATTATTTTCTCTTTATTACTTAGTATGTCATGTGTTGATTTTCATTTTATTTCTTACTCTTTAGTGTTTATCTTTTGCTTTAGATATATTTTTAGAAAATTGATATATGTTTTTCAAGTTTAAATATCTGAGTGTTGTCACATTTTTTTTTTCGTTTATTATATATATTTTTATATTATATAGATTATTTATATGTTTTTATTACTCTTGATTTACATGCATTATTATGACTAATTTTATATATTTAGTTATTATTTTTAAACATATAAGCATATATGTTGTTTTCAATTTTGTAACCTTAGTCTTCTCATTTGCTTATTTGTTTAGTAAAAAAATAAAAACTTTATATCTTTATCACAAAGTCATTTATTTTCCTATGGATTTTATAGTAAAATTATTATTTTCAATATGATTTGATTTCTTTAAAAATTTTGAAGACTATTAATTTTTTGTGATTTTTTTTTATTTTGGGGTTAAACTAACATCTTTTATGGTTAATAATATTTTAATAAATTTTTTTATTCTCTAATTATTTAAAAAATTAATTTTTACCCATGTGTATAATATATGTTAAATTGCTTAATTAAATCAAAAATTTAAACTAATAATGTATCAAAAATTAAATATAAGGATTATTAATATAATATTATGAAAATATGAATATACATGTATATTTTTTGTTTAATATGAATATTACTAAAATATTAAATATATATTAAAGTAAACGAAATATTATTATTATATTACTTTAAAAACATGGGTAACTTCTTATTAAAAAATAACACTAATTTCACTGATTTGATATTAAAAAAAATTCAAATAAGTGCATAACGAACTTAAATGGAAATGAAAAAAAAAAAGTAACCTCTCTTCTAAATCTAAATCCAATTAGCAACAAGCCACCACCAACAAAAATCTAGAAGGGAAAAAAAATCTTTTTACTTATTTTCTTTTTTTATAAAATAAATAAAATATTATACAAATAATTTAAAAATACCCAATACACGTCATTGCAATGAAAAAATTAATGTCTTAAATAATTTTAAAATACCTGATACAAGTCATTGGCATGAAAAAAAAATAATGTCTTTAATTCCAACAGAATACCTCACTTTTATTAAATTAAGTACCATATATATTTTAAAAATGTCTTTTATTTTAATTATATTAATGTTATTTAAATATTTAAATCTTACTAATAATATTATTTTATATCTTGTGATAGCATGATTACATATATCACTATTCATATATTTTATCAAGTTGTCAAAGAACGTGTCAATAATGGATTAATAATAACAGGACTATTGTTATACAGCATATTAACAACCGGAAAATTTAAAACGAGCGAACAATTAACAAATCACAAGTTGGCCTTGTGGAGGAAGCAGTTGAATGAAATCTAAATAGTCTCACCTGGGAAGATACTGTTTGAGTAAAGGTGATTTATCAACTATAAATTAAATGTCAAAATTGGCTTGTTTATCAACAAACATTCCACGTTCAAGCTTTTGCTTCTTTATTTACCAGTTTTTCTTTGGAACAAGCAGCTCCCCCTAATTCTTCACCTAGTAAACTTGTCGAGTTTGGATCACTCTGCCAAATTCCCACCACTTTTCTCCTTTTGTTTTCCTTTCAATTTTCAGGTTCTCTGCTTTTCACAACGAGCATTGTGCTATAGCAGTTAGCTCTTCAAGAAAATTCGTCCCTTTTTCCTACAAAGTTCTCAGCTTTGCCTCAAAGTCCAAAAGCTTGCATGACTATTTGAGAATAACCAGCCATGGAGATTGGAAAAAGCGTGGCAGAGAATAAAGGAACAAAAGAAGTGGTTCTGCAGATTTCGAATACCAAAGAACCCTCTAGTGCCACTAAACCAACCAGCAGAGATTACCTTTTTTCTCCGAATGGTTCTAGGCAGTCAAATCTTGAGCTAACAGAGCATCAAAATCTCAAATATGACGTTTCAATGTCCCCTGTTACAGGCTCTGCTTCACCAGAGTTTACGGTTTCAAACTCTAGTCCCATCACGAATAAGCCTCCAAAAGTTCCAACTGGGACCGTTCTTCGACGAGTATCGCTTGCAAAGTCCTCCTTCTCAAAACCCAAGTCAAGATTAGTGGAACCACCTTATCCTACACAAGTAAATTTGGCAGAAGAGAAAACCAATTTAAAGTCTAATACAAATTCACCTTTTGTAAGATCACCAAATTTAACATCCCCAAATAATAAACCTACTTCTAAATCTAATACTCCAAGAGACTCTCTAAAATCAGCTCCTGTTACTCCTCGAACCCCTTTGATTGGAACACCAGGAGGTGAGGATGATGATGATGATGAAGTTTACAAGACAGCTGATTTAAAAGTGGGTCAGAAGACTAGAAAGAAGGTTAAAGTTTTGATTTTTATTGAATGGTTTTCATTTGTGTGTATTTTCGGTTTTTGGATTGCTACATTAACTGTGCCCCTATTGCAAAACAAAGTGATTTGGGGTTTGGAATTATGGAAATGGTGTGTGCTTGTGTTGGTAATAATCTGTGGTAGGCTAGTTACAGAGTGGTTGATTAACGTTTTTGTTTTTTTGATTGAGATTAATTTTTTGTTCAAAAAGAAGGTTCTGTATTTTGTTTATGGATTGAAGAGAAGTGTGCAAATTTTCATTTGGATAGGTTTGGTACTTTTGGCTTGGGGTTTGTTGTTTAATCGAGGAGTGAGAAGGTCTAAGAAAACCACTAAGATTCTTAACCATGCTACATGGGCTCTAGCATCGTTTCTAATTGGAGCAGCCTTATGGTTGGTGAAAACATTGTTAGTAAAATTACTGTCTACTACTTTTCAATGCACAAAATTCTTTGATAGGATTCAAGAATCGCTTTTTCATCAGTATGTTTTAAGGACTCTTTCTGGTCCTCCATTGATGGAGATGGCAGAAAGGATTGGGAATACGGCGAGTACAGGACAGCTGAGCTTCAGAAAATTGAAGGAAAAGGAAGAGGGGAAACAAGGGTTTAAAGAAGAGGTTATTGATGTAGATAAGCTTAAGAAGATGAAACAAGAGAAAGTTTCTGCTTGGACCATGAAAGGGTTAATTGATGTGATACGAGTTTCAGGATTGTCTACCATTTCTAATACACTTGCTGATGATGATTATGAAGATGAGCAGAAGGATAATGAGATTACTAGTGAGTGGGAAGCTAAGGCTGCTGCTTATAGGATATTCCAGAATGTAGCCAAGCCTGGTAGCAAGTGAGTCGATGTACTTTTTCTAGCTTCCTATTATTTTCCCAATGTTTTATTGTATGTTTGTTTGTGCTTATTTTGAAAGCGGCTTTCGTCAAGAACAATTTTAGGAGAGTGTTTTCAGTAAGAAGCATATAATTTGTGTTCTTTTATTAAGAACAAAATCTTCTTTCTGAGACTTGAAAGCACTTATAACAATTTGTTTTGCATGATTCAGAAGAACTTTTTGATTTTAGAGTTTTAGACTAATATAGGCTATTTCAATGGATAGGTACATTGATGAAGATGACCTTTTGCGCTTTTTGAGAAGAGAAGAGGTAGACCTTGTGTTTCCACTGTTTGAAGGAGCAACAGAAACTGGGAAGATCAAGAGAAAGAGTTTGAAAAACTGGCTGGTAAGTTTCTTTATCAAAGTTCTTATTTATTAAATTATACCAAAGCAAGCTCTTTTTACATCTATCCAGACAATCTTCAGAAACTTGTTTGATAAGTTTTACATAAAGGTTGTTCATTATATGACCACAAGAATCAACAGTCACATATTTCACTTCGACACTGCACTTTCAAATACTTAAGTCTCTAATAAGTCTTGGAAACAACTAGATATGATTGTAGTTTTATCATGATGTGAACATTGCTATAAGATCTTAAAAATCTTTGTAAGCAGCTACAGTTATTTTGTGTGTAACATATATATCTGCACTTTTACGAACTGGTGATCTTTTATATGGTAAAATTTCGCAGGTGAATGTTTACCTTGAACGCAAAGCATTGGTCCATTCCTTAAACGATACTAAAACAGCCGTAGAAGAGTTGAATAGGCTTGTTTCAGTGATCTTAATTGTTGTAATCATTATTGTGTGGTTACTCTTGATGGGATTTTTGACAACACAAATACTTGTCTTCATTTCATCTCAGCTGTTATTGGTGGTGTTTGTATTTGGTAACAGTGCTAAAACCGTATTTGAAGCCATTATTTTTGTATTTATAATGCATCCATTTGATGTAGGAGATCGTTGTGTTGTTGATGGAGTACAGGTACCCGCCTAACCTTCACTATCTGTTTCCTCGTTAATTTCCTCAAACCTTGTTTGATAATTTGGCACGTTGCAGATGGTCGTTGAAGAAATGAACATTTTGACAACCGTCTTTTTGAGATATGACAATGAGAAGATTTTTTATCCAAATTCAGTTCTAGCTACCAAACCCATCAGCAACTTCTATAGAAGCCCGGAAATGGGGGATTCTGTTGAATTTGCCGTCGATTTTTCCACATCACTCGAGACCATTGCCGCATTAAAGGCCAGAATAAAAGCGTATGTGAATCCCATCTTAGCATCTTATTCTTCTTATTACATGTTTGCTAAAATTATACATGTCAGTTCATTTGGTATCACCTTAAGCAATCTCTTTTCATAGAAACCAATTCCATAGCATGTAACACTATCTCTATAGGGCATGCACTGATGAAAGGTCAAGATGTTTTATGTGTTTTTGAATCTGTAAATCCTTTTCAGTCTTACTTTCGAACAATCAAACACTCGAAACTTGTGGAGTTCAGGAGCTAGAAATACATTGGTCTTGACTCATTGATAAAAGTAGTGCTTCTACAGAGTTGGTAGATTCTAAATTTTCTTTTCTACTTAGGTTGGCCATAGAAAATTTATATTATCAGAAAAGTCTGGATTGAAACTTACTAAAACCCCATTACACTTCTCTCCTTTCACCAATTTTTGTTTGAATGGTTTTGAGTTTTGACATTTATAAGTTTCTAACTAATACTGCTTACTACTATTATATGTTATAATGTTGTTGGTATTGAATTTTTGAACGAGGTGTCGTTAGATTTTTTTAAAAACTCTAGGTACTTGGAAAGTAAGCCTCAACACTGGCGTCCCGGACACAGTGTGGTGTTTAAGGATATTGAGGATGTGAACAAGTTGAAAATTGGTCTTTATGTAACACATACTATCAATTTTCAAAACTATGGAGATAAGAGTAGCCGCAGGTCTGAACTAGTACTAGAGCTGAAGAAAATATTTGAAGAGCTTGGTATAAAATATCACATGCTTCCTCTGGAAGTTCAGTTAAACAATGTTGGTTCAGCTGCTTCAGCACCTCTACCTACATGGCGGTGACCGGTGATCTGGTTTATAGGCTGCAAGTATGTTCTTTTCATCTAGAGTCATGGTTGCTTGATTGCTTACCTCACAAAAATGCGAATTTCAAATAGCGATTCTCTGTTGTAGATGAAAAGATCCTTGTGGGGTTAACAGTTTAAAATGCATTTTGGTATACCGTATTAAATATATTAAGAACGATTGTAGTTGATTGAATTTATATAAATTATGGACCTAATTAACCTAGAGGGGGTGAATAGGTTATTTTTAATTTTTACTAATTTATAATTTAATAAACTTAACAAAGCATTCAGACATGCAATCGTGTGTAAAAATAAGTGCGGAAATAAAATAATAACACACGATATTTTTAGGTGGAAACAACTTAGGCCACAATCATGACTTAAGAGAAAAACCACCGGATCACCTAACTTTCCACTATGAAAATCAAATGTTCAAGTACAAACTCGATTTTATGCTACCTTCCTTACGATACTGTCTCAATGTATTTTACTTACGAGTTTCTACTCTGTTTTCACAGTTTCTAATATTAACATGAGCGATTTTCAGACTAACGTTTCAATAAGCTTCCCGCCAATCAGATACGTTCCCGAAGTATAACTGCAAAATAGTTAACACAAAAACACAAGTGCCCGTGTGTGTCCTAGAACGAATTTAATAATGAATAATCTTAACTAAATGATTCAAAACATATGTCATTTAAATTAAATCAACTAGCAAATCCTAGAACAAAAAGATCAAGCACAAGTTCAATAAAAATAGTTTTTTTAAAAGATTAATAATCAAATCAAATAATTATGATATGATAAATAATTATTTGATCTAATAATTTAAGAATAAAAATAAAAAAAGAAACCATAAGAACATATTATCAAAATATCATAAAATAATTAGGCTTATTAATCAATAAAACATAACCACCAATATTTGATAGATTAACTAAATAAAAAAGCCTAAAGAATTATGATCTTATATTTGACAAATAATGCTCTTGTGTGGTTAATTGAAACAATGAATAATGAGTTTTATTTATAGAAAAAATCAAAACATTTAATCCTATGTAATTGATAAATATCTTTTCTATTACAAATAGGATTAGTAATACTCATTAATTAAGATAACTTTTATATGATTGATAAATATTTTTTCTATTATAAATAAGATTAGTAATACTCACTAATTAAGAAGACTCCTATTTAAAATAGATTTTATGCTATCTTTTATGCTAAAAATTTTAGTTATAATTTAGAGTATATCTTATCTAATATCTTTTAAAAATAGATTTTATGCTATATTTTATTATAAGGATTTCAACTATAATTTAGAGTATATAGCATATTTTATTTTAGAGTATATATTATCTAATATTTTTTAGCATATCTTATTCCATATTTTAACATTAAAAATAATTTCAAATTTATAATCTTATTTGTCGTAGTTATCAAAAATATACTTGAAGTACAATTATTTGGAAAATATTTGTTTGGCTTTTTTTATAGACTTGATAGTAGGCCTAAAAACAAATAGTAGGCCTAAAAATAAATTTACAGATAAATATTTTGTCCACGAAAATAGTCAACACTCATAGTTCTTAAAGTAATTAATTGTATTATAATTATTTTGTATGATGTTCGTTAACGACCTATATAATATAATTAGATAAAATTAATGATAAATATTTTAATAAAATAATTTATATTTAAAATAGTGTTTAATATTTTATATAATTTTTTTACCTATCAAAATAATTTTATTATAAAAAATTATTTAAATTAATATTTAAATTTTATATTTTTCTTAGATTTTAAAAAATATATTTTTAATTTGAGATAAAAGAGAAAATTAAGACACCTAATTTTAAAATTAAAATTTCAAATATGTTAAGTGTTCATTATGATTTAGATACATAAATTTATGTATAAGATTACAATTTTTATTCTATAGAATATAACTAATTATATGAACTTAGGAAAATTATACATTTAGAATCTTAATTACTAACAAACATGCTCTTATCGTTTTTTGAGTGAAAATTTCATGTAAAAATACGAATATACAATTCTTGTAAATTTTTATGTAGATTGGAATATTTTTTACAAACTAAAAGACATCAACCACAAAAATTTTGTTGGTGAAATGAGGGAATGATTGTTGCAGCTTTCTATTTTTTTTTTAATCAGTCTCTGTTTGTTGATGTAAAGCATTTAAAGTGCCCTGTTTTGTTTCTTAATTATTTACTTATAAACATATCCTTTTGTTTTACATAAAAGTCACTTATATATGTTTTCGTTTTTAACCTCTTAAAAAGTATTATCATCATATTATAAAAAAAATCATATATTTAATATATTTATGATATTCGTTTAATTGCATAAATAATAAAATGGGTTATATGCTATGCAATAATCCGTAATAATTTAAAGTGCCCTCTTCAAATATACTTCCTATAAATTTCTTGATAATCTTGTCCTGCATTTTTCTTTAATTACACAATATAATTATTTTAGAGATAAATATAAAAGTCAAAATCAAATCATGCATTTTTAGCTTATATATGACATTTTCTATAAATAAGATAATTGTGACCTTATCTTATATATTTTAAAGCTTTTTTCTTTTTTAGTTATCGTTTTTTTCCTTTCTTAAATGCATAATTATTATAAAAATAATTTATAAAAATATATAGATTTTGTAGGAAAAACAGTTTATACTAACAATAACTCATGAATAATTTACATTAATTTAAATATTAAGATAAATAATTATTTATTTTAATAAATAAAATTAATCTCTTTTATTAATCTCCAATTTTTTTTCTAATTTTATAATAATGTCATTGTCCTTTACAAGTTATTTTATATTTTATATGTTATATTTTTTTGTTCATATTTTTATGCATTTTGTTTGAAGAAGATTTTTGCAAAGACTATAACTTTTATTATTTTTAGTATTCTATGAAATTTATTTCAATATTTTTTAATAATTTGATTACTATTTTGTTAATCTATTAACCATGTAAATGCCTTAATTTTTATTTCAAATTTACATAATACAATAATGTAAAAATTAATAAATAATCTCATTTTTAACAAAAATGTTATTTTTATCTCATATTGTACATATACTCCCTTTAAAGATTATTATTGTTTGTAAAGTGATTATTGTTTGTAAAGTGAATATGTAAAATAATAATAGATTTTATTAGATAGTGATACAAAAGTTAATTAAGTAAATCACTTATGAATATGATTGTATTTAATTTGAATTTCTTGGATGCAAATATACTTAAGATTATAATCTCCAACTTCATTTAATTAAAATTATTATTTTAAAAGATATGGGTGATAGTTTTATTTATAGGTAAGCATGTGTCAGAGAATTAAAAGTAAGTTATGCTATTTAAAAAAATGTTGAAAATTAATTTTTTTATTAAATTAATATAGTATTAACTATTAGTCAAATAACAAAATAATAATAATAATAGTTTACGAAGTAAAGAAAATAATCTATTATATGGTCCATGTCATTGTTATTCTTTTAAATCAATAAAAATTTATAATTTTCATCTATTAGAATTTCAAAACCCTAATATGTATCATAAGGCACGTCATTTATTTTTTATAAAAATAAATTTGATCTATATTAAATTATAAACAATAGTAAAATTTAATTATAAAAATATTTTCATATATAAATCTCTATATTATCTTATTTGTATTTTATTTTGTCTTTTATAAAAGTTTGATTCAAACTAACAATATTTCTAAATACGTTCATATTTATTAATCTTTTACAATTAATTTTTTTTTTCTGTATTATTCGTAATAAAGTTTTCTCAAATAAGTTTGTCTTTTTTCCTGTTTTTTAACGCAATATTCATTTTATAAGGATTAATATATTCATTTTAAAATTAAATTAGTAAATTTAATTCAAATATAATTTTATCTTTTAATTTTTTAAATAATTAAAATAAAAAATTATCAAAATTTTAATATAATAAATATACATGTATTTAACTATTTAAGTACTATCTATAAGCATATAATTCACCCGGCTTATTTTCTTTCAAATTTCCAAGTATTTTCATTATAAAAATCCTTCCGAAAATAAGATAACCTTATCTACCAATCCTGAATTTAAAGGCTGCCACGTAAGATAGGAAATTCCCCTAAAATCAAAAGTTTTCCCACCTCTCATTATACGATTCATTTTCCAACACTATCTTAGCCTTTACATTCAAAAATACTAAACCCTCAGTTTTAGAATCAAATTCACACAGAGAAGCTGTCAGTAAGAGACATCAAGAGAAACAAAAATGGCTGCAACTTGTACAATTTCCATGGCTATGCCATTGACTCAAGCAAGCCAAAAGAGGGTCCCAATCTCTGAGGCTTTCTTCAAGCCATTGCCATTGAGGTATTCAAAGGCTGTAGCAGCATCAAAATCAAGTAGGAATCTTGAAGTGAGGGCTTCATTGAAAGAAAAGGCGGTCACCGGACTCACCGCGGCTGCGTTAACAGCCTCGATGGTGATCCCTGAGGTTGCTGAAGCTGCAGGAACGGGGGTTACACCATCTCTTAACAACTTCCTGCTTAGCATTGCTGCTGGTGGAATTGTACTATTTGCCATCATTGGTGCTGTGGTTGGTGTTTCTAATTTCGATCCCGTTAAGCGAGGTTGAGATATTGATTTATTCATCCTTAGAAATGCTAAGACTCTTCAATTTTCATTTTTATGTTTTTGTTTAGTACTTCTCTCTGTATCTTTCTTGTGTAGCATGCGACTCTGTTATAAATTATAATTCAAACGAAGTGTGAATTCAGAAATTTATTTTCCATTTTGGCACAACGAACAACCCTAAAGATCACTAAAAAACCAATTATTTTCTATGTTTTTTTGGCTATCAACTGTCCTAGAAAACGCTTAACTAGAGAGATTTCTAAACAAAGACACTCACTTCAAAGGCTCTGCTAGGGTTTCCGATTTTTCTGTCTTCGCCAATTTCTCCACAACTTTTGCTGATTTTGTTCTATATTTTGCAAAGCCCTAGCGTTTCTCGATTCCTTTCTAGGAAAAGCGATTTCCATTTTTGAGGTTTGGAGCTATGTAACGCCCTACACCAAGGAGTTATCTCATCCCATTCACATTCACTCTATTATGATTGATTAAAAATAATATTAGGTTTGTTAGTCAAAATAAAAGGTGCCTAATTTAGAAGAAAATTCATGGAAGGTGCCTTACCATATTGTTAAAGATGTAGGTGCCTAACCTTGTTTGAATAAAGAATAGGAAAATTAGGTAACCTAATTTTGTTGAATGAAGAAATGTTTGGCATATGAAATGAGAACTTGAAGGCTATAAATATGGCTTCATTTCTTCATTGTTAATCATCCCAAAAATAGAGAAAAACTTGTATGAGAAGTTCTTGAGTGAGAGAATTTTGTGAAAAAATTCTATTGGGCTTGTAGTTGCTCTTGTCTTTTGGGTGTGTGAAAAAATTACTGAGAGTGTGGTTGTAACAATTTTCCACATAGTGAATTTTTCTCTGGTTGTCTTTTGACAACGAAAGTGTTTTTTCTCTAATTTAGAGTTTCCACTATAATTCTTGTGTTGTGTATTATCTATTTCTCTGTTATTTGATATTCTGCTAAGGAAGATCTTGGGAGGGGCAATTTGTGATTATACCATTTTATCCAAATTTCCTAACAACTGGTATCAGAGCCAATTTCAAAGAAAGAAGGAGAAATGTCAGGAGTCAAGATTGACATTGAGAAATTTGATGGGAGAATCAATTTTAGCTTGTGGCAAGTACAAGTCAAAGATTTGTTGATCCAATATGGGTTACACAAGGCGTTAAAGGGGAAACTAGCCCTTGTTTCTGGTATTGAGTCCAGTAAAACCAATATAAGTGATTAAGATTGAGAAGATCTTGATCTAAGAGCTGCAAGTGCAATTCGGCTTTGTTTGGCCAAAAATATTCTTGCAAATGTGCATGGAATATCTATGGCCAAAGAACTCTGGGAAAAGCTTGAAGAATTGTATCATGCAAAAGGCGTTTCAAATCGGGTGTATTTGAAAGAGCAGTTTCATACTTTGCGTATGAATGAAGGAACTATTATGTCTGACCATCTCAGTGTTCTCAATGGTATTGTCTCTGAACTGGAAACCATTGGAGTTAAACTTGATGATGAAGATATAGCTTTAAGGCTCATCTGGTCTCTTCCATCTTCTTATGATCACATGAAACCTATCTTGATTCTTGGAAAGGAGAAAATAATTTTTTCAGAAGTTACTAGCAAGTTGTTTTCTAAAGAAAAAAGGCTGAGTGATGGAAGAAATGTTTCGCCTGAAAACTCAGCATTGGTAGCTGACAACCGAAAGAAAAACAATTTCATGAAAAAGAAGATAGTGTGCTGGGGGTGTGGACAATCTAAGCACCTCAAAAGAAATTGTCCAAAGGGTGGAGCTGATTCGACAAGAAGCTCAAATACCGACGGTGATGCTAATAGTATGTCTGTTTTCAAAGACTATAGTGATGCTCTTTGAAAAGAGCGTGTACATCCTCATGGCATGCCACTAGTCTCTAAATATTGCCATGAAAGAGGGTGTGTTATTGGTAGCGGGTCCACAAGTTTGCACACGGGCATTGACTTGGTATAGATGCAAGGTGTGTGGTGGAAAGGATGTCGTTGGCTGATGAACTCTCGGGAAAACCAAGTGTGAGAGTTGCACCATAAATTTCAGCAAGTTTTTTTTTCCGACATGAGCGGATGTGAAATTCTTAGAATTGGTGATTAATTCTAAGTGGGTGTACTCTTTATGGTGGAGTATGATAATTCTCGGTGTAGAGAATTATGACTGTTGGAATAGACAATGTTGTAGTGGTAACCATGTTTATTTTTAATCAAGGTAGAGATTGTTATGATTGATTAAAAATAATATTAGGTTTGTTAGTCAAAATAAGAGGTGCCTAATTTAGAAGAAAATTCATGGAAGGTGCCTTACCATATTGTTAAAGATGTAGGTGTCTAACCTTGTTTGAATAAAGAATAGGAAAATTAGGTAGCCTAATTTTATTGAATGAAGAAATGTGTGGCATATGAAATGAGAACTTGAAGGCTATAAATATGGCTTCATTTCTTCATTGTTAATCATCCCAAAAATAGAGAAAAACTTGTATGAGAAGTTCTTGAGTGAGAGAATTTTGTGGAAAAATTCTATTGGGCTTGTAGTTGCTCTTATCTTTTGGGTGTGTGAGAAAATTACTGAGAGTGTGGTTGTAACAATTTTCCACATAGTGAATTTTTCCCTGATTGTCTTTTGACAACGAAAGTGGTTTTTCTCTAATTTAGAGTTTCCACTATAATTCTTGTGTTGTGTATTATCTATTTCTCTGTTATTTGATATTCTGCTAAGGAAGATCTTGAGAGGAGGAATTTGTGATTATATCATTTTATCCAAATTTCCTAACACCCTCTACATCTCCAACCTTCACTTCGTTCTTACGTTATTCTACTGCTAGATCTTCTTGTTTGGTCGCCATGCCGTTTATGAAAGCTTTTTTCAGATTTTGAGTTTTTGCACCTTCTTGGAAAAATTGGTGTGAACAAGATTATTCTCTGTAGAGAACTATCAGAGAGCTTAAAATCCTCTCTGGACTTGTTCTAGGTGAGCTGATTTGAGCTTTACAATTGCTTGGTTCAATTTTGCTCTCCTTCGGTGTTCTTTGGATTGCTTTGCATTTCCTGCTTGTGGTCGATCAGTTTCTTCTGCATCTTCCTGGTCTGGTTCAGGCTATTCAGGTAAGGAAGATGTGCTCAATTCTCTTGATACTCTGGATTTCATGCTTGTATTCCATGACCTTACCAAGGAGAAATAGGAATCTCTTGAGTTGGTGATAAAGTTTTAGCGTGTGATGTTGCTGATCGATGTGCCAGTCCTGAGGAACGAAGGTTCTTCTGTTGTGCCTGGATAGGGAGGGAGGCATTTGTGGAAAATAAACTCAAATAAAAAAAAACGGACAGATTTTAAGACAGTATTGAATGAGGAATTGAAGTGGCAATTCCAGATCATTTTGAGCAAATGAAGAGTCTAATTCGTGTGTTTTTAAGTCTAGTTTTTAATGGTGAAGGTTTCAGGTCATTTGGTATTACCTACAATAAGTTATGGAAGTTTTAGCAAGGAAGGGTCAGAATTTACTAAAAACGGACAGACAGTATTGAATGAGGAATTGAAGGGGCAATTCCAGATCGTTCTGAGCAAATGAAAAGTCTAATTCGTGTGTTTTTAAGTCTAGTTTTTAATGGTGAAGGTTTCAGGTCATTTGGTATTACGTACAATAAGTTATGGAAGTTTTAGCAAGGAAGGGTCAGAATTTACTGTTTTGTTTAAAGCTGTTTTTTTTAATACGAATTTTAAGAGTCTTGTTTAGGTCTATAAATAGAGTTGTATTCTTTTGTAAGTAGGCAAGAAGAGAGAAATAAAAAAAGAGTGTTTGATTAGTAAAAAAAAAATTGTTTTTGTCTCTCTTCTCTCCACCAAAATAGTTATAAAATATCAACAAATTGGTATCAGAGCCGATGGCGAATGTGATGGGACAAATGCCGCTACCACGACTAACGAAGGCGAACTACGAGAACTGGAGCATTCAAATGAAAGCTCTTCTCGGATCGCAAGATGCGTGGGAGGTGGTCGAAGAAGGTTTCAAAGAACCAACAAATACCACGGGATATACGGCGGCTCAAAACAAGGCGTTGAAAGAGGAGCGATCAAAGGATAAGGCGGCACTATACATGTTGTTCCGAGCCGTTGACGAGTCGGGCTTTGAGAAGATTGCCGAGGCAACTACTTCAAAAAAAGCGTGGGACATTTTAGAAAAAGTGTTCAAAGGAGCCGACCGAGTAAAGCAAGTAAGACTCCAAACTCTACGCGGTGAATTGGAGAGTATGAAGATGAAGATGTCAGAAGGTGTATCCGACTACATCTCGCGTGTGCAAACAGTGGTGAATCAACTAAAACGAAATGGAGAAATTCTAACTGATGCAAGAGTGGTGGAGAAAATTTTGCGGTCATTAACCGAGAATTTTGAGAATGTCGTTTGTGCAATTGAGGAGTCGAAAAATCTGGAGGAGATGACCCTTGATGATCTCGCTGGTTCTCTTGAGGCGCATGAACAGCGGAAGAAGAAGAAGAAGAACGAGTCGCTTGAGGAAGCACTGCAAGCCAAGGTATCTATCAAAGATGAAAAGGTACTCTATACTCAAAACTTTCATGGTAGAGGGCGCGGCCGTGGAGGTCGCAGTAATGGTCGCGGTGGTGGAGGCCGCGGTCGAGATGCACACCATGAGGAGAAGGGGCAGTCAAGCCAACAAAATTGGCGAGGTAGAGGACGTGGTCATGGGAGAGGCGGCCGGTCAAATCATTCAAATGTTGAGTGCTACAACTGTGGCAAGCATGGGCACTACGCAAAAGAGTGCAAATCAAATATCGAATGCTATAATTGTGGCAAGCATGGGCACTATGCAAAGGAGTGCTATTCTGAGAAAAAGGTAGAAGAAAACGCGAATCTAGTCGCGAAAGAGGAGACAAGAGAAGATGGTGTTCTCATGATGGCCTACAAAAATACCATTCTCGACAGTGACACGGTGTGGTATCTCGATACCGGCGCTAGTAATCATATGTGCGGGCACAAACACCTTTTTGTGGAGATGCAAGAGATAGAGGTTGGGCACGTGTCATTTGGAGATGCGTCAAAGATTCAAGTGAAAGGTCAAGGTACAATATCATATTTGCAAAAGAATGGTTTAAAGGGATTAATTGAGAATGTTTATTATGTACCTGATCTCAAGAGCAACATCCTGAGCATGGGACAACTCATGGAGAAAGGATACTCGGTGTTTATGAAAAATCGAGTATTACAACTGAAAGATAAGAAAGAGCGAGTAATAGCACGAGTTGAGATGGCGAAGAATCGAATGTACAAAATCAACCTGTGTTATGTGCGAGAAAGGTGTTTGCGAGTTAATGTAGAAGACAAGGCGTTCCTGTGGCATTTGCGATATGGTCATTTGCACTATGGTGGTTTACAAAAATTGTCGAAGAAAGGAATGGTACATGGGTTACCCGAGATTGACTACATCGAGAATTTTTGCGAGGAGTGTGTACTCGGGAAGCACTCGAGACACTCATTTCAGAAGAAGGCAGAATACCGAACAACAGATCATCTCGCATTAATACATACCGACATTTGTGGGCCAATCACTCCTGAGTCATTCAGCGGTAAAAAATATTTCATTACTTTTATCGATGACTATTCCAGAAAGACTTGGGTTTATTTCCTGAAAGAAAAATCTGAAGCATTCGAAATGTTTAAAAAGTTCAAAGTAATGGTAGAGAAGGCAACTGGCAAGTTTATTAGAGCTCTACGTTCTGATCGAGGTGGCGAATACAACTCGACAGAATTTGCGAGATACTGCGCAGAACATGGAATAAGAAGGTTCCTAACCGCACCGTACTCTCCTCAACAAAATGGTGTGGCAGAGAGAAAGAATCGGACCATTCTCGACATGGTTCGATCAATGCTGAAAAGTAAGAAGTTGCCAAAAGAATTTTGGGCGGAAGCTGTGCAATGCGCAATTTATGTGCAAAACCGATGTCCACATGCGAGTTTAGAAGATAAAACTCCACAAGAAAATTGGAGTGGTAGAAAGCCGACAGTCTCACACTTCAGAATATTCGGTAGTGTGGCTTATGCACACGTACCGGATCAGCGAAGAACAAAGCTAGAAGATAAGAGCAAGAAATTTGTGTTCATTGGTTATGACGAGAAGACTAAAGGTTTCAAGCTTCTCGATCCAATAAACAAGAAGGTAATAATAAGCCGAGATGTTAAGGTGAATGAAGCAAGCGAGTGGGACTGGAAAAACTCTTCCGAGGTGATAGTAGAAATGGGAGAATCATCAACCACATCAACAACAAACCTCGAGATCGAGATAGCAAGAAGCCCTCAAACAACTGATAATGAGGAAGAGCCAAGACAACCAAAAATGCGAAGCATGCAAGATTTGTACGACTCAACAAGTGAGGTACATTTAATTTGTCTTTTGGCGGATGCCGAAATAATTACATTTGAAGAAGCGGTACGGAATGAGAAGTGGCAAGCAGCCATGGATGAAGAAATAAAAGCAATTGAGCGAAACCGAACTTGGGAGTTGGTTGAATTACCAAAAGGATGTCAGCCCATAGGAGTAAAATGGGTATACAAAAAGAAGATGAATGCTCAAGGCGAGATAGAGCGGTACAAGGCAAGGCTAGTTGCAAAGGGCTATCGACAAAAGGCGGGGATAGACTATGATGAAGTCTTTGCCCCAGTTACAAGAATGGAGACGATTCGCCTTCTCATTGCTCAAGCAGCTCAATTCAAATGGAAATTTTTTCAAATGGATGTCAAATCAGCTTTTTTGAATGGTGTGCTAGAAGAAGAGGTGTATGTAGAGTAACCACCCGGGTACACAAAAATTGGGGAAGAAAAGAAGGTGCTGAAATTGAAGAAGGCACTTTATGGACTAAAGCAAGCACCTCGAGCTTGGAATACCCGCATCGACACTTACTTCAAGAAGAACGGGTTTACTCAATGCCCATATGAACATGCTTTGTACGTGAAGAAAGAAGAAGGTAACTTGTTGTTTGTAGCTCTTTATGTTGATGATCTTATATTCATAGGGAATAATGAGGAGATGATAAAAGATTTTAAAGAGGCTATGACTCGGGAGTTCGAAATGACAGATTTGGGTTTGATGAAATATTTCCTTGGTCTGGAGGTTAGACAAGAAAATACTGGGATTTTTGTATCAAAAGAAACATATGCAAAAGAAATTCTAAAAAGGAACAAAATGGAGAAGTGCAACCCGGTATTGACACCAATGGAACCTGGGGCTAAACTTTCTAAGTTTGACGGTGGAGAACGAGTAGATGCGACCAAATACCGAAGTTTGGTGGGAAGTCTGCGTTATCTCACATGCACGAGACCAGACATATCTTACAGTGTTGGAGTGGTAAGTCGGTTCATGGAAGAACCAGTCTATACACATTGGAAAGCATTGAAGAGAATTCTGCGATATATCCGAAGTACAGAATCACTCGGATTATTTTTCTCGAGAACAAAAGAGTATAAACTGGTGGGATACTCTGATAGTGACTGGTGCGGAGACATAGATGATCGAAAGAGTACATCGGGATACGTATTCTTTATGGGAGACACAGCGTTCACATGGATGTCGAAAAAACAACCCATCGTGACACTCTCGACATGCGAAGCAGAATATGTGGCAGCATCATGGTGTGTGCGACATGCAGTTTGGCTAAGGAAACTTTTAAGCGAGTTGAATCTCAGACAAGAAGAAGCAACCGAGATCCGAGTTGATAGCAGGTCGGCAATTGAACTCACAAAGAATCCAGTACATCACGAAAGGAGCAAGCATATCGATGTGAAATTTCATTTCATTCGAGAACAAATCCGGGAAGGGAGTGTGAAGTTGAATCATGTAGCAAGTCTTGATCAAGTAGCCGACATGTTCACAAAGCCGTTACCCACGGTTTTGCTGGATAAATGCAAGATGGCAGTAGGCATGAAGGATGGAAGAAATTTGAGTTTAAGGGAGGAATTTGTGGAAAATAAACTCAAATAAAAAAAAACGGACAGATTTTAAGACAGTATTGAATGAGGAATTGAAGTGGCAATTCCAGATCATTTTGAGCAAATGAAGAGTCTAATTCGTGTGTTTTTAAGTCTAGTTTTTAATGGTGAAGGTTTCAGGTCATTTGGTATTACCTACAATAAGTTATGGAAGTTTTAGCAAGGAAGGGTCAGAATTTACTAAAAACGGACAGACAGTATTGAATGAGGAATTGAAGGGGCAATTCCAGATCTTTCTGAGCAAATGAAAAGTCTAATTCGTGTGTTTTTAAGTCTAGTTTTTAATGGTGAAGGTTTCAGGTCATTTGGTATTACGTACAATAAGTTATGGAAGTTTTAGCAAGGAAGGGTCAGAATTTACTGTTTTGTTTAAAGCTGTTTTTTTTAATACGAATTTTAAGAGTCTTGTTTAGGTCTATAAATAGAGTTGTATTCTTTTGTAAGTAGGCAAGAAGAGAGAAATAAAAAAGAGTGTTTGATTAGTAAAAAAAAAATTGTTTTTGTCTCTCTTCTCTCCACCAAAATAGTTATAAAATATCAACAGCATTGGCCTTAAGTTTTTCATTGCTGATGGTTTGATTTCTCTGTTTGCGGAGTAGTGGTAGTATTAGTTTCCTGTTTTCCTATGTTTAGCATTGTTTTCCTATGTTTTACTATAATCCTTAGTTTCTGTTTAGTGTCTTGCAAGGCTTATAATCTGTTCTACTTGGTTATTCTTTTGTTTCGCATTAAGATGTTGCAGGGCTTTATGAACTAATATTTGACTTATCAGCCTTAACCAAAGCAATCTTCAACCTATTCTAATTAGGAAGTTATAAGTATCTCAATAATTAAAGGATTAAAATGCTCAAATTAATTAATTATAGAATTTTCTATGCCCAACACATACGGAGAATTACCATGGGTGATAGAAAGGGGTTAAGATTTACTCTCACCCCTATTATTTCCTTGGTAGTTTTTTTTAAAATAAATTATAATTTTATAGTTGAATTTTTTTTAATTAAAAAAAATCATATTTTATAAATAAATCAATACTTTAATAATAAAAATATTACATAATGATATATTAGTTAAAATATTGTAGTAATAATTATTAAACTAATAAAATAAAGTATTTAATTATTGTTATAATTTATACTCTACATTTAAATTTATTAAATTTAATTACTAATGAATAAATATATTCAAAATTTTATGGATAATTAAATTATTAAAATTTAATTTATATATAAAGAATCTCTAAATTCTGTAAATACACGAATTTTTGATAAAGAATCAACAACCCATCAAAAATACATAATTAAATGAGGCATGGGTATCAAAAATAAATACTTAAATGAGGTATGGGCCCATTAACATCCCTAATTCTAATTACAATTTATGAAGCGACAATTTTGTATGATATTAATCAACATAAGTTTACTTTATTTTTTGCCTGTATTATTATCGATTATTTATGACCTGAAAAATGCCTACCTATAAAGCACTGTCTGTGTTGAAGAGGAAAGAAATCCCACGGTCAGATAATAAGTAAAAAAATAGTCAAAAATAGATTCTGAACTGAAATGAAGTATCTTTATTGAATGAAGCCCCCTTCTTCTCACATCTCAACTAAAGATTCCGTATGTTAGGAACCATACTAGTAATAGAAGACATGAACTATCGTATGGAGATAAGGAGTTGGCGGAAACATTTTAACCATATGAACATATATTATCGTGTCATATAAGACATTATAAACATAATACAACTGTACTACAATTACAAGCCTAAAAATAAGAATTTCTTTTCTACCATAAGAATAAAAAGTTCATTTATTCAATTTTTTACGTATTTCTAACAACAATTGTAATCGAAATACGGTGATATTGATGCAGTCAAAAAAGGGAAAAAAAAATCTGGTCAGCGTCAAAAGTATAATTTGGTCGCAAAAAATAAGTTAGGTTTAATGCAGTAATTGGTGCGAGTTCGAATCCATTAGACAAAACTGCAAAGAGTACAAGCACAACCGTCTTCACTATTTATGAAATAATTAGAATTGTGTAATTGAAACACTCAAAAGTCTTTGGCACTAAACATTAATGAAAACAAAAACTACAGCCCTGAAAACTGAAAATACTGGATAGGGAATTACTCATTCGAACACATTGGTTAACAGCTTAAGCAACTGGGATTTGGACAGGGAGGTCGATATCCACGGGTGGCAACAAAGCAGTAGACCTTGAGTATTCTTCTTCTGTTTTGGGAGTACGAATTGTAACAAGATCTGGTAATGGAGTAGTAGGACCCTGCTTACCATCGGGATCCCAACCGAGCATAATCTTAACCTTGATACCAAGTACACCCTGCATTACATTATGCCATTCCATCAGCACAATAGCACAAAGCAATTGTCATCAATGAAAAAAAAGTGCAAGACTGAGAAACAAGGCTATCAACTACTGAACCTGTCTAAGAAGAACATGTCTCACAGCAGAGTCAATGTACTCATTGACTGGTTGACCAGAGGAGATCATGTATCCATCCTTGAACTTCATTGATTTGGCACGTTGAGCCCTTAGCTTTCCGCTGACAATAACCTGATTATGAACAAAATACAAACATTAACTTTAGTATGAAGAAAGAAACTAGCAGACTGCGAGAAAAAGTAAACGAACCTCACAACCCTTGGCACCACTTTCCATAACAAACCTCAAAACACCATAGCAGGCCCTGGAAGATGTAAAGATCAAATTATCTCGTCGAATATTAGATTAATTTAAGTATGAATGTCCAACTAGAACATAAAAAGCACTATGTTCCATGAAATACAACATAAATCATATTTCAGAAGCGGAATATATGGATTGACTAATTTTTATTATCTCTTAAGCACAACATTGGATTTGATAATGTTCAATTTTCAATGTCTCTTGAATATTTAAACCAAAAGGCAAGAAAATTCACCTTTTAATGTCTCTTGATTATTTAAACCAAAAGGCAAGAAAAATAGATCAATATATAAGATCCAAAACATGCTGCTAGCAGAGAAACATATGAAGATCAAAATTACTTTTATGATCGAATTACAGTTTGAAGCATAAAAAAGAATTTGTTCAAGGAAATCAATAAACTAACTCGAAAAAAAATGTTGCAATCAGGACACAAAATAAAGGGACATCTTTATAATGTTATAGTAGCCCTGCTATAGCATATCAATGTTGTCAACTTCCGACACAAACATGGTACAGAGAAGACATATTTGCTTTGTAGATGACAGATAAATTGGTTGAAAAGAAACACCAAATGACATTAGGTAGCTATGAAACAAATACACAGGCATTGGGCAAAAAATAAAAAGGAAAATGATAATGTTGGCATTTCCCCGGTTCAAATTCACATATTTTTAATATTGTAAAACGTTTAAACTATTTTAAGCCAAGATAATTATTAATAATGAAACCCCAATATTTGACAGGCAAAAAAGAATTAGCATTCAATTCAAATTAAGAAAACGAATAGTATCATGTTTGTGTTTTGGGTTGTACTACAAATTGGCACCACTAGAAAATGCACATCTTGAATTGAAAACAGGAACACAAGTGAGTATAAAAGCATCTTTCTTTCACATGATTACTACATAGAAACAAACGTACATAATTGTATAAGGTCATCTTCCAACACAAAGTGGGTAAAGAAAAACGCCAATTTGCTACATAACATGCACAAGAATAATTAACAGAATAAACAAAAATGAATGAGAATAAAGTAAATAAAAAATATACTACTAACCTACGAACAGCAAGACCACCAAGAAGTTTGTATCGGAGAGATTCTGCTTGGGCAATTGCACAAAGCCCTCTGTTGTTTACCTTCTCAGCGTAAAGCTCTACGCTGTTCTCTGGGAACTTGAACCTCTTTTGTACTACAGAAGTCAGCTCCCTGATCCTCCTACCCTTTTCACCTACAAATCGAACCACAAATCAAATTAAATAAAAAAAACCACATTATATCAAATGGAATAACATTAAGGAATTTATAGGAATAGAAACAAATGAGAATCGGACCAAGCACATTTTGGGTTCTTGTGGCTCTGATTATGATCTCGGTGCGCATAGGCGTGACCCTAACTTCGACACCAGAGTAGCCATCTTCTGCTAACTCCCTAGTCAGGACTTCATTCAACTCGGCGAAGAAAACTCCATCGGATACAAACTGCAGAAAATTGTCAAAACAACCACTTAGAAAACGACTAAACCAACAGTAAGTTCAACTAATAAGAACAAATATAAATCTTTTAGTAGGAACAACAAAGTTCGGGATGAACCTTCTTCTTCTTGCTCATTTGGGTCGCCATTTTTGCCGATACACAACAAAGAAAAACAGATCTGCGAAGGCGGTCACTCAAAATATACAAACCCTAGGTTGATGTCCAATTAGGGTTTTGTGGAGATTACGAATTTATATATGTAAAGAGATATAGATTGGACGGTCAATATTGTCTATGCGTATAGTTTTGAACGGATGCTCTCCATGTAGTTAAGGTTCTATTTTATTAAAAAAATTGTATCATTTAGTATTCAGGTTTTAACAATTATTTTTAATCATTTATTAAAAAATATGTAAATTAATAATAAATAATTTTATTATTAAAATATTGTTTTTATTACATAGTGATTAAAATATGAGTTATTAATTTTTTTTAAATATACAGTTAATATTGATTAAGGATAAATTAATATATTTTATATTAAAATAATATAACTTTGAATCTAAGTAATATTTTGAGGATTATTTTTGAAAATATTGATTTGAAAAACCTAACAGAATAAGAACCATACAGCCCTAAAATGACTAACCCCCATTATCTAGTATTGTTATCCAACAAAACCCTAAAATAAGCTAAACCCCCATTTATCCAATGATGTCAGAAAATAAGCCCTAATTGAACGCCATCATCTGGCCTTCAAGCGATGATCTTCGCCTCTATAGCCTTTGTTTTTATAGAAAACAATGATAAGAGGGAGTTGTTTTAGCAATAAAAAAGACGAATCATGTTTATGATTTTTTGAGAAAACTATGACCTCTAATTGGATTAGAGTTAGGGTTTTTTTATTAAAAGGGAAAGTATTAAAATGATTAAAATAGCATTACAAATAATTTTTTTAAAAAAATTATTCTCATAAATTATAAAATAATAATTAAATAATGATGTTTGTTATTTTTTATCCTTTTTATACAAATAAATTAACTGATTTATATATTTTACAATTAAAAAATCACTTAATACCAAACCTAAAAATAAATAGACCAAAATAACACTCCCCCGTATGTAATATGATAGAGTTAGTTAATACTTTTCTCTATTTATTTAACATATTTGTATGGTTTTCAAGTTACAATCAACTCCCTTATTTTTGGTTTTTTCTTTTCGTTTCCTTTTTTATTTTTACTAAACATCTCCCTTGTCTTGCTAAAACATATAAGGACAAATTAGTCCTTTGATTTTCTTTGGTGCTTAGTTAAATAAACGTACATATTTTAGTTTTTCCTTTTTTTAGAAAATAATTTTTGCCACGCAAAATACAATTTAAATTTTTAAATGAATGAAAGTAGTAGATAATTATAAATAATGTAATAATTATCTATTATTTGAAATACACTTAAGTTTAAACGTGTAACATTTTTTTATGCAATGTTACAAAAATCTTTTTATTTATATAAAATTTATTATTTAATATTTAACTTTGAGAATATGACATTTAATTTACTTATTTATAATAATGATGTAAAAAAATATATTTAATAAATTAAAATTTATTTTTTAAAAATAAAATTATCAAAGATATTTCCATCAAAACATAGGGATAAAATATGATAATATTTTCACTAATTATGTTTATAAATTTTTTTATTAATAGGATGGATAAATGGTGAAAATATTTTCATCAATATCTATTTAAATTTTTTTTTGACTAATTTTTATAAGTAAAATAACTAATTAAGTAAAATGATTAATAATTATTTTTTTATAAATAAAATAACTAATTAACGCATTTTTAAAATTAGAGTATTAAATAATATTTTTATTCAAAGAAAATGAACTCATGGTATTTTCATCTTCTTTTTTTATTAATCAACATAAAATGAGTTAATATTTTTTAAGGGTGAAGGTTGCAAAGTTTTTTGTGAAATGTATTAATTTAATATATTATTCTTAGTTAGTAACTATAAGTTATAATATTATAAAAAATAATTACATTTCATAATTATTAAAAATAAGTACTTTAATATTATAATTATTTAAAATTATACAATTTAATCAGAGTTAAAAGCGTATTTTAATGCTAAAATATTTTATTTTTATAAAGTAAGAGATTAAATTTACCTATTAATAAATAAAAGGGGTTAAATTACCTCATTTCCTTAAACCTTAAAGAATTCTTTTAGTTTTCCCTTTACTCTCGTGTCGTAGGTCTTGGGTTGGTTGAGTTAAGCAACCAATTTCACACACACCATTCACCAAGGGCGATGTAAACTATGCGGACTCATTAATACGTCATGTGCGATTGATTGTTAGAATCACTTCCTGACTTTTTCCAAGCACTTGAAATAAATCGCCCAACGCAAAGCAAACACCGTACACAAAACCAAACAAACTAATTTCTCTTCACCTCAGTTCCTCCGTCCATTCAACTTCATTTTATATATATTTCCCCACCATTCAGGAACTCGAATCCCATTTTGATTTGTGGTGCTTGTGGTCGTGTGGATCAAACACAACAATCAAAATGGCAACCTTTGTTCAGGGCTTGGGAGCTTCAAAGGCCTTGGTAGCCTCCTCTTCTATTTCCAAATCCAACCCTATCGATTCCAACAAACTGCTTCTCCCATCTCGTACTTCATTTCTCTCATATCACTTGCATTTATCTTCTTTTAATTACACAACTTCTTAATTTCCTTTGATTCTAAATTTATATCTCTATTGGGTTTTTATTTTCAGAGAGGAAAGCGGGCTTCTTTGTCGTCAGATCCGAGGGGAAGCTGAATCCAACTCTAAAGTCTAGAGTTCATCGTGGTCAGCAGTTTACTAATGCAGTTGCAGTTAAACATCTTCTTCATGCTCCCTTTTTTTTGGTTAATCTTATTTTTGTGTTTTTGTCATTTTTTTGTGTTGTGTCGAACTGCTATTTTCAGCTTGGGAGGTATTGATTTTTTTATTTAATTCTGTTTGTGGGTGTTCTCTTTTTCATAAAGACAAGATCGGATAACTCTGCTTCCTCAACGGCATCGAAACCCGGGTATGATTTATTTCCTTTTGTTTTGTTAATTTCAATTTGTCAATTTGTCAGTGTAGTTAGAAATCTTTGAATTTATAGACTCGGGATTGACAGCTTAATTTGCATTAACATTCTGCCATGAGTAATATAACACGACTTTAAATTTCTTCCTTCATTTTACTTGTATTTCCTCTCTTAATGTGTTCTTTTTTTATATATCAATCAAAAACACCCTTTGGGTGTAGGGAAGAGACGGGATTTATGGGATTCTGCAAATTAGAGAAGAGGGTAGACTCAAGCAATTCAGCTACCATCTGATTCTCTCTCCGAATATGTGTTCAATTAGCATTCCTTTTGTTGTATAGCGTTTATCTTCGTAATTGTAGACTAATATATTGATAAAAATATTGTAGTCCTTCTTTCGATAGAGCTTTTAGAATAATTGGTTTCCTAACAACTTTTGAGATGATATCAGAGTGTTCAAACCCAATAACCGATTGTTAAATTGTAAATATTTGACCTACATAATACATATAACCAATATTTATAAATGGACAAAAGTATTGCTAGTTGTTCCGTGAATAGCTTAAGTTTTTAAGAGAAATGATTTCTCAACAATTTCTAACATAAACAGATCCTCAGCCCGCATTGGATTATTACTGTGGTTAGTGTTGACAGATTTCTTTTAGTCACTCAAAATTTTGTTATGAATACAAACAGTGGGTAGATAATAGATTTATCTCTGGATATTTAGAATCTGGTTACATGTTTTTTTATTCTTCTTTTCTTTTAATGCTATCTCAACGAGGTTGACAGCTGATCACAATTTGCAGGATGAAGTATTATTTAAATGAAAGTAATTATGGATTTGATTTCCCTTTGTATTTCTGAAGATTTAGTCCCCATGTAAACCACACGTAATATGATTATGGTGTCATCTTCGACTTCTTACAACGAATCAAACTTTTCAGATTTGTTGCCTTTTGCTATTATGATTTTTTTTAATTTTATAAGTAGCGTCATAATCAGAATTAATTGAACTGTTATATTTTATAATTTGTTAAGAGACAACTACTAGCATTTCTATTTGAGTGTCAAGCTAATGTAAACAACTAAATTATCCCCAGGCATGAACTTCTGTTGTTTGAAGCCCTTCAAGAAGGGTTGGAAGAAGAAATGGAGAGGGATCCCACAGTGTGTGTGATGGGCGAAGATGTGGGTCATTATGGAGGCTCATATAAGGTGACCAAAGGATTAGCAACCAAGTACGGGGATCTAAGGGTTCTTGACACCCCAATTGCTGAGAACTCCTTCACAGGTATGGGCATTGGAGCTGCCATGACTGGTCTGAGGCCAATTGTTGAGGGCATGAACATGGGGTTTCTTCTTTTAGCTTTCAATCAAATTTCCAACAACTGTGGTATGCTCCACTATACATCTGGTGGTCAGTTTAAAATACCAATTGTCATTCGTGGACCTGGTGGAGTGGGTCGACAACTTGGGGCTGAGCATTCACAACGTTTGGAGTCTTACTTTCAGTCAATACCTGGAATCCAGATGGTGGCATGCTCGACCCCTTATAATGCCAAGGGGTTGATGAAAGCTGCTATTCGAAGTGACAACCCTGTGATACTCTTTGAGCATGTGTTGCTTTACAACCTGAAGGAGAAAATTCCTGATGAAGATTATATATGTTCTCTTGAGGAAGCCGAGATGGTTAGGCCTGGTGAGCATGTGACTATTCTCACATATTCCCGGATGAGGTATCATGTGATGCAGGCGGCAAAAACTTTGGTGAATAAAGGTTATGATCCTGAAGTCATCGATATCAGGTCATTGAAACCATTTGATATGCATACAATTGGAAATTCAGTGAAAAAGACACATCGTGTAGTGATTGTAGAGGAGTGCATGAGAACTGGTGGAATTGGTGCTAGCTTGACAGCTGCCATCAACGAGAATTTCCATGACTATTTAGATGCCCCAATTGTGTGTTTGTCTTCACAGGATGTGCCAACCCCATATGCTGGAACACTAGAGGAATGGACGGTAGTTCAACCCGCCCAGATTGTTGCTGCAGTGGAGCAGCTATGCCAGTAGTTACAGTATGTGAAATGTTTCCATTTCATTGTTATGTTGAAGCTTTAGTTTTGCCCCAAGTGCATTTTGAGATCAACTGATTTAATTTCAGGCTTTCAGCCGTAATAGGAATATGATAATTTGATTCATGCATTTGAGAATTGAGATGTTGGAATTGTAACTCTAGTGTCTAGACTCTAGTCTATGATTGTTGATTTCTTTTGGGGATGTTTGTACCCTTGAACAACAAATGTGAGTTTTGAAAGTTATCACTGATTACTTTTGTCTTGGTCAAAAAGGTCACTGGTCAGTTGCACTATAGGTTTTAGTACAGATGAATTTCAATGGCAGGTATTTATATTATGGGTATTTTATAAAAAATGACATTAGTGAAATGAGCGTTTTAGTTTTATAATTTTTTGAAAAAATATGTTCTTTAATCTTAAGATGGCACGTAAAAGTCCCGTAGTTTTAGATTTTAAAGAGCAGAATTCGCATTTTTTAAAATTATAACCTAATTAAAACACGTATTTTATAAAAACTACAAAGCTCCCGCCCCATCGAAGGCTAGTTGGTCAAGGCTGATGGCTGATTGGAAATTTTTAAAGATGAGATTGAATAAGCCCATAGTTGTTTTAGAAGAGGTCTTTTAGTCTCGGATCTTTGAAGCTCTTTAAGATTTAAGATTTTTAAATGGGTTTTTCGATCCTAATTAGTCATCATGTTTGGACCAAAATGACATTTAAAAAATAGTGGATTATTTTGGCGCTTCTCTAAAAAAAACATGCATATAAATCGAGAAAATCAATAGCAATTATATATTAATTTAGAAATAAGTGTTACGTATCTTTTAGTAATTGTATTGATCGTTGTTTTAAAATATAATAGATAATTGTGTTTTTCAAATAAATTATTATATTTATTTTTTATTTCATTGATCTGATTCATCACATTATAATAATCTAATACCAATATATAATTTCTTAAAAATCTGTTTCTTGACAAGCAACTTAATAGGGTAGAGATTTTGGATGAGTTGTTTGTTAGTTTGTGATTATAAACTCCACCAATAAAACTATTTGTTTTTTTAATCGATTATTGAATGTTTATATTTAAAAAAAAATTATAACATTAATCTTATATTTTTATTAATCTAAAATGACATGTTATCAACTATTTCAAGAACGAGAAATAATTTCTAAAGATTTTGATACTAAGTATGCAATAAAATTATATGATCATCAATTTCTTTTTCTCCAAGTGAATATCGATACATAATATAAGTTTAATATATGTGTATCAATGTTTAATTTATGACTTTAGTCATTATCAGGCGGCATTAAGTGGAGTTCTATTCAAGTTGTAATTCAATATATATATTTATATAAAATAAAGGTTAGAAAATTCAATTAACAAATAGAACGATTTGATTTATAAAAAAATGTAAAACTAGTACTTATAGTTTATTAGTTACATACATGTTTATAAAACACAGAGCTTAAATGACTTGCAGTACTACTCCCTCATAGACAACGGAAAGAGTGTGGCTAAAGGAGAGTGAAATGGTAGTCATTTTTGTTCTTCCTCTTCTTTTTCATTTATCTTCTTTGTTTTTTTTAAGTTTTTAAGAATTTAATTTAATAGGAGATAGTATGAAACCATCTAGGTTGCTTTTGTTTATATTTATTTTATTATTATTTATTTTAAATAAAATCACATATTTGTGTTGTTTTTATACCTACGTCTTACTATAAGATTCCCTACGGTTATCTTGTTTCGAACGAAAACTTATTTCTTATAGATCACGACGTATCAAGTCAGACACTTGAGTTGAACATGTTTCTAACTTTAAATAGTTCTATAGATTGATTCGTTTACTCCTTATGCACTATAACTCGAACATGGAATAAAGAGTTTTCTATGCTGCTTAATGCTCTGTTCTATGTTGATAATTTCAGTAACCAAAAACATATACAATGGATTTAGGGATGAATATCCGGATTTTTTTCATATAATTATTTATAAACGATGATCTATGTAATATTTATATCTATTAAGTTTATAATTTATTGTTAATTTATATGTTTATTTATATGAAGAATATGAATATTATAATATGATATCAATAATTTAAACATTCAATTTAGAAAGATATTTTTTTTTCATTTGATTGAGATAATACTATATATTAATATTATTAATAAAAGATAAATAGTGTTTTTGAGGCATGAGCGTGGAATATTATAGTAAGATTCCTGTATACAGTAGATACATATATACATGCCTATAAGATGAAGAATTGTTGTTGAGGCCAGCCACAAGACCAAATTAACAAACAAATAACTCATTTTCAATATATTTGCTGGAAATGCAAGGAACAAAAGCATAGAATTGGCTTTAAAAAGTAGATTCCCAATTGCACTTGTTATATATAATAGCAATATTTGGTTTCTCTAGCCATCCTCCTAGCCTTCTAGCACTTGATGATTACCTTGAACTTAAGAATAAACACCTCTTAATTAAAATAACATACCTAGCTCATAATTAGAAGAAAGTCACTTTTCAGGGTGTACAATTATATATTTATACGTATGGTGATGGATAAATCATGGTGTAGAAGAAGAACAGTGATTGTATATATTTCATGAAAATATAAATGCCCACCAATTCGGATGAAGTATCACTCTCAAACAGAAACAATTCATTTTCAGTAATCACCATCCTTATTTTAGTGGTGTAAATCGTGTCGTACTCTTTTTAATTTCCCCTCAAATTTACATATTTATTGATATTATAAGATAACGTGAGATGTATTGGATTTTATTTACATTAAATTAATATAAAAATATCTCATTTAATCTTTTATATTTTATAAAAATTATCAAAGAATCACAAATTTTCATATTATTTAATATTTATTAATTTTGTTATATAAATTTAACTATTCATTTAATATTTTAATAATTTTAATAATAAAATATTAAAATAAAAAATTAATGTTGTTATTTTTTTTATCTACCAATAAAATAACGTATTAAAAAATAATATTATTTTATTCAAAATATGTAATTTTTATATAAAAGATTAAATGAATTTTTTTTTTCTTAAGGCATTAAATGACCATGACCATTTTCACTTAATGTAGTAAACATATATGGTATTTTTCTCTTTTGGTTAATTAATAATATAAAAAACCCAATATTTTTAATAATATAAAAAAATTAAAACTATTTATAACTACTCATTTAGAGGATGATTATATAAATTGACACCATACCCGATTTCTCTCTAGATCAAAAAATTAGGTGGGACATAAACAAGGGACATGTATTCAATGAGAAATGAAGAGAGATGGTGTGAAATAATAGACTTTAATATAGTCATAAAGTACATTTATTACATAAAGGAAATATAAAATAATGAGATTAATAGGAAAAAGAGAAGCTAAGTATAGAGTAAGGGATAAGCATGGAGAATTTCAGTTAAGTCTCAAAAAAAAAAACAAAGAACTATTGGGTCCCTTGTCATATAGTAGGGGTCACTGTGTACATATCCATCTGTCTCTTGATATAACCATAGTTTTTGTACATTTTTCAAAATTTGAACATATATAAGAGTCTTATATATTATTGTTATTACGAGTGTTACTTTATTTTCATCTCTAGTAGTACCAACAAAATGTGTAAAGTACTGTCATTGGGTTATATAACAAATACAAAATATAGTCAAAAGGGTCATCATCTCTTATCTGAGATTCTGCTCTTGTGGTGGTGTGTAATTGGCAACCAAATTTTTTTATCTAAAGCTACTTTCCTCCAATTATTTCAGAGCATCTTTGCACATATTGTAGGCTTGTTTTGTTTTGTTCACCCTTTTAACTGAAAACATAAATTTATAAATAACTTTTATATATTATATTTATATCATAATTATAATTAATTTATCATTTATTTATTTGTTGTATACAAATCTAATTATAATTTTTAATAATAATACACAATATTAATTACAATTTATCATAAAATTATAATAAAAAGACTATTATCTTAATATAATGAACTAAATTTTCATGAAAATGAGGAGATAAAGGTGTTAATCCAGTCGTAGTAATCGTAGGTTGTTCACGTGTTTGTTTTATATAACAAAAAAATTAACTTTTAGTCAAATAAGTTGGATTTTTTAAAACTTTATAAAAACAATTATTGATAAATTCTAATCTAATCTTGTTTTGATGTTATCATAATCATCTTCATGTTTGAGTTCAAGAACAACAGTAAAAATTAAGGAGGTTTATTTACCTAAGAGAAGACTGAAAACAGCATCTGCAAACCCCTTCACAGTTTCTCATTTAAGATTTTCAGCCTATCTCTGGATTAAAACTGCCATATAATATGCCAATTAAAGGAAATAAAAGTGTATTGTGGAGTGTTAATAGTGATAACATCTTTTTATTAAAAAGCAAATTGATAGACCCTTTTGAGATTTCGGTCTCTTCTGACAAACAGAGCAAAAGTTAGGAAAAGCTAGAGAAATATACCATAACAGACATCCTTTAGTTTAGTTATGCATGTTAGATCATTTTTTTAATAGTTGTTTATTCTTTTTATTACGAGAAAATTACAATACATACAAATAATCAAATTTTAATTTTTTTTATTAATTTTTCAATCATTGTTATCTCTTATTAAAAATAATATATAAAATTAGTATCTTAATAACATATACAAATATACTAGAAATAAAAAAATATATATTATTTGATTTTTTTCTGTAAATTTTTTAAAATAAAAATATTAAATTGTTATAAAAGATAATAAATTGAGTAGACGATTACTTTTAATATAATTAAAAGAATTCAACAATCCGAAGTATAGTTCTTTATGGTTTCAAGATAATGAGATTTATTCTGAGATCTTTTCAGCTCTATGTAAAGTTAAGAAATTGAACAAAAACCTAAACTATCAATTATCTTAAATAGGCCAGAAAACAATAAAAAAAAATTTATTAATAATTGATATCATATTGTTGGGCGTGTGAGTATCAGAGTTAGGATCTGGTTTGTGAGAGCACACGTACAAGGTAAATTCATACTCGGTAAAGCATAAATTTCGGGTTAAAGAGGATGCACAAATAGTATTCAAATACAAAAATCAAAACCAGATATATATAATTGGAATGAGAGTTGAAAACTCATGGCTAACGCATATGTTACAATAGGAAATGCCGTACAATTATTCTCTAGGGAATGTAAGAGGAGGGAGGGAGCGAGCTAGTAGTGACAGTACATTGATAAAACCAAAGGAGTTGCAGAATCTAATGATGTTTTTCCCAAGTGAACAGAGAAGAGTAGTAGTACGGACTTTTTTTCTTTCTTTCTTTCTTGTTCCTCTTAACCAAAGCAAGCAAAACAATGATCAAAGTAACATCTCTATAAAACTAAATAGGCCTATTCCTCTTATGGCCAGCTTTTCCATCAAATTTCAAACCACCAACGGAATCACCTTCAGAAGATGATTCAATTGATTTAGTGAAAGAAGTTGAGAGGTCAGCGTAAAGATCAACTACCCTCCTGATATTGCTGTTGAGTTCCCTAATGAGACCCACATTTCTGCTAAGATTGTCAGGTATTTTGGATTCATGGTTTTGGTTTATCTCATTAATAAGCAATCTGTTCTGGTCCAATATGTTTTGAACTTGAACAAAATTCTTCTGAAATGTCTGCAAGGTCTTGCCATCAATCTGGGTTCCATTACCAAGTCCAGAATAAGTGTCTCCCTCCATTTATCTTTATTCAGATTTCAGGACCAGTCCTACCCATCATGAAAAAGAAGAATAATAATGATTACTTGTAGAAGAAAAAAAATAGAAAAGTGCATTCTCTGTTAAAAAAAGCTTTTTTTTTTTAAAAAAAAATCTTTTTGGAAACTGCCTCCATCATCCTATATCCGTACATGTTTAAATTAAGGCACTATCGTAATTTTGTAGAACCTAAACGTAATCTAAACCAGAATTATAATAGACATTGAATTCAATAAAAATAAATATTATTATTATTATAATATGTTTATTTAAAATGTAGAATGAAAAATATGAAAAATATTAAAATAAAAATTATAAAATAATTTTTTTTAAATTTTTTTAAATAAAATCAAATAAGAAAAATAATAATAATTAATTATACAAATAAATGAGAAAAAAAAATATTTTAGTATATATTCTAAGAGTGGAGTATTTTATATTATATTATAAATTAACAATGAAATATAAAAAATTATGATCAAACAAACATTTTTCAGTTAAAGTCTTTCTAATTCAGTCCTTAAATTATGGTAATTTGACAAAAGTTTAAACACATCATACCCAAAAAGCGTCCATAAATGACATGAACTCCAACACTAAGCGCATATGATACAAGTTTTTGTAGCAGAAGGATGACTACAGGGAAGATCAATCTGATAGCTAAGATGAATTATTGCAACAATAATACCACTAATAATAAGTAGTATTAAGTATTTATGATGAGATGTGAAAAAGCAGATCCCATTTTCTATAAAAGGGAACTTTTTTTTTTTAATGTACCCAAAAAATACCCACCTAAAGCTCAGGGTTCCAAAGAAGAATCTAAAAGAAAAATATATTGGTCAATGATGCAGAGAAGATGAGGCCACTATGGTACTGCTGTAGAGACAGCATTATTAATCTTCACCAGCAAAAATAGGAAACAAAATAATAATTACAATAAAACAAAATTCAGAAATAAAAGAAAGAAATAAATTACGAAGGGCTTTAGAAATAGCAGTCTAAATATGAATTTTAGTCGAAATTAGGGAATATTAATATCTCCAGATCAAAATGTAGAATTCGAATTTTCAAATCATACATGAAACCTTCAACTGTACAAGCATAAATTAAAAATTAAAATATATATAAATAAAGACAAATTAGTCGTAAAAAAAACCCACTTTCGAAACAAGAACATAATTAAAATTCTGAATCTGTATTTATAAAAAGTAAAAGATAGAGATACAAGGCGAGAACTTGAAACATTAGAATAAACAGGTAATGGGTAAGATCAATGTCTTAGACTCTTAGCAAAAAAAAAAAAGGAAAGAAAAAAAAAACAACGAGAACAAAAATACAATTGTTTTTATTTTATTCGAACAGTTTTCTGAACATAGAGTATACAAACGTACCTTGAAAATCTGGAACATTATATTCTGTAAGAAGACATAAATTGAAAGACGAAGAAAGAGACTATTGAGATACGAGGAATTCCCGAGGAAAATATAAAGATTGAATCGAATCACCTTTCTCTGAATTCTGAGAATTTGTAGAGAGAGAGAGAGAAATTTAGATTTGGCAATCACGCTGGGCTTCGACCTCTCTTGGCTCTGAGTATGTGTGAGAGAGAGAGAGAGAGAGTGTGTGGGTGTCTAAAAATTTGTAACTATAATATGTAATCTGTACTTGCACTATCTACCTGTTATTTCTCTTTTTTTAATAATATTTTGTTGTTTCATGTGAGATTTGTTACTCTGTACTCTTTCGTATCTTAATAATGTCTTGTTGATCTTCCACGTAAAACGTTTCTGGTGCCATCATGGCGGCCCACCTGCAAGAATATCTCTCATTCTTAATTAATAATTATTGATAAGTTAAAAAGTAAATAAATTTCGTATCAAATATAATCATAAGTTTATAAATACAATAATTAATTATATTCTTTAACATATTGAAATATGAATTCATTATTTTCGTTTAAATATGAAGGGAGTTATTGGCTCTATTTATAATTTTAATGACTAATTTATTAAATAGTTTTTTTATATAAATATAGTTTATTGTGTTAATAAATATGCGAACAAACGTGAACAAATTAATAAAAATATTATAATAACTAATTATTGTTGGCTATTTGTTATAGGAGCTTGTATACATTAATAACCGGATGTGTTGTGTTGTTTAAATGAATAATGTGTGCAAAAGTAGCTAGGAGATCTCGTGAATGATTCAATTAAAAATATTTTTTTTTTTAACAACTGAAATGTCGTAAGGGAAAAATAGGAAAGATGGTAGTGGTGGATGAGCTATACAATTATGATTTTGGCTCTCACTCATTTGGTTAACAAAGGCTGATTTACTGCTATTCTCCACATCATTCCTTTCCACAACACCTCTCAACAAACCCCTTCTCATCATCATCATCATCATCATCATCATCATCATCATCATCATCATCATCATCATCATCATCATCATCATCATCATCATTTGCAAACCTGAAGTACATATGTATCTTATACTTTTTATTTTTATTTTTTCTTATGGAAGGTTATGCTATATATAAGAGATGCATATCTCAAATGGGTTGGCTATTGTATTAGATTCAAACCACATTGAGCTAACTTACTAGACAAATTGAATTGAATGATGTAAATGTTTTTAAAGTGAAATAGATTTTTAAAACTAAAATTAAGAATTTAAATTTTAAATTTTAAATTATGATAATGATTTAGAACTTAAGAAATTAATTTATATTTATGACATAATTAACATAATTATATAATAGTGATAAATTTAATCTAATGATCACATATCTCTCAATATTGTGTAATTTATTTTATTATTTTTTACAAAAATAAAAAACTTTTCTTTAATTAATTTTAACTAAGTTATTAACAAATTAATAATTATGAGTAAATATTGTTATAAATTCTTTGACTATAAGATACTTTGTTTTTAAATTATTTATCACTTATATACGATTAAATATACTTATATTTTCTTAATTATATCAAGTTTTTTGTGACGAGAATTGTTTATCCATTTTGGATACTCATTTAGTTTCCTAAAAATACAAAAAATGATCAAAATAAATAAAATTCGACCAGATTCGCAATCAATCCAAACTAAATTGGTATTATAAATAACGACGCTTGCAATAAACTGTTTTCGATTTGAACTGATATATCCTGAACAAAGCTAGTACATGCGGGACACTAATCGTTGGGCCAAGCTATCGTCTCTAGTTTCTCTTCAATTTCTTTGTTTAATCAGTTTGCGTTAGGTCCTCTTTTTTCAATTGTAGGTAGAAGAACTAAATAATTATTTTTCATAGATCTCCATGCACTTTTATTTTCTCCTTTACTTTTTGTTATTCCTTTGTGTTTTCAACTATTTCTTTTTCCACTTTTCCACTTCTTTCAAGGGAGAAATAAACGAGATAATGATTTTAAGATTTTAAAAGTGTCAGTATTCATGCTAGATAGTTAAACAATCTCAAGTTTACTTTCTCAAGAGGTATAGTACAGAAGCAAAAAGTGAAGTTCTATCTCAACTGATCAAGTGTAAAACATTGAGTGTGAATATAACCGCTTATGTATGGCAAAATAAGAGAAAGTACAAACTCAGAATCTATAAATATTCCTGTGGGAAAATTATATTTAAAAAATTTCAAGTGATCTTATAATGCAGAGTAGAGTAATTCCCTTTAACTTTCTCTTGTTTCCTATATAACTTTACCAGCTGCCATCAATCTCTTTCATACATGATGACTTCTCGATCCATTAGACCTTATCATCTAACTTGTCATTTATAAGGGATTGTAGCTCAATACGATTTCGTGGTGTGCGGGGTGTTCTAGGAGTTCCTGGCATTTGTTGGGAAAGCATGTGTCTCACATAGCCATAGAATGTGCATCCCACAAGTGTAATTCCACATCCAACTGCATTCATTGCTGAAATTGGGTTCCGGAATATCATCCATGAAACTAGGACTGCAACCGCAACCTGTGCAGAATAGAAAGATTTTAAATCTGCATATGGTTCGATAATTAATATGCTCCCTTGGCTTAGTATTTTTTTACCTTTAGGTTTCCAGCAACATTGAATGTTACAGCAGTTGTGGAATGAATGACATAAAAAATGGAGAAATTCAGACAGAACGCCAGTACTCCAGAGCCAAAAATTATGACGAGAGATGAGCCAAGAGATGGATGATTGTGAAGCCATTCCAGAATCCCATTACCTTCAAGTAACATTGCAGGTACAGCCAAGATCATTGTGGCAAACGGTGCCATGTAGTACACTGTGTTTATGCTATAAGGTACAACCATTAAATTAGCATAGTCACACAATTCATAACACATATAAGGTACAACCATTAAATTAGCAAAGTCACACAATTCATAAATATAAACTACTACAGACTAATTAGCAAGTGTAAATGCTAATTTCTCATAAGCTTGAATTGTTTAGCACTTACAAATACTTGATCATTTTAGAAGTCAACAATTATTTTTTTCTGCATAAAAATAAAAATAAAAAGGTAAAGAAAAATCTTGTTCGTACTGGGCAATTCACAAGAACAACAGTTACAAATTATATCAATGTCGGTCAAACTTCTATGGACGATGGCAAGTGTTGGGAATATACAAACAAAGTCCTATAGTTCCTAGATTTGTGGCGATTCATTGGTTTATAATGAATTGGGCTACTTCACCTAACAAGTTAACCTTTTTGATGAAACCCCAATTTCCTTACAGCAAGGACAATAAATAAGTTAAAAAACATGTGTAATTTGAAGGTTGGCTAATATATGGACCCAATTATATCACACATCTGCAATCATCTAAGAAAAGAGAAAGAAAAAAAATAGTAGTGATAAATAGAGAGGCATAACTCTTCAATAAATGATGAGATGGTAAGAGAAAGAAACAAAGAACAAAAGTGATATCAGACAGAATAGCAACCAAAAGTCAACCAGAACTAGTTACCTGTCAAACTTGTACCCATGCAATAAAGACTCTGCAAGTATAGTTTTGGTGGAGGTAGCCAAACACCCAAATAAGGCAGCACAAAATCCAAGCATGTTAAAACTAAGCTCTGTAACAGAAGTAAGAAGAATCCCTCCAACAATTGGTATCAAAGAAACCCAAATGCGCACGTCAAAGTTCTTTTTCCAAACCAACCACTGCAAAACAACTGTTCTATCCCCTTGACATCAGATGAAGCCCCAATTGCTTAAAGAAACATGCAGAAAATAAGGAAGTACAAGTTTACATCATCAATATTTGAACCTAACCTGTGGTTGCAGGGGTGAAGGATTTGATAGTTTGCATGAATGAAACTGGAATATAACGCAAACTCACATTCCCCAACACTATATTAATACAGAATACAAATGACATGGGAAATATCCTCCTCCAGCGATCTTCAGAATCAACTGCTATAAGAGGTTTAACCTTTAAGACCTTGATCATCAGGTATGCTCCAATAGCCGAGCATATGAAATGAATGCATGATACGGATAGAGGAAACTTAAAGTCCAATTTCTGAACAAGGGGAAAAGAGAAGAAAAATAGATGAACGTCAGACTTGTCAAAATACACACACACACCCATGTGGAGTAACTAAACTTTAGACCTAAATTTTAATTGCTCCTATAATCTAGGAAGGCAAAAAATAAATAAAGCCAACGAGTAAACTACAACTTACGAAATCGCTATGCATCTAGACCAAGGGAAAAAACTTACATTATATAACTTTTTACAGTCCATTCTAAAATTATATAACGTTTTACAGTCCATACTAACATTTACATGAATCACCTACATCAAGGATCTCGTAATAAAAGAAAGAACTAAGAGAGACAACAATAAACCCTCACATGTTGACTTGCAGTCTGAACAAATGGAAACATACGCTGCTGTGAAATACTAATTCATTAATGTCATAAATACTACAAAGGGGTTACACATAAGCTACGGCTAAACCAGTATAAATCTCATAAAGATAATCAATGAATTGTTAAAGAATTTTACTTGCAGGCTACCTAATTGGTATCTTCCACTCACTAGACCTAGAACTCCTTTGAGAAAAGACAAAAGAGAGGCAGGAAAATGACATTTAGTGAGGAGCTGATAGAACTCTGTAAAACCTCCAATGATATACAAATCTGTCAAGAAGCATTTCAAGGTCACAGAAGTACCATGTTCTTACTTGATACGTGGATATGGTTCATATGGATGAACAGATCAGTCTGATTTAATATCTATCTCGTGACTCATCCATGTATTATAAGTTACCTGCAACACGTATTTCTTCCTACCTTTGAAAGTGACAATTTCTTAACACAGAAACCTCATGAGTTCAACAATGAAAGCTGAAAGGTTTGAGAGAAAGGAGAGGATGAATTGATGAATATGAATGCCATCAAATACTAAAAATTGTTCACCAGAAGAACGGCGTCAATGGGAAATCACAAAGAACAGGAACAAGCACTAGACTAACAAAATACAGCAATTCAAATAAATTCCAAAAAGTACTTAACTTTATCAAAGAAATAGAGAAAACAAAGCACCCTGAAACGGTAATGGACAAACACATCCAATAGTAACAACAACAACAACAACAAAAAAGACACAGAATAAAGGAAACCTAATTGGCATAAGTCGACATACAAACTACAAATTGCAAAATCCAAGAGTAGAGGAAAGAAAAACAGACCTGAAAGATCCACTTGTTCATGACAATCACGGTGACATTGAAACACCACCACTGAAGAATTGCCAAAAGGGATCTAATGGTGCTCCACTGACACATCAGAGACTCGTCCATCTTCTCTATTTTACTTCTTTCACTGTCTCTTTCTCTGTATATGAAAACCCAGATCACAAAAGCCCACCTAAATTTTAGTCAAAAGTACCCTAAATTCCAAAACCTTCCAAATCTTTTGAAGAGAGAGAATTGAAAAAAGAGAGACTCGAAACAGCTGAGAAAAGAAGGGCTAGAAATAAAGAAGAAGAAGTAGAATATGAAGACAAAGGAGTGCTAAGAGAGGTGTTTAACGGTGGAGGTATAGCTCTTATACAGTCCTACTCTCACGCCATGTGATACGTCTTTGTGTGTGTGAGAATTCTTATAACGTTTCTCTTCTCACGCCTTATGCTTCGTTTAATTGCATTCCATTACAGTTTTATTTTTAATTATTTTAAGGAAAAAAACGTATATATATATTTTTTAATATAATAACAAAATAAAGCCCTCTCTCTCCTTGTTTATGTATGGACTACAATGCAGAGGATTTGGGATCAGAAGATCCCAACCATTGAATGGATATACTTTCTTTCGTTTAAAGTGTTGACCACATGGCCAAAGACTCAGCGACAGCTCCTTTAAGTCAAAATCATCCACAATTATAATGTTTTTATTTATTTATTTATACACAATTATAAGATATTTAACAATTTTTCAACCTAAATTTTCACAAAGTTCGTAACTGAATTTATTAATTTAAATATTTACAATTTAATTGATGACATTGAAAGATAAGATATTGATTATACACCTTAAAAATAAAGGATAAAAATGATCATATAAAAAAATTAAAAAATTCATTTGTTTACGTTTTGGTTTCTTTTACATCAATGCACTAAATTGAGTAATAATAATATATAGATTTGTATATATTTTTACAATAATATCATTTATATGGTAATACATGATAATATTATTTAAAATATATATAATTTTAATAAAGAATAAAAAATATGAGTATAAATAAGTTGAAAATCAAAATAATATAAATTAAAGTTTATAATTTGGTCATAGGTAATATTATTTACAATTCACACATTATCAAGTACAATAAAGCGGAGATCACATTAGTCGCCCAAATGAATAAGGTCTTTAGGTTAAAATTCCAACCCTTAGCTATATCTAGAGGTGCTTATAGATTTGGAGAAAAAACAAATGAATTTAATTTCCTAGCTCTTTTATAAACTTATTTTGTTGTTTTGAAAAAGGAAATGACGCTATTAACTCATTTACAATTTATCGTAAATTTATAATAAATAAACATGATTACAATTATTCCATATTAATAAAAAAACATATTCTCATATTTTTTTGCAATCAACACCGAAATCTTATACTAAAACAATATTTGTACCTAATAAATTAGTGACATAATCATCACAAAAAAATCAAAATATTACAAAAAAAATATATAACTTTGATATTATATTATTATAATAATAATTCATTAAGAACAATTTCATTTAATAATAAGATGTCAAAATAATAATGATAATAGGGGTAAAATAATCTTTCCATATATATACTTTTATTTTGGGAAAATTAATTGTTACAACCCAAAACATCTCATGAAATTAGCTTAATAAAAGGATTGAATGGTTTATCCTTCTTCTGTAAGCTATATATATATATATATATATATATATATATATACGCGTACCTTGTATGCATTAGTTAATGTTGAAACCACCACCTCTGATTATTATAGAAAAGAGACGGAAAAACGAAGAAAAGGAGTAATATATATAAGGTAGCATACAAGCAATGCTTTATTGGAAGGAAATGTTTATCATATCTTTTTGAGACTAATTGATCCAAGTGATCGGAATTATGAGACTTTTATTACAATATTTTTTTTTGTGCAGAAGAATTATATTGTTAGAAACTCAGACCTAACTTAACTCAATAAGATCTAATTAAGTTAAAGATTAATCAAACTTATAAGTAGCTTTGGTGCTTTGTTCTTAATCGATGTGAGATAAAGATACTTAACATATATTAAAATATTATTATTTTTTATCGTTTAAATTAAAATTGGTATCATTTAATCTTTATTATTTAAAATATAAATTAATTAAGAATAAAAAATATTATAATATAATAAATTATTTTAAATTTATATATTTTTTAAATTTAAAGAGTTAAATAATAATATTTATAATTTAAATAGCATAAATTACTAAATATATTATAACTCTAATACACTTTTCTCAATAAGATATTGAATTTATAATTAGATTCGGTAATAATGAAGAATTTTGACGAAAATTTACAGCTATCTCATACTCTAAACGCCCAGAGAAACAAGAAAGTATTGCAAGTTTCATCATTCCAGTTTCAGATATTTTCAAGGCTGGAGCAGGTAGGAAAGCAAAGTCAAGCTAACAACCAAATTAATTCTGAAAGAATCTATGTGTTATAAATTCACCATGATATTGAATAATTTGATGAAATATTATAGATAAATATATATAATTATATTAAATTATAATAAAATTTTAAATTAATTATAATTATAAATGTGATATATTTGTAATTTATAAAAGTGAAATTAATTATTTGTTTTTATAGAATTTCTCTATCAAATTTGTCGTATATATTCAAGAGAGCTTAGGTTAATCAACAAATTAGAAAATGGCCAAACGTTATTCCATGTTTAAGTAATGCAAGCAACATAAATTTGCACCTATAATATTTTGATGTTATATACTTAAAACCTCTTTTTAAAGGAAAATCATTTTTTTAAGAGTGAAGGAGAATTAACTGTGTCATTTTTTAAATTAATTAGCTAATTAGTAGCGTTATTTTTTGAGTTAGGTTTGATTAGGATTAATTGGTGCCGATTTTTTAAAAAAATATCAAAATAATTTTAAATAATAATTTTTTATCAAAAAATATAATAATATACAAATAAGGAATATCTAATCTTTTTCTTCATAAATATTAAATGTATTTTTACCATGCTATTATATACAGCAGAAAAAGAGGTTTCAAACTTTTAGTAACATATATATTAATATTTTTGAAAAGAATAATAAATCTAACGTCCCTAAAACTTATAATAAAAATAAAATTATTCTATTGAGTTAAAATAAAAATAAAAATAAAAATAATTTAATGTTAAGTGATGCTATTTATATTGATATAAATTTTAAAGATATAATTTATTTAATTTCTCAATTTATTTTTTCAAAATATGTTTATTTGTTATAGTTTGAAATTATTAAATTTAATTTAGTTATGTATTTAATAAATATATTTTTCATTATATATCATGATATTAACGACGTCATATTAATAAACTAATGTGATTGTTTCCTTAAATTATGTAATCTAATATATCAAATTAATAATTTTTTCGTAAAAATAATTGACTAATTATTCAAGTGATTTTGTTTGTATTATGAAGATAATTTAATCTTTTAGTTTTTATAAGATAAACATAAATCATTTGATTTTTAAAATTATGATATTTTAATCATATAATCACATAATTATTAATTTATATGATTAAAATATATTAATTTTTAAATTAATTAATTTATATATCTCTTATAAAAATTAATTAAACAAAATATTTAAGTAACATATTTTTAGTGATCTATTTTTTTTTTTCATAGTTTAAAACTACTCCAAATTGTGAGTGTCTTATTTAAGCACTTTTTAAAGTGCTTTTTTTTTCTTAATTAGAAAGAAATCCTTACTTTTAAGAAGAAGAAAAAAAATCAATTGTGGAACCCACTTATTGCATTAATTGCCCATTAATTTTAATTTGACCAAATTGTTATTAATAACAATAGGGTTATTTTAGTAATTATGATAAGTAATAGCACTTTTTCAATATTTTGGCAAATTGTGACGAGTACTTTTATGAATATTTTGGCAAAATACATACTTGCTTCTCTATTAAACCGTTTTTAGCATAAAACCATGTAGTGTATATCCAGACGTGCTTTAAATTATTCCTTAAAATGCTAATAAAACTCATACTGAAAGCAATGATTTTGCTCTCTTTCCTTCAATCATTCATCCTTCTTTGACTTCATATCATATAAATAAAAAACTACACAGCTAATAATAATAATAATAATAATAAAGAAAGTAAACTATAAATAATTATCTCTCAGCCTCTCAGGAAGCTGAACTACTTTTTTTTTTACTTGTTTGCTACTGCAACTAGATGTATCATAGTTGGGACGCTAAAACCTTGACCCACTAAAGCTCTCAATTAATTGAGAATTGAAGTAAGATATATTGCATTGCATTGAATTGTTCTTAAATGATAATATATAAGTAATAAATAATTAAATTAATCTCAAAATAATATATTAATTTATGTATAATATACACATTATACAATGATATATTATTTTAAAATTTTAAAATTATAAATATTATTTTTTTATTGAAGAAAAAACCTTTTCACGTGAAAATAAAGATAATTTAGTTTTAATTAACATCTAAATCATCAACTTTATAAGAGATATCAAACTTTGAATTAGCTAGAATTTGAATAGAAGACCTATTCTCTAAACATCAATTTGTGTATATGATACTGATTAATATAACAATGAAGTTATCTTAAATAAGATATGTTATTTAAAACACAGATTTATTAATCTATAACATTATTATTAAACAAAGTAAATTAGAATCTTTAATGATCATGGAAGTCACTACTCATTTGAGTATTAATAGTATTAGTGATTACTATTTTAAAATGTGATCAATCAATTCACCCTACCACCAGGCACCAACCAAGTAGAAAGTTTCAAAATTATCCTCCACGGTTTCATCATAACACATTCATTCAAAAATTATCTTCTGAGATTTTTGGTTTTCTACTATTTGAATCCTAACTCGGAAATAAATCGTTGTTTTCGGTTCAGAGGAAACAAGAACCGAGTAGGTCTTTTCCTTTGTACGCCACCGAGTCGAAGCCTATTTCAATAAGCGGGCTACTAAAATGGGCCTACCGAAATAGGCTTCCCTACATATCCATTTGTTATGTCGTAAATTGTAAATGTACATCAGGGGATATATTATCGTAATTATAATATTTATAAAATTATAAATAAATTATATACTTTCATATTTTAATTTTAATTTTTAGGTTTTTAATATTCAATATCTCATTTTTGATCATATTATTCCTAAAATAAAATACATATAACATTTTTTTTAATTATAAACAAATATTACATGAGAAATACTAATATTATATTTTATCGTTGATATGATGTCAGTCTATATAATACAAATCCTATATTTACCATTGAATTAACATCCAAATTTTTTGTTGGCATTAAAGCAACCATTGTGTGAGTTTTGCCAATTCTACTATTTTCTGGATATCTCAAAATAAGTACTTTAAATATGTAAAATTATTAAGTATATGTATCTTGAGAATATGTGTTTGGATTTTTTTATAGATTTATTTAAAATTATCTTTTTTTTTGTTTGTTTTGGTATGAATAATTTTTTTTATCAAAATTTATTAATAGTATTTTCTTTTGAGGTTTTATTGTAATTGAAAAAGTTTATGTATCATAAATTTATGATAAATTATAAGTGATATGGTATAATATTATTAGTAAGTACATTTAAAATAATATAATTATATTTAATAAAAAAATATTATGATTATAATATATAGAAATATTTTATTGAAAATAAATGCGATGGTTTTCGAATTTATAAATATGCAGGCCCATCTTGATAATACTCTTTTGGGCTTTAAACCTTAGGCCCAATTACGTTTCTCTCCTTTTTGAAATTTTTATTAAGAGAAATAAACATTAATAATATTAGGGACAATTCTAGATAAATTCAAAAAAGAAAACCTCCGAGCACAAATCCTAAGAGACGTATTTCTAATAATATTGGGCCATAATATTACTTTGAACCTTATGAGAGTATATATCGGCCCATATCTAAGATGTAATAATAGAAAGGGGCAAAACATAGGAAAGAGACGTTTAGAGTTTGAACGAAGGGTATGGTTATTAAAGTAATATTTTATTAATAATAATAACATTAATATATAATTAATTATAGTAATATTACAACTACAATAATACTAAGGAAAAATTATTATAAAACTCTTTAAAAAAATTTAAAACTATAAAAATATTCTTTTAAATTTAAAAAAATAAATAGATAATTATACTCCTTATATTATTGTTTTATTATAAGATTTTTTCTTAAATTTCGTAACTTATATTAATTTTATTACAAATAGTTAAATGAAAAAGTTAAAAAAAAAATAATAACAATAAAGAATATAATTGTTATTTTTAAAATTTATGAAATCTTTTTGCTATTTTAAAAAATATAGAGAGAAATAGTTATAATTTACCATAACACACTAACGATAATACTATGGCAATTACAAGTTAGATCTGCATGTGACCATTAATTTGTTTGTTTCCATCACTTTTATTGAGTTTTATCGAGATTTTTAGGATCTTTTTGGCCACTACAGCTCATTGCTGTCTCCCCTTTCTCATTGTAGTTTTTCACTTTGCCCATAAAATGGTTAAATACAGACACACACACACAAGAGTACAATGTGTTATTGCCCTTGAACCCGGGACAACTTATGAGTGGAGAGCATGTTTCAATATGGCACAAAAAAAGTGAAACTTTTATACATCAACAAACATGTATACATAAATTTAGAGAAAAATTCTATATTTAAAGAATTATCTCAACTGATTATTAATAAAAACAATTAAATTTATAAAAATATATCAAATCAATTTTTTTTAAAATATTGTTAGATTTATGATAGATAACAATAATATAAATTAAATGTTATATATATATATATATACACACATACTCTAGTAATGTCCTAAATGTATTTTATATTAAGAGATTTATATCAATTAATTTTTTACATATATTTTATGGCTTAGTTTTTCTATGTAAAGGATATTAAAAGATTAATAAATTTTATTATTTAATTAATATTTTAATAATTTTATAATAAAAATTTACAATTCATATCTTTTAATAATTTTTATGATAAAATATTATAATAAAATTAAGCGATATTTTTTTCTTAAAATCCTTATTAAATTAATGTAAGGAACGTGTGTGACATATATATCTATTTAAGATCACGAAGTCGCAAGATTTGGAGAGAAAAAAAAAGGCTATGAAAATCTAGATCGCACATTATAACCAACACAAACTATATGGTGAGCTTTTGCATATCTAACGATTTAGATTGTGAGTGCCAAAAAATATCTTCACTTGGTTCGAAGAGAGAAAAAACAAAATTGCCCAATAATAAATCAAGGAAAATATCTTGGATGTAGGTTACCGAGTCATGATTTGGGTATTTCTAATTTCCATTCGAAATTAGAAAATTGATATAAAAATTATATATCATACGTATATATATTATAATTATAATTAATATTTAAATTTTTTATTAAATATATTTAGGCGAGGCTAAATATACTTATGATCACAAATTTTAGATATATCCCATTCTTTTACTTGCCTTTTTTTTTTGCTGGCAAAACGGCAACATTGTTTCAACCAAAAAGTTGGAATCATTTCTTAAATTCATCATTAAATTTTTTACGATAAAATAAAATTTAAGTAATATATATATATATGTAAAAATAAATGTAAATTTATACACCTCTTTTTCTTTTATAAAGAAACCCACTCATTAAACAAAGTCACTCACTCAGCTCCAACATTCTTCTTTCTTCATCCCATTTTTAGAACTAGTTAACTAACATGAATCGGTTCAGAGAAGAAAACCCATTCTGCTATTTTCATCCAACAGAAAACGTCGTTGGGGTCTGTGCACTGTGTCTCCATGAGAGACTTCTCGTTTTGGCATCAAAACAAGGTCACCATCGTTCATCACCAAGACCCATTTACAGAGCTCCATATAACAACAATAATAATAATAATAATAATCAGGTCTTCCACAATAAGCCACCGTCAACTAATTCCTTCCCAAAAATATTTGCTTTAACCTCATTTCTCAATCGCCGCCTTTATCAATTCCGACCTTGGAAGTCTGATCACTCCGACGATCAATTTTATGCTTCTTCGAGCCCTGAAGGTACTTTTCTCTTACTATTCAAATATCCAAAAATTTCCCCTCTTTTTTTGAACATTGAAGCTCAATCTATGCTTGTTCAAGTATTTCATTTCTTTTACTAATTTGGAAAAATGTGTACATGTGTAAATGTTATTTAGAAAAATTACTTAATTTTCTGTTATAATTTCTTTATATATATATATATATGTGTTATTTAGATGTTAGGATACAGATGCGCATAAAAATGCAGGTTAATTAGAGTATTGAGGGAAGATATTGTTATGAAAATGGAATGAAACACATTTTCTTTTAAAAACACTTCCTTCTAAAATCACTTTAAATAGGAACACAACCAAATAAATCCTTAACTTCTTTAACAAAGAAAAATGGCATCATTGAAGCCGAGTGTAACGTTAAAAAAAAACAAGAAGAAGAAGAGAGAACTTCATACCTATACAGAACTTAGAACCCATGAAAATAAATGTGTGCTATTAAAAGTTTTTTATTTTTATTTTTAAGAGAGAGAGACAGAACAAGAGGGTGAAATTCATATTATTGATGATCTTCACAAACAATTTATGAATTTTATGAAAGTTGAAAAAAGGATTTGTAATTTATTCTTTTAGCTTTGTATTGAATTAAATTGGTGAGAATTATATATCAAAATAATTAATGATATCCTTTGTTTCATAAAAATAAAAACAGAGAATGATCTCATTTGGTAAGTTTGGTTTGTTTCATAAAAATAAAAAATAAAAAGGAAGAAGAGAGAATGATCGCATTTGGTAAGTTTGGTCAACTCAGCTTGCCAAAGATGATTATTAAAAAAACAAAAGCTGCTTTCTTTTTTACCTTTACTTTACCCGCAAAATAAAAAGCTGCTTCCAATTACTTTACTTGATTAAGCATATTTGTGCAATCAGAATTTAGAAGGGACATGTTCTATCAATTTGATTTGAAGTGTTACTAGTAATTTTCTTTGCTGTGAATTGTCGCTTCTTTGTGGTTTTGTTGTGAATTATGCTTAAATAAATTCAGTTTTAATGTATTCAAATTACGGCTTATGAATCAAAAGTAAGAACGTTTCTGTAGTTTTGTTATTTTATTAGTATTTTTAATATTTTTGAGATATTGTATTACTTCATTGACAATTTATTATTTAATTAAATTTTTTTCAGATATATAATATGATATTTATAAGGGATATATGTTCAGATAATAAATTAATTAATTATCAGTAAATAATTTTTGAAAATTTGTTGTATACCATAGTTTTTGATTGAATTATTTTTTACGAGAAACAACAAACAGACGTAAATTATTTTGAATTGAATGAATCATAAATGGTGAGATTATTATTATTATTTTAGTTCAATTACATTAGTTACGTTTTAATTCATTTACTATTTTTTTTAATAGTTTAATTCTTTTGTTAATAGTAATAATATAAAGATAAATTAATAAGAATAAAATAAGTTTTTAAATTTAATAATTTATGATTGTAATTTCACTTTTTTACAATAAAATGATTAAATTATTACAAAAATTAATAATTTGATAAAACCCCTCTAACTTATATAACTAAGAATCATATGCGCATTTTTATTCCATTTAATTTCTTTAAACTAGTGTTTTTAATTGCCTCTAGCTGTCACCGATACTCACTAATTCAACTTTGATACAGATTCATTCATATCAATGAAGTTTGAAGAGAATGGTTTGGCTTCATGGGAAAAGAACACAATATCTAATCTCTCTCTAGATAACTATAACAAGTCCTGGAATCACAATCCCGACTCTAGCAAAGAGGCAAAAGAGACCACCAAGACTGTGATAGAACATGGTAAGCCTCGTGCCTCCTCATTTAGGTGGCGAAAGCGGATTGGCCACTTGTTCCAGCTAATCAGATGGAAGAGGTCCAACAAAGGCAGTGTTTGCCATGTTAATAATAAAGTAGAAGGTGTCAAGGTAAGGAAGAGTTGGATAAGGACTCTGACAAAGAGGTCCATGGAATAAATAAAGTTTTTTTTTTTTTTTGTGCACACAGAAAGTGACTGGCTTTTCGTTCCACTATGCATAAACCTTTTGTTGTGTGAAGGAAGTCAGAAACAACAGAAAAATTGGTAAAGTGACTAAAAAGTCAAAATTGATGCTTTTATAACACTACTTCTAGTCTACTACTAAAAACTGTGCTTTGTTTGGTTTGAGATTTTTGGTTTTTTTTTTCTCTTTATAAAGAGTGAGTACAGGCTGTAAAAGGATTTCCAAAACCATGCATTGGTGTTTTAGATTTGGCAATAGTATAAAAAAATTAGATTTGTAAATTGCTTTCCCGCATACCAAACATGGTCTAAGATCCCAATGTTAGGTGCACCTAGTGGGAAACAATTGGAGGTATTTAGGGGCCCATAGTTATGGTGTTGAGACTGAAAGATGTATTGGGCTATCAGTTAATGAGTTTTTAAACTATGATCATTAATGGAGAAGGGAGGGGGGTGGAAGAAGAAGTATGGGGTTTATATGTTTTGAGTTATTCTTACCCAAGTGGAGATAACCACACATATATATGAAAAGATAGAATGGGACTAATTTGTCCCAATTGCTATTACTCTGTGTAGGACAAACACTAAATTGACTCATACTCATAAAAATATGGAACTCATGCTCTCCATGATGGACCATAATGTTTTTATCCCACCAAAGGGATCTTTGTGCTCCTACAAAATACTCGAAATGCTTCAAAAATGAAAAGTAAAGATAATAGTTTAGTGTTTATAAATATAAATATTTCTATATTAATATCAATCTTTTTGAAATTTGATGACTCGAGACTCAATATTTACATTGTTATATTGTATTAACAATCAATGAACTACAAACAAAAATTAACACAATGAATTAAAAATATAAAATATTAGACTAAATGGAATATTAGAGTAAAAATTAAAAAAATATGTCCCATGCCCTCAATGCATTCTGCTTGTAGTAGATAATGTTAAAAAACTTGATATTGCTTTTTATTCACCCAAGTATGAACCACAATGATGTTATGCTTTTCAAGTTTGAACGTTATTGAACTTCAGTTGATAGATCGTTTGAATACTTTTTTTATCTACTTGAAATCATCATGAAGATAATAAGATTTTCCAACTTAGAATTTCTAGTTTTTTTTTTTGTTTTCGTAAAACTTTATCTTGCCATAGTGATAGGACCACTGTGACGAAGGTGAAGTGTTGTTATGCCAGTGAGTGAAAATGACATGACATCAATTTTCAACCAACTTCATCAAGCACTTCACTAAAAAGTAGTTAGAATTATGAATATGTGATGGCAAGTAAACTGCCAAATGACTTAGAAGAAAAAAGTACTTAAATGATGGGAAATGTAATTAATTTTCATAACAAATGGAACTATTTCAGCTAAAGCTTTCGTTGGTGGGGCTTCATTTCACGTGTTATTCTCAACCTTAATTAAAAAGGTATCGTTTATTTCTACAAGGCCTACAAAATGTTCCAAACTAGTAAAATACATCTCTTTAAATATCAAAATTCATTTCATAGGTTAATGGAGAATCTTTTGTGCCTACCAAATTTTTTCCAAACCGATTTTCAGATTTTTCATGTAAAAAGTAAAGGGAAAACTCACAACAATGCTGTTAAACCTTCTCCTTAGTTAGAGCAACAAGGTTTAGATTTCAAATTCTAGTAGGTGCGTTATTAAAATTGTTATTTAAAAAAAAAAAAACTTCTCATACTAACTTAAGATCTTGACCCGAATGGTTGCCCGAAACAACCCTATGAGTTAAATTCAGTTTCAAGAGCTGCTTCCCTTGTGCATCAAATGAGGGTCCAAAAAATGATCAAATTTATTCAAGGAACTCTGACCAGTCTAAAGCCCAATTATTGGTTCCAATTCTTTCGGCTTAAAGCATCTACTTATGGGCTTCATACATTTGTTTGCTAACTTAATTGACTAAATTACCAAACTAGCCCAAATTCTTATGGCATGCCTTGTTCAAAGAAACAGGTGGATCTGAAAAAGCTCCAGTTGATATTTGATCAAATATAAACTTATTAGCTGCTTCAGTATAATGTGTTCCATCCCAAATTACTCTACCAGAAGGGTGTTCACATGAACCTACAAATACTTGGCTTCCATTAACCATTATGGTTCCTCCACATCTAGCTTTAATGCTGTAGTTGTATTTTCCTCCATACCCACAACAAGTAACCAATGGCAACTCAAATCCTGCAATGTATAAGCAATTAGTGCAAGTTCTTCTTTTGTTCTATTAAAAGAGTAGCGTTAACAACCAATTCTCCTTAGTGTATTGATCACCGATGCTCCTTGAAGCTTAAGTTTTAGGAGAATTGGTTATTAACAACATTCTTATAATACTTTCTCAAATCTTGAAAATTAATTATCTGCTTCGATTTCTTTATTTCTTTTTTATAACGATGTCTCAACCATGCAATTTTTTTTAAATCCATGTGGCCAATCAAATTCATTTCCATTTCTACATGTAAAAACTAAAAAACAATGAAATGTTTTATTCATATATGACAGAGGAGATAACTCACCATACTTCTTAGGCTCTTTGAATAAAGCATATTTGACGGGGTAAATATCTACATATGTTATTGCAGCCAAAGGAAGATCCTTCCTGAGTTTGTCTAAAGCCTGCTTCAAACAGTAGTTGAAATATTTAGCAACTTCGTTATAAAGCTTTGCACAACCAGCCTCGTCCTTTTATGCTAATGGAAAATGGGTCAACACGTAGGGAAGGCAACCTATTGGCCCTGTGTTGTGTATCCAAAATGCTCTACCTCCTGAATCATATATGCCCTACATGAAAATTTAGCATAAGTTTAGAAAAAGCAATAGCCGTCTTGAAAATTAATTGAAATTAATATGACCACATTATTTGAGATTTAGATGCTCGATTTGCATATCAAAGTATTTAAACCATAAGAAGGTATTTCACGAAGAAAACTAGTTTGGTCCCGAAAAGGTCCCAGAATCACGGGTAAGATATTTGCACAATCCTTATAGAGTTTTGCATTGCTGTACATATGCATGCATATAGCAAAAAAGTTCAATTTTTAGTCTCAAATCTATGAGATTATTATATCAATCAACTCCAAATTCAACCTTCTATATTTTGATTTCAAATTGCCCACTTAATCAAAAAGCCCATTTTTTCTGTGGGATAAGATGAAGATCCAAATTTCTTAAGATGCATTAAATCAACGATGTTAGAAGTTTTTGTTAAGATGGAAGCATTTGAATGTTGTTCACTAATGCTTCATACTATGATGAATTACACTGATGAGTTTTATGAACTTTTTTCATAGCTCTTATTGTTAGAAAACTCGTTTTTGAAATCATTTGGTGGTCATAATGGTTACTAAAGATTCCTACTAAAGATGAATCTGGTTTTTGTTCTTATTTTTCTGTTTCTTTTGGTTGAATTTGAATTATATTTGTACTACTTTGGTCTTGTTTCAGGAAAGTTTCCTTCTCTTTCTAAATAAAAGGCTATAACAAAGATATGAAAGTACGTCTGAACTACCTTCACGATTGTTGAGAACTTCTTGATGATATCAGGGACAGATGTATTGATCTCCTTAATAGACATGTTACTAAAAAATCCCACACTTAGATCATTCTGACCAATATCAAATGTGTACAATCCATTCTGGAAGTACATTTCCTCAGGCATTAATTCCGCATTTATACCTCCTGCAAAATTCTTTCTACGTCAAGCTTACAAAGTCATAGCTGATTTGCTTAGAGATCATTGCAAGTGTTCTTATAAGATCGTATATTCATGGGTTTTATTTTTTAAAATTCTAAATTTACCTTCAAAAAAATATTGGAATTTTTAAAGAATTTAAAGAGCCTAATATATACCTTAAAAAATAAACAAGTAAAGTGTACCTTCGGATGAATTATAGGATCCTAGATCTATAACATAAAAGATAGAGGATTAAAATATATTTTTTGAAGAATTAAAATACTCGTAGAGACCTTAACTCAAAATAAGGAAAAAAGAAAAAAAATTATATATACATACATATATGTAACTGTGAATAAGCAGAAATATTACCTAGTTGTCGTATACTTTGGGACCTGGATTTAAATTGCAAGAACTGTAAGTATTGGATTTGAAGGTAGAAAGGACTATATCCACTACACGTTGGTTGTCTGATTGTAGAACCGGCTATAGCAAAATTTGCACCATTCTTGAAGATGGTCCCCATTGAATCTAGGTATGCACTTAAATATGGGAGATTTAAAGACTTTGCTGAACCACAAAGAAGTTATCGGTAAACCAGTGTCTGAGCTCGAGGCGCCAAAGTTAAAGATTGCTGAGAAATCACATTCTTCTACAGCAAATGCAGGGTTAATGAAGGTAACAGATATGATAATACAAAAACAACAGAGAGGTGTGAAATTTTTTAGAGTCATCTTAGGAAAGTAGATCATATTCCAGAAAGTAAATAAGATACGATGAAATGGAAAACCAAGAAGTCTGACTTATAAAAGAACAGGGAAGATATAGTTTACTTAAATACAATATCTTGGAATATTAAAATAGCACTAAAAAAATATCATATTAAGTTTGGAGTTATATGGAAAATTCTCCTTCCATCAACTTCTACAAATGACATCCGCAAAATTAACTTCAAATGTGCTTGTCTTCATGTCAAGGTCCATGAAAGGGATTATCATTGTTTGATTTTTCTTCTTCTCTTTTTCAGAACAATGCTAAGATCACACAAATTTACATTCAAACCACTTATTTTATGACACGTGACAAAATTATCTAAAAAATAAACCGTTTCTCTATTTTTCAAAATAATTTTACTACCTGTCATGATATAAGTAGTTTGGATGCATAAGTGGGTGCAAATTTGGATGACCTTAACATCTCTCCTCTTCCCCAAGTTTTATGCCAAGTCAATGAGACCACATTGCCATTATTTTCATATAGGGAAAACACAACAAATACAAAAGAACAACTTTATATATATTATTGGGCAAGCATAAAAGCTGTTGTTGCTTATCATAAGCAAGAAGAGAACACATTACAGGGTTGCTGGAGTATGTAATCATATAATTGGAAATCCAGATTCTTCAGAAGACAAAGGCTGTAAAGCACGGATTCTAATATCGTATTTTCTACATTTGGAAAGCTCATGCCCTGAGGATGAATCTGATTCACGTGCTACAAGTGAATGAGATGAAGTATAATCATCAGATGCAATTCCAATACGATTACCGCACTTGCGACAAAGAAGTTTGGTTCTTCTACGAAACAATCCCCATGAATTCTTGGAGAAGTGAGGTATGCATTGAATTTCATCCACCTGAGTGAATCTGCTGTCATCAATGTGAAGGAATGATATGATCCCTCGCTTTATAGATTTTCCATATTTAGAACCAAGCATTGAGGTGTTCCGGTTTGAAGAGCTTAGATTCAGCTCGTAACCGCAAGATCCACAGCTGTAGAGGGAACATGAGGAAAATTTTATGCTTCATTATTTCAAATATATTCAGAACAAAAGCAACAATGTTTGCATGAAAAGATCATGTAAACAGAAAACAACAGAGTTCTTCCTTGCTCTACTAAAATGGCATATCTTTTACGGTAGTCTACTGTTTCCATAAGAAAATGAACAACACCCTGAGTCCCCTTTTTAAGAAAAAGAATGCACTTTGAGTCCTTTTTTTCTAAATAATTACATTACTTACACCTTTAACAGAGACCCGAACACAAAATTTTACATGCTCTCGTTGGCAAGTGCACCAATTTATTAAAATGGGACTTAAGTGCACCATTTTTTATTAAGAAACAGGACTCTAGTGTCCATTTTAATTTTTCAAAAAGGACGAAAATGCACATCTTCGTTATAATATATATATACGAGACTCTGTGTGTGTTTTCACCCATATTTTTCTTTTGTAAACAGCCGGACACTCCTTTTATATAGAAGTCAATACACTAGGCCTCTAGGGGAACCCCATGCTTCTGTAGTCTATCTTAATCAAAGTTCAAGGCTGCAAGCAAAGTAAAAATTCTGATTCATCCTTAGAATTATAGTTAATATTACAACTTCTAATCAACAGATCGTCAAAACGAACTCAAAACACAGTAATGAGTGGAGAACCATCTGGGACAACCAAAGAGTCAACAATTACACAGAATCAATATTTTGAGCAGCAGAGCAAAACAATATGAAGCATAAAAAATAACTTTGATCCCAATTAAGGAACCCCAATCTTTTAAAGAAGCAACTGAATTGTTTCATTTTATTTAATTTTTAGCTACGAACCAACTGAATTGAGTACTAAAGTAAAACCAACTATGAAAAACTAAAACCCACTAATATAATATAGAGCAACATCCAATTCACAGAGAAGGTGGGAGAGTGGTTGAACCTGTAGCTAACATCTCTCAGAGTACAAGAAGACAAGGAAGGACGGTAAGCTTCGTTGAGAAACCCATCTTTGATGATCGTTGATTTCTCCATCAAAGACAATAAAATTAACCACCCAGATGGAGAAATTGGCTAACAAGGGAATTTCAAAGTGAAAGTTTGCAACTTTTTTTTTTATTACAATTCACAGTTAAACCGAAAGAAAACCCAAGTATAAGAATAACTGTTGGGTAACAAACGTGTTCCGTCCAATCCGCGAATCTTTAACCGCCCATATCATAATTTCAAGCAAGAAGAGCTGGATTTAAATAATACGACGTCATTTCAAAGAGAAAAGAATTTCTGGAAGAATGAATTTTCCAGAAGAAGCAGCAAGAGCGGCTAAAAGAATAAAAGCGAGGCTGACGGAGTAAACGAGGGAGGGGCTAAATGTATTTAGTCGTGCATAAATATAAAACTCAGTTTTACTTTTACTTCTCCTTTAACCTTTAAAAAAATCTATCATAGAGACTTAAATTTAAATATCATTTATATAATTTTTTTTATTTAATAATTTTTTTAAAAAAATAAACATATATTTTTTCAAAAAAAATTAAAAATTAAAATACATATATAAAAGGAATTGTACTGTGGATTGTACTCTATAATTAAACTAATATAATTTTAGTCTCTATTTTTTATTTATAGAATAGTTTATTTTTTATTATTTTAAATGATACAATCTAGTTTAAATGAAATAATTTAATCTTTATTATTTTAACCACAAAAAAATTGATTCTTATTATTTTAAATAAAATAATTTAATTTTTATTCTTCAACCATGAAACAATTTAATCTTTTTTTACGATAAAATAATTTAGTTATTATTCTTTTAAATCAACAATTATTAAAAATAATATATAACTCATAAAAATAAATATTTTTATTATTTAAAAAAATGATGGTTAATCATCTATTTAACAACGAAAAGAGATGGAGAGATCTTCAAGTAAGATAGAAAAATTGAGTTTATACAGATGATCCTTTTATATTGTATTAGTTACCTTCATTTTTGTAAAATATGAAAGAAAAACACAAATAAAGCAAAAAATGAATACATTTGGGGAAAAGAGATGATTTCATAATACTTTACTTAAGTTTTCACGACATAATTAAATATTATTTTTCTGTTAAGAAGACACTTATGCTATATATTGTTTTTGATTATTGTAAATTTAAAATAATTTAGAATAAATTGTTACAAATTTAAATTAATATGAATTAAATTATATTTAAAAAAAATAGGGATTAAATAATTTTATAGCTCAAAAAATAAAGACTAAATTATATTATTTAAAATAATATAAGTTAGATTGTTGTATAGCTAAAATAACAGTTACCAAAAATATATTTTAGCCCAAAAATGAAGAGAGGATAAAATAATGGAGAACTCTTTTATTATTTGTATCCAAGTCCAACTTTTTTTCATGTTTATTTTCAATCATGTTCACGGTCATTGTAGTTAATTTTATTATATAAGCTTACGTACTTAATTTTTAAATTTAATGATTTAATTCTTAAATTTTAAAAATTTATTTATAAGTATCTAAATTTTTCACTCAAATGATTCATTTTTAAACTTACAAATTTACTTATAAATATGTAAACTTTTAAATCATACATTTAATCTCATTTTTTTTTTAAATTTACACCTAGTTGATAGTTTGATTAGTAAAATATATATTAGTAATTCAAATATTAAGACATATATGTAAAGTTTTAAAATTTTATGATTAAACATGTTATTTTAAAGTTTAAAAATGAATTAGCTTTAAAAGTTTGAGGATATATATATATATATAATTAAATTTTGTAATGAATAAACAATAAATATTATTAATAATCATATATATTTAGTCCAAATATAACATCTTTATTGAGATATTTATCTAAAATATCCATAAGCTTTAAAGTAACTCTATTTATATTCTTTAACTTTGTAAAAAATGTTATAATATTCCTAAGTTTTATGGTTAATATTATTAATGTTCTTAAATATAATTACGTTAACTTGTCTATCTTAATATTCTTATGATTATGATATTAAATTGGGTCACTTTTAATGTTAATCGTTAATTCTAGGTGTTAATTATTGCAATTATTAAATATAAATTTTTATCATAATATTGTATTATTTTTATTTTTTGTTTATCAATATTATAACTTGATATAAGTAAATATTTAAACATTCAAGATCCTTAAATGAGTTAAAATTTATAATTATTATACATGAATTTAATAGGTTTATTACAATCTTTTCTTATATTTATCTTCTTTTATTACACCGATTATGTCTAAACTTTGCTCAAATCTTAATACATTCATAATAATAGTGAGTCTTCTGCATCCATACACATGGTTAAATTTGTTAAAAAAGAATGACTACATTCTATTTTATTCATAATATAATAATTATTACAATCTTAAGGTCAATTAAAAACCTTAAATGTTGAGATTTTTGGAGAAAAAGGATTGTCATGTTAGAAATTATATGTTTTTTGAGTTGTGTACTCTGATTTTTTCTATGTCTCTTTAAATAAAAACAAGTGTTTCTTTTATAACATAATAAATCTCTACTTACAAGATAGAAATTACTATTTTATCCTTACTTTAATAATTATTTTGTTTTAAATATCAGACGTTGTTTTTTTCTTGACATATGTTGTCGACTTAAGATATGGCAGACGTTGTTTTTTTCTTGACACATGTTGCCGACTAAAGATATGGCTTTATATCTTTATTTTTCTTTATCATTTTCTACCAATGGTTCCTCCTATTATTCTTCCTTGCCATTTTCTACTGATAGTTTTTTTATGACATTGATGATGGTACATCTTAGTCTTCTCGATCTTTGATGTTGTATATGCATCTATAATCTTTGGTGGCTTTTCTAACATAGAAGTAGAATATCTTACTTGTTTCTTGACCAATTTGTAGGTTGTTGTTATTAATTTTTTTTCTCATATTTGGTGACTTTTTCACCATCTTTTTCGAAGAAAGTCATGCTACTATAAGAAGTGATGATGACTTTACTCGTTATGTAATTTACTTTGATCTCAATAGAATTATCAATTTTTCCAAATTCATAGTAAATTTGGCTTAACATTTTACCTCTTAATACACAAAGTTCTTTTATGTTGAATTCATTTTCTGTAATGTAGAATTTCATATCTTCTATGTGTTCATGGATAGATTTTCTAGCCAAGTTTATAGGCTTAACTATTGTGGTTTGTTGAGATTTTACCTCTTAATGCACATAGTTCTTTTATGTTGAATTTCTTTTCTATAGTGTAGAATTTCATATCTTCTAAGTGTTCGTGGGTAAATTTTCTGACCAAGTTTATAGGCTTAACATTTTGCCTCTTAATACACATATTTCTTTTATGTTAAATTCTTTTTCTGTAGTGTATAATTTCATATCTTTTATGTGTTTATGGGTAGATTTTTTGGCCAAGTTTATAGGCTCAACTATTATGGTTTATTGAGATTTATATATTGGTCTTTTTCATCTTTAATGACTAATGAATTTTTGGGGGATATTTCCCTGAACAATATTGAATGCCCTACTATCTTTGATATCTTTAAGATAGATACTTCTCTAGATAGTACTGGAGGCCTTACTATTTTTCCTAAGGTTGTCAACCTATTTGGTACTGCTAGTTGTTGTTGTTGTTATAGGTTCTATAAGTTACTCCATTAAATCCTATAATAGATTTATTGGATTCTATCCAATTGTTATAGACTTATAGTTTTGTGCTATTATATAACACATAAGTCTTTTTCTGTACCTTTTTTTTTTCTATTTTATCAACCTAATTGAGCTTTCTTATTTTAGATATGTTACTCTCTTTTAAACTGTTAGGTTTTTTCTTTTCATCTTGAATTATTTATTTATAAGTTTTTCTTCAGAATATTTTTCTTTAGAGTTTTTGGACTCTAAGAATTGTTTTAAATAATCAAGTTCTTTCTATTTATTTTATATCTCCATAAGAGACTTCTCGAGGTATAATAACTCATTATTTGTGTAAGATTTTTATCTTCTTTTCTTTTATCTTTATCTTGATATCAAGATTTTCTATTCTTGAAAACATAAAAATAATTAGAAGTATTAATTCTCTAGTAAGAGTATCTGCTAAATTATTATTATTTTATAGAAGATGTTCGATATCAAAATTATAGTAATATATCTTTTTCTTCTATAATATATTAGGTTTCCCTATTAAACCTTATTTTATATATTTTTTTAAATTTTGTTTTTTGAATTTGTATCTTTTAAATTTCTTATATTTTTTTTGTAGGATTTTATGTTACATTTATATTTTCTTAATATTTTAAAATATCTTGTATCACAACAGATTTTATCAATTGCTCTTATTTGTTTATATTCCTTTTTTTCTTGTCATTTAAAGATTATCCAACTTTAAGGCTTCTTATTTTTCCACTTACAGTGTCTAGAATGGTTTCTCGATTTTTCATATTCCAACTTTCTATTAAGGCCTTTATGTAATGTTTCAGATGAACTTTGGAAAAAAAATTATTTATAATTTGTTTGAATATAGAATGGTAATTTATAATAATACATTTTGTACTCACAAATAATCTGTGTAACACATGTTACAAAATTTCATATTTGTTAGATCTCATTTGGTTTCATTGATTTCATTTTTACTGGATTCAATGATAATTCTTCTTTGATCTTTTCCAATAAATTTCTTATATATTTCATTTACTATTATTTCTATATCTAAATATTCTTTTCTTGTGAGAACATTCCCTTATATTAATAAATGTTGTTGGTTTGTTAAATTTAAAAACCAAACTTTAATATTTTTTATTATTTTACGAGCTATTAGTATCCTACATATTGAAGGGTTTGTATGAATACACTCATACCACTAGCTCATTCATTGAAGGTTTTTTTCCTATCTCTCATACAATTTAGATCTAAGAGATTATATCAATAATTTTCATGGAGTTTGAATTCTAGTGGGACACTACCTCTAGTTCCCCAACATAACCCTTTTATTAAGAGTGTTATACTCTCTTAACCTTTGTCTATTCCTTTTTTCCCTATGTGGGTCAGATGTTTCTTCTTGGTAAGTAACTAGTAATAAAATTAGTTTTATATGATCTTTTGGGGTCATAATTTCTGATTCAAAATAAGTCTCACTGATTTTTGTCATATTGTATTCCTCTTTGTTTGTACAAATTTTTTCATTGTAATGTTCTTCTAATTCTTCATTAGTTAGTGTTAACAAACTAATTAACTTTTCTATGTCTCTATTTTCGTGATTCATGAATTATTTTTCTAATTATTTTATATATTCTATTAAATTAGAACTATATCTTTTTCGTTAAATTTTTCTTCTTTCATTTCTAAGTATGAAAGTGTTTGATCTACGAGATGTATCTACACTTATAATATCATTGTTTCTATATATATTATATTCATATTTTCTTAATTCTATAAATTATAACAATATATATATATATATATATATATTGTTATAATTTATTATAGCCACATTTCTTTATTTTTTTTAATAATTATTTTTTGGTTTTGATTATACCTTATAGATATTTCGTGTTTGATTCTTGAACTAAATCCATTTTATATGTTAAAAGTCTCAAAGTTTTTATAATGTTACATGATTGTTTGTTACGCTTACTAGACTTCAATATATTTCTACTTGTATATATTTTTAATTTGTCTTTAAACATTACTATTTTCCTAATATAACATTATGAACTAGTGCTTTCCTTACTTGAATTTTATTTTTTAGTTTTTTAACTTCTTATTTGATAGAATTTTTTCATTCATGTTCTATAAAAGTACTTTTTCTAATTATTATCAGAGGTTTTTTTTTATACCTAAATAACATTCCTCCGATATTTCAAAGTCCGTTAATATTTTTTATTTTATTATTTGTTCAGGTTCTCGAAAGGTTTTATATATTTATATAAATTTATTTTGTCCATATATTGAACTATTATTAGTGTTTATTAATGAATACCATACTATATAGTGTATTGAAAATAAATGATTTCTTTCTTTTATTAAATTTCCTATTTCAAATTCATAAGATAACTGTTTAGCTTTTGATATCTCAAATTACCTAGGATCATTTATATTAAAACATATTTTTTTATTTATTATTCTATTATCTAACAATGCTATTTTTATGGATGTGTCTATTTCTTCTTTGAAATGAGTTTATATTAATATTAATATTTAGTTTATACTTAAATGAATGTATCCAATTTCTTATTTATCTTTTTGAATTTTTTTCGATAGTTTATTAAATATAATTTTCTTGTCAATTAATGGTACATTATACATTCCTTTTGTATATGTGATATTAATGCTCGTTTATTTATTACTTGTTGCATAATATATTATATTTTTTTGGAGAATAATTTCCTTAAAAATAAAAATGATGAATCTTTAAATCCATCTTTTTCTTTAAGATTTAATTTAATTTTTTAAATTTTCTCAAATTTCTTTACTTATTACTATTTTCTGCAACAAGCACATTGAGATGTCTTGTATTTCTAATTCTACTATTTATTTATTTATTATTTCTTGATTCTCTATTATTTTTTCTTCAATTTTTATTTATGAAACATTATTATTTATTTATGTTAGATTTAATTTTCATTATATTTGAGAGATATTTTAAAAAATACCTCAAAATTCAAGGATATTTTTGATGTTATTACCTCTGTATTGACCTTTTAAATTAGCTCAATCACATCTCCTCTATTTTGAGTTATTCTAAAAACAATCATTGTGTTAAAAAAAAAACTTAATGATGATTCTAAAAACAATAACCTAAATGAATATGTTGTAAAGCATTTGAAAGGCTATTAAATCAAAATAATATTTAGGCAAAAATATGGGAGAAATTGATGATATATTTTACAATCATGAGATATATTATTTACTTATGTTATATTTATTCCCTAGTGTTATTTTTCATTCATTCTCTTACAATCATGACAGACTTATTGAACGAATTTGAAATGTGATAATAGAAGATGAAACTTACTGAATAGAAGTTGTGATCCATAATTACCCAAAATATTAAAAAGTTAATTATTATTAGTTATTTAAAAATAATAATATATTTCTCGAGTTTCAATCCTTTCTTTTCTCAATTCCTTATACAATAATATTTTAATAAACGATTGTACTTGCGCCTAGCTACTTGATTGTGATTGAAACTTTGAATCCGCATTTTATCCTTAATATAATTTCTGTTAATTGGATACCTATAACTTTATATCTAGCTATATCAAAAATATAGAGCAAGATGAATGTTAATTATTCTCATTTTGCACTAAAATCAGTTCTCATATATATTCCATAATATATTTTGGAACTTGGAAGTAATAATTTGACAAACTCCTTTTTTTGAATCCACATTCCTCACACAAAAGCGTGTTACTTTATACATTGAATTAAAAAGAGAAAACAAATGCTTAAGATAAAAACTAACTAGCTAGCTAGAACTGGCAGCATGGATTAATTTTCTTCCTCATCAGTGATAAATTTACCAGTTCCAGGATTAACTGCTGCAATAAAGAAGAAAACAACATTTAATAACACCAGTGGTTCAATTTCATTGATAGGTACTCCAGTCTCTATGTTTAACTGAGCAAGTGCTCCTTTCCCTGTTATAATTTCTCCTATTAGTGAGAATGCAAATCCCAATTGTGCCAATCTTCCCACAAACAGCTCATTTGACTTTGTGAATCCAAACAGAGGACCTGCCCATTGAGAAACAACTCTTATTACACGAAGAGATACACATTACAAAAAAGAGTTATTATAATGTTGCATGCAATTTATGTGCTTCATAACGATTATGTTTTATGTTCATTCAATAATTTACAGGCATCACAAATAAATTTTGGTGTCAATAATAATCGTGGGAGCTAAATTCAATCATATATATTCTAAGAATGCTGTAATGGGTGGAATGGAAATTAGTTACCTCCTTCCTTGAGACCCAAAGTTGATCTGAAACTTTTACCAGGACGAATGATAGCACCTTCAATTCCAGTAGGTGGGTCATCAACAAATCTACCACGGTCACCCAATGCTCCAATTGCTCCAAGGAGTGTAAAGAGTATGAAAAATAACAGTAGTGGTTCTGCTTCATAAATTGGAACCCCGGTCTCCAAATTTAATTGTGATAGAATTCCTTTTCCTGTAATTGCCTCACCCAGCAACGATGCCTACAAATTTTTTAATTGTAATTGTAATACTTATAAAATTTTATATATAATGTTATCTCTTATCTCATCTAACAAATATAATATTTATAAAATTATAAATAAATTATAATTGCTAAGAATTTATTTATTACTGAAAAAAAAGAACCTATTTACTTACAGCAAAGCCAATCATAGCAACCCGACCCACAAAGAGTTCATTTTCCTTTGTAAAACCAATGCCTCCTGAAGTTCCAAAGATACCATCTTCAACTTTTGGTTTGGGCGTTGGGACCTGTAAATATTATAAATAAGTAAAAATTAAAATAAAATAAAAAGAATTACAACATATATACATTTAAAGAAATAATTACTGCCCATTTTTGAATTTGTGTTTACCTTCTTAGCAGGGGCTTTGGTTTTTGATTTAAAGAGAGCGAAAATGGTTGAAATTGGAGGAGAAGAAGAAGGAGAAGATGATGATTTTGAAGCTAGTAGTGAGTTGAACAAGAATTGAGTAGGTCTAAGCCTTTGAATTTGGGAATGAAGTAAAGGGTCTTTCTTCAAATTAGGAACAACATGGCTAGTAGATAATGTAGCAGTGGAGAGTAAAGTTTGAGCCATTATAGTTCCTAATATTTCAGAGTTGAAGAAGATAATTAGTTTTTCTAATATTTAGAATTATAATTGCATAGGTTTTGTTTAAATTTATGGAGCTGGAACTGGTGGTGTTTGAGGGATTCTACTTTTGCTTCGACGAGAGATGTGGATGTGGTGTAATACATAGTGACAGGCATTTAGAGTGCCCACGTCTTTCTGATTTTCTCTCTTATTCTTGATAATGTTTTTTTTCTTCTTTTTTTTCAATTCGATAGAGTAGGAAATTGTAAGATGGATAAAAAAGTATACTAGAATTCAGTTACCTTTATATTAAATATATTTTAATATGATATTTATTATGCATCCGTTATCTTTTTTTTTTGTAATCATCACATAAATTCATTAAAAAGATTTTCACAAAATTTTCAAAAATAAAATTTACATTTTATAAAAATTTATATTTTTTTTATCAAAAATAACGAAAATAAATATTTAAAAATTATTTTATTCTAATAAAATTGAATATGATGTAGTTGTAAACAATATATAATTTTTTAAATATATATTTTATTGTTTTTGATAAAATAAAATAATTCTTTTATAAAATATCAAATTTATGTTTAAAAATTTAGTATAAATATTCTATATCTATTTTGATAATTCCGTTAAAAGATTTATATTATCCTATCAAATAATTAACTAAAGAAATTACACTTTATCGACAACTAACTAACCTCGCCAGGAAGTTCAAGAGAAAAAAAATGAGAATACGGTAAAATGCAGGGTAATACTAATAGAACATGAAATAATTGCTCAGCCAATTAATGTAAAAATAATATAAAAAAATGATATTTATATCATATTTTAAAATTATAATTATAAAAATAATATAATTTATATATTTTTTATTGAATTTGTTTTATGTTAATACATTAACAACTGATATAATAGATATTTATTAGTTAAAATAGTATAATTTATTTATTTTTAACTTATAATTATGTGTCATAATAATTATGATAATATTTCATAAGTTTAAGATAAATTTTTATCAAATATTAAATACTATTTAATTTAATATTGTTTAATATTATTATGATTTTTTTGTTGTGATAATTTTTTGGTGTTATTATTTTTTTGTTTTTTAAATAGTAATTACTCAATAACATAAATGGTTGTAAAGAACATCTTTTTAATACAGAACACCATAAATCATTGGTAGTTTGATCGGATGACATATACTTTCCAATAATAGTTTTGCTGTCGGTTAAATATAAAGTCATGTTTTCTTTAAAATGTGTGTATTGTATGATATTATTTAAAATAATAATAATAATAAGCAAGGTAATAATTGAAATTGAATTTAGTTTTAAAAACAACTTCCTTATATTAGGATAATCACAATTTCAATTCGAACTTAATCAAGTTCTAAAAACTGCAGAATACACACACAACAAACCCTAAATGAGTTTATTAATTAAGGTAATGAAATGACATAATTGCCCCTTCTTATTCCATGGGCTTTTAAGCCACAAAGGCTTCTCTTGGGCTCCTCCAAATCAAGAGGAAAACTCAACAAATCTCCCCCTTTTTTGATTAGATGGATGGATCCGTCATACCAGCTATTGAACAACAAACTTCAAGTTTTTCTCTTGACACTGCTTTTGTCAGCATGTCAGATCCATTCTCATCAGTATGGATTTTCTTAAGTTCAAGCAACTTATTGTTAAGAGTATTCCTTATCCAATGATACCTCACATCAATATGCTTTGATCTTGAGTGAAATGCCGAGTTCTTCGCTAGGTGAATAGAACTCTGATTATTGTAGAATAACACATATTTTTGCTGCTTGTAACCAAGTTATCTCAAGAACTGTTTCATCCACAACAACTCTTTACAAGCTTCCGTTGCTGCAATAAACTCCGCCTCTGCTGTAGAAAGTGCAACACACTTTTGCAATCTTGACTGCCAAGAAACTGCTCTACCAAAGAAAGTAATTAGATAACCAGAAGTATACTTACGAGAATCTTCATCTCCTGCTAAATCTGAATCAGTGTATCCAACTAACACTGGTTTTCCACTTCCAAAGCTAAGTGTTAACTTGGAAGTACCTCGAAGATATCTCATAATCCACTTTACTGCATCCCAATGCTCTCTTCCTGGATTCGAAAGAAAACGACTAACAACTCCAACTGCATGAGCTATGTCTGGCCTCGTACACACCATTGCATACATTAAGCTTCCTACTGCTGAGGCATATGGAACATTTTCCATATCTTCCTTCTCTTTATCCGTTGAAGGGCCTTGACTCGATCTCAACTTAAAGTGATTAGATAAAAGAGAAGAAACCACTTTAGCTTTATCCATATGAAATCTTTCAAGTACCTTGTTGATGTATCGTTCCTGTGACATGTACAACTTCTTTCTTTTCTTGTCTCGACAAATTCGAATACCAAGAATTTGTTTTGCTGGGCCCAAGTCCTTCATGGCAAAGGACTTACTCAACTGTTTCTTCAAATTATCAATCCTTGAAGAATTTCTACCAACAATCAACATGTCATCAACATAGAGCAATAAAATGATAAAATCATCATCAGAGAATTTCTGCACAAAAACACAATGATCAGAAGTAGTCTTCTTGTAACCATGCTCCCCCATAACTGACTCAAACATCTTATACCATTGTCTAGGTGCTTGCTTCAACCCGTAGAGGCTTTTCTTTAACCGACATACGTAATCCTATTTTCCTTTAACCTCAAAACCCTCTGGCTGCTCCATATAAATCTCTTCCTCCAAATCACCATGAAGAAATGCAGTTTTCACATCCATTTGCTCAATTTCTAAATCCAAGCTTGCTGCTAGACCTAGAACAACACGTATGGAAGACATCTTCACAACAGGAGAGAAAATATCATCAAAATCAATACCTTTTCTCTAACTGAATCCCTTGACGACCAGTCTAGCTTTGTATCGTGGTTGTGAATTGTGTTCTTCTTGCTTCACCCTGTAGACCCACTTGTTCTTCAAAACTCTCTTACCCTTAGGCAACTTTACCAGCTCAAACGTGTGATTGTCATACAGTGACTGCATCTCATCTTCCATAGCACCAACCCAGTGTGCTCTGTTTCCATCTTCCATCGCTTCTGCATAACATTGAGGTTCTCCCTCATCTGTCAATAGCACATACTCATTTGTATCATACCGTGTGGAAGGACGTCGGTCTCTGGTAGACCTCCTGGGTGGAATTTCTGGTTCTGGCAACTGATCAGTAGTCTGGTGATCTGTTTCAGCTTGCATATCTGCATCATCTAAACCATGTTGGTCATCTTGAACATTTTGTTCCATCTGTACTGATAAAGGAACCGGATCTAGGTCAATCAAATCATCGCTATACTGATGGACTCCTTTTTCTATCTTCTCAACATCTTGTATAGTTTGATCTTCTATAAACACAATATCACGACTCCTTACCAGTTTCTTCTCAATTGGATCATAAAATCTGTAGCCAAATTCATCCAGACCATAACCAAAAAAGATACACTGTCGTGTCTTCACATCGAGCTTAGATCTCTCATCTTTTGGTATATGCACAAATGCCTTGCAACCAAAAACGCGAAGATGATCATAAGAAACATCTTTGCCAGTCCAAACTCTGTTTGGTACATCAAACTGAAGAGGAACACATGGTGTGAGATTAAGAACATGTACAACTGTATTCAAAGCCTCACCCCAGAAAGATCTTGGCAACTGAGCCTGCGAAAGAAGACATCTTACTCTTTCAACCAATGTCCTGTTCATTCTCTCAGCCAACCCATTTAACTGAGGAGTCTTGGGAGGTGTCTTTTGATGTCGAATTCCCTGATGCTTACAATACTCATCAAAAGGACCTGAATACTCTCCCCCATTATCTGTTCTGATGCACCGCAATTTCTTCCCAGTTTGTCTCTCAACTAAGGCTTGAAACTGTTTAAACACATCTAATACTTGATCTTTGCTCTTCAAAGTGTACACCCATAACTTTCTTGAACAATCATCTATGAAGGTTACAAAATAACTGGCACCACCCAAAGTTTTTGTCTTCATAGGACCACATACATCTGAATGTATCAAATCAAGTATGTATTGTTTTCTTGAAGGAGGGGAAATTTTGAAAGAAACTCTATTTTGCTTCCCTGCCAAACAATGAGTACATCTTCTTAAACAAACATCATTCATTTCAGAAAGAAGATTCTTTTTAGTCAATACTGCCAAGCCTTTCTCACTCATGTGAGCAAGTCTCTTATGCCACAATTCTGATGTGAGCTCATCCGTCATAGCATTAATAACACCTTTAAAGAGTCTCGCCTGCAGTATATACAAACTGGAATGCTTGTTCCCACGAGCAACAACCATAGCACCTTTAGTAAGTTTCCATTGACCATTACTAAAGGTATTGCAATATCCTTCATCATCAAGTTTACCTGCAGAGATCAAGTTCAAACGAATTTCAGGAATATGTTTTACCCCTCTAAGAAGTAGCCTCGTGCCATTATTCATCTCCAAACACACATCTCCAATACCAATGACTTTAACCAAGCCATCATTACCCAACTTCACTGTCCCAAAGTCACCTGTTGTATAAGATGTAAAGAAGTCCTCTCGAGACGTAGCATGAATGGAGGCTCCACTATCAATAACCCAACTGACCTCGTGACATACAACATTGACAACATCTTCATTATAAACAACGAGAAAGTCTTCTAAACTAGCAGTGGCAACTTGATCATTTTCCTTGCCAACATCACCATCTTGTTCTTTGTCTTTCTTCTTGTTATCCCGCTTCAACTGTCTACAATATTTCTTGATGTGCCCTTTCATGCCACAGTGATGACACTCAACATTAGAAAACCTGTTGGACTGACTTCTTCCTTTTTCTTTGCTCTTGTAACCTCTGCTTTTACTCCTCCCTCTTCTTTCTGTAACCAAAATCTCTGACTGATGAGAAGACCCATGTGATTTTCTTCTCATTTCTTCATTCAAAACACTACTCTTAGCCAAATCCATATTGATTACACCATTTGGAGCTGAGTTACTTAATGACATTCTAAATGTTTCCCAAGATTCCGGCAACGTACCCAATAAACACAACCCCTGAATCTCATCATCAAACTTGATACCCATTCCAGCTAACTGATTGATTATTCCTTGGAACGTATTCAAGTGATCTGTCAACGGAGTTCCATCTTGTTACCTTAAAGCCATCAACTGCTTTATAAGAAACATTTTATTATTTCCTATTTTTCGAGCATACAACTCTTCAAGTTTATTCCATAGTGACCGTGCATGTATTTCTCCACTAATATGATTCAAAACATTATCATCCACCCATTGCCTTATATACCCATAGACTTGTCGGTGTAACAAAGTCCATTCTTCTTTAGACAATTTTTTTGGCTTTTCAGAGGCAAACACCGGTAAATGAAATTGTTTGACATAAAGAAGATCTTCCATTTTTCCTTTCCAAGTGTGATAATTAGAACCATTCAAAGTAATCATTCTACTCAAATTTGCTTCCATTATTCAACACAAGAAATTCCACAATAATAACCACAGCTCTGATACCACTTTATTAGGAGAATCACAATTTCAATTCGAACTTAATCAAGCTCTAAACAGCGGAATTAAACCTATTCTCCTTCTTTCTTTGTGTGTGAATATTTTAGGAAACAAATAAATAGAGCTTAAAATGAAACATGCACAAAATCAACATAAGTAATTTACGTGGAAAAACCTTCCCAATGTAGGAAGAAAACAATCACGGCACTCCTCTCCAAAACTTCAACTATCAAGAAGAAAACCCAACACCCTATTCTCATGGTTACGCAATAGGATATTATTTTCAAAAAATAATAAAATAAAATTGAAAACTTGTGCGAGGTCTGAGAACTCGGTACAACTGAGTCGATCCACTTAGTTGTTTGATAAGTGAACCACGGTTAAACATTACATTCTTAACCGTTTTTAATATAAATCTAATTATAAAATTTATATTCAAAATTATTCAAAAATCATTATAATTTAAAAAAATAATTTTATTCGCAGGTAATAGTTTGAGAGATTATTAAAAAATACAAAAAAAATATTTTTTCTAAACATATTAATTTAAATCCTAATTAATTTTAAACATATTAATTTAATAAATATATTAATTAATTAAATAAATATAATTAATTTCAAGTACATACGTATACAATTATCAATATAAGTATATCTAAATAGTACATATTGTTTCATGTTTATTTAATACCCAAAATCGTATTTATATTCAAAATTTATTAAATAAAAATCAAATCGACGGTATAAATAATCATAAATAACTCAATGTAGTTTTTTAAAAGTTATGAGCATTAAATTATTATAAAAATTAAAAAAATATATTTAAAAAATTATTAAATTATTATAAATATTTAACGTATTTTTATTTTTTAAATTAAAATATTAATTTAATATAATTATGATATATATATATTATTAAATAAAAAATATATTTATTTATAATTTTAATAATAATTCATATTGGATTAGATTACAGTAAATTATAAAATTTGTTAATTTAAATACGATTTAAAATCTTATGTATTATATGCTTTTTGAATCTAATTTTACTATAAAATATATTTAACTAATCAAATCTTATTACTTAATTTAAATAAATTAATTTATTCACCTGCAAAATGGTAAATAGGTTCAAAACTTGATTTATATATTGTAATGAGCCATTACCCAACAGTACTGTTGATTTTATTGTAGACCAAGATCCTACAAGCCCAAACCAATGAAGGACCCAAGATGTTTGAGCATGACTTTCACCAAAACAGCTGAAGTCCAAAAGTAAGTTGGTAGAAATGCTCGCACACTCTCACCCACATGTATTGATATTTAAAAAAAAATTCATCAAAATTTTAAAAAATAAAGTGTCAAAAGTCAAATAATAATAAGTTTTGAAAAAGAGTATTAAATTTGTTAATTTTAAAAATGTGGCTTTTTTTCTAGAATTAAAGAAATGAGTCTTTTAGTATAAAATAAACTGAAAGTTTTTAATCCTCTAAAATTAGTCTAAAAATTCATATTTTTAAATCATAAAGGACAAAGTTATTCTTTTAATTTTAAGCTTCACAAAAATACTTTTTTTCATTTGTAAAAGAATTAGTTTAAAAAAAATGTTTAAGGAATTAAACGATTCCTTAAGACAAAAAGAATACGACCAATCTGCCAACTTTTCTTATCCTAAAAATTGAAAATTGATATTTTTAAAATAAAAAACATTAAATTAATTAAATATTTTAAGATTTTTAAAAATATAAATATTATTCTGATAATAGTAAAAATCTAACAATAAGACTATTCTAAAAATTTGCAAACCAATTTTTAAATTCGTATTATTGTAGTTATTTAATGGAAAAAAAAATTCAGTTTTATTGTGGACGTAGCTTCTTTTAATTATTCAAGCAAAACTCTTCTTGAATCGTTAGATATTAAATACTATTTATCGGGTTCGGCGGGAGTATGAGGCTATTAGCAAGCTGCAGCTCAATTTCAAAATCCATAGCATTAAAAACGAATGAACAATGAATAAGAAACCAAAAGCAAGTTTGAATTTTGAATAATAAAAGAAAAGCTGTAAAAAGTTGAATTTTCGAGGTACTCTCACTCTCTGAGAAAATCTCAATATTGAACAGTTGAGCTTAATGAATAACGATTATTTTTTTTTGAAATTCACAACTTCAATTTCACAGTCACAGACTCACGCTCACTGCTCACATGCTCCTCTGTTTTTAAATACGACAGAAAAATAAAAAGGTAAAGTAAAAAACAAGAAATAGAAACCCACATGGTCTGAGTCCGTGGGTACCAGCTGACATTCTTCCCATCTATGCAGAGTTATTATATTGCTCTTTTTCATTATTATGTTCTACAATCTTATATAACAAAGCCTTAAAAAATTTAATTTTTTTATTGGTTTCTACTTTCTACCCAGTCTCTTTGGTCTCCAGTCAAAGGTATTTGATTTCCGTTTTCTTCTTTCGATTTATTCTTTAATCGGTACTATATCTCTGTGAAAGCTTGGAAATAGTGGTTTGTTTTGCTTTTGGGTTTGATGGGTTTCTTCTCTATGTGATTTTTGGAACTGGGTTTTCCAGGTTTTTCTATTTTATTTTGTGCTTCATGCTCTAGTATCCTTAAACCTGTTACTGTTGCATTCATTATGAGTTCTTTTCAGAAAAGTCTACATCTTTCGAACTTAATTGATATAGATGAGGCGGATGTTTTCTTATGCAGCTCAAGAAATGGGTAATAGTGCCTTCAAGAACCATCATTCATGGTGTCGCTGATGTGATAAATGAGGTACAATACGAATCCTTTTATCTTCTGAATGTTTGGTGTTTGTGTTTGTGCAATTCCATCATTTTTATGTGTTCATAAGCCAAGTAAGTTCTCTATTTTGAAACTGAGAATTGGACAAATTTTGACATGTTTGGAAGGTTTACAAGTAGATTTGAAGTAAAACTGAACCCAGAGGCGAAGTTATCTTACGGTCTCGAATTTTGATATTCCTGGAGAAAAAAAAATTATGTTTTTGAAATTCAAAAGGCTTTCTATATTGGAAAGTATTTGTAGCTGGATATTCTTTTGTTTTCATCTTGTTTTCCTGCAATTTTTTTTAATGGAATTATGAATGTTTTTTTGGGACTGGTTGAGCAATGGTGAAAGATGTGTGCAGACTGTGACATGTTAATTGGTTAAATCTGGGTTCTTACAATGGAGAAACGGAAATGGTTATGGAAAAGAAGGTATTCTGATAGGAGCTCCGGTGAAACTGAAAGCTCGGGTTCTGTATCGTCAAATGCTGAGAGGTTCTATGATGATCAGGTAGGTAGCTTGACCATAGAAACCACAAAACCTAAAGCCAAGTTTTATTTTTCAAAGCTGCTATGTTCGTTTTCTTGGGATTTAGCTAATTTTGTAACATTAGCCTCATACTGCATTCGGCATTCCTCTATATTTATTGGGGTTTGGATACTGCTTTGTGGATTGAGTATTTGTACAAGGTCTTACCATTTACTGAAATTTTGACCTAGACATTTTAGTTTAACTCTCGCAGTTATATAAAATCTTAGCTTCCAATCTTTTATATGAAAAACCAATTTGAAGATCTTAAACACCTTTGTTTAAGGCCATTTTTGTGTTTCCATTGATACATATAAGAGCACCTTGTATCCGGTTTTTATGTTGATTGATGCTTGGCCATCTTGTTTGTTAATTTGAGTACATTTACATTATACTCTGTAGTTTACATGTGGAGACATATACCAATTCTGTGTCTTAAATGGAGAAGCACAACAATTATGTCATACCACATTCAGAGTACAGTTAGGTTGTGTTCTCTATGTAGCTTTCAATCAATAAATTTTAGTCTCTAGGAACGCTCATAGATATGAAACTACTTTCTTTTTCCTCAAGGATTTTGAATGCTAAGACAGGAAAGACGAGTACCATGAATGTGAAATATAGTTGTAGGTGAAACTCCACATTGATAGTGAGATCTGCTAACTAAAATCGACATGCATTGATTTGAGTTCTTTGTTATTATGGTTTTTTGTTATTAACTATTAGTGATGTGAATTCTAGTTTCTTTATCTCTTTCTTCACTTTTCTCACAAAGTGTCTTCATCCCTCATGAAGAAGGTGAAAGTTTAAGCTTTATACGCACATGCAGCTTCTGTCTTATTTACTTTGCATCAATGAAGCAGGAGGTGCTCAAGGGATCTCTTGATGAGAACTCTCAATCACCTGAAGTTTCATCAAAAGCCACAGCTGAGATTAAACATGTTGATGATGGCTCACCACAAAAGCAAGACTTTAATGACAGTGTGATGAAACTGACTGATAAACTAACAGCTGCTCTTGTGAATGTTAGTGCCAAAGAAGACTTGGTGAAGCAACATGCCAAAGTTGCTGAAGAAGCTATTGCAGGTAACTATAATGCCATAGAATTTGGAAATATAGTTTAGTTGCTTTGTGCCTTCGTCTAGTGATCGCCTAGTGCACTGTTTTGGTTTGGTCCATTTTGAGGTGGTGAGGATAAACTGTGAGGGAAAGTGTTCAAACTTTAGCGCATACATCAATTTTATGCTTTTAACCTAAATATATCAGTAATATTTTCCATCCAATATAATTTTAGGCTGGGAAAAAGCTGGAAATGAAGTGGCCATTCTTAAAAAGAAACTTGACGCTTCTGCTCAGCAAAACTCTGAACTAGAAGATCGCGTGAGCCATCTCGATGGGGCGCTAAAAGAATGTGTTAGGCAATTAAGACAGGCAAGAGAGGAGCAAGAGAAAAAAATCAAAGAAGCTGTTTCTCGGAAATCCCTTGAGTTCGAATCCACCAAATCTGAACTTGAGAATGAGCTTTTCAAGCTACAGAAAAAAGCAGAAGCTCATGGTGCAGAATTATCTGCTCGAATTGATCCCGATCTTTTCTTTAAGCTTGAATATTTGGTAAAGGAAAATTCATCACTTAAGAATGTCATACAATCACAAGCAGATGAGTTAGAACTTAGGACAATTGAAAGGGACTTGAGTACTAATGCAGCTGAAACAGCCAGCAAGCAACATTTAGAAAGTATTAAAAAGGTGGCCAAGCTGGAAGCTGAGTGCAGAAGGCTAAAAGCATTGGCTTGTAAATCATCCTCAAGCAACGATCAAAAATCCATTGCTACTTCATCAACTTATGCTGAGTCATTAATGGAGAGCCATTCAGACAGTGGGGATCATGCTGTTGACTTGAGTACTTATAAATTAAATAGCTCTGATTTAAACAAGTGTGAACTAGGTTTATCAGATTCATGGGCATCAGCTCTGATTGCTGAGCTCGATCAATTTAAGAATGAAAAGACTGCAGGTAGAAATCATCCATCCTCCTCCGTTGAAATAAGTCTGATGGATGATTTCCTTGAGATGGAGAGACTTGCTGCCTCAGAACAGACTGAGAGTGGAAACAGTTTTCCAGAATCTGAAGTTGCTTTAAACCATCCTGATAATAAACTGGAAGCCATGACTCATCGGGTAGCTGAATTGGAGGAGAAATTAGAAAACTTTGTTAAAGAGAAAGCTGCCTTGGAGAAGAAATTAGAGAATTTAGAAACAGTGAAATCTGAATTAGAGGAGAAATTAGAGACTTTAGAGAGAGAGAAAGATGAAGTTGACGAGAAAATAGAGAAGTTAGAGACTGAGAAAGCTGAACTAGAAACTGCTTTAAGCAAAAGTCAAGACCATAATAAGTCTTCACAACTTCAACTGACAGAAGCTGAGATGAAATTGGAGGAGTTGCAAAGGGAGCTAAACATTGCAAAAGAATCAAAACAGCTTATTGAGTCTCAACTTGTCAGTCTAGAAGCAGAAGCTCGGACCATGTCTGCTAAAGTTGAATGTTTAGAAGAATGTGTTCATAGGGAGAGGGCTCTATCAGCAGAAATCCAAACTAAGTGTCAAGATCTAGAGGTGGAACTATTAAGAGAAAGAGAGGTCAGGCATTGCCAAAGCGCAAGTGCTAATGCTGAATCGAAGATAAAGCAGGTTTTATTCTAGTGAATTACACTGTATACATGCATTATAGTTATTACCAGAATCATTTTTCAAACTGAAATTAAGTGTGTTTGATTGTGCGTCAGTTAGAAGTGATTTCAATTGGGAAGAAGCATATAAGTTAATGCTTCAATCATGACACACAAAATGTGCTCATTTAGTCCTACAAGCATTTCTGGCTTTTTTTTTGCTTGCTTGGTTCATAAGCATTTTTACAAGGTCTCATGAGCTGAAGCTAGCAAGCTCTAAGAAAGAAAACCATGTGCTTAATGTAGTGTGATTTTTTTTAATGACAGGAGGATCTAACTGTGGCGGCTGGAAAGCTTGCGGAGTGCCAAAAAACAATAGCATCTCTTGGCAATCAACTTAAATCTCTAGCAACACTAGAAGATTTCCTGATTGACACTGCCAATATAATGGGGCTCTCTGAATGTCCACCATTGGTTTCTAGAGCTGAAGAAACATGGAAACTACATTCTATGGAGACATTTTCGCCAAAAGGAGAATCGGATTCATCAAAACAAGTTGCTGAGATCTCATCACCTTCCCTAAACAAAACTGATGAGAATTCTGTAGTATGGTCTGCTCATGTCAGCTCCGAGAAGAATCGAAATGGTTTTGCAAAGTTCTTCTCTCGAACAAAAAGTGGGATTCGACTAGAGATTTAGTCATAGGTTTGGAAGTGGTGAACTTGACTGGTATCAGATGTAAATCAGAGAATTCATTTGTACTTTTTGTAGGAATTGAAACAGAGAAATTTGTTGTACTTTTTATAGGGCTGATTAATACTGTTTAATTGGCGCATTTGGCATTTAAACAAATTGTTTGATGAAATGTTAGATACAAATCTACAATTACAGTTCGAATATCTAAAGCTCTGAACCATAGGAAGTGTTGAAGTTAGATATAATATAAAACAAAAACAATTGGGGTGAGAGAGGCTCGAACTCTCGACCTCAGGATCACTCAGAAGCTATGAGACCTACGCGCTAGCCAACTGCGCCACCACCCCTTTCTTGTTTGTTTCGAATCAGTTTCAATAATCATCAAAGAAAACAGAACTTTAGCCATGTTCTTAGAGGAAAATGCAGATTTCACTTCATAGTTGAGAGCAAAATTTACCATGCGTCATTTCTTTTCCAATCTCACTCTTAAATTGAGGTGGTATTATAATTTTAAAAGTATATTCCACATCAGTCACATTGTTCTCTCTCTATCTCTTATTAGGTTTTTATTTTTCAAAGAAAAAATTACATTAATCTTCTTTAACAATATCGTAGCGTTTACTATGTTTTGTAGTGTCATCATGCCATATTTTAACATCAAGTACACGTATTCACGTACTAAATGACAAATAAAAAATTTAACCTTTTCGTATCATTTACTTATAATAAATAAGAAATAAAAATCCCTTTAATAACATAAAAAATTAGAGAAATAAACTAACATGATCCATTTTTATTATTTTCATTATAAAGTAAGTACACATGTATAAAAAATACAAGTGAAGTGTTTTTATTAGAATAAGATTAGTGAAATGGGATTATGTTAACTTATTTACTAAAAAAGTATTTATCAATGATGATTATATTTCATATTAATTGTGTTTGTGTATATTAAACATTGAGTAATTATAGTGTCATGTATCAAAATTACTTAAAAAAAAAGAATAATTTTATTATTTCAAAGGTTTTTTTTTAATAACAAATGTCACACAATAATTAGAATTCTATTCTCGTAGAATATTTTTCCATAATAGTCAACATTAGAATCAAAATTATATTTGTACAATGTGTTCCCAATAATGCATCTAATTAGCGTAGAATATTGCATCTCATAGAGGATTATGATATTGATATACAATTAAAGTAAGACCCATAAATACAAAAAAGAATCAAAATCAGACATTAGATTTTTGATAGGGTGTGTTTTGAACTAGACTATATAAAATATGTTTGAAGCACTCTGATGTGAAGAAATGGGTCAGCGATCATTCTTTTGTGACTGATAACGAGCAAATTTTGATGTTATGAAAACTTTTATTTTTGGAATATCATTACAATTTGAAATATTCAGTAGATTTTTTATTTTTATTTTTTTGTTAATAGCTTGTAACCAAACGACATATATTACCATAATTTAAAATAAAAACCTCGGATTTGAGACTTAGTTGCTGTGGACAAACTCAAATTTCTGACTCGTAGGGTGTAAGGGGGATTGAGAGTAAATGAATTGATTTCGGCAAATAAATTACCATTAAAATGTGAACGAAAAAAACTACATGAAAAATTCAAAATCCATGGAAATGAAAATGTTCCTTTTCCAATTATTAAAGTATGAGATTTATATTTTAAAAAAATAATTATTACATTTTTTTCATAATTTAAATGAAATTTTAACTAAACTATCAATGTCTTTTGATGAAAAATTAAATAACTAAGTTATAATTGAAATAAATAAACAAAATATAAAATTAAATTGAATTTTTTTTAACAAAATACCCAAAAGAAGAAGAAGAAGAAGAAGATATATTTAACATAAGGTCTTCCTTCATTTAAGTTCTTTTCTCTTTAATTTTGTTTTATTTACAAAGGGTAAGATTCTCGGGGGAGGAAAAAAAAAGAATTAATAAAAAAGTAGAAAAGGAATGGTAAATAATATAGGGAAAGTATGGAATCAAACTTTGGAAAAATATAGAATGGGGCTTACCTTTTCCTTTCCATAACCCATTTTGTGAAGTATATGAGTGTTTTTCTTTCCTCCAATGCCCTTTCCCATTATGTAAACACATCTACGTCTTGACAAATTCAAATTCTTCTGAATTTTAACATTCACCAACCAGTTGTTCTGAATAAATCACAAACGAATGAGCAAAATAGCATCTTGGTTCCATGGTGTAGTGGTTAGCACTCTGGACTTTGAATCCAGCGACCTGGGTTCAACTCCCGGTGGGACCTTGTTATTTTTTCATCCTTTTTTATTGTCTTATCTTTTTCTGAAGATAGCATGTCTCAATCAATATGTTTAACATTGTTGACAACTAACAAGAGTATACATCATACAAGTATAACTCATTTGAAAAAAAGACAAACAATCCCTTTCTCATTTACTTTGTAGTTTTGTGCATGTCTATTTTCTATTTTCTATTTGATTCTATACCTGGTAGTTTTCTCTTTTGAAAGCTTTGAAGAGATCAAAACCAAGACCAAAGTGAAGCAAGTTCATTCCATCCATAGGGCAAGTGGAAGGTTCATATCCTATCCAAAAGTGCATTAATGAGTTTGACAATGATCAAAATGTGAGATGCATATCTTGCAAAAATGAAGTTGACCCAGTTCAGAAGCAACTCTAATTTTACAACAATACTTTTCGTATCACGAACACCGGCCATTAGTCCTATTTTCCTTGCATGAAGAAATATAGAATGCAGCTGAATCATGATAGAAAATTATATTATTAGTTAGCAGAGCAAGACAAAAAGAGAAACTAAAACCAACACAAAGCATAACAAAAAGAGGGTGGGGGGTGCACGCTAGTACTACTTTCTAAGTATATCCTTCACTAATATCCCTTACTTAAATTATGTCAACACATCTAAGTCTTGACAAAATCAAATATTTCAGAATTTTAACATTCACCAACCAGTTGTTCTGGATAAATCACAAGCACATGTGAAAAATAGCATCTTGGTTCCATGGTGTAGTGGTTAGCACTCTGGACTTTGAATCCAACGACCTGGGTTCAAATCCCGGTGGGACCTTGTTATTTCTCATCATTTTTTTTAATTTTTTGTCAAATCTTCTTCCGAAGATTTCTCGCTCAAAATGTTCAATTTTGCTGACAATTGACAAGAGTATATACATCACACAAGGTATAACTCGTTTGAAAAAAGACAAACAATCCCTGTCTCATTTACTTTGTAGTTTTGTGCATGTCTATTTTTTGTTTGATTCTATGCCTGTTGAAACTCTACACAAATCAACGAAACAATTTGACTTTTACTACTATAATGTAAATCTATTTGGCCTTCAAACTATTAATCATGATGGAAATTTACCTTCTAGTAGTTCTCTCTTTTGAAAGCTTTGAAGGGATCAAAACCAAGACCAAAGTTAAGCAAGTTCATTCCATCCATCCCAAATAGGGCAAGTGGAAGCTTCATATCCTATCCAAAAGCACATTGTATGAGTTTGACAGTGATCAAAATGTGAGATTCAAATCTTGCAAAAATGAAGGTTACCCAGTTCAGAAGCAACTCTAATTTTACAATAATGCTTTTCGTATCACGAACACCAGCCATCAGTTGTATTTTTCTTGCATGAAGAAATATATAATGCAGCTGAATCATGAAAGAAAATTATATTATTAGTTAGCAGAGAAAGACAAGAAAAAAGAAACAAAAACCAACACAAAGCATAACAAAAGGGGAAAAAAGAAAAAAAAAAGAGACTAGTACTAGTTTCATAGTATCAAAATGTGACTGATTTGAGTGTCATTACATTTGACCTTTCAATAACATCCCTTGATTAAATTATTTTCATTCAAATAACATTAACACATGCACATGCCACATGATGAGCTTTTAATCTCAGTGCTAGCTTGGCATGCTAAATAACAAGCGTCATGATATATAAAGAAAATCATGCCCTTGAATCTAGAGATTAAGAACTTGCATGTATAACTCTGTCTATATAAAAGCAAAACATGTTTTTCCTCTTCTTTTTCGATGTTGGGCGGGAAAGGGGGATAGGAGAACAAACTGCTAATAATCCTTGGAATATAATATAAAAGATAGCATTGTAAATTTTCACTTATGAATGACATAGTTATACTGAAGATTGGGCAACAACTTATATCACAAATTAGAGTGCGAATAAGATAGATGGTGACATTTCGACACAGGGCAAGAGTAAAGCATGTGAGAAGTACCAAGTGATGTACCAGGATGGATGGAAACCAAACATTATAAAATCATAATGCAGCATATAACATTGGTCACATGCAAACTTAAGTAACCACACGAAAAGCACAAAGCTGGGTATGCCCATGGCTAAGTACCTCCAAACAACTGTGAATGCTCAAACATTGATTAAAGTAAAATGAACAAAACTGCGTAAATAGGTTCGAATTAACTTCATGTAGTACAACATTCATAAACTAGTGGAAACAAGGTATCACCTTTAATCAGAGCTTAAAAAGTCACTCCAACACCTGATCCTATGCGCAGTATTAACATACATTCCTGAGAAGCTCCAGAAGGGTATTTTTAAACATGATCTCTTTTCATCAAGAACACAGAACCGAATCCTTAAGACAATGTCAACCAAATATTGGTTGCAATAATCAGCAATTCAGAGACACAATGTATCCTCTTAGGCTATTACTCTTACAATAATAGCCATTCCACTCTAGGACTCTTCTAGACTGATGATCAAGTTTGTCTGCCATGTAATAGTAGAATTAACAGACTCATAGGTACATATTTCCATGATAATAGATGATTTCAAAACCCATCCCCTTTAGTTTTAATCTCTCAGCTTATACTATAAGGTGAACTAATTGATTAGTATCACCAGAATTAACACTCTCTCATTCAATATATTGTATGAAATCGAACATGAATGTCTCTCAACTACTATATATAGACGCGTCAATTAACACGACATAGCAAATGCGTGAACTACCTCAACATAAACAAGCCAAACTAAAAGGAGGAACTAAAACAGTAATCAAGGAAGAGAAAAAGAAAGAGGGATATATAGGAAATGCCTGAACCATGGAATCGTGAAGCCAATTAAAAATACAGAAGCAAATAAAAAACAAGCAAATCAAGTTTTCAGGAAAAGAGAAGTACCCAAAATCAAAACACAAAAATAAAATTAAAAAAAAAGTGAAACGGAAGAAGAGAAAAATCATAGATCACGGACCTGAAGCAGAAGTGACGGTGAAGTGGAGAAGAGAGACCAAGGTGTTGACAAAAAAGAGGGATATCGGATGACCCAGTTGGCCATTTGGAAGAAGAAGCAACCAGAGACGACCAAAAGTAGCTGAGAACGCTTGTTGAAGAGTAATTCAAACCAAACGGAAACAAACCACAGAACCAGAGTGGGCAAGAAGAAAATCGCTGCTTTGTTCTTATTATGACTTGTCGTCCTAGCCTACCCATTAGTCTGTCTCTCCCGCTTTCTCTTGTTCTCTACCCCATATACTAAGAACTCAAGGATGATAATTTTGTCTTATAAATACAAAGAAAAGGGGTAATGAGGTGATTCGATTCGTTAGTCGGGATGAGTCAGTCGGCAGTCACCTAGCGACTAGTGTCAATTTCTGGAGCTTACCTACTTGACCGGCGAACCTCATCTAAATCACTTGAACGAGTTGCGTGTAATGTGCGACCTTTGACGTCCACGTTTCATCCGTTTGTCCAAAATGCAAGGAATATCTCACGTATTTCGAACAATTATTAATTATATTAGAAGATATTTTATCTTAATAAATATTTAATAAAAAAAAGAGATAAAAATATATATAATAATATATAACATCTTTTTATTTCGAGAAAATCTTATATCATTTATTTTAAAAATAATATACATTTTCTCATATATTTATTAAATTTAAGATATAATGTAAATGATATATTATAATAATATTAAAAGATACTTTAACTATTAATCTTTATCAAATAATATGATAATATATGAGTATTCTTATTGGTAGAATAAATTTTATTAATATAAAATCAACATGTTTAATTTTAGAAATATAAAATTATTAAATTATGAGATAAAATATTTAATTATTTTAATATAATGATTTTTACTATGTAATTATAATTTTTTAAATATATTTATGATAGTAATAAACATAAGAATTTTTTTTACCATAGATATATTATTTGTTAAAGAATTGATAAAAAAGATAATAAACAATAAATTTTATAATTTTTTTATTTTTATTTTTATTATTAAGTGTCTAATGGATAGAAAAATAATCAAATAATATAAATAAAATATTTTTATAATTTGATGTTAAAATGAGACAAAGTTTAATCCTCATGTATAAATGATTACATTATTCAATATGTTTTCAATTTTAATCTCAAGTAAAAATTAAGATCACTTTGTATAATATATATTGGTTTATGTTATAAAAAAATGATCATATATATTTTTTAAATTAAAATATAATTTTATATATAAAAAGTATTATATCATTTAATTAAAGTAAAATTTAATTTAACAAGAATATAAATATATATTTGTATAAAAAAACAAAAAAGAGAATGTGACCCACCCATAAAAAAAATAATGTATTGCTTTTTTTTTCCTCAGTATATCTTAGTTTACAAATTTCATAATAGTTTGAAATTTTTCTATCAGAAAAAACATATATATAATTTGAAACTTCACGTTAAAATAAAACATTTATTTTAAGTAAAACTCATAAATTTTAGTTATTAAAAATTATGATGTATATCATTTAACATTAAATTCATTTAATAGATTTCTCATATTTAATTTAGATATCATTTAAATTAAAAAATAATTATTTAAATACGTTGAATATTGAATTATGTTTAATTCAATCATGATTAATATTATAAAATATTATTTTTATAATTATAAATTTTAAATGTGTTATTTTTATGTAATTTTTATTGTATTATTATTATCCAAAAAAATTTATATCTGAAAACTCTTTTTTGTCATAAAATTTTATGTTTTGTTTGAAAGTGTTGTAAAATCATTTTTTTCGTGATAAAATTTAAACATGTATTAAAAAATAGTGTTAAGTAGTAAATAACTTTATAACCTAACAATATAATTTACTATAGTATAAACCGAACGTTTTCAGTTAATTTACCAAGTTTTAATGAGATTTATAATTTTGAAAACATGTATAAAAATAATTTTCTGAAAAATATGTTTAAAATTAGGATTAAGTGCATAATATAATCTTTTTTATAAACAAAATTTTACTTTTTATCTCATTTGTAAATATATATTTTTTAACGTTAAAATAAATTCATATTAAAATATTTATTTTTTTATAATGTAAATTATTTTTTAAATAGACTAAAAATAAATATATCTTTATTTTTTAATTTCCATCATCTAGTTTTATATATGGGATAACTATTATATTATTATTGAAAATAATCTAATAACTTCCAACACCCATTTGGCAAATGAATGATCGTATCACATTTGCCATACTTTAGAACAAAATCAATATTTATTTGTAAAATTTGTCATATATTGTCATGTATTATAAAAATTATCGTAAAAATAGTTGTACCTTATAATTATTTTGTATAAATGTATGTATACTATAAGATATGTACGATTAAAACGTTTAGGTGATCATCATTAATAAAATATGTAAGAATTTATGAAAATCAACGTAAGAAGCCGAAGCACTTTTCATATATCTTCTTCAATATTACAATTCAACGGCTTCCAAATTCCTTGATCTTGAGACTTAGATTTTATTTTTATTTTTTGATAGAAGAGAGGGTTGAGACTGAAGAAATCCATGACCTAATTCCCTCTAAAAGAGCTCTCAAAGAGGAAGGGTTGCCATAGACTTATAAGTGCAACAGAAACCTAATGATCAATCGATGTGGGACTTCAACACTCCCCCTCACATCGATTTCCGATCGGGGATATGGAGCGCCTCCCCCTCACACCGGCGTAGGATTCATCCCCTACAACCGGCCGGGTACCGACCGAGTCACCTGGCTTTGATACCATGAAGAAATCCATGGCCTAATTCCCTCCAAAAGAGCTCTCAAAGAGGAAGGGTTGCCATAGACTTATAAGTGCAACAGAAACCCAATGATCAATCGATGTGGGACTTCAACAGAGACTTCAAAGCATATAAAAACGGCACAAAGTACACGATCCACTAGTTTCCAACCAATAAACAATACAAAGTTTGTGTTAAGTATGTGAACGAGGAGTTGATACAATATTATCATTATCATCATTATTCTCTATATTTAATCCTTGAGATATAAACTCTTCCAAGCATATATATGTTACACATGTCTCCGTAAACAAAACCATAAGTAATACCTTTTTTTATTGAAAAATAATGACTCCTTTAACAAAATATGATTTATTCTTTATAAAACTTTTAACATATAAAACACTTACTAAAATACATATTTTTTATATTATTTAATATTAAATCAAAAAAATAATCCCAAATTTACTAATACTTAAAAAAATCTCGATACATAATTAAGTTATAAAAAATTATTCATTATGATTTTTATTTATTTTTTACTCCAAAACAACCTGTATTAAATATAATATGACATTTATTTATTCAAGTGTTTAACATACCTTACTCGTATAACTAATCATAAAAGAAAATAATACTGAATAATAATTTATATTGACATATTATACGAGTTATAAAATAACTTTAACATAAATAAATCACCTAAAAATTAGAATGATAAATTATATAAAATAACATTGGTAAATCGATTTAAGTTATGTTTAAAGATGATATTGAAATCTTCTATTAAAAACTAACGATATTTTAATAGAAATACAAAAAACAATTATTACAATGAATTAGCCAAAAATAATTCCAAAAAAACTTGAATAGAAATACAGAAAACTTAATAAAAGAAATTATCTCATAGTAAATTAGAATTTGAACTAAAAACAACATACAAAACTAATTCAAAGTAGTATATATAAGATACAATCAAACATGATCACTAATAAAATACACATGTATTGACTTCCTTAAAATCAACAAAAGAAGCCGAAGCACCGTTTATACATCTTCTTCATTATAATTCAGCAGCTTCAAAATTCTTTGATCTGTAAACTTGAGACATTAAAGTATATCAAAACGGCACAAAGGGCACGAAGCACTAGTCTCCAACCAACGAACAATACAACTTTTGTGATAAACATGTGAACAAGGCGTTGATACAATATTATTATTGTCATCATTATTCTCCATATTTAGTCTTGGAGATAATAATTCTTCCAAACATATACTACACGTGTTCTCTGTCACACCATTACTCGAGCTTCCAATATCAACCTTCTTCAACATCTCATCAATAGTAGACAAATCAGCACGAACATACCTAAAATTATTTTCATCATTAATAGATTCCTCAAGAACCGTATCAAACTCTTGAACATCATTTTGGTACGATGACTGAGCCAAAACAGTCATAATCATTGGCAATATTTGAGGTTGTCTAGTACTCGTGTCATCGGAAATCATAGTGGTTGCAAAACTGATCAATTCTGATGACAAATCGTCGATAACTGTCTCGGGAATGTTAAAGTTGGAGAGCATGGTATATAGAATAGTTGAAGCATTTGTGAAGAGGTCATCAAAAGGTATCAAGAAGGATTCTAAGGATGAGAAATTTGGTAATTGAGTTTGTTCTGCAAACCTGATTTGAAGACTATGAATATACCTCAAATGAATAATGAAAGAATTATCTGTGGACATGTCGCCAAGGTTTGACAAAAAATCATCATCATCTTCTCCTTCTTCTTCTTTGCTGAAAAAGTAATTGTATGTAGTCTCCATGATAACTTGTGTGGAAAGATGTGACTTAGAAATCAAGAAAGACGCTAGTGTGTATATATATATATAGCTAAAAAAAGATGTTTGGCTAGTTTGATATATATGTCTCTCTCTCTATATATATATATATATATATAATATTGGTCTTATATATTCCTTTTCATATTCAATTTTTGTTTTAATAAAATTCTATTCACTTTCGAATTATCATTTTAGGATAATGAAGTTAATATAATTAATTTACAACTAATAGAAATAAATATCTAAATCTTAATAATTAATTAGATATCGAGTTATATATTATTCCGTACGTGTAGTTTATGAAGAATAAAATTTTAATTGGAATGAGAAAGAGTGGTTAATTATAGAACTTGTTTAATATTGAAAGGAGGAAGGCGGTTACTTGAGAAAAAAATGTAAAAATAAAAATGCATAAATTATTTAAATTTATCAACTTATAGAAAAGTACGTTGTGATAAACTATGAATTAAATAAATGCACTTATCCTCTCCTTACAGCTATGTAACAAAAATCTTAACTTTATTTTGTATCTAAAATTCATAATTAAACTAATCCATATCTATATCTAAATCAATCCATATGTATTTATAATTATTTATAAAATTATAAATAAGAAATAAAATAATTTGAAACAAAAATAATCTTATATTTTAAGTAATAACATATATTGCCCCTTATATTTTGTTGGATAAAACTTCACGGTTACAAATTTTATGTCAATCTCTTGTATATTTGTGAAGTTAAAAATAATAATAATAATCTAAAAGAAACCTCTTATTGATCTCATAAATACAATGAGACTTTTTTTTAAGCATTCAACTAATATTTTAAAAAGAATTTAAGGTTGTGTTTGTTTTGTAGAATAAAAAAATAATAAGTAATAAAAATAGTGATAAATGTTATTATATATATATTTTTATATAAAAATTTCTTTATATTTATATAATTTTATTATTATAATGAAATAAAAATATTTATTTTATAATTATTGAAAAAAATATTAATTTTTTGAATTATTTAAAAAAAATTAGATTTTTATTTGATAGTTAGATCAACTTAGAAATAAAATAGATATATTTAGAAAATCATAGCATCTTATTCTCATATTTTTGACATATTATGTATAATAATTATATCTCTACCAAAATACCAACAATATTATTTATATCTTAATTTGATTTTTTTCTCTTATAAATACAAAATAATATCCTATAAAAAGATTAAATAATACATTTAGGATAATTTTTAAAGGATATTTTAGAGATCTTAATAAGCCCATTTTTTAATAAATATTATAAGAGATAAATATAAGTAAATATAATAATACATTTCAATTATGTTAACACCTCTATAACTCCCTCACCCCCTCACCCTCGAGTCTACAAACTTTATTAAAAATAAGAAAAAAAATACATAAATAAACATAGAATACAAGTAATTAAGAGAAACTTATATTTAAGAAAATTGTTGAAATATGAAAAAAAAAACTTCAAATGATAAAACATTCTACTACTAAGTCGTGGTACGTATGTTGGGAGCCCCATATACTATATAACATTAACTACAAAACAGGTACCAATGGTATAAAAAAGTGTAATCATATATATTGAATTTGATTTATTATTTTAATTATAAATAAATAAATAATAATAACTATTTTATAAATAGTAGAATACAATATAATATAAATATGATTGATATTTTACATTAATTATATAAATTTATTTAATAAATATAATAAAATAATATATAAATTTATTTAATTAATATTTTTACTATATAAGAAGTTAATCTTACTTAATTTTATTAAATTTAATAAGTATTTTTATTTAAAAATAATTTGTATTAATTAATTGTTTTTTTTAATTGATTGTAGATATGATATGAACTCGATATAAAAGTTTTTAATTCAATAAAAATACGATCTATTTATGATTGAATTGATCGAATATTAATTAAATGAATTATAACGTATTCATGAAAAGAAAATCTAAGAAAATCTTGAGGTTCTAATTAAAGACAATAACCCTCTTTTTACGTAAGGGATATAGATATTAGATAAATGATCCGTACTTTCAATATGAATTTTTTTAGTTACTTACTAGATCATTGTTATTATTATATAGCAAATTTTATTTCATTAAGCTTCAAAAGAAATATATTAAGTTCATTTCTCACGGTAATAAATTCAAATTAAATATAAATATTTAATACAAAAATCTTTAAATAGTTGCAAAAATGAAATGAGATAAATTATTCTGTCATACTTTGTGTAACTTATTGTATGTATCACAAATCAAGTAGTGTCATTTCAATAATTTAAGAAAAAAATAACAAAATTTATGTTAAAATAAATGAAAAGAATTTGTTATAGATAAATTTGATCCATTTAATACATAGATAGTATATCCTCTCCTTCTTTAAAAATCTTTGATCTAATTCCACCGACTCAAGCAACTAGAAGAAAAATATCCATTGGTGCATTACATGGGGCTTATGAGTGTACGTGTTTACTACATATGCGTGATATTGTTTAAACATATGATATCACGTTTATTATCTAGAATTTGTAAGGATATCATAAATCTATATTTATATATATCTATATACCTTTATTATTATTTATAAAAATTTAAATTATACATATATTATCCTTTATATTTTTTTTTAATTTTTTTTAAATAATATGTACACGTTAAATACAATTTCAAAACTTAATTAGATTAATTAACTACGATTATCATATATATTTTCTAAATATATGTATGTTTTTTATTTAATTATTTTTTCTCAATAATAGAATTTTAATTTACTCCAAAATATTTGTTTCATAATGAATTTAATTTCACAATTATTTTAAAAGTTTATGAAATTTATTTTATTTTTTATTTTAAATATGTCGTAGAAATAAACAATAATTAATTTATTTTTTTAAAAAAGAAAAGTTACCATTCACATCCATAACACGTAATGCCATTAATATCAGATATTGTTTATTATAATCAATTTACTGATCAAAACTCTCTATCACACCTTGAAACTACTGTTGAATTACTTAAAATTATGGAAGTAATTACTGTTAAGTTTTTCTAGTATAAATCTCATAAAATTATTAGGAGAATAATCGTAATAATTTTTTTTTACAAACTTACAATATTATACATTATATAAAAACAGAATAGACTAAGCATTTCTTTTTGATAAAAAAAAGAGTCTGAATCGCATTTTGAATTTTTTTGTAAAAAAATATCACTATATTTTGAGAATATAATAATACGAAAACATTGACCTTATCTGTATTAAAATAATTAAAGTTTTTTAATTACTAAAAAGATATAATATCTGATCCAATAATAAGAATAAATTTACCCTTCACACAAAAATGAGACTTCTCCTCATATTTCTTATATATGTAATTGTATTTTAAAAATAATTTTATATTTATATTTTTCACGTATCTATATATAAATATATAATGATATTTTAAAATTTTATTTGTTCTTGAATGAAAATTAGTTTGAATAGAACCGAATAACATTACATATAGATCATATATTCTATTTGAATTATAAATATAATTTTTAAATGAAAAATAATTTATTTATTAATTCTATTATCTTTAGTTTTAGCATTTTCTTTTAAATAAATCATAAGCTTTAAAAATAACTATAATTTTTAGGGTTTTCTTAAATTTAATTATCTATCATTATCGATATATTTTTAATAAATTTCAGTATCAATATTTACATTCATGTCTATAATTAACTAAGATTTTGTGACGTGAGACTATATACATGAGATCATGGCTAACCGTGGTGAATTATATTATTGCATTTAGTATTATTTCAAGTTGAGATAAAATGAGTGTGTTAAATATAAAATATGTAATATATATTATTACGAAGAAGATTAGTAAATAATTTAATCAATATATTTAAATTAATAAATTTGATATAATATGTCGAATCAAATTAAATGGATAGATTTTATACTCTGATCATATTTAGATTAAATAATATACAATCTATTTGAATTTGAATTAATGGATTTTATAATTCATTGTATCTAATTCTGACCGAATTATCATTAAATTAAAAATAAATGTATATTTTATTTTATAATGTATTATATTTAAATATTATACATATTATAATTTTAAATTAAAAATAAATATAAATATTTATAATAATTTAATATTTTTACGTACATATTTATTTTTATTTTTATTTTTTAGTTGTGATTATAAAAAATTTTATTTTTTTTATATACGAAAATAATTTATAAATAAATTTTAATATAAATCTAATTTTATCTCATTCAAAAAATATGATATTTATGAATATAAGATTAAATTTGGGTTAAAAATCTTAAAATATCACTCAAACAAAATCGAATTTATAAGAATAAAAATACAGTAACAAGGTATTTAAATTTTCAACTGTCAATGTCAAATTGGAAAGGTGAAAAAAATGGCGATCGACGGCCGTAAAAAATTAGAGACGACGACAAAGATTAAGTTCTGTAACGATCACTAGTCCAAAAGAAAAATTCATTATGTTTCTCAAAATAATACAAACAAAATATTTTTTATAAAAAAACTACAATGAATTAATCAAAATTAATCACAAAGCAAACTTCTGTTAATATTACAACATCGATCCCAAATGTTTACATAGATCTCACTAATCAAATACATAAGGAAAAGATTATTCCCAAATAAATGGTCTTGAATCAAATATGATATACCGTACGTTGTTCGTTTATTTATTTTTGTTGAACCCTTGAGATCTTCAGAGATTTTTAACTCCATTAATTAGTACTCTATATCCATGTATACAATTAAATCATATGAATTTCAACATTTAAGAAAATAATTAAAAATTATATATTAATAAAAAATCTGTATCTTCAAAATAAATAATATGAATTTCAACATTTAAGAAAATAATTAAAAATTATATATTAATAAAATATCTGTATCTTCAAAATGAATGATTACCTTTTAGTAGAGCAAGTCACGTCAAATCATAATAAAATATCACTTGACGTGAACTGAATTTAATTTTTTTTTAATTTATTTATTTTCTATTATACTCAAATAAAAATCTATATTCTAGCAGAAAAAAAAACCAAAATCAATTTAACAAATAGTCAAATAATACAAATATTTGAAAAATAAAATATTAATTAATAGCAAAAAAATTACCATAGTTTTGTTCTATTTTATTCAAGATCATTATATTTTTTTCCTTATGTTATAATACAAACCTACATATACAATATAAAAATTTATACACATAATAACAGAAAAAAAAAATATGAATAATAAGTGCGTAAAATTAATAGAAATACTTACAAAAGTAAATGAAGTGACAAAATGAAAAAAAAAAGAAAAAAAATAGTGTTTTGTAAGTGAGAAATGGTTATAAATTTTTTGAGTATTTTGCTCAAAAAAATAGGAGATCTAAAAGATTAGTTAGAAAGGAAGAAAATCTACTAACTGACGCTGAAAATGGTAGTCGTAGGTGGCCGGAAAATGAGAAAGAGTGAAAGAGAAGTGGAGAAGGTTTTGGGTTTTTGAGAGTTAATACAACGTTGAGAATAGTTTCTGTCTGGGGAAGAAATAAGAGAAAAGAATTTATTCACTTGTGTAGTGTCGGTTCCACGTGTCAACTGACACTATGTTACATAGATAGCGTCGGTTTCAGGTGTCAACCGATGTTATGCTACGTGAATAGCGTCGATTCTAGGTGTCAATCGACGCTACGCTACGTGGATAGCATCGGTTCACTACGTCAACCGACGCTACGTTCGACACGTCAACCGACGCTATATCCTACATGAATAGCGTTGGTTCTACATCGAACCAACTTTTATTATCGACTTAAATACTCATTTTTGTAGTAGTGTTAATATCAACATTCTTCAATATCTCATCAATAGTAGTTGACAAGTTAACATGAGCATGAGCCCTCTCATACTCTTGAACATCATTAATAGACTCCTCGAGAACCCTCTAATACTCTTTGAACATCATTAATAGACTACTCAAGAACCCTCTCAAACTCTTGAACATCATTATGATAAGATGACTTAGCAAAAACAATCAAATTCATAAGCAATATTTGAGGCCTTCCAATACTAGTGTCATGAGGTAGTGCATTGACAATCATGATGGTTGCAAAATTGAACAATTCTAATGACAAGTTATTGATGAAGGTCTTGAGAATGTTATAGTTTGAGAGCATGGTATATAGGATAGTTGAAGTATTTGTGAGGAGTTCATCAAAAGGTAGCAAGAAGGATTTGAAGGATGGAACTTGACACATGAATTTGTTCTTAAAAGGTGAGTTTAAGAAGACTATAAATATACTTCAAATGAATAATGAAACAATTATCTGTGGGCATGTTGTAAAGATTTAACAAAAAGTCACCATCTTCTTCTTCTTTGTTGAAGAAGCAAGTGTATGTAGTCTCCACGGTGAATTGCAAAAATTGCACGTACTTTGTTTTAGGGTATAGTAAAATGTTAATGTAATTACTTCACTATTAATAAAAGTAGAGATCTTATTATATTAATAACTAATTAGATATTGGATTATATATTTTGTGTAGTTCTTGAAGAATGAAATTTTAAATGGAATGAGAAATAAGAGTTTAATTATAGCACTTGTTTAATGAAGGAAGGATGGTGGGTTAATTACTTAAGCAAAAATGTATTAATTATTTAAATTTATCAACTTATAGAAAAGATGATATAACTATGAATTAAATAAATTTACGTATCTGTCCCTTGTGAGATGGATCACTCCAAAAAAATGTTTGACTTATTTTGTATCTAACATATTTAAATAGAATGTGTTTATCTATATCTATATTTATTATTTATAAAAATTTAAACTATATTTAAATAATTTTGGATAAAATTTGATTATAATTATGAATTATTAACGTGGAATAGTTATAATTTGAATATTATAATCAATTTTTTAATATACTTAAATTCTTATATCTTTTTGAGAACTTTTGGATTTTGTAGAATCTTTTATTACAATTAGAGCTCAAAAGTATCGTATCTTTTATTAATTAAAAAGCTCTGATTTTTCTACTATAGATAGACTAGGACAATGTTGTATTATTTTTTAAAAATATAGGGATGTTTTTGTCCAAAAATTTCAAAATGCAATTAATTAGACTTTTATCACCGAAAAGAAATACTCGGCCTATTTTGTTTTTATATCTATAACATGTATAAAAAGTGGCTTATGGTCACCATATTAAATTTCGAAATATTAATATATAATTTTTATAAAAATAAAGATATTAATTTTATCATCGTCAATAAATTATTTTTTTGGAATAAAATTACAAAAATTATGTCAAATGTATGAAAAATATGATTTTTTTAATAAAAAATTAAAACATTCAATTATTTATATTCTAAATCAATTTTTTATTTAATACATATATTTATAATATATATATTAATCAATTAATTAAAATATTATAAAATTAAAAGATAAAAAATTTAAAATAATTAATTATACTATCTAATTATATTAATTATTATAAATAAATAAATTTTAATGAAATTCATTTTTGTTATATTTTAACACATTTTAAATACAATATCCACAATATCTAATATATTTGATCAAAAAAAGATATTTAAATAATAATTTAATAATAACGATATTTAAGCGATAATTTATCGATATTTTATACAATTTCATAATAATTTAACCAAAAAAATATAAATATCAAGTATCGATATAAGGATGTAAAAAATAACAATATTGTCGAGACAATATCAATCGTATCATCGAGATTATGATCCTTATGCCAAATTGTAATCATCTTTTTTTTGTTTTATAATTTGTTTTTGACCTCTCATTTTATTTTGTAATTTAATCATTTATTTATCACCTATTTTATTTATAAAAAATCAAGTTATATATTTAAAAAACTTAATATTATATAATATGTATTTCTATAATATAAAAGATGCTTCAAGCCTACTATTTATAGCATTATTTATATTATATTGGATGAGGTTATTGAAAATTTTATTTTTGTTATTTTCATAATATATTTAATATTAATTTTCTAAATTTCATTTTATCTTTAATACATCTATTTTCTGTTAATTAAATATTTTAATGAAAATTTTATCAATTTTTAAAATTTATTATAAATATGTTATGAAACCAATAAAAATAAGTTTGACAATAACCCTTCATATTTTGCTTTGCAATTTTTAATTTTTTTTAACTTTAATACTTTTTACAATTGCATGTATTTTATGTTTATTTGTTCTGTTTTTTATATATAGATAATATATACAAAGTAAATGCTTTAATTTTTTATCTGACACAAAAATATGATTAATATATAATCACTTATATTATTTAATATGATGTAAAACAACAAATAATTATTTTTTAAAATTAATCAAAAACAATATAATATGATAACATGAATCAATTGGCTCCAATATTATTTAATTTTGCTTTTATTTACACATCATAAACAAAAATTATACGAGACAAATTAAGTACATGAATTTCATGAGCTCTCTTTTTAATTAAAATAATATATTTAGCATTGATAACAAACATGATCTGTAAAATACAAATATGATTTGTTTATTAAAATAAATCTCAATTAAATATTAAGCTATTAGTAGGAAAACTAGCATAAAATTTTTTATATATGTTTTAAAATTAGTAGAAGTCCAAAATAAAAAAAATAAAAAAACTATAGTATTATGTATCTCTCATTTTCATTTTAAATTAACTATGCACAAGCTTAAGAAACATGATATTTTCAATAAATAAACGATTTTTTATTGTATGTTAATTAGAATATAAAATTTTGAAAGCATATATTATTTAAAATTTTATGTTTTGTTAACATATTTAAAATAAAATAAAAATACAACACGCACAATGTCCATGTTCAAGCCTAATAATATATAACATTGTAAGTTTGTAACAATATATAATCCGAGTACTTTCCTAATTAATTTTATTAGATATATATGTATTAAATCAGAATTTATTATTATTATTATATTGTAATTTTTATTTCATTAAACTTGAAAAGAAATATATTAAGTTCATTTCTCATTGTAATAAATTTTAATTAATTACAAAAAATTTAAATAGTTGCTAAAATTAAATGGGAGAAATTTGTGTTTCTTGAATAAATCATTACATCTATGACTAATTAGGCTGCACCTCGTTAATAATTTAAGGAAAAATATAATAAAAAATATGCCAAGATGAATAGAAAGAATTGATTATAATGTATTGATATTAATTTTTGTAAATATGATTGTTATCCTTGAAATCTTTGAAGTGAACAAACTGTTGGGAGTTTGCACTACCTTGTAAGGGTGATATTTGAGCCTACAATCAGTAATTCGGTAATTAGAAGATAAAAGATAAAAAAATAATCTATAATCTTATTCTAGTAATTATATGAAAAAATAGTATTTAACTAAGATGTGTTTAGGTGTGATTATATGTTATGAGATCATTTTACAATTATTTTTCTTCTACATTTCATCTTACAATTTAAAAATCCTAGGGTTAAAAATCACGGTTCAAGATTATAATAGTTTATTCATCTCATATATTCTATGATAAACCATACATGTTAACAAAAAATGGTATCAACATATACATATGTGAATATATATATATATATATGGGAAAGAATTAAGGTAGTTATTCCTATCTTATTAAGATTGAGTGATTATAATTTTACAAATTCTTATTTATGAGTGGTTATGTAGACATAAATCTTTTGTAATCATCTATTTTTAATTATCATTTAAAGTAATTAAAATATATTTTAGAATCTTTATTACTTTAAGATAATTAAAAGATAATATATCATCTTAATATCATTTTATTACTTTCATATTTGTATAAAAATGAAACATTTATTGGGTTTTACTAATAAAATTCTTTACTAATTAGAATTACTCTTTAATTATCACGTATAATATATGAAATTATCTACGAAATACATAATAAAATATTATATTATATCTTAAAATCACTTGATATTATAATATAAAATTATAACTAAATATTTTTTTTTCATATAGTTATTAAAATGAGACGGTAGATCTTATCTACCATTCATCTTAGAATTACTAACTTATATATCATAATTCAAAAACTACTCCTAATTGATTCAAGATTCTAACAATTTGACAAATATATATATATATATATATATAATGAATTAGTCAAAAATAATTACAAAACAACTCCGATATAAATGCCCAAAACTAAGAAAACATTAATTGATTAAGTAATATACGATAAAATCAAAGGCAGTGGTGATCACTAATAAAATACATACGATGAATTCATTAAAATTAACAAGAGAAGCCGAAGCACTATTTATATATCTTTTTCATTATAATCTAAAAGCATCAAAATTCCTTAATCTGTATACTTGAGATTTGAGACTTGAGACATCAGAGCATAGCAAAACGGCACAAAGGGCATGAACCATTAGTCTCCAACCAACGAACAATACATTTTTTGTGATAAACATGTGAACAAGGCGTTGATACAATATTATTAATGTCGTCATTATTGTCCATATTTAATCCTGAAGATAATAACTTTTCCAAACATATGCTACACGAATTCTCTGTCACACCATTACTCGAGCTTCCAATATCAACCTTCTTCAACATCTCATCTATAGTTGTACACAAATCAGCACAAACGTGCCTAAAATTATATTCATCATTAATAGACTCCTCAAGAACCCTATCAAACTCTTGAACATAATTACGGTTCGATGACTCCGCAAAGACAGTGAAAGTCATAGGCAATATTTGAGGTCGTCCAGTACTAGTGTTATCGGTAATCATAGCAGTTGCAAAATTGATCAATTCTGATGATAAATCATCGACAAATGTCTCTGGCGTGTTATGGTTGGAAAGCATGGTATATAGAACAGTTGAAGCATTTGTGAAAATGTCATCAAAAGGTACCAAGAAGGAGTCAACGGATGAGAGAGTTGTTATTTGAACTGGTTCTGGATAGGTGAGTTGAAGACAATGAATATACTTAAAATGAATTATGAAGCAATTATATGTGGGTATTTCCTCAATATTTGACAAAAAACCATCATCTTCTTCTCTGCTAAAGAAGCATTTATATGTAGTCACCATGGTGAACTGAAAAAAAAAATGTGTGGAAGATTGGAACGGTGTGTTTTGGAAATTAAGAAAGCTGGTTGTGTGGAAGACTGGAAGGGCGTGTGTGTGTGTATATATATATATATGTGTTGGTCTTAGTCGGTTTGTTTATAAAATCTTATAGATTCCTCTTCAGATTCAACTTTTGTTTTTATAAAATTCTATATATATACTTTCAAATTTTCATTGGTAGATAGTTTTCACATACTCCACGTTTTTGTGTAGTGTACTTAATGAAATCCAAATCTTAATAGAACTATTTATTATGTGTAGTTCATAAAGAAAGAAATTTGAATTGGAACGAGGAAGAAGATATATATGAGTTTTTTTTGCTTCCTTTCCTTTTGAGAAAAGATATATATAAGCTTAATTATATAACTTGTGTAACGAAAGAAGGTATATAAAATGATAAAAATAAAATGTATTAATTATTTAAATGGATGAGCTGTTACATAATTTAATTATATTTTCTGTATCGTTTAATTATTTAAAATAAAAATAATATTATTTAGTTATTTAATTTTATAAAAAAGATAAATTAATAACAAATTATATAACTTTATTTTATTTAAATATTATTAATTTCTATCAAGTAATTAAAAGATAATTATTTAATAATAATAATAAAAGTAGAGTTTAATACGAAATTGTTTAAGAAAAATCTTAACAATAGTAAAACTAAAACAAATATTTATTTTAATTTTTAATAAAAAATTAAATTAAAATAATGCCAACCAATAAATATTAAAAAAAATATTTTTTGTATTTTTTTATTTAAATTATGACTTTATCATTGTTAAATACTCAAATTTTGATCGAGTTTAATCAATTGATGGAAAAATAATAATATTTTTTGGTCGTTTTTATCTAATTAAGTGACTAAATGACATCATTTTTAATCTAATGGATTAAATTATATAAATGATATAATCTAAATAATTCTTATGATTTTTTTTCTATTTAAATTTATCAACTTGTAGAAAAAATGAGATAAAATATGAATTAAATAAATGTAATTATCAATTCCTTGCAACCTGAAACACTCGAGAAAATCTAACTTTTATTTTGTATGTAAAATTTGTATGGAATGTATTTGTATGAATATATGAGTCTGTAAATATTATTCTAAAAAAATGATATTAATATTGGATATTTTTTCCTTGACTACGATTTTTCTTTTAAATTTTTAATATTTTTTTGTCTACAAGTTATTTGTTCCTTGACTAATATTTTTTTCGTATCTTTTAGTACAATTATAACTCATAAATATTATATCTTTTAGTAAATAAAAAACTTTAATTATTCTAATAAAGATAAACAAGATCAATGTTTTTATATTCTTAAAATACAGAGTTATTTTTTTTCAAACATTTTCAAAGTGTGGTTCAAAATTTTTTTACCGAAAGGAAATGCTTAGCCTACTATATTCCTATATAATTTATAATATTGTAACAATTAGTAATAAATACGTGTGTGTAGTAAGTAATATTAAAATTATAATATTATTATTATTATCTAATAAATTAAACATACAGTTAATATTTTAAATACTCTTCTCAATATTTTATTTTTTAATCGATAAAAAAATTATGATCTCTAAATAAATTATATAATAATTAAGGGATAAAATGCAATAGTAGCAATTATTCAAAAAAAAATACATGATTAGTTTTGTTCAAAAATTTATAAGATGTGATTTAAAAAAATTTATATAGTATTTATATAATACAGATAGAGATATATATACCAGTACTTTCATAATGATTTTTTTTGTAGATATGTACTAAATAGTAATTTGTTATTATTGTATAGCAATTTTTATTTCTCTAAGCTTCAAAAGAAATATATTAAGCTTATTTCTCAAGGAAATATAAATTCAAACTATATATATGCTAAAGTCTAAACATATGAAAATCAATTTTGACATTAGAAGATGAAGTTTGTCATCTCGCTCCCAGGCGTTGCCTTGTAAATTATACAGAGGTCCAACATGTTCAACTACTGTACAATGCAAGAGACTAAATTAAAGATAGTTTTATACTCATGACTAACGAGACCAGCCCTCCTACTATGAATTCTTTACATTTAGGAAGTGTAAAGGGATATCATCCCTCTGTCAACCCCTTTTGTAAGTAAAATCAAAATAGCTAGCTGTTTTACAAAGGCAATATGAACATCTATTGAGGCTTTAAGCCTTACGCATATATGTTTTTAATTAGATGGCTTTCCATTTCATTATCTATGCTCGTTGAGGTATCTTTCTGCAATGGTGGCATGAGTAGCAGCACCTATTGGAAGAGCATCTTCGTCTATCATAAAATGTGGCGAGTGTCCGGTGTGTATGGATCCCAAGCTCTCATTCCTTATACCTATGTAATAGAAGGCTGCAGGAACCACCTGGGAGAAAAAGGAAAAGTCTTCCGCACCCATCATTGGCGGAACTACTCTGAAGTTTGTTTCACCCAACAAGTCAATTGCCACTTTCCTTACATGCTCATACATTTTCTCATTATTCACTGTTGGTGGATATATGGTATCTTTATTTTCAAAAAAGTCCACTGTTGCTGAGCATCTGAAAACCCTTGCCTGCTCCACAATTACCTGTATGTGATGATAATCAAAACTGAATCAGCTCTATTGCTTCAGGAAATTAAGCTCAGATGGGTATTTTTCTTAAAACCAATTTGACATTAATGATTTTATTATGAAGAATGTGTTTTGAAAGAGACCTCTTCTATTCTCTGGAGGAGTTGATAGAAGCTTATGTTTGAGAAAGCTCTAAGCGTGCCACCTATAACCACAGATTCTGGTATTGTATCAAGATCATTGCCTCCATTGAATGAAGTCACTGATACAACCTGAGTAACAAACGGGAGGTGACATTTGATTCAGCCCAGATAGGAATAAACAACATCTATAAATGAGTACTTTTCGTTGTGTTGTGTGAGAAATTAAAGAATAGGGAGATTGAGAGAGGTACGTTGGAGTCCAATGGATTGGCTTCACGAGAGACGATGCCCTGTAAGCTGATAATTGCTGCTGATGCTGCCAAAATGGGATCAACAGACTGATGTGGGTTGCCAGCACGGCCCTTCTTTCCACTAATTACAGCCCTGAAGAACCCACATCCAGCTAATAATGGACCAGGCCTTGACCCAATGGTGCCAGTGGGATGCTGATGGGATACATGAACTGCAAATATAGCTTCCACATCCTCTAGTGCACCATCTCCTATCATCCTCTTCGCACCGTTACCAGCTTCCTCTGCTGGTTGAAATAGCAGTATCACAGTTCCCTGCCATTTTTAAACAGATTTACCTATCTTCTCACCAATAACATAAGAAAGAAAAGAGAAACATAAAATGAAAAATGTATACCCCTACATTTAATTTAGTCTTTAACCACAATAAGTAAAATTATAATATTAAACACAATCTGCTTGTTATCTCAGAGTCTCTGTTATTCTCAATCTTTTCCTTGACCAAGTACTCTGCTTTAGCCCAATTTTATGAACAAGTCCTGACTAATTGTTGCAATGAGGCTCAAAGGACTTATAATAAGAACTCAAACAGTAATACTAAATGATAAATGAGTAAATAACTAGTTATTAATAGATGTATAAAAGTATTGTCGATTATTTTCTTAATAATTTAAATTTTTGGTAGAGTTTTTTTTCAACATACTTCTAAGGTAATACCAAAACTAAAGATCTTATTTTCAAACTCAAAAATCCTAATAGTTGAATTAAAAATATTTAACTTGTATGAAGCATAGAATAAATAATTGTAAATAATGATAAATTTATAAAAATATTTTGATTTTAAACTTTTTAAGATAATAGTTTTCTAATATATTTCTAACAATTTTGATCCAATAATTAGTTTTTACACCTATAGTCCTTGCCTTTCGGCTACATCTTTATCCATAAAACTCTGAAGTATGAACTGCCAAGGGGTAAAGCTATTTCCTTGACTTTTAGTACATCAATCTTGTCCACAAAATTTACTCACAAAGGTAGTCTTTTTAAATGGGTCCTTGGACTTATACAGGGCATAACTAGTAACTTTCTTTATGACCGCTACGATAAACTTTTATATTATACACACCTCATGGATGACGAATCGATTTTTATTGTTTATATAAATGTATTTACTTATAGATATTAGATACTAATTTATATACGTACTAATAACATCTTTTTAAAATTATATGACATACAAAAAATTTGTACAATCTAATTTTAATTCTTTTAATTTAAAAAATAAAACAAGAAATTTATAAATTTCAAAATTCATTTAGAAAATACAATAAATCTTAGTAATGAATTATAGATCAAATATTAATAATAAGATCATATAAATTTGTAATTAAATTTAAACTTATATTCGTAATAATTATGTTACAAGTCACGTGAATAAATAACTTTTAAAATAAAAAAAAAATCAAAAAGATTTACCCACGTGCTACACCTAATTTTCCCGTAAATCAAATAATAGTCGGTTGTACTTAATATACACGTGAAAATGAAAGTAACCGTTTTGCATTCGTTTTATTTCAGAAATAACGAAAGCGACATAGATTAGTGGAGGATGTACCTTTAAGAGATGTTCACGGCTCTTTAAGATTTTGGCAGCGCCTAGAAGCATAGTCACATGTGCATCATGTCCACAAGCGTGCATTTTGCCGGCAACTTTGCTCCTGTGCTCCCAAACTACAGCTTCCTACACCAAACCAAGCAAACGCGGGGTCATTATTGACACTCTTATAAGTTAATGTTGATAGAGAATAAGAGATCTCCCAATTAAAAAAAAAATGCACCATATTTATTGAATGTGTTATAAATATTCACATTTTGACATAAAAGGCCCAAATCGAAATGAAAAGGTCGTTTTCTAATGATAAAAGAAAACACTCCGTTGTAATTTTCATAAGAACATTTTTATTTTTAAATACTAATTGTATTTATATTATATATTGTGTGTAATTTTGCAATTATATTATTAACGTGAAGTAGTGAATTATTCATTAGTACAACGTGGAACCCAATAATTAGTTCCAGGTAAATTTATACCGTAGTTGCATACGCTAAAATGTAAATATATTCGAATATAATTATGTAATTAATCTATATACATGTCACTATTCATTAAAATAAATTTATTATTTATTATTTTTACTAAATATAAAACAGTTTTGTAATTTGTAAATGTAATATTTTACTAAGATTAACCAAATCCTTTCTTTTAATAAAATTGAGTTTTAAATTTGTATTTATTAAATGGTATGTCATAAATTCATTATCTCTACACAAAATTACACATATCTATTAAATTTATAAAATTAACATCAAATACCTTTTTTTATATAAATAACTAACTTAACTACTATTTTTCCTTGTAATTTTATTTTCAAAGTAATTTTTTAGTTCAATAAAATATTTTTAACTTATCAGTAAACTTGTGAATTTATTGTCAAGCAATTTTCTTAATGGTATAACAATATTTTAATTTTTAAAAATACTAATTACATTAAAATAAATATTTTTTTTTATTTTTTTTACTTAATTACATGATATAACTCCTTTTTATAAATAGAGTTTTATTTTTAATCCCAAAAAAACGTATATTCATTTTTCTTACCATATAAATAAACATTCATCGCATATTTATAATTAAGATTCAAATTTAAAATGTTAGACACATTAATCACATTAAAGTCTTTGAGTTAAATTATTCTATCATAAGTGAAAGACTTATTATTTAATTTTCTTTTATTATAATTTGTATTAAATATATTATTTTCTCTCTTTATCCTCTATTAAATTTTATTTTTAAAAAAATTTAAAAAATCATATCATTATATAATCTAAAAATGAATAATTTTATTAAGTGTAATTCTAAGGTGGGAATCTTAAATTCTCGTTAAATATTACGTGTAAACTAAATTAAATAAAACGATCCGTACTATACCACCGTTTAAATGTACTTAAAAGGGTCAACACGTGAAATAAATATACTTCTGTAACATCCTTAAAAAATAATAATGATATTTTACACGTATTTTTTATTTTTATAATAAAAATTATAAAATATCTATCTTATTTATTAATATTACGTAAATATTATTAAACATGACAGTTGTAATTTAAGTCACAATAATATTAATCCCTATAAAAGAAGGTTATGTATCACAAAATTTGTTATATTATAAATGATTTGTGTGATAAATCGAACATTGCTTACTTAATAAAGGGAAATTATATTATTTAAATGTTAAATATTTATAATATTAATATTATTCATCATCTTTATTATAAATACATATTTTATATATCACAAGAATTTTATTTTAACCATTAAAATTTGATACTTTATAAAAAAATATTAATATACATAAACTTTTATATAAATTAACCCTCGCAATTTTAGATCACTGGCTCTTATTAATCAGAAATCAATTATTACTTAAAAAAATCTTAAAAAGAAAGCATAAATTTTATTTCAAAATGAAAATTTGATTTGAATCCACCATTTAGACTTAGAGCTAGATTTGCTTAGTGACTGAAAATATCTAAAAATCTGAAATATATATTCATTAAAAAAAAGGAGAAGAAAGAAAAGTAAAATTGACCAAAAAAAGGAAAGACAGAGCGCAACACTTACAAGTTCCTAAAAATTAAAGCAAGTAAAGATGTAAGTAATACCTGAATAGGAAGAGCATCCATATCAGCTCTAAGAGCAACGAACGGTGGACCACCGGTTCCGATCCAAGCTCTCACACCTGTTTTGGCCATCGGAAACCGGTAGCTAATCTCCAACCGATCCAACTCGTATCGGATCAACCGGCTGGTCTCGATTTCCTCGAAAGCGAGCTCGGGATTCTCATGAATCGTCCTCCTAATCATCGTCAACCAGCTCACCATATCAGGCTGCTTCGCTAAGTTCAATATCGTCTGCGAACACGCCTTCGACCATACCTCGCAAGTCGAAGACCGAATTAGACCAATCGAGGCAAGTCGGCTCTGGTTATTTTGAGACTTTTGGCTGGGCTTACAGCTTAAACAGCAGCTGGAATCGAAGAACGAATGGTCGTGATCATCCGAATTGATAGGTATTGTTTCGACGAAAATCAGAGGATTGAGAATTGTAAAGAAGGTTAGGATTAAGATTGAATAGAATAAGGTTGTTAATTTTTGTGAATTCATTTTCACCGTTAGAGAGAAAGGGGGGTTGGGTTGCAGAGGAGGAGAGAGACAGATAAAAGTGAAGAGAAGGATAGGTCATACAGGATCATAGGCCCATAGAGAAGAAGAAGGAAAAAAAAAAACAAATCAGAAAAAGAAAATTTTAGAGCACGTGGAGATAAGTAGTGACAGATGAATTCAAAACATGTGCAGAGAACATGTATAAAAAACGACAAGAAAAACTTTATTGATTATTTTTTAAAATAATTTAAATATTTATGTTTATAAAACAAAATTATTTCATTTATCTTTTACTTTTGTTTATCTATATATCAACCCCGTAATAGACTATTCAAAATCAATTTATAATTTTTAAAACTAATTATAAATCTAAGAAATAATGTAACTTAATTTTCAATTATAATAGGAAAATATATGAATATAAAATAAGATAAATAATTTATCAAATACATTATCTTTAATAAAATTATATTTTATATCAATATTTGTTAAATAGGATAATATAAATTCTTTATCTTTATAAAAAATCACAAAAATCTATTTTTAAAGTAATAGATTTATACTATTTATTTGTCAAATTCTAAAATATGAAAATATAAATATATTATTTTATAAAATTGATTTATATAATTTTTTAAATATAATAAATTTATATTATCCTATTTAATAGATAAAAAAATAAAATATATTTTCATTAATTATAACAAGATTAAGCTACTATTTTCCTATAAAATAGGTATCAATGTTATAAAAATGTAAATTAATAATATGAATATTTTATCAAAAATGATGATCTTAGGTGTAATTAATATCAAAAATAAAATTAACATTTTATTATGATATTAATAAAAAAATCATTGTAATTTTATGTAATGTTTTTTTATATATTTATAACATGTGTTTAATACATAAAAATACACATTTAAAATTGAAGAATTTATTTTTAAAAAATAATAAATAATAATATTAAAATAGTTAAATAGTTAAATATGAGATTTTAGATTTTTAAAAATAAAATTATTGTTTTAATATTAGTATTTTTTTTTTTCTTTCGTTAAAGGAGAATTGAACGTACTGCACTAGTTGTATAGGCATATAGCCGCATAGCCCGTGTGTGGAGCAATAGAACCGTCAAGGAATGCAAAAACTAATGGCCCTCGCAGCTATTTTCTCAGCGAGATTGTTTGACGCGCTTCTTTTGCCGTTATTGTGAATATTTTTTTGGTAGTTTTGAGGTTACTTTATTGTTGTTCTAACTTTACCTTTGTTTTTAAGTATCTTTATACTATTTAATTTAATTTATTGATATTTATTTTAATTAAATTAAATAATATTAATATTTTTAAAATATCTTAATTTATTAAAATTAATTAAAATAAATACTTATAATTTAATTAAGAATAATAAGGATAAAAATGATATAAAAATAAAGATATTAATTCTCATTTTTATGGCTAGCACCAGCATAAATCTTAAAAAATATAATTTTTTTATTAGTATACAAATATTTTATTATTAATAATTTTATTTAATATAATTAATATTAAAAATAAAAATCTATTATTATAATAATAGATTTTTCATTTAGCTATTTTCATTATAGTAAAAAAAATGAATGAGAGATTTATTTATGCAATTTTTTCATGCAGTATAATTTCTTTTAATTACATTTGTAATATTATAGTAAAATCTATTTTTTAAAATAATATATATATATATATATATATATATTATAAATTTACAACTATACATGTCATTCAAACAAACAAACGAAAGAGTTAAATGAATCATGAATGTATGAGTGGCACTAGCATTTTTGTATTAACTCTTTGTATTATCTCCTTACTTTTACTTCACATATATCTCAAAACAAAATAATAAGTATACATGTACTTGATTTCTAAATTTATTAATTAAGCATCGTAATAGTATTTTTATCACATTTCTACAGTGATGAAAAGTTTGGTTAAGATTTAGCCAAATATTTGAATAAAAATTGTGTAAAAATTATTTTATCTATCAATTACAAATACCTCTCAATGTTTTTTTTTAAATAGCAAAAAGATTTGTAGATTTAAAAATAACAATTATATCCTTTATTGTTACCATTTCTTAACTTTTAAGTGAATTATTTACAATAAATTAATAAAATTTATGAAATTCAATGAATATATTATAATAAAATAATAATAAAAGAGATATAATTACCTACTTTTTAAATTTGGAAAGTTTTTTTGTTTGTAAGTTTAGAAAACCTTAGGGTTCAATAATAATTTTGTTGGTACATTGATTAGTTCTTCTTGTGCTCTAATTAATGTTTATTCTTTGTGATTGTTGTTACCCATTTTTTCAAAGGTGGATTCGTTTTCTATCTTATTATCATGATGTTTTTCAATTTCTTCCTATAATTTTTTAACTAATTATTGTGTCATATTCATTACTTTGAGAGAGTTATTAAATTATATAATAATATTATGTATTTTAATATAATGTATAAATATTGTGTAATTAATTAACAAAATTATAAGTGTGTAAGTGTATAAATGTATGAGTGCATAGAGATGTATTGGATGCCTACTACATTGCTATACAGTACATTGATGTGTAATAATGTATATTAAGAATTTATTCAATAAAAAATACAGTAGGTTTTTGAATTCTAGAATTATTTATATAAAATAATATTATCTAATGTATCAATTTAATAATATCAAGTATTATTAAAAATATAAAAGAGTGTTATATAACTAATTAAACGGTTAATATCTTAATATTATAAAAAATATTAATTTATTTCTAAAATTGAAGACGTATAACAATAATGATTATTTACAATAATGCTAGCCTATTTATATCAAATGGTGTATAATGTAATAATTGGTGAAAGCTTCGTACAACTTCAAGTTTGATAACCAAGTAAAAAGAATTAGCCACTGATTTATAACTTAATTCCGCTCTATGATATTATTATTTTATTATCTTATTAGTTGATATTATAATTAAACAATAAGTCTATAACCAAAAAAGGCCAAAGGTAATATTAGAGTAATAGTTTTAAAAAAAACAAGTATTTAACAATTGATTACAAAAATAAATAATTTGATTAGTATTAAAATATATTTAAATAATTAATAATTTTTCATTTGAAGAGTTATTCATTAATTTTGAAGTTTATTTCTCACTAATCCATTACTTTATCTTTATATCAAATATTAAGTATTTATATATTTTTTAAATAGTTACAATAATAATATATTTTATTAATCTAAAATATGACATTATAACTTACTTTATAACCAATAAATAATTTATGCTCAAACTTTTGTACTTTCAATAAATAATATTATTTACTTGAAAAAATATTAATTACATATTTGAGTGATTAGAGTGGTATTCTAATCCAATATATTAAGATATGAGTACTATATTTAAAAAAAAATACAAATATCCAATAATTAATCATAAAAATAAATGATTTAATCAATGTAATGTACTTTAAAATAATAGATTCATCAACCAATGATATATATCACAATTTCAATTGTTATGATAGTTTAATTTATTCAATTATATTTATAAATAATATTATGTCAAATATTTATTATATATTATTTTTCGTATTCATTATATATACATATGATTGTGCAAACTTTAATGAAACCAACTCAACCATAATATTTTAACTAAACTAACCTAATATTTTTAATTTTAAGTTTTTATTGATTTAGATTAATTTTTATTTTTATAAAACTGATTTATATTATTGAGTTGTTCAGGTTTTATTTCTTAAAATTTTATAAAAATTGACTATATACATAGAAAGAATGATAACTTAAATTCAATATTTTTAACGAAAATAGAATTTAGAGTTTAGATCTATAGCTATTAAATGAATTACTCCCTTTTACAAAGAAAGTTACATAAATCTATTTTAAAAAATGTTACTCATACGTGATACATGTCAAATATGTGACTCACGTGTGGTGCATGCTGAATGCGTCAATGACACGTAATGCATGTTAAATGTGTTATCGACATATTTTTCAAAAATAAACTTATATAATATTTTTTATAAAAATAATATATTTATGTTACTTTATTTAATAATTGTAGATTTAAAATATACTTCTATATATATATACAAGTATACATATATTCATACTTTTTTTATATACTTTTTTTTTAATTTTACTTATATTTTTATATAAATTTCCATTATTTTTTATTATTAATTTGTCTTACTTTAATTTTTTTTTTGTTTGATATGGACGATGGATCATCAATAAAATTTATCAATCTTTTTTATGTTTTAAAGTATTTAAAATTATATTTTAATTTTAAAAATTTAAATTTAAAAATATTATATAATAGATGAAAATATAAAATCATCAAATTTTATAATTATAATCAACGTATCAAAACATTATAACTTTAATATAAGAATTAAAAAATTAATAAACAAAATGAGGATAACAAAATATAATAAAATTATTTTACTTAATTAAAATTAAACAAAATAAATTGAATTGAGTTGATTTTTAAAATTTACTATTAATTCTTATTTTTTAATAACCAAAACATTTCAACTTTATCAAAAAAATAAATCAATACTACAATATTTTTTATATTATAATTATAATTTAATTTAATTTAACTTATACTATAAATAATTATTAATTAAAATATTAAATTACTTTTAATAAACAATTACCATATTTCATTCCGGATATACCAATAATTTGTATTAGCTATTATTATATTCAATAATTTTACCATATTTCGTACCCGATATATATTTTCTTCTGACATTCGCAGCCTTGCAGTTGCACTAACAATATAAAACGTGACTTAAAATTGATTTGACCTTTGACGTTACTGAGGCTCACTGTAAAAAAAAAAAAAAACACCGAGGCTCAAATCTCTTCTTCTTTAGTGGTCGGCAAGACCAGATTAAAAATACGAACATAATCTCTTCTTTTAAAAAAAAACGAGAAAATATATTAAAATTAAGAAAATAAAATCTAATAATTTCAACATTATAGTTTAATGAAAAGACAAAACAAGTAACTAAAAATATAGTTAAATTGATTCAGAAATCATAAATAACAACAATTTTATTTACTATAACATGAGAAAAAGCAATAAATTTTAAAAAATTAACACAAATAAGAATATTTAATAATATAATAGTATTCTCTTTTTCTAACTTTTTTTCTTTCTATTTGACTCTCTTTGCAAGTTAGTGGAGAGTTTTATACGTAAATAATTCTTATCACTAATCTATTGGTTTATTTTTCCATACCTTAATAAATTTTAAATTAAATATGTTTTTCCTACAATAGATGTTTGAGTATGATGCCTTTTATTAAATATATTTTTTCTACGATGGATATTTGAGTATGATGCCTTTTAATTAACACGTGTTTGTGTTGTTATAAATCTTATATTTATAAAGATTTAACAAGTTGTATATTATATCAAAAGATAAACAATAAAAAGAATCCAATTTTGATGATATTTTTAATAAAACCATTCTCTTACTTTTATGCTATTCACTTGTTATTTTTTTAATATGTATTAAAGAATTTCATCTGAATAAATAAAAAATTGTTATATTTTTTAGATATGAGTTTTAATAAAATATCTCTTAATTTTTATTTAAAAAAATGTTAAATAAATTATTGTATGATTTTTTTGCATTATCTTTCAAATTTTATAAATTTTGATTGCGATAAGATATTCAATTCGGCCAATTTAAATGAGTTAATATGATTATTATGAGGCTACATTTTATAGATAAAAATATTATTTTTTAGGTTAATTAAATAAAAATTAACTTGTATTATAAAATTGAGAATAATTTTATTTTTGGGATAAAATTAAATGGCATGTTACATATTCTTGCTTAAATATAAAATCACAAGAGACTAAAGGGTCCCAACATTTTGAAATATTTTAAGCCACTTTTATTGAAGGGGAGGACAAGTTGACAATTATATGACACGAAAATGATACTTCGGAATTAGACAAGGACTTACTAATATTTGAGTAATTAAAACCAGCAAATAAGAATGATTGTCAAAACAATAGCAATAATATTTTTGCCCTTTTATATAATTTTAGGATTTATTTATGAATTAAATTATATGATTATTCATTTTATTATTATATATTTAAATTTGAATATGATTGATGTCATATTTTTTATTTAATAAAAAAAATTAAGTATTTTATTTTAAAAAATAACAAATAAAGACACCATAAAATTGATACTTTTGTAATATCTTTATTTTTATTTTAGTACCATTTTTTATCATTATTTTTAATGAAGATAAATAAAATACATATATTTAAATTATTGGTACATTTTTTTGGGTCTAAATTTAAGTAATTAAGGTAACTTAAAGGTATCAATTATTGCTTAAATTGATCAAAATATTTACTAATAACTTAAATAAAGATATTTGATATAGTTAAATTAAAAAAAATATTAAAACAAAAATATATATAATCTAAAGTTACCAATATCTTGTAGAAAAGCCAGCCAACAGCTGCAGTAAATTGAGCATACATTTTCAATGAATTAGCCAATTGGTTATATTTTAGTGCATGAAAATAAAGACATGGGAAATTTGCAATATATATATATATGTAGGCTGGGGTCGCTCGTTGTTTATGTGAATGAGTTGGCTGTTTTAGGTTCGATCAAAGCCTCAATTTGTTACCGATATCTATTATATATATATATTGAAAAATATAATATCATATTAAAAATTTAAAAGATATTTAATTTTTTTTAAAAATATGCTAATTAAATAGTATTTGCTAATTAAAAATAAACTTTAGATATTATTTAAATCTTAGTTATCTTATACCAAAACTAAACTAAACATAGAACAATTTTAGGTAATAATTTTTATGATTTTTTTTTTACTTCCTAGTTATTCCTTAATAATGACTAGTTTTTCTTAATTAGTTAAGATTTTAAAAATAAAAACTCTTATTTATTTTTAAATTTTATAATGTGAATATATATCTGCTTTAATTAGAAATTAATATACATACAATTTAAATTTTTTTATTTTATTTTAAAGTTTTTTTTCAAAAATAATTATTGTTAAATCTCATTTTTTTAATGATGATGGTAGGAGACAAATATGAATAGATGTATCTAAGATATCTAGACTATATTGACAACTCCATGGCATCCATAAGTCCATCTCTTAAGCATTTTATTAAAAATAACATAAAATGCATAAATAAGCATAGAATACAAGAAATTCAATAAAACCTATATTTATGAAAGTTGCTTAAATATGAAAAAATAAATGATACATAAATGATGGGGTATCCCACCACCAAGTCATGGTACCTCCCAAAAAATGTATGAGCAACGAAACTTCATACGAATAATTCTTTACAAGCAATTGATCCAAGCTAAGTATTATTGCTAGGGCATCAATACAAAACTAGTCCAAAAAAGTGTAACCACTTATGTTAAATTTGATCCTAATCAAAGCTTATTTCAAGCAAAAAAATTGGCATACCTCATCGCATGAATAACGACTGTAAATTTTGCATCAAAAGCATGTGCAATGACAAGTCGAATACAAAAACAACCTCGCTCTAAGAAGTTCTAAAAACTCCCTCACATCCTACTAAATTTAGGGTTCTAAAGGTTGTACCATTAATGATAACCTTTAGCCAATCTTGAAGGGTGATTTCTAAACAACCATTAAAATTTATGTAATACGAGGTAGAATACCACGAATTTAGAATCTATGGAGAATTTAAAGGTTAACCATTATATTTTTCATTGCACCACTCTACACCATAGATACTTCCCTGATAAATTGCCATAAAATAGTAAGAGAAATTGAGAGTGGGATAACATTATTATTAAAACAATGTTGATTTAAAGTTGATAAAATCACCCAAATAGTAGAGGTAATACTTACCTTCCAAATATTTCGAACATGTGGACTAATATCCATAGTTATGATATGTTGCCAAATGTTTCAAATTATAGAATCAGTGTGGGGATGGACACTTAAAAAGTGGTAAAGAAGATTCTAAAGGAAAGTCTGTTCAGAATATTATAATCTGTGGGCACCTTTCCATAAACCACTCTTCAAAATAAAATGGACCGAAAAGGAGGAATAAAAGTGACCTAAATCTTCTTGTCATAACCTTTATTTTCCTCCATCAAATGTAACAAGTCATAGGCTTCCCTTGAAGAAGCACTCGATTGACCAGAGCATATCTAAATGCGTATATCAGTATCAACACCCCTACCATTGATTTGATTTCTTAAGTTATCTTCTAGTGGAAGACCTCAAAAGAAAGAGGTAAATATCACCCATCTTTCTATAAATAATCACCAACTACAGCACTAACATGTATATCTATAGAGATATTACGAATTCTCTCAACTAAGGGACTTCCAAACTAATTATTATACTAGAAATGCATAAGGAAGTTTCTACACAAAAGGCATCTAGATTCCTCACAGATTGTGCAAAAATGGGATCATCAACTGACCATATAAAAGAAAAAATATAGTAACCTCTCAGGACATTACTTATATCCAAATACATTCTCTGCCAATAACAAATGGATTTGTTCACAACCTTAAAGTCTTTTAAACTAAGTCATATCTCAACTAAGGGGTGATATCAATCATTCCAAACTACCTAAATTAGTTTGAGTATGTTAATAGAACCAGTCTAGAAAAAGCTTCTTTTATCCTTCGTAAAATCATCCAACATAGAAATTGGTCATATATTGACTTGAAAATAGTGTAAATATATACTATGAATAACAAAAGAAATCAGGAAACAATGACTAACCAAGGATAAGCAAAGACCTTTCCAATTGTGCAATCTAGTACGTATACGATCTACCAAACTTAGAAACCAACTCTTCCGAGGTGAACCCTTAAACAAGGTAATTCTCAAATAATTCATGGATTCCCCACCCAAATGCATATTAGAGAAATGTTTCTCTGAATAACCCTTGGCCAATATAAATACGAGATTTATCAAGATTGATCATTTGATTTAAAATTCTATCATATAAGTTAAAAGCCCTAGGTGGATTTTGAAGAGAAGATGAGGAAGCTCTACAAAAGATAACCAAATAATCTACATAGAAGAAATGAGTAGGATCCTTGATGTCTTACGGTGAGGAGGTTGGAGAAAGACTACCCTCACCTATCATAATTGAGAGGTACCTACTGAAGAAGTGTAGAATACCCTATATATAAAACGTATGTTTAAGCTCTACTATTATCATTATGCATATTTTTTCATTAGAGATGATACGTATGGTAGAGAAAAATAAAATAACACTAACAAAGATAATAAAAATATAACTTATTTAGATAATCAACAAATAAAAAAAAATTAATGTAATTTAGATCATATATGAGTTAGATAAAGAGTTAGTCATAATTCTATAGTCAGAGTGGTAAGTGTATAATATCATATTTAAGTTCAAGTATTAGTATTTCGTTATACATGTTACATTTAAAATTTAATTTTGTAAAAATTAAGAGTTTTTAGAATATAATTGTGTATACACGGTACTTTGAAATCTAATTTTTTAAATTTATTAACTTAAAAATTTTTAATCATAATTTCATAATTAAGTATAAGTATAAAGTGTCATATTCAAATAATTAAGTAGTAAGTTTTTAAATATGTATACATAACTTTATAGTCATTTAGTAAAATTAGAGTATTACATACAAGTATAAGTTTAAGTTTTAATAATATTAATATACATATTTTATTGATTTAGAAATATATGAGATAAAATTAAAAAAAAACAATATATATAATATAAATTTTATTTTCAAGTGATAAGTATGAAGTGTCACATTCAAATAATTAAGTGATAAGATTTTAAATTTACCGATAATTCTATAATCAACTAATAAAAATAAGACATATCATATAAATCTAATTTTGAGTCTTAATATTATCAATATATATATTTTATTCATTAAAAAAATATGAGATAAAATTAAAAAAAAACACATACAAAAAACTTTAACATTTAATATAAATAACATAAATATTTGTTCATCAAAACAAACAACGTTCCCATTTATTCTCTTTTTAGAATACTAATTTTACATAATTATGTATTTAATTTTAAAGTTAAATTATATTTTATAAAATAAATATATCATAGTTATATAAAAAAATTTAATCCAGCAAGAAATATGGTTTGAAATCATAATTGATATTTATTTTGTATGAATTTTGAATTCTAAAATTATATATCTCAATTTTTATTTATTTTTAAATTAAAAATAATATATATTTTTATTTTTAAGTATAAAAAAGAATATAAAAATTAAATATTGATTTAAATAAATTTTATAATAAAATTATTTTGATATATAATATAAAAAATAAAATCAATTATACATCATTTTTAATATAATTTATTTTATTAAAATATTTATTATTAAATATAAAATAGATGGATTATAATATAATTTAATATAATATAATCATATAAAATTATATTTAATTTATATATGAGTTAATGAATATAAAATTTATAGCCATTCAATCAGACTTCAAAAAGGTGATAGAGAAGAGAAAAGAGTTTTGAACTCTTTTAACTTTATTCAAATGTACAAAGAAATATATGCCGTGGTAAAAAAAATTTCCTTCTAAATTTATGCCTGCCTGCATCAAGTATCGTATCAAAATTTAATTGATGTTATGTTATTAAATAATTTCAAAATAATTTTAATTATTTTAGCATTTTTTTCATCTTCATGAATATAACATGAAATGCAATTGACAATGGGGGGGGGGGGGGGGGGGGCGGCGGCTTGCCCTTTAAGCTCTTGAGGCGGCTGCCTTATTAAAATAAAAGAATTATGTGTTTAATTTAATGTTATTTTATATACTATTAATTAATTTAAAAATAAATATTGTATGTTATTTGACTCTTTTTTTCTTATATAATACAAACTATACGCATGAAAATTTAAAACTTTAAATAGTAAATTTCATCTTTTTCTTTAATTGTTCCTTAATATTCTGTTTTCTTAATTAATTGATATAATAAAATATAATAACTTATGATTATTTTTTTAAAATAATTATACTAGTATATTTATAATTAAGAATCCAACTCCAAATTTTTTATATACACAAATAAATTACATATTATTGAGCTATAATTTATTAACAACTCATAATCATTATTATAAATTTATATTTGAACTTCTAAATTTTAGCTTACATATACATTTTTTTAATTTAGAAAGAAACATGCAAGCACTTTAAATTTTCATTTACTTCATTGTTGTTCCAAAATAATTATTAATAAGTTAAATCTTATTTTTGATATTATTTAAATAAATTTTAAATTTGTTTCACACAATTTATTCATCATGTTACTTTATAAAAAAAAATCCAATCTTTATTTATTCATCTTTCATTTTTTTTTATCACTATGATCCCGCAAAAAATTCTAATTATTTATTTTTGTTTTATTTTATCTTTTATACTTAACAAAATAATAATATCAATCATTTTATAAGACTGTAAATTTTTATCATTTAGTAGTTGTATAATTTTATATATTAAGTGTATAAGTTTTGTATTTGATTTAAAATGTGTACTTGTTATTTGCATCGTATGAGAAAAAAATTTATATTATATATGTTTAAGTAAATTGTTAAAAATAAAAGTAAATATTTTTATTTTATATTATTTTAAAAAAATATTTAAGTTCTTGATTTCGTATTTTAGCCTTAAGACTCCACACTATTCAAAATTTATTTGTTCAAAAAATATGAAAACACTTCACGTTAAAAAGTGGTAGTATTAGTATAATTTAATTTATTATTATTATAACAATATAATTATTATTTATTTTATTTTTATAATTAATTATGGGTTGAATAAAAATTAAGTCGTAAAAAAAATTGGGAAAGATTTAGAAGTAGGGCTCATTTTTTCGCCTACGAATGCAATGTCGGGGAACTAAGTACATTGAATATCATTGCCGAGGTTCAATGTTGTTTTACCTTCAGACTCATCACGTGTCAAAGGCCCAAAGTTGTTCCTCAAGCGCATCAGTGGCCAAGCCTCCAAGGCAAACTTAAAGTATAGCGTACTTTGGTTGGAGAACTTTCCTCATGTCAGCATAAAAGTGTTACCCAATGACATGTTTGTTTTTATTTATTTGAAAAAATTGACACGTTTGTTGTCCAATATATAATATAGTATAATATGTATAATGTTGAGCTTAATATTTTCTAACAGTTTTCATAAGTTTTTATCTCAAAATATTTAATCCAAGTTAATTAATATATTTACAGACTTATATTCTTATTGATATTTTATTAATTATGAACGTATTCATTGTCCCATTGCAGATTGAGCATTCTTTTTGTATTTGTAGAGATTTCACCAAGGCCTCGACCAGGCTCGTTGTCAAAGATAAGCTAAGATATACCTGAATGAGGTGTTGTTTTGACAACAAGTGCATTATAATAGGTGTCTTGTTTGATAAATATATTTGCATATATATATTTTTTGAATTATACATTATTGATTTGTTTATTAGATAATTACTTGTTTGTGATAGTTGTTATACATGTTAATAAATCATTAATGGTATATTAGTTGTATGCAACTAATATACTTTATCAACTGTATATTAGTACTTTTTTTAAAAAGCACTTTTACAAAAAACAGATTTTTATTTCTTATATTTAAATATGTATTAGTATTCATTGTATTTTAAGATTGTAAATACATTTCCAATATATTCAATTTGGTATCAGAGTAGGAAAGAAAAAGAATTTTTTTTACCGGTTTCTGAGCAAGCAGCGCCGCCACCAGTTTTTTATGCAGTGTCGTTAACCTTTTCGCACTGTTCAGTTCGCGTCGTAGTTGTAGATCTGTCGTCCAGTCCGCGCTGTCCAGTTCGCGACGTTCAGCCCGTGTCGACTAGCCCTGTGTCGTCTTGCCCTGCGCACCGTCCAGCTCGCGCACCCCTGCGCGCTGTCCAACTTCTCCCTGCATTTTCTGTGAGTCCGCACACTGGGCTTTCAGTTTTGAATTTTTTTCCCTTTTTCAGTTTTATCCGCACACTGCATTTTCTGCCTTAATCGGCTCCCTAAACAACCTATCATTTTTAAGTTTAGCCCATCAACCCATCAACCCAAGCCCATCAGCTCAAGCCCACTTTTAGCCCACCCCGACCAAAAAAAAAACCAAAATTTTTATTCCGCTGCACAATATATTTTTAATTATTATTTCAATAGAAGATTCAAGGCAACATCAAGTTTCTAGAATTCATGAGGTTCCAAATTTTGAAGTTTCTGTTAAGAGTTTAGAAATTGGTTCTTTCGGGGGTACTAAACTTAATGGTACAAATTTTTGAACATGGAAAAAAGTTATGTCTGTTTATCTTCGTGGGATGCATAAGATGGGACATGTATCTGGATCAATTCGGGCTCCTAGTCAAGATGATATAGAAGCCTATACTAGGTGGGAAGATGATGATGGCTTTGTCATGTCAATTCTATTTAGAGCCATCACTGATGATATATTACAAATGGTGGAGGAATGTGAAACTACTGAGGCCATATGGAATACCTTAAGCGATTTTTATACGAATGAGTCTGACTTTATTCAAGTTCATGAACTCATGTGCAAAGCTACTGGCATGCAGCAAAATGGGCAACCAGTATCTCTTTTTTTTACCAAGCTGAAAAATGCATGGGCTGAAATTGACCAGAAACATCCGTATAAAATTAAAAATCTAGAAGACCTTATGTGGTACCAGAAGGAGAAGGAGCTTGAACGAGTACATGCCTTTTTAAGAGGCCTTGATACAAAACATAATAGTGCTAAATGCGAACTGCTTCGAATGTTAGAACCTTCGAGCTTGACTACTGTCTTTACATACATTCGTAAAGACGAATCTCAGCAAGAGAGTCTTCATCAGGCACATGTTGAGGTATCAAGCCTAGCCATTCAAGCCAAATCAAAGGCACCCTTCCTCCAGTAGCAAAATTCAATTCCATTTCATCAGTAGTGACCTCCACCAGGTTTTACTAATCGTCCTCGTTCTCCCTGCTCTTATTGCAATGAACATGGGCATATTCGTGAGACTTGTTGGAAACTATATCCACACTTGAAACCAAAAGCAGACTACTATGCAGCAAAACGACAAAATGGGTATCGTTCTAAAGCAAAAGTAGCTATCGTGCAAATTGCCCAAGAACCAGACTACTATGGACAGAATCATCCTATGGAATATGGAGGTATCCTTACAGCTTCAATAGCTGGTCGTGGTAAGATTGGTATGACCTTAAATTTTTCTCACTCTGTTGGGTCTAATACTTGGATTATTGATTCTAGTGCATCTGATCATATGACTTATGATAAATCTTATTTTAATGAGTTATCTCCCCCACCAGTGTCTTATGTTACGAATGCTAATGGTGAGGCCTTTCCTGTCTTAGGAAAGGGGTCAGTTCATATCACTCCATCTTTACAGCTCCATAATGTTTTATATGTACCTGACTTATCTCATCACTTAATATCTGTCCCACAGTTAAATATTGAGTCTAAATGCTTTGTAACCTTTTATCCTATGTATGTGATTTTTCAGGATCTTCTTACGAGGGAAATAATTGATCGAGGGTATCTGAGGGGCAGATTGTTCCGTTTGGATCATAACTACGGAGGGGAGAAACCAGGAGCACGGGCAAGCACTGCATTGACTTCTAGTTCCGATAAGCTAAGTGAAATTTGGTTGTGGCATCGTCGCTTAGGGCATCTGTCTTTTAGTCTTATGGAAAAAAATCATGCCCACTTTATTTATTGGTGTTAGTGAAAATGTTTTACATTGTGAGACTTGTGTTTTGGCCAAGAGCCATTGTGTTACTTATTCTCCTAGTATTTCTAATAAAAGTACTATTTCTTTTGAATTAATTTATTCTGATGTTTGGGGACCATCTAAAGAGCCCACTATATCGGGTATGAGATATTTTGTTTCGTTTATCGATGATTGTACAAGGTTATCATGGATTTCTCTTCTTAGAACAGAAGATGAAGTTTTTTCAGTTTTTCAAAATTTTCATACCTTCGTTCAAACACAATATAATGGCATTATTCAGATCCTCCGTTTTGACAATGGGGGGGAATATGTTAATCATGTTTTTCAAAAAAATTCAAAACACATGGGATTATTCACCAAACTACTTGTCTGCAAACACCGGAACAAAATGGAGTGTCTGAAAGAAAAAATCGTCATTTACTTGATATGGCTCGCGCACTCTTATTTAGTGCTTATATGCCAAAATACCTTTGGGGTGATGATGTACAAGCTTCTGCCCATCTCATCAATCTTCTCCCGTCTAGTGTCCTTAACGGAAAAATCTCATTCCAAATTCTCGCATCTTACGTTTCCTTATCATCCTTCCATAATCTTCCTACCCGTGTATTTGGTTGTGTTGCTTTTGTGCATGTTCCTAAAAATCAAAGGTCTAAATTAGATGCCCGGGCAATTAAATGTGTGTTTGTTGGTTATGGAAGTTATCAGAAAGGGTACAAGTGCTTCCATCCACCAACCAGAAAGTATTATGTTACTATGGATGTTACCTTCTTTGAGGACATGAGTTATTTTTCCTCACCTGATACTGCTCGTCAGGGGGAGAATACATATTTCGAAGAACTGTATCATGGTAAGGGGGAGACATTAGGAGAATCACCAATTGAGGTTTCAATAAGACCAGATGAGACTTCTAATTCATTGAATCCAGTCATTGCAGAAGCAGACATTGAAGACACAACTATACCCTCAAGCATTACTCCTACCCTTGATCAACAACTCCCTGGTACTGAAGGTCACTCATCTACGGTATGTACACCTACTGATACTAATAGCATCGAGTCTAATGTTGGACAGTATGTGTTACCAAATAGGTCTACTCGAGGTCAACCAGCCAAAAGGTATGAACCAAATATTCATGCAAAATCAAAATACCCAGTAGCCAATTACATGTCCACTAAAAGATTATCTAAGTCATATAAATCATTTGTGAATCAAATATCTGGTGTATCAGTACCTAACAAAGTGCAGGATGCGTTGTGAGATCCAATATGGAGGAAGGCAATGGTTGAAGAGATGGATGCGTTAAAGAAGAACGATACTTGACAACTTGTGCCACCACCACAAGGAAAAAATGCAGTTGGTTGTCGATGGGTGTTTACTGTAAAATATAATGGTGATGGATCCGTAAATTGGTATAAAGCTCGTCTTGTAGCAAAAGGGTTTACTCAAACGTATGGTGTAGACTACGATGAGACTTTTGCTCCTATTGCCAAAATGAACATGATTCGGGTTCTGCTCTCACTTGTTGCTAACCTAAACTGGCCACTTCGGCAGTTTGATGTCAAGAATGCGTTTCTTCATGGGGAATTAGCCGAGGAGGTGTACATGAGTCTTCCACCTGGGTATGTAGTTGATTCTCCTGGTAATTTTGTATGTAAATTGAGGAAGTCTTTGTATGACCTCAAGTAATCCCCTCGAGCCTGGTTTGGAAGGTTTTCACAGTTCATGCAAAAGGTTGGTTACAGACAGAGTAATTCAGACCACACTCTATTTCTCAAACACCAACGAGGGAAGGTAACAGCCCTAATCATTTATGTTGATGATATGGTAATCACTGGTGACGATACTATTGAGATGGATAAATTACAAAGACAACTAGCCTCTAAATTCGAGATGAAGGACTTAGGTGAACTAAAGTACTTCTTAGGAATTGAGGTAGCCAGGGGAAGAGAAGGAATATATCTGTGTCAGAGGAAGTACATTATTGATCTGGTAACAGAGACTGGTATATTGGATTGCAAACCTATTGACACTCCTATTGAGCAAAACTATTGTTTAGTAGAGTATCCAGATCAGATACCAACTGATCGAGCTCGCTATCAGAGGTTGGTTGGACGTTTGATTTACTTAGCTCATACTAGACCAGATGTTGCATATGCAATAAGTGTGGTGAGTCAGTTCATGCATAATCCAAGTAAGAACCATATGAATGCTGTTTTGAGAATTTTAAGGTATTTGAAATCGGCTCCAGGAAGAGGAGTAATGTTCTCTAAACACAACAATCCTCTTGAAGTCCGTGGATTCACAAATGCAGATTGGGCAGGAAGTATTACAGATAGAAAGTCAACATCGGGTTATTTCACCTTTGTGGGAGGAAATTTGGTTATATGGAAAAGTAAGAAGCAGAAAGTGGTGGCACGATCTAATGCTGAAGCCGAGTATAGAGGTATGGCTCATGGGGTTTGCGAATTGCTGTGGATAAGAAATTTGTTATTGGATTTAGGTTTCGAACTCAAAAATACTATGCAGATGTATTGTGACAATCGGGCAGCCATTGATATATCACAAAATCCAGTACAACATGATCGCACTAAGCATGTAGAGGTTGATCGTCACTTTATAAAAGAGAGTTAGATGCCAAACTTATTAGTTTTCCTTTTGTTTCCACAGAAGAGCAGCTTGCAGATATGCTTACCAAGGGAGTTTCCAAGAAGGCATTATACGGTTAACTAAGCAAGTTGGGCATGATCGATATCTACGCGCCAACTTGAGGGGGAGTGTTAATAAATCATTAATGGTATATTAGTTGTATGCAACTAATATACTTTATCAGCTGTATATTAGTTGTATGTAACTAATATACTTTTCTTAAAAAACACTTTTACAAAAAGCAGATTCTTATTTCTTGTATTTAAACATGTATTAGTATTCATTGTATTCTAAGATTTTAAATGCATTTCCAATATATTCAATTATACAATGCATTGATATTTTCATATATGTATTGGATCCTATGTTCTTTATCGTGTTACATTATGTGTTATATATGCTATAATATGTTGATAATACAATAATCATTTATCAAATAGGTTTACAATAAGGGATTTTTGAATGATTGGAAATTTTTCTGATTCACATGCTTTGTGCTGTTTGTTTTGTTTATTTCACGTTGCTAGCTTGGACATAAGTATGTGAAACTCAACATCACTAGTGTATTTACCACATATTATTATTTCGTATATATTGATTGTTTTAATAATGTGTTGAATTAAACATGTTATTATGATTGTATATTTTACTAACTATATGTGTTATATATGCTCTAATATGGTGAGAGTATAATTATCATTTATCGAATATGTTTATAATAAGAGATTTTGAAGTGATTGAAAATTATTTATAACTTTTATAGTATGTGTTTCTTGATTCACATGTTTTGTGCTATTTTTTATTTATTTATTGCATATTGCTAGCTTTGATATGAGTATGTGAAACTAACATCACTAATATATTTAACACATATTATTATTTCGTATATATTAGTTGTTCTAATGATATATTGAATTAAATATGTTGTTGTAATTTTATATTTTACTAATTATCTGTTTAATTCGCATAATTAAAACTGTTTATTAAGTTATAATAAAGTTGCGAAAAGATTTCATGGTATTCAAATCCACCCGTTTTAATTCATAGTTTTATAATTAAGTTAAAAGTTAAATTCATCTAGGTGCCATGGTTTACACAAGTGAAATTTTAAATTGAATAAGTTTTATTCGAACTTACATTTAGTTATAAAATCAAATGATATAATATATAATTAAAATTATACTAAATATTATTTGTTCAAAAAAATATACACGCCATTTTCACTCAACTCCCAACTTATTTATCTTTGAATTTTGAATTTTATAACTATGATTTTTTATTTTTATTTTATCACATATTAAAAATAATTTTTATTTTAACATGTTAGAAAAATAAGAAAAATATATAAGTAATTTATATTAATATATTTTTGTCAATTAAACTATTTTAAAAAGCAAGAAAAGTAACTAAAATTAATTAAAAATATATTTTAAATATAAGTTATTGTACCATTAAACTCTATATAATTTATTTAATTACATTATAGAGATTGTTATCAAATGATCTACAATTATATTAAAATTTGAAATATTATATTTATATGGGCATACATCACACCAAACAATAAATTAACACGGTGCAGGTGTACTATTTTATAGCATAATATACAGTTTAATCGTTTTCTTTTTAACTGAGAAACTTTTTTTATTTTTTCAAAAGATATAATTTAATTCATTTCATAGTTTTCCCCTGTTATAACTGGTTTCATAGTTAATTGCTAGAAATATAATAAATTATAGTCGAGAAGGGATAATTAAGGTGCACTTTATCTTAAATTGCATTTAATATTTATCTAGTAGGTTGGCATAAAATTTATCCTTTCTTTATTTTAAATCATAATAAAATTAAAGATAAATTAAACCGAACGAGATTAACTTGTGTATTATAACTATTTATTCTATTATCATAAACTCAAATTCAAATCTCACATTTATAATTTTTTTTATAATTAATAAAAATTAAATTTAGTGCTTTAAATGAAAAAAAGCTGCTGCTCTTTTTGCACAAAAATAGGATGACACTTTTTGGTACCCAAATTCAAATCTCATATTTATAATATATTTTTTATATTTAATAAAAGTTAAATTTAATGCTTTAAATAAAAAAAAAATATGTTGCACTTTTTGTACAAAAATAGGATGACACTTTTCTACCCAACACCATTTCAATCATCATTATTTTTGCAATAGATAGAAGAACATTAATGGAAATAAACAATATATAGAATAACTTCAATGAGGGCGAAAAAAAGAAGAAGAGTGAGCCTGATCTAGAAAACAATCTCTGTCCAATAAAACTTGGGCCTCTTTTGGAATTGATAATGGGCCCTTCATCTCGGCCCATCATTGTGTAGTTACCTTGCAAGAAATACTTTGCAAAGTCGGTGTTCGGTAAAAAGGGTCATAAAATAACAAATTTCCGGCAACTTTGAACCCATTGGCTGTTCCACTCTCTCTCGAGTCTCGTCCCTCCATTTTCTTGGGAAATTCAAGAAGAGGCCTCACATTCTATTTGAACTCAAAATACTGTTCAATCCCCATGGCTTCAGGTGCGTTGATTATCATAAGAGCTGTACATTCGATACAATTGTGTTGATTAACATTAATTATTTTTTAGCGTGGACTTCGGCTTCCCAATTTGTAGATTTTTAGGGATTGCTGGGATATTTTTTGTTCAATTCTGTATTTTTGGTTATATGTGTAGCTAGGATTCATGTTTCTCTGAATATCTCTGGGTTTTCGTGTTCATTATTGTGGTTTTGAGCTTAAAAACTGGGAATTAAATTCAAAATTCAAGCTTCAAAATTTAGGGTTCATTTTCCTTAAATTTCCAGGGAATTATGCTTCTATCTTTGACTAAACAATAGAAATATATCTGTATTGATTATAATACTTTAATTGGTTGTGTTAGACTTGTTTGGTTTGGTCTTTATTGTGGTAATATATTGTAGGTTTTGCTTCCTCAACAGTCCCAGCTGAGCTTGAATCAGCTTTGAGGTTGAAGACAGTTCAGTACTTTTTGACAAAAAGACCTTGGCTGGGTAATCCTCTATAGATTTTTTATTTCCCTTTGAATTTTCACTTTATGCTGCATAGATTCATGTTATTTTGTTGATTAGGTTATTGTCTTATGTTTTTATTTATTTTTTCTGGATTTGTTATTTCTTATTGTTTTCAAGGTTTCTGTTTCAGATCTCTATGGAGTTAATGTCAGACCTGTTGCACCAGTGGGAAGTACAAGTAGAAAACCTTATGTTGACCCAGCACTTATCCACCGTTGCCTGCCCGATGAGCTGCTCTTCGAGGTATTGCTTTTCAGGCCAAAAAGTTAGCATTTTTCATAATCTGCTACTTTCTGCATCCTGTTTTTATGCTGAGCTAAACTCAGAAGAAAAGAAGGAGAAATTTGGGAAAGTTGTATGCATTATCTCAATTTTCAAGATGGAGTGATCCTTGTTTTGTCCAATCTAAAATCCATTCCTATACAAGAGTGTATAGTATTAATTAATCTAATCAAATTAGAGTTTGTTATTATTGAACTATCCACGTGTATAAGTGGGGTAGGCTAGAGATGTATCTATATTCATTAGACTCTATTCAATAACATTCATTTGATTCATTTCATTTCTTTCTCTCTTCCATATTCTTGAATTATACACCTTCCTTCTGTAAACCGGAAGCGAACTAAATTTTGATTGTTCAATTCAATTTTTTTTGTCACCAGATTTATTTAGTTCTCCTCCCAAGCTTTATAAGTGAATAGCAGCTGCATTTGAAAAGGGGTTTGTAGCTGCCTATAACATTTGTACATGCATTTAGGAAAGCAGAGATCTGACATCATTTTGACTCATCCGCAGTATGCACACGAGTAATGGGAGATCAGGAATTTAATTAGTGATTAACGTATGACTCACTATGGCATTATATTAGAAGACCCTGACATATAATTCAATAGGTTACTGTTTTTCTTTTATTTTGTCTAAGCGTATTTAACTATGTTTATGACTATTTGTATTAATCATAGTCAAAACTATCATTGCCATATTAATCAACCAATACTATATTTATTAACTGCAAACATATATTTGTGTGCAGGTATTTGCTCGAATGGCTCCATATGACTTGGGAAGGTCATCTTGTGTATGCCGAAAATGGAGGTACACCATCCGTAACCCTGTTTATTGGCGCAATGCCTGCCTAAAGGCTTGGCAGGTAAATATCTACATCTTATAAATTATTGAACCATCTCTTTCTGTGCTATATGTAAAACTTGGAAATTAACACAAGTGCCACTGTATGAAGCTCTCTGGAATGGTTGAAAACTATAAGATCTTGCAGTCCAAGTATGAGGGTTCATGGAGAAAAATGTGGCTTACAAGACCAAGGGTTCGAACTGATGGTAAGCTGTCTGTGAAATCTTTTTCCCTTTTAGATTGAACTAAAAATCTTGTATGTGTAATTTGTCTACTTGCTTGTATATCTTATTTGAATACGATAAAGTGTGTTGCTATCTCCGTGACACTAATAGCATGTTCACATTTCAGGTCTTTATGTGAGCAGGAATACTTACATTCGTGTTGGAGTTGCAGAATGGAAGGTTACTAATCCTGTACATCTGGTATGCTTTTGCTGAGAATTACTTTCTCTTGAAAAGTAAATTTTATTTCTTTCATTTACTGTGCTAAATTAATCTCTCTTTTGCAGGTCTGCTACTTCCGTTATATCAGATTTTTTCCTTCTGGTCGATTTCTTTACAAGGTTAGGACTCTTATCAAAATTTTAATTTAGCATATGGTGTTGGGTGGGATCGAAGACTCCCTCCCTTTTTCTGGTCCATATTTAGAATTTAACTATTATCTCCATTTAAAATTTTTGCGGGGACACATTTGGGATCTCCAATGGGGAACGAGGACCCCCCAAAAGGAAAACAAGTATCCAAGTAATATTTTAAATATTATTTTTATTATAAATGAAAATTTATAAAAATAATAAGTTAATAATAAATATTTTATATTGAAAAAACTAAAATTTTGAGTCAATAAATAATAAAAAATAAATGATATTTATGCGAAAGGGAGGAAAATAAAATATATGTAACAAAAAATACATAATCCTTTCATATTAAATAGCATTGATAGTTCTTGTAACAAATTAATTTAAAATAATAAAAATAAATTATAAAATAATTATAAAATTTTAGATTTTTAGAATTTAAATAAATATTTAGAATAATCTTTATAAAAGAAAAATTATTGATGTTATAATAAAATATAAAAATAAATAAATATAAAATATATAATGTATTATTTATGATTAATTTAAGTTTAAATGTAATTAAATTTTTATATATTTATTAAAATATGATATATAATTTCAAGGAATAGTGCGGGCAATATGATCTACGTCCTTATCCCGTTCATATTATAAAATTGTCCATTTTATTGTTCTTATTTTTGTTTCCGATCAAATAATCCCTACAAGGATTTATCCCGTTAAGAAAAATTAACAACCCTAATATGGTGGGATATTATTCTTCCATACTTGATTGTTTCTTCTTTACATTTGATGATGTCAGAACTCATCTCAAAAAATTAAGGATGTTGCAAAATTCATGAACTTCCGTTCAGCTAAAGCAGAATGTTTATTCAGTGGGCATTACACATTGTCAGATGATAAGGTCTGGATATGTACTTTGTAGAATTTATAATTCCCGTGAGTTTTAATATCCACATGCACTATAAAGTTAATTTTCATTTGCTAATTGTTCAGTAGATGCCTGCTCACAAGAAAATATCCCGATTGTAACTTTTCTTCTCTCTTGTTTAGCATGCATCTTCAATATTTTCAATGCTCCATTTTAGGTTGAAGCTGCAGTTTTGTACCCTGGCATGCGTCCAACTGTGTTGAGGATCCGCCTAAGGTATGTGAGGCACGGAAATAATACAACAAAGTCCTGCAAAAGTTCTTTTGTATTTGGGGAGTGCATCTATTTATTAATACCTTAACTCCCTGAATCTCTATTGTCCCTCATAAGCCTTCTTATGTGTAACTGCATCTCGTACAGGTTACGAGGAACGATTGCTGGGGCAAATAACCGGATGGATTTACTTTCACTGGTTACAAGTGGTGTGAATAGTAGTGAGGTGACCAGTCCTGAGGAAGATATACTTGGAGTGGTTGAAGGGTGGCAAGATGATGAAACCCACAACCCAGACGTGCCTGCCACTTCCCATAAAAGGGGAATGACTCCTTTTGTCTTTGTTCCCTTTGAAGAGGTAATCTCTATGCTCGTTTTGAGCTTGCCTTCAGTACCATATTGAGCACCAAAAGGGCTATTGTGTCAGAGATTCACATCTAAGTTCTGTTTAGTTTTTCTTTACTTGATTAGGCATTGTGGAAAGAACTTAGAAGTAGCTATCAAGCCTGTGAATGCTTTGAAATTGTTCACTTGAAGCAGTGTTAAATTTTCATGTCTCTCGGTCAATGAGAGTTGCTTGCATATCATATAAATACTACCTCAGTGATTCAGATTTACATTTTATGACTCTAACCCCTGGAACCTGTGGCTTTTTGGTTTTCTTTGCGTTGTAGGTAGAGTCATCGGTGTTGAATCTGCCAGTAGAGAAGATGGACTATTTTGTTCCTGGTTGATAACTTCAATGATTACGATCATAGTTGTAAATATGTATAGTGTAATATCCAAAGCATTTCTTATGATTTGACGTTGAATGCGTGACAATTGTATAAATATGGTTTTTGTTCTTGTTCTTGTTCGTGCTTTTAGTGGGCATGCTATGATATTCCAACAGAATGATTCTATTTAAATTTGATACTGATGAGGTGAGAACGATCGTTCTGGTATGTTGGACTTAATAATATATAGAAAGACAGATTGTGTTCAACATAAATGCTTGTATTATATTTAATTTTGATGTATGATTCAACATCGTGATGAAATTACTTTTCTGAACCTTCTAGTTTGTGAATGCATATCGATTTGAAGCCGAGCATAGAGTTTACGTTTCCTATAGGCAAGCCGTGTATCCTGGTGGAAACAAAAAATGTTTTTACATTTCATTATACAATTATAAAATTGGTCCAGTTTATATCAATATTTATAATTTAGTTTGAGTTAGTTTTATTTCATTGTTTTTGTGCAATGTTTATCATTGTTCATGATTTATTTTTTATTGTTTCCTAATTCTTAATATAACTATATGTACAATATTCACATATGTACGTAAAAAGATTTACATCGATATAATTTTTTTTGTTTTTCCTTTTTTACCAGCTACAGGAAAGATTATAAAAACAATTATAAATTATGAAATTCACTTATCTAAATTGAGATCGTGAGTTTTCTTTACATCGAATACTATTATAGGAGATTTTCTTGAAAATACATTCGGTAGCTCCGACACTGATAAATCATAAATCATCCATTTACATGGTAAGATTGTGAGAGAGATTTCTATAATCAAAGTATAGAGTTTTGACTGAACTAATGAAAACGAAGAAATATGTGGGACTAACACTAAATGATGGCGACAAAGGTAGTATCAAGAAAACATTATGAGATTATATTAGCTCATTTGGGTTGGGTTGTTTAGTATTATAGGGTAGGATTTTTTTATTTTATTCCGTTGCTCTTAAGAAGATGGTTAAGAAATTACAAAATTAACCTATTATTTTAAAAAAAAAATCAAGGAATTATAAAATTAATTTTTAAATGTTTTTTAATTAAATTTATCATATGAATGCAAAAGAGAAGTCCAAACTAAAATGTAAAAAAGTAAGAAAGCTTATGATTAGTTGCAGTAGTTCACTTATTCAAAAAGCAATTAATACCATCTTGAATTGATTTCAGCTTTTGTAATCAATGCAATATTTCACACATTTTGTATTTTTAAAGAATAAAAATAATTTTATTCGAGGACAAGTATGTTATATTTATACTTGCACCCACCCATATTCATGAATTATTGGTAGTCATCAAAATAAATGTTTTATTTTGTATATAATTTTATGGGTTAGATTTACTTAACAAAATCCAATGATTTAAGTGATTTAGAATAAGTTAGAATAACTCATTTTGTTTATATTTTTATAACAACAAAAAATAAAAATACAATTTTTCTTGCTAGACATTATGATAATTACTTTTTTAACTTTATCTTAATTTTACTAAATGAACTAACAAACTAATCATTAATATATAAATATAACTTTTTAAAGTGTTTTCATAGACATTATGTTAATTACTTTTTTTAACTTATCTTAATTTCACTAAATGAACTCACGAAATAATCATTAATATAACCTAATCACTTTTGCTTATTGGCACAACTAGTTACACCTATGTCCAAGAGGTAAGGAGTCGTACATAAAATTTGAAAAAGGCAAGCGTAGCAGTGTTGGAACACACAAAATATGAAAAATGCCTTGGATCACACGAATCAAAACAGGCAGAAAACATTAAAAAGAAGAAAACCGAGCAAGAAATTCTTGGCAGAACACCAAATGATAAATACAAATAATTGAGAAGTCAAACCTCCTTATAAGACACATGTATGAGCGTCACGAGAATTCTCATTCACTAAGCAGTCCTTATTTAAAGCAAGGCATAAATGAACTGCCTTCCTAAACCGAAATGTAAAATTAACATACATTACCCTAAGAATTAAATCCAATAAATATTTATGAAAACATCCAAATGATACATTCTTTAAGATTTCAAAAACAAGAAACTGCAAAAGACAGAGAGACTTCTACTCTGCACGTGATTGACCTGATCGGGATGAAAGGATGATCCCCACAATGAGACCATAGAGAGCAAGTGCTTCAGCAAAGATGAGGATAAGAATCATACCAACGAACAGCTTTGGCTGCTGTGCATTAGCCCTGAGAATAAAATCAAGAAAAGAAGTACAGAAATGCATCAATCCATTAGGAATATATGATATTCGTAGTATTGACCCCTCATAATAGCACGTATAAGTTATACATAATCAAATTGATCCTAAAATAATGTCAGTTACATAGTATATACTTGTACATGTTATTTAAGGTACAGACTAAATTTGTATGTCACATAACACACTAACTATAGTAAGTAAAAAGTCAATGATCCATTAGCAAACCAAACAGAGAAACGAAACAGGACAAGCAGGTGGTTGAGTTGGCAAATCAGGCAAAGCTAATAAGTCTCCAGATTATTATGTTACTGAATCTTCCGATAAGTAGAATATTGAATAGAACAGCATGAAAGCTATTGTCACAAGACCACCATAATTAGATATATGTGAAGTTCCACACTGAATTCTTGATATTGTGATGTCATCTCAACACAAAATCAAAGGAAAAATTGCAAGCTTAGTGTTTTTGCATGTGTGCCTCGTAAATCAGGAAATAGGGCTAGATATAGTTTTCCGACGAGGTCAAGAATGGATAATTCAATCTTAACTGGGGTAGTTAACTATTTATTTTCCATATCTTGGTATTTGAACAAATTTTTAGCAAGGTTTGTTAACTATTTGCAATTTCAAATAATAAACATTTGTGCCTCAACATCTCCTACTATTATTCGTATAGCTAGAACAATAAATGTACAAATAGCAGGTGAGGTTCACTTCTATCAGAAAAGATGAAGTTCGGAACTAATATAGATGTTATTTACAGTCAACAAAAAAGATAAAAATAGGAAGCTAGTAATTAAAAAAAAACACATTTTAAACAAAAAGAATAACATTGACTTACCAATTATACTCCTTTACAGGTCGCTGGAGGTCTGATGATTTTGGTGAAATTACATTAGGGTTATTTGGTCTTTTTAAACATATTTTTTTGTTATTTTTTTTTTGTTAGATGCAAATAACAACGATAATTACACAAGATCCTAGATTAAATAATAAAAAGCTGAACAGACTAAAATGCTTAGCTCAAGTATACACAAGAGCAGCAAACAAATCATATAAACCCCTGTAACACACCTCTGAAACCAAAGGCAAAAACTAATTTTGAAGCTGTATTTTTTCCATCAAATAAATGATCACAATAACAAAAACAAATATACATTTTTTCCCAAGCCAAATGGTACGGTAAAAGTCAGAAAATTGTAAGAATTAACCTAAATCAAGTGCTTCTAGCACCATACTACCATAGGCACTACACTGCACTTAATTATCCATTGAAAAGAATAATTACAAGAAAAGAGAAATGTATAATATCATAGCATGTCAAATGTAAATGTAATTGCACTATAAAGCAATTTGCAGATTAATCTTACACGAGTTAGAAAAAGGAACCCGACGATTTTGCTACGATCAATATTTAGGATCACACAGAGATCATTGAAGAAAAAAATACAAGCATAATCACTTTTGAATGCAAAGGTTCAACACAATCAAACGAATTCAAATCAAATAATAATAATAAAAAAGCAATAAGTAAGCTTACCGAACACCAGCATCGCCAACAATCCCAATAGCCATACCAGCTGAGAGACCAGCAAGACCACAAGAGAGCCCAGATGACAAATGAGCATACCCATCAAATAGGTAATAAGGTTTAGCCTTAGGATTGATCCCAGTACTAATAATCACAGCTATAATCAAACCGTAGATCCCCAAAACTCCAGCCATAACCACTGGAACGATCGATTTCATAACGAGCTCTGGTCTCATCACTCCCATCGATGCTACACCAACCCCACTTTTCGCCGTCCCATATGCAGCTCCCATACCTGAAATTAATTAATAAAGCTCCAATTTTTCAATGTTCCATTCGATTTTCTGGGAAAATGATGCTTGGAAAGTCTGGGATTACCTTAAATCAAAGATCAGAAAAAACTTACAGGAGAAAACGAGAGCAGCAGCGGCTCCCAAGAAGCCGAAGAAGGGAGCAGTTTCATCGCCGCTGAAGGTCGAAGACATCTAAATTCTTTCGACAATTAAGGTCGATTTTTGAAATCTAAGGTTTTCGGTATGATTTCCCGTCTTGATTTGGCTCTACTTCTCCTTCGTGATCCTCTGGTTTTTCTATGATAGAGAGAGAAGAAGAAATCGATTAGAGTGAATCACCATTCACGGGGGTTCCAAATCAGGGAGGCCTTATTAATGGTTTTACTATAATGCCCTTTTCTCTACTAGAAAACAAGGCTGGGTTTCAAATGTATGGTGTGCACGTGTCGGGTTAGGTTTTAATTTGGCAAATGATATTTGATCTTATCGATACTGTGAAAGTACGTATTAGATAGAAACAAATTAAAATCTATTACTTACTCACTTAGTTATTAAAATCTTTTCATACAAACATCTATTAACATCTATAACCATATATTTATACGAATTTATATTAATAAAATATCTAATATAATAAATATTTATATATAAAAATCATATATTTAAAAAGTAAAATAAAAATAATATGTTCCTTGATTAAAATATACAATTTAAAATAATAATATATATATTAAAAAATTAAAATAATTCTATAAGATTTATTACTTAATATTTAAAATTTAAAATTTATGTTTTAAGTTTTAAAGTTTAAGAATTATGATTTAAGATTTAATATTTATGGTTAATAAATTAATATTTTATTATTATTTAAAATATAAATATAAATTTTAATTATTAATTCTTTATTTTTAATCAATCTTATATTTCAATACTCATCTTTGTGGTGTCGTTTGGTTCATAGAATGTAATAAGAATAAGAATTAGAATGAGAACGAGAATGAAATGTAATAAAAAAAGAAAACAATATTATTTGATTTGACCATTAGAATCAAAGAAAGAATCAGTATTATAATATTTGGTTTGTCATTTGAATAGAATGAAAAAAATTGTAAATTACCTTAATACCCTTATATTTATTAAATTTTAAATATGGTTTAGGGTTTTAGAATTTGAGATTTAGGATTTAGGGTTTGAGATTTAGGATTTGAGATTTAGGATTTGGGGTTTAGGTTTTAGGATTTAGGTTTTAGGGTTTTGGATTTTAGGGTTTGAGATTTGAGTTTAAGATTATATTTGGAGTGATAAAAATTAGAAAAAATGAAATTAGAATGAAATCATAATTCATAAAGAGGAGAAATAATTGTGATTCGTTCTCTTTTAAGAATCGATTTCATTACTCGTTCATTTTTCAATCCAAATGTAGAAATGAAAGTAAATAAAGCAAAAAATTGAGTTGTTTTTTTTTTCTTTTTTGGTTCTACATTTGAGTTGATAAAAAAAAAACAAAAATTTCAAGAAATTTACGAAATTCTTGTAAAAGAATAATACTAACATATCAATTGTTTCAATAATATCACTAATAATATTTACGTTCTCTGTTAGCTTTTATTTGTTATTTGATCTTTTTAAAATGAATAGATGAATAGTCATAAAAATCTTTTAAATTAAATTATTTATATTATTTTATATAATAAATTGTATTATTTAATCTCTTAAATTTATAAAAATAACTCATTATATATTATTTTAATTATTTTCTATTAAATAATTAAAATATAATTAAATATAAATCTTTAACTATGTGAAATATATTATATAATAGTTTAAGGAAAAATAAATATCAATAAAATTTAAGCAAATGTTAAAATTTAAACAATTTAATATATATTTTAATTTTTTTAAAAAAATTAAAAAGTAATAAAAAATTAAATTAAAATAGTGATAATTAACAAATATTAAAAAATGAATTTTGTGTGATTTTTTATATTAATTATAATTTTTTTATTATTAAAGACTCATATTTTAATTAAATTTAATAAAAAATTTAATAATATTTTAATAAAAAAATCATTAAAATAATATAATTCATTTTTAATGAAACATTTTTATAAAATTAAAAAATTAAATAATATTATTTATAATGTAAGATACTAAATAACGTAAATAAATAGATGTAACATACTTCTAACTTTAATAATAAACATATTAACTAAACATTCAATTAACTTAATAAATAATTTCATACATTTCATATAAATGTTAAAAAGTATTAAAATTAACAAAGTGTTTTATAAGCCATTCCTTATCAATAAAGATTCTATAAAATTTCAGTTATGACATAAATATAATTACAATATAGTTATTTTAAATAAATAAAAACTTAATAATTATCTTAAAGCATAGATAATTATGAATATATTTACATAACTATAAAAATTCAATTATATCTTAATAAGAGATAGCTATCATGTTAATTGTTATTTTTATATATACTAACATATCTACACAATTATAAGAATATGATATGATAGATAAGAAAATGTAGATAAATATTATATATATATATATAATAATTTATTAATTATTTAAAAAAAATAATTACAAAATAAATCATATTTTTATAATGTTAATTATTTTTCTATATATATCCACTTATCTACATGATTGTAGGATTATATCCTAATATGAAATAACTATCATGGTAATTGTTATTTTTACATATATTCACCTATCTACACGATTATAAGAATATGATATCTCATAGATAAGAAAATATAGTTAAATATTTTGTTTATATATAATAATAATTTGTTAATTATCTTAAAAAGATAATTATAAATAAATATTTATAAAATTATAAAAATAAATCATATTTCTATAATAAATACTATAATGTTAATTATTTTTCTATATATACCCACCTATTACACAATTATAAGCATACGATAGATAAGAAAATTATAACTAAATATTTTCTTTACTTATACTATTAGAATAAAGTCATAGATTTTTTCTAATTCTTAAACATCGAACAACCAACAGGTAATTCGAAGTCTTAACAATTTATTTGTATCTTAGATTTTACAAAAAATGATAATGACTCGTCCAAATATCTTATTTTTCTAGCAAGCTTAAAGTTTTATGCAGGTACCGAACATATCTATTTTTCTTTTTTAATTTCTATAAAATTAAAATGTTCAATTTCTAAACCAGAGTTCGTACTCTGGTTTCTAATTGGTTTCTTCAACACTTTTATTCTCAGTAAGGTTTATTGTAGAAAGAAAAAGGTCAAAAGTCGAAAAAGAAAACTGTTTGACGGTTTTAAACAACATACATTTCATTATTACTCAAAAACAGAGCGAAAAAGGAGTTTTTTAGAAACTTTGCGAAAGAAAACTTTACGAGAGTGCGTTAAGAAACTTGAACGCGAAGTAATTCAGCTTTAGCTAACTACCCACCATTGCCCATTTTCCATTCAATTCTCTTCTCTTCTCTATGCTAAGCCATAGTCATACGATGCAGCTTTGAAGGCAAAGCTTGGGGGCGAAAACTACTGGGTAATGGCGGATTCGAAGGTGGAGATCATCTCAAGGTTGGCCCAGTGGAGGATCGAGAATTTTGGGCCTCTTTCTTACAAAAAGTCCGAACCATTCAAGTTTGGAATTTGGAACTGGTACTCCTCAATACTCATCTCTACCTTCTTTTTTATTTATTTATTTTTTCCTTTTCTTTTTTCGAATCTATTTGTGTTTCTGAAATCGCAATTGGATTTTGGGAAAGAAAAAAAAGAACAAAAAATACTGAAAATTCTATTTTCCTTCAAGTGGGCATCGTTAATTGAGTGTAGATTAAATTTAACTTATAATTTAAATTCGTATAATATTAAAAAAAAAAGTATTATTTTTGATTGGATTTTTTGGGCTCGTTTATGATATGGGTTTCAGGTACATAGCCGTGGAGAAGAATTTAACTTACATGTACATTCGTCTATTTACAGAAGCTTCTCGGGTTTCTAAAGAGCAGCCTCCAATTGCTCGCTTTGTTCTTAAACTCTCCAACAACTTCCCTGCCTGTACACCTGTTATTTCTCCTAGTATGACCTTTTCTTCTCTACTTCTCTTCCATTTTCAACTATTTTATTTATTATTATTATTTTTCCATTTTTAGTTTTTACGTTATTTTCGTTCAGCTAAATTGGGTAAAAGAAATATAAAAGGGAAATAAGTATTATCAAGGAAAAATATATAATTTAGTCAAATTTCTTTTATCATATTTAATAAAAATTAAAAAAGATAAGTTGAATTAAAATTTATGGTGTATAGTTTTATTTAATGCATGTAATTTGATTTTAATTTTAAAAATATTACACGTAAAATTTCATTTGTAAGAGTTGAGGTTAGATATGTACCCTCTTCGTCCCAGCATACATCCTCCTCTGATAATGAACCAACTGCAAATTACTCTTCAGGTAACATAACATAAATTAGCAGGTTTCTGGTGGAAAAAGAAGGCATAAATTAGCTGGTTCCATTCTTTTCCAGTTCTACATATATACATTTTCTATTTACTGCCAAAGTGTGTTTACTGTTGTGTTCTAGTGGTGCAAATCATTAAATAGTATGTTCTCTGGAATATAATGACATGTGGTTACTGATGACATGAGAATCCCATGTGAATGAGCTCTCTCATTTTGTACCCCATCAGGATTTCCTACATGCCCCAGCTTCCGCAATTTTATGTAATGTAATATACGAGTGTCAGAAAGTAATTCTCCCAAAAGTTCAAACTTGTGGGAGGTAGATCTTGTAATTCATTTATACTTTTAAACATGTAACACCTGTGATGTTCTATTGCTTCATCCTGCAGTTTATGAGAGACTGTTTCGAACAAATGAAGACTTTCTCTGGCCTCTTAATATCTTACAATATGGTCGATTAGTTATTGATGTTGAGTTTCTGGATCTGAAGATTTGCCCTCTAAATGTGAGCTATTCATTTGATTTATACAATCCAATCAAATTAAACTCTGCTATTGGCTTTTAATAAGACCTAGTAAGTGATCTTAAGACAATGATTAATTCCTCGTGCTTGTTTGTTACAACTAGGGTGGGGAGGCTTGCGATGTATGGCGTATCAATGGAATGACACAATCCTTAACAGCCCAGAATACTCATCGATGTCTTTCTCGGATGCTAGATGAGGGAATCCATGCTGATGTCACAATTAACACACCTGATGGCACTTTAAGAGCTCATAAGGCAATTCTATCTGCAAGTTCTCTGGTTTTTAATAGCATGTTCCATCTCAACCTCAAGGAAAAAGAATCATCCACGATCAACATAGAAGACATGACTTTACAATCTTGCATGGCCCTTCTGAGTTACTTGTATGGAACCATTAAACAAGAGGACTTTTGGAAGCACCGGCTTGCACTTCTTGGAGCTGCTAACAAATATGACATATCAGAACTAAAAGATGCTTGCGAAGAAAGCCTCTTGGAAGACATCAACACTGGGAATGTCCTCGAGAGGCTGCAAATGGCTTGGCTTTACCAACTTAACAAGCTAAAGAAAGGATGCTTGATGTACCTGTTCGAATTTGGCAAGATATACGATGTTAGAGACGAAATAAGCAATTTTTTTAGGAATGCAGACGGAGAACTTACACTGGAGATGTTTCAAGAGGTACTTAATGTGTGGAGGCCAATATAAGATGCTACAAGTACTCTCTATGCACATGTAAAATCCAGATATATATTTATATGAATTTTGCTTATAGCTAGCTGTGAGTTTGAGATTGTTTTTGTGTCCAGTGATGAAATTTTAAGAAGTAACAATTATAGGTACAAGTGGTGTAAGGTGTGATTACGAACTCTTAAAGCCTTGTTTAATCCAGTTATAGTAGTACTCTAGCTAATGTCCTTTCTTATTTTATTTTTCTTTGTTGCCTAAAGTAATGGTAAGAAGTAAGAAATAGTTGAGACGCTAATTAAGAAACAACAGTTTATCATTAATGAACCATAGACATATACATTAGTTTTGTTTAACTAATTTACCCACAAATAATACAATATGTTAAAATAGGTCAATTGTGTACCTGGTTCCAAAAGTTAATATATATATATATATATATTTGGCAGATTGTTTTTTTTAAATTATAAATAATGGGATGTTACTCTTAAAAGGCATGTAAAATAAATTTCAAATATTATATTTTAATTGATTGCATGTAAAATAACACATTACATATAGAATAGATAAAAATGACTCCTTTACGAATGAATATTTTTATATATATGTTTATTATTTATTAATGTTACGTAATATACGGAGTTTGTTACAAATGATTACAATTTAGATACATCCTTAAAATCTTCAAATAATTTGAAATTATTAGTAGTCATGTCATCATGTGCATGTACTTAAGTTTTTTCAGGAGGTAAGCAATAAAGCTTTGCCCAATCCAAGCCCAATTAGGGCCCATGATAAGCCCATTTATGATATTGTGGGTCCAATGTTAGTGTGAAACCCAACATTATTGCCTGGTTGCGAAGGGTACAAAACAATTACAAGGGTTGTGATTATTTTCTGCCGCCTGAAGCTATTGGGTTGAAGTTTAAAACACACAAAAATCCTTTAAATTTGATAATCAACTCCTTGCGATTCAGCGACTTCTGAGGCTCACTTTGATTTTGGAAGTATCCTTTCGTTTTTCTCGATTACTGAGTAATATAATCTTTATCAAATCCATCACAAAATACATAATTTGGTTCCATAGATCTTGAAAAAAATGTTGGGTATACTAAACTTTTCATCTTTTTTAATGTTAGCGTGATTTGGCTTCAACGAGTTTACCATAATATTGAAATATGTTACGCATTTCTTATTTTTTGTTTTTAGCAATGGTCATCGGTTCGTGACTAGGGATGTGCACGAGGATGGACGTTGACAATTTTTGTTATAATCGTCTCCAAATTGAATTATAAAATTTGTATCCAAAATTGTTCGAAAATTGTTACAATTTAGGGACAGTTTTTTACCCACAGATAACGGTTATATTCAATTAATAAAAAATCATCCCCAAATCGAATTATAAAATCTATATTCGAGGATGGTTTTTTAACCGCGGGTAACGATTTCATTCGGTTAATACAAAATCTTCAAAAAAACTGATTTTCAAATAGAGCACTAATATACAGTTATACACAGAAAAAAAGTTAATATGAAAATTGAACGACTTCTCTACACACGCACACACAAAGAGATAACCACTATATCAAATTTTGCTTCATCAATAGAATCTCTTAAATTTTGAGTTTGTATAATTCCTTGCACAAATAATTGGCTAAAGTTTGTCATCAAGATTTAGCAAAACACAGATAGCACTAATATACACAAAGAAGAAGAAAAATGAATATAAAAATTGAAGTCTTCTTTGAACACACATAGAGAGAGATAGAGACAAAGAGAAAATTAATCTAAGAAGTGAGAACCCCAACCTTACACCGATCTGCTTGATAACCTTAAAAGCATCATGCAGTAGAGGGAACAAAGATGTATTTTTTGAAGATGAGAGATGGAAGAGCAAGGGACGCATACGACATACGCAAAGACGAGGACGACAAGCCGACGACACACATATAGCAGTAGAAGGTAGAGCGAAGATGAGAGCACCAGAGTGGAGACGAGAGTGGCTAAGCCGAGACGAGAGCGACTCAAGCACTCAATCGAGGCGAGAGCGACTCAGGCACTCAATCGAGACGAGAGCGACTCAAGCACTCAATCGAGGCGAGAGCGACTCAGGCACTCAATCGAGACGAGAGCGACTCAAGCACTCAATCGAGGCGAGAGCGACTCAGGCACTCAATCGAGACGAGAGCGACTCAAGCACTCAATCGAGGCGAGAGCGACTCAGACACTCAATCGAGACGAGAGCGACTCAGGCACTCAACTGAGACGAGAGCAGATTTCTGATTTTTTGAGTGTCGAGACAAGAGCAGATTTTTTATTTTTGATAGTTTTGTAACTTTTGTTTATATATCTACACAACAGTAAAACCTAATTAATAAAATAATATATAATTTAATAAATATATAAATTGAATAAATATAATTAATTTCGGATACAGATAGGTACGATTATCAGTATAACCGTAACCGAACCACCGGTGCGATTAAACACGGATAATCGAACCCGTAGTTTTTTTGCCCATTTCTATTTGTGACAGGACGTTTATTGTTATAATTATTTTAAAATCAAATTATAAAATATGTATCAAAAATTCACCAAAAACCGTTATAATTTGAGAACAATTTTTTACCCATAAATAATGTTTCAAAACAGTTATTAAAAAATATTCAAAAAAAATCATTTTATTAAAGTTTTAAAAAAATTCTACCTAAATACGCAAAAAATTATTAAACTCTAATTATTAATTAATATATAATTAAAATTAATAAAAAAAAATTAATTAATTTTTGATGTAAATGGGTCGTTGTTTCATGTTTAATTTTTATCTAAAATTATATATGTTTATGAAATTTATCTAATAAAAATAAAAAACAGGATGATCGGACGTTTAGCTTCTTCTTTTTTCAATTCCTGCTTGTTTTAATTCAATTATTACTGTATTTTGTGGTTTTACAGTCTCTGTAATGTAATTGGATTCATCTCATCGAAATTTGAAATAATATTGGCATATGTTTGACAGGGCTATTTGTTTAATCTCCTATCTAGATGTATAGATTATTCTTTAATTTCAAAGTGTTTTTGTGTCTTTTAGTACCATTTCTTTATACTAATTACCCTTTTTTTTCTTTCACCATTATTTAAAAGACATTGTTATTTATAATTCTTAATTGTCTCAAAACAGTTAAGGGATTTTGATTGTACTTCTTTCAAGATAAAGCATTTCCAAAAGGGCCCCATTTTTTTTTAACTTAAGATTTCTTTAATATCTCCAATGAAATCAGGCAAAGGAAGGACTTTGGAAGACATGAAAAACAAATTAACTGCAACACTATTTGAAAACGAGGGAGAGAGCAAGTGTTGCCTAGACAAGAAATACAAAGAGGCAAATAATTGGCTGGAACATGAGGAAGCAAGAGAAGAATGTGAGATTCTTTGCAAAATATAGAGAAGAAAGGTAAGTTTGTAAAACGTGTCTACTTGATTATTTCATTGCTTAGAGATTCTGCATTATTGTAGAAAGTTGATTATATTCGTTCAGAATATTGAAGCAATAAATGAAAATATTATAATAATAATAATAAGACCTAATCAATTAATTAAGAAGATTTTTCATCTAAATGAAAGGCAGATGAAAGGTATTTTTTCTAGACCAAGGTATCATAATTAGATGGAGTACTAGGGTTCAAAATCACCCTTATAACTTTAAAGTGTTAGAAAGTTAACACGAATTTTAATTGTTATTATATAAGTATTATAATAATTAAATTTATTAAAAAACCTAATAGAAATATTTTAACATGATTATTATGTGTACTTTTTATAACTAGAGATGTAAAATGTCTCGTGTAATTAATGAGTTCATTAGTTAAATTTATCATATCACATCTCATTCTATTTTATTTAATGTTGTTTTTAATAATCTCATAATTATTATAGATAATTATGTTTTTTTCATTATTTTTATAATTTTAATCGTCTTATTTAGGTTTTATTTTGAAAAAATGAGTATCACATTATATACGATCCTAACCTACAAAAAATAAGTGGAACAAAATAGAATCAATATACAAAATTCATTGATAATATCATGAATTTAAGGGATATTCTATTCCAATTAATATCTCTATTTTTAACAGTTTAACATTATTTTTATAGTTTTGTTACGTAATAAAAAAAATTATATACCTTTAGATAGTGATGAGACTTCATACTAAGTTTGTCACAAAAAAAATATGTATCTTTTTATGTCTCATATTTAAAAGACTAATCACATGAATTATATTTGGTCGAATTCTTCAAACAGTTGGGTCGAGATAAAATTGTTAGTCATTTAAAATTCTATTCGAGGGAGCCGCTTAGAAACGAAATACTCCAAGAGAAGAAAGAAATTGAAGCATTGTATATATAATTAAGCTTAAATTTTCAAACAATTGCTTACCAGGGCAGGCCAATTAGATCATGCTTGTTGAAAGGAGAGGTTGATAAACATGTAAGAACAAATTTACTTCCTTGCCTACTAAGTACTAACATTTAGGCCAATTAGATTTGGAACGATTTGGGCTCAAAAGAAGCCCTACAAAATGAAGTCCAGGTAATAGACTACAGAAAAAACTGTTTAATTTGGACTTATGAACACTTTAAGTTCTTACTGTTTTAAGCACAGAGACAGCTTAGTCCTGTGATTCATTTTAGTCTAGCATACACTTAAGGAAATATTTGTTTCACATTATTAATGATTTTAATTGTATAATTTTATATAATCATATATATTTGGAGGTAAACTAAGACCATATTAGATAGAATAAAAACTATATAATTATATAGAAATTTAATATCAACGGTAGGTGTAGTTTTAAATTGTATTAGACATTTTACTTAACCTATTTAAAAAAATTATTCTCAAGATTTTGTGTCTTAACTTTTTATTTCTTCTTGAATTAAAATAATTTTTTTCTATTTTTAAAATGTAAGAAAAATATAAAAATAAATTAAATATTAATTTATAATGAAATTATTTTGATAAATAAAAAACCTACATAAATGATAAAATAAATTAGATATTATTTTAAATATAAATTATTATATTAAAATAATTATTATCAATTTTATTAAGTATATTATATAAGTTATAATTAAATACTATATAAAATAATTATAATATAATTTTATCTAATAAAAATATATTTAAGTTATTTAATATGATGTAGCAAAAATACCTTTAAATTCCTACTTAAATGAACTAAAATGTCGGCTAAAGTAATAAATTGTTATTCTCAAACATTAATAAATAATGTGTACTTTTTATATTAGATTGTATTTTTTTCCATTTTATTTGGATGTAATTAATGTAATTTTTTTAATAACATAATATAACACTCTTATAATATATAATAACACAATATAATGATATTAAACATAATCAATTAATTAAAATTTATTATTAAACGATTTTAATTCATCGAAATTTAACATAAATAACGTTAAATTGAGTAATATTCGATCTGAAATTTTTGTACAACGTTTTTCTTTTAAAAGAATGTATAAGTTTAACATAATAAATATTATTTTCTTATAATATTATTATTATTATTTTCCCCCACTAACCATGTCTGTCTTGTATGTTGTAGGTAAAGCGTCTTTATTTTGAAGAAATAAAGGCAAAGCATCTGTCTGAGTCTTTTAAAATACTTCAAAGGAAAGTCAATAGAGTAAAAAGAGATCTGAAGCATGTTAAAGAAGAAATAGAAATAAGATACTTGGAAAAGCAATTGAAAAATACAGATCAGAAGATTAACTTAATCAAGAAAACATGAGTTGAGGCAAGAAGGTTAGGGTTTCAAACTGTATTATATGTGCTGTAGTTTATGATTTGTATATGAAGACCTATAAAAATGTATTTGTAGACTTGTAGTTGTAGATAAGCATATATATATAGTACAAAGAGGAACGTTAATTACAAAAGTTTCAAGTGCATTAGCTTCCAAAATCATTCACACAGTTCCTGTTTATTATTTTATCATTGTTCATTATCTATCTTTAGGGCTGTTTTATAACCATTTTTTTTTAAAGTTTCAATCTTTTAACTCAAGTCTTCAAAATAAGTTTCTTTTTAGTAATTAATTTATTTTTTAAGTTTAAAATAGGGTTGAAACTTAGTTCTATTTTTATATTTTTTTATTGTGAAACTTAAAAAAAAATACTTTTTAAAAATCATATTTCAAGATCAATTTTTTCTTCATTAATTAACATTATATATATATATATATTGGGACTTAAAAATGAACAAAACAAAAAACAATTTTGTTCTCCAAAATGAATTAGAAAACTTAAAACTAATTTCAAACACTACGAAATAAGTTGTTAGAAATTTGGTTACTCTCTACTTAGACCTATATATGTTATAACAAATTATGCTTATCGTTTGCTCGGCTCTTTTTGTTTTTAATGCAAGTTTAATTCTTTTATTCTATTTTCTTTCTTTTAATAAAATTAACTAGACAAATAATCTTTTATTCTATCTTATACAATTAAAATAATGTTTTTTTCATCATATATGAGGTATTACCAATTTTATATTCATGTTTGATAATAGATGTTTCGAACTTGATATAGAAATCTTTAGGTATATAGTATATTGAAAATGCTCCAACAAAACATATTAATCAGCTACTTGATTTATTGCATTGCTTGTTCTTGTTGTTTATATATTCAGGAATGCGTTAATTGACTATATGAACTTATGAAGTGCCATTGCTTGGACCTACTATATGTAACATTTTTTTTATAGTAAGTATATATATGTAACATTTGTGTATACTAAATTGTTAAAAGAGAGTTCGTTTCAACTTGTACTATAATTCTAAGAAAAAAAAACCTTCAATGCCGTGTAGAACACTGAATATGGTTCTATTGTACTGGCATTTTTTGTTTGTTTTGATCAAAAGAGATGAAGAGCTTATTGATAATTTGGGAACGTATTAAATATAAGTACTTGTAGCATTTTGGGAAGTATTAAATATAAGTACTTGTAGTATTTTGCATACTTAGTGGGGATTTTTTTAATGAAGTATAAGTTAAGAATGTGTTGGGAAAAATTGATTGTTGTAAGAAATAAATTCTTCAAAAATCCAAGATAATTTTTCTAATTAAAATAGAACAAAAATAACATCAAATATTTTTAACATGAAAAATCTTCCAAAATGAAAATAACAAACACGGGACTCGTAGGTCACTTAAAACTTCTACTATAATAAGATGAGATTACAAACTTTACTTTTAGGTAAATCTCTCACAAAAATATAATAAATATGTATTTTCAATTTATGTGTAAAACTTCACAAATTGACTCTCAATTTTCTTCTTAAAAAACTCTCTCAACTCTTTGTAATTTCCTTCTCTCAACTTGATGTGTGTCTTAAGATTAAGGCAAAGGCTTTATTTATAGAGCCAAAGCTCCATCAATTCAACCAATTTATGCGAGGCAAACAACACAATTTTTTTTTTACTTTTTTCTTTATTTCTTCCTTCGCACCGTAGGCGCTTTGAATGCCTTTTTTATTTTTCTTGTTGTTGGGCCACATGAGATGGACCAACAAATCTCTCACTCCACTTTATGTGGGACAAGGCTCCTCCATACCTGCAATCTCTCTACAGATAACAAGCTTTTCTTTAGTTAGGATCTTTGTCATCATATTTTCCCTGTTATCATTGGTGTAGATGTTCTCAACTTGCAGTAGTTTATGTTCTAACACATCATGAATCCAATGATACCTTGTTTGGACCTTGAGTGGAAAGTTGAGTTCTTGCTAAGGTGAATTGCACTCTGACTGTAGCAATAAAGAACATTATTTTCTTGGTTCTTATACAATTCTTGTAGGAACTTTTTCATGCACAAGATCTCCTTACAACCTTCAGTGATTGCATTGTACTCTAGTTTTGTGGTACTTAAGGCAATACACTTTTGTAATCATGATTGTCATGAAATATCTCCCCCTCCAAATGTTATTAGGTACCCAGATATAGACTTTCTTGTATCCACGTCGCCAGCCATATCTGAATCTGTATATCCTTCTGATACATGTTTGTTATTACCAAAGCATAAATAATGATTGGAAGTTCCTCTGAGATACATGAGTATCCATTGATAGCTGCCCAATGTTCCTTTCCAAGATTTGATAGGAATCGGTTTATAACATCAACAACATATGCAATGTCTCGTTTGGTGCATACCATAACATACATTATATCGCCAACCGCCAATGCATAACGCACCTTACTCATCTTCAATTTCTCCTCCTTACTTGAGGGACATTGACTCACATTAAGCTTGAAATGGCTTATAAGTGGATAACTAACATGTTTAGCTTTGCTCATGTTGAATCTTTCAAGAACTTTTTCAATATATCGTTTTTGGGAAACAAGATCTTTTGCTTTTTCCTGTTATAGGTAATCTTCATGCCAAGAATTTGCTTGACAGGTCCTAAGTCCCTCATTGCAAAGGACTTGCTCAACTCCTTCTTCAACTTGTTAATCTTGTCAATAATTTGACCCACAATTAACATGTCATCAATATAAAGTCGAAGAATAATAAAATCACCATTAGATAATTTCTTGGTGAAGATGTAGTCATCAACTATCATTCTATTGTATTCATTTTATTTCCATGAATGAGTCGAATTTTTTGTACCACTACGTTGGTGCTTGCTTCAGATTGTACAAGCTTTTCTTTAGGCTGCATACCAACTTCTCTTTACTTTTGACTTGGAAACCTTTGGGCTTCTACATATAGATTTCCTCGTCAAGATTACCATGTAAGAATGCAGTTTTTACGTCAAGTTGTTCGACTTCCATATTAAGGCTAGCTGCCAAACCAAGAATAACTCAGATTGAAGACATTTTAACTACTGGTGAGAATATTTCATCGAAGTCAACGCCTTTCTTCTACTCGAATCCTTTCACACCTAATATTTCTTTGTAACGTGGTTGTGAGCTGCCTTCTTCACTTTTGATTTTGTACACCCACTTGTTCTTGAGAGCTTTCCTTCCCTGTGGTAGTTTCGTCAAGTGAAATGTGTGGTTCTCATGTTGAGATTTCATTTCTTCATGCATCAATTTTAACCACTCAGTCTTATGTTGATCAGTCATAGCTTCACCATAACTCTATGGTTCTCCCTCTTCAGTGAACATCACATACTCGTTAGAAGAATATCTATTAGTTGGTTGTCATACTCGAGTGGATCTCCTTGTCTGTACTTCTGGTTAGATCTGTTCATAAACTTGAACAGGTTTTGAACTGCCAACTGGTGGATTAACATCATTAGTATCTAGTTTAACTCCCCCGTCATCAGAATTTATTGGTAGGGGGATTGGTTCCAGATTAACTGGAATTTCATCTAACTGTGGTTTCTCGGATTTCTCAAAATCCTCGATTATTTGATCTTTAAGAAACATCACGTCTCTGCTTCTGACAATTCTTTTGCTAATAGGATCCCAAAATTGGTAGTCGAATTCTTCATGGACATATCCCATAAAGATACACTGCTTCGCTTTTCCATCCAACTTGTAACACTCATCTTTTGGGATGTGAACAAATGCTCTACAACCAAATACTTTCAAGTGTTTGTAAGAAACATCTTTTCCCATCCAAACTCTTTTTGATACGTCGTAGTTCAGTGGAACTGATGGAGAAAGGTTGATTAAGTCGACGGTTTTCCTCATTGCCTCCCCCCAATAGAAGTTTGGCATTTTTTCATTTGAGATCATACATCTGACTCTTTCATAGATGGTTCTATTCATCCTCTATGCGACATCATTGTGTTGAGGTGTCTTTGGTACTCATTTTTCCAGCATGATGCCAAAACTTCTGCAGTACTCCTCGAATGGTCCACGATACTCACTACCATTGTCTGCACGTACATACTTCAAATGTCTACTAGTTTCTCTTTCCACTTTTACATGAAATTGGTTGAAAACTTCATGCACTTGTTCTTTAGTTTTCAAAGCAAAAGTCCACACTTTTCTAGAATAACCATCAATAAAAGTCACAAAATAATGAACATCTCCTAATGACTTACAACTCATTGTATAGACATCTGTGTGTATAATCTAGAATATTTTCCTTCCTACACGGTGCGAGACTACGAAATGCAACTCTATGTTGTTTTCCCATAATATAGTCAACACAAGCTCGCAAGGGTGTATCTTTCATTTCTGACAAGAGCTTCTTCTTGGATAGAATTCTGAGACCTTTTTCACTCATGTGGCCAAGTTGCTTATGCCATATCTCAGTGGAAACCTCTTTCCTAGTGGTATTTACTTCTCCTCTACCCAGTCTGGTGAGCTAGAGTGATGTATCTTTCTTGCCTTTCGTTACTACCAAATTGCCTTTGGTGAGCTTCTACTTTCCTTCACCAAAATAATTATTATATCCATCATCATTAAGCATACCGGTAGAGATCAAATTGAGGTAGATATCAGGAACATGCCTCACATCTTTCAGAAGTAATTTGCATCTAATATTAGTCTATAGATAAATGTTGTCAATGCCCATAATTTTCGACACATCGTCATTTCCTATCCTCACACGTCTAAAATCACCTTGAGTGTAGGCTAAGAATAATTCACGTCGTGAGGTGACATGATAGGAGGCGCCTAAGTTAACTACCCAAGTAGTGTCTTAACATGCAAGATTGACATAATCAGCATCTCGAATAATGACAACTTCTTCAGTGAAAGTTGTGGTGTCATTTGTTTGGGTCTCTGCTTCCTGATTTCTAGATTGTTCCACCTTTAACTTTCTACATTCTCAAATGAAGTGTCCGGGTTTGCCGTAGTGGTGACACTTCTTATCATACCTTGATCTAGACTTCGACCGTCCTCTTTGCTGACTTTGGTTACAAGGATTTCTACTTTTACTTCTTCCCTGCCATTCTTGCTTGTCTTGTTTCTTCATGACAAGCACTTCAGTTTCAGGAGTATATCCTTCATCTTTTCACCAAGACTCTTAGTTTACCATTCTGTCTTTTACCATATCCATGGTAAGCTTGCCGTCAGGAGCTGAGTTGCTAACTGACACAACTAGAGTATTCCAACTTTTTGGTAAAGAGCTCAGCATCAATAACATTTATAGCTCGTCATCTACGTTCATCTTCATAGAGTTAAGTTGATCTACAATGTCTTGGAACCCACTCATATGTTCTGATATGTTGCTTCCGTCTTTATACTTCAAATTGACTAATCGTCGCATTAGATTAGCTTTATTCTGTGCGGTTGTTCTCGCATTCATTTTCTCAAACTTTTGCCAAAGAACGTAAGCATCATGTTCATTAGCAAATTTTTGAAAAATGCTTTTGTCCATCATTTGTCTAATTTGAACAGCACACTTTCGATTCAGCACAACCCAGTCAACGTCTATACTGGTTATTTTTGGTGTCTTGTGGTCGATTTTCTCATCCGTCGAAGTTGTAAATACTGTTTTCTCCGTCAGCATTATAATTGGCTTTCATAGATCTTTAATGTATAAAAGATCCTCCATCTTTGACTTCAAAATTACATAATTAAATACAATCAACTTTATCATATTACTTGTACTATCCTCCATTTGAATTGTTAGTTAACTCGTCGTCACGAGCTTGGTATTTTTTTGATGATGAATAATACTCTATGAATAGCATCGATGAATAGTACCTGTCAAATAGTACTATGTGAATAGTACTATATGTGTGAAACGTACTTTGTTGAAAACAACCAATATTCTGATACTATTTTGTTGGAAAAAATTAATGATTGTAAATAAATAAATTCTACAAAACCAGAATAATTTCACGAACAAAAATTACACCAAAGATTTTTAGCGTGAAAAAACTTCTTCAAAGAAAATAACAACTACGGGATCTGTAAGCTACTTAAAACTTCTACTATAATAAAATAGATTACAAATTTCATATTTAAGTGTATCTCTTACAAAAATACAATAAATATGTATCTTTAATTTATGGATAAAATTTCACAAATTAACTCTTAATTTTTTTCTCTCAACCAAATTATACGGAGGCAAACAATACAAACTTTTTGACTTTTTTTATTTTTCTTATTGTTGGCTCATATGAGATGGACCAATAGGATAAAAGGTATAAATAGTCTACTAAATATGATCGATGTATACAAAAAATTATTAACTTTTAAATAATTGTATTATAAATTCATTAATTATTTTTGATAACTTTGTGAATATATATATGTTGGGTAATGATTACTTGGTGAATATATATTATTGATTTAATCACAATTCACAAGTAAATGCTTAAGTGTTTAAAATCATGATACTAAATAACAAAATCTTAATTAATAACTATGCATTATGATAATTAATAACTAGTAGTTTCCTCCCTTTGTGCAGTATTACTATGCTTTGATGTTGAATTTGATGGATGATCTTTCAATTTCATCTATTGTAATTGATTTAGCCTTATACATAGTAAATGCTTATTCTAATTTATTACCCCCTTAATATGTATAAAAAAACTTGACTAATACATCTTAACATTATTTTAGCAAATTTTTTATATTTCTTGTGAGAAAATATTAAAATTTAATTTGGTAATAATTGTTAAATTAATTTATCTAAATAATATCATACATTGGTTAAATACTATAAAAATATAAATTTATATAAAAAATGAGTATCTTTATCCATTAGATTTCTTTTTCACCGTTTGTTTAAAAGACAACAATTCTAGTAAATTTGACACTTTGAATCCACATTTTTTAACTCTCATTTGAAACATAAGTCTCTAATGGATTTTTAAATAATTTTAAATATTTAATATTTTATTAATTTTTAAAGATTGAGATTTTTTAAAAACATAATTACAAATTGAAATAAGAGTTAGTCTGTTAGCCAATGGTACCAGTTCATTAACAGATTCTGTTATCAATTAGATAGAGTAATTACATACCATTAAAATCAATAATTTTTAAAAATAATTGTTGTTATCAGAGCAAGTCGATCTTCTTAAAAAAAATTGTTATTCCTTTGCTCAAAGTGCGTTTGACACTCTATCATAGCGATTTTTTATTCTATTTTTTTTTTCAAACCAAGCTCTTGGCGATGATGGATTAAATCTCTCATGCAGTTTCTACCGACTTGATGTGAAGGAGAAGTATTGTGGTAAAAGGAAAGGTCTCACATTGAAACCAAGCTCTTGGCGATGATGGATTAAATCTCTCCTGCAGCTTCTACCGACTTGATGTGAAGGAGGAGTATTGTGGTAAAAGGAAAGGTCCCACATTGAAACCAGGCTCTTGGCAATGATGGATTAAATCTCTCTTGTAGCTTCTACCTACCTGATGTGGAGGAGGAGTATTATGGTAAAAAGAAAGGTCCCACATTGAAACTAAGCTCTTGGCGATGATGGATTAAATCTCTCATGCAGCTCCTACCTGCCCAATGTAGAGGGGAAGTATTGTGGTAAAAGGAAAGGTCACATATCGACAACAATAATTTATTTTTTTTGCTATTGTAATCAGCATTTTTTTATTAGTTTTACATTTGGTGCCTTGGCTTCTCATCAGTTTCAACGACTTCTGTGCAAGCTTAGATCCATAAACCTTATGGATCCAGCTTGAGGGAAAGTATTGGAGATAAAATTAAGGAGTAATTTAAAAAGTAAATTAAGGAGTGTTAACTTCTTAATTTAAGGAGTAAATCAAGAACCTTAATTAGAGATAAAATTAAGGAGTAATTTAAGGAGTAAATTAAGGAGTGTTAACTTCTTAATTTAAGGAGTAAATCAAGAACCTTAATTCAAGGAGTAAATTAATGAGTAAATCAATGAGTTATCATCCTTAATTTAAGGATTAATTCAAGGAGAAAAACAATGAATCCTTAATTCAAGGAGTAAAACAAAGAATCCTTAATTCAAGGAGTAAAACAAGGAATCCTTAATTCAAGGAGTAAAACAAGGAATCTTTAATTCAAGGAGTAAAACAATGAATCTTTAATTCAAGGAGTAAAACAATGAATCATTAATTCAAATAGTAATTCAATTAGTAAATATCCTTATATATAGCTATAAAATTGTAATGAAAATATAAAAGAAATAATACAACGTTAAGAGGCCTTTGGCCTTCGGCTTTGGCATTTTCAACTAATTTTCAACATGTTAAAATGTAAATAAAAATTCATAAAATTTGTAATTGTTTTTATCATTTGAAAATAATGCAACCAAATAACCAACTGGTGGTCAATTATGTACAAAATAAATCCTATATAGCAACATAGATTCAAATTATCCTTTTTTGTTTTTTTGGGGTCACCAAATGTCGTAGATAATACTTTGACAACAACTACTCATTGATCGTATAAATGTAAAGTGAATGTGGTCCCTACTACTTTAGGAATATGTTTTCAATGCATGTGACTAGTATGTTAGTATAACTTAGTATAACTCTAATTCTTTTGTATTAATTTTTATATTAATTTCGTAATAATTATAAAATGCTTTTCTAATTTTTTTTAATTAATTTTTTAATAATTATTTTATTCAACTAATTAATTAATTATATAATCTACAATATTTCTAAGAAATAGAAGCCCAGTAACTTACCTAGATGTTGATGAAAAGCTCTAGTTTACTCCAAAAAAAAAATATTTAAAAGAAAACAAAAAATGCTATTTAGTTCGGGTTTTATTAAGTTCAGATTTTTTTTGAAATATTTTTTTATCATGTTACGAAAAAAATAAAAATAATATTTAAGAGAAATTTTTTTGTTGAACTGGTACCCGTGAACAGCCAATATACTAAAAGAGTTTTTCATTATGAACGCAAGATTATATTTTATGTAATAAATACACACATTTTAAGTAACTAAAAATTATAAATTATTTTAAAATATATAATGATATGATATTTTAAAATAATATTGATACAATTTTATTTTTAAAAAAATAATTATTTAATATTTAATAAAAATAATATAATTATTAAGTAATATTTTTTAAAATAATAAATTATGTGTCGTGTGTTTGTAATGTTGTGCGTTTTTATCGTGAAAAGAAAACTCATCTTAATGCAATTAAGTCAACCTTGAGATCTTTAAAAAATCATGCCCATAAACCAAAGTCAAAAGTTTTTAACTTTTTGTACTTAAAGGAAGAAAAGGAGGTTAATAATGAAAAATTTATTACCATTTATAATTATATTTGCACATGTTAAATTATAAAAGCATCCATTTTTTTATTTTAACTTGAGATGATACATTTTAATTATTAAAAATACTATTTATTTTTTATAATTTAATTAAATTCTTACATCTCAATTTAGATGTTATTGACGATCTTTTTTAAGAAATTGAGTTAGAACATCGCACATGTACATACATAATTAAAAAATTTATTTTAAAAAATTATGATAAATTATATATGATATAATATAATATTATTAATAAATATATTAAATAAAAAATTATTACATTAATTATAATTATGATATATATAAAAAAATAAATAATGTTAAGCATGTCTAATGTTGACGAGTACCATGACCCAACTTTACACTAAAATATCTTTAAAAAGTTATTTTTAAAATTTTCAAACTTAATTAATTCCTTTAATCCTTCAAAGTTAGAAAAATGTAAACCTTTGTCTCCTAATTTATTTATAGTTTCGTCCTTGCACAAACTGCGTACTTATGATCTAAATAAAGCATTGCCTCATCTAAAAATAATAAAAATATTTACTTTTTATCTCATATATTTATTATTAATTAATATATTATTTTATTTTAAATATTATTTAATAAAATTAAAATATTATCATTTAAATATTTTCAATATTTATTATCTAAATAAATCTGTCTAATATATTTATGAAATATCACAACTAAACAAGCAGTATAATTTATTACAGTATTATTCTATGAACTGAACTTCTCAAATTAATTCGTGGTTGATTTTATGGTTTAATATTAAGATTTATGGTTCTCTTTCTTTAAATTTAAATTTAAATTACATCAGAATATCATTCCATTTAAAAATATATATTCTCAAACTTAAAGTAGCTAATGTTTTATTTTTAACTTTCTTAAAAGTTGATTTTATTTTTTAAATATATTTAGGTACATTTTTTTATTTTTTATTTAAAATTATTCTTATTCCACTATATATCTCATTTGAATATGTATGAGATCTAAAGTTTAAGCTTAATTCATGAGTATGTTAATAGTATAATTATTTTAAAAAATAATTATTATATATGATAGATATTTTCTTTTAAAGGCATTAAAATTGCTTTATATTTCTTTTAAAGTCATTAAAATTGCTATCATTAAATTGTTGGTGAATATTGTTTTACATCTCAACTTATAATATATCTAAAAATATCTTATTATTTTATTAAATATAATGTAGGAGATATTAGACTCCAAAGCGACCGTGGAACCATTTGTTTAATAAGGAGATAATTCGGGGTAGGGTAAAATTATCATTTTTGTTTCAAGTTATTATTATTATTATTATTATTATTATTATTATTATTATTATTATTATTATTATTATTATTATTTGTGGTTAAAATATTTTAAAAATTATTTAATTTTATTTTGATTTCATATTCTGTTATTTTCTATATTGGTTCAATGTTATTTTTATTGTTAGGAGGCGTGAGATACATAATTGAAACCTCCTCCTCCCCAAAATATCACAACTCCAACCTTCAAGGCTCCAACGACTCCAATAGCGCAACCACCGCGTCGGCCCATCAGCATCAGCATCAGCCCACTCCAGACCAACCATCGCGCGTGAGACTCAACCATATTTGCACAACGCCATTCGAAAACTAGTCACATCATACATTTTGGAATTCACTTTTGTGTCTAGTGATGCATTTTAAGGCACAAACTTTTAAGATGACTATTAGCCATTCATTCATTAGAGGGCTCGATATCATAGTTCCTTAAGTTTTAAAAACAAACATAAACAAATAGAAAAAGACAACAGAGAACCTAAATTCGTTTTGAACATCACAAGTTATGGTAATTATCTCAATTAATGTCATATTTTGTAATTGATAAATTAGTATGTGGTATTTAATTGTTAAAAATGAAACCCATCTAAAATAATTAACAATTAATTTGTGATAAATAAGTTGTGTTTTATCTCATCTTATTTTCTTTTTGAATTTAGCATGAAGGGTAGGAATGATGATTTTGTTTATATAAAATGTGTTGTTTAATTATTATTTTTTAAAAAATTTGTTTTCAAGTAATGCAGAGATGTAATTTAAATCCATTTATTTATGAAAAATACGAAAAAAAATTTAATTTTTTATCTTATTTTTCGTTAAATATAACAAAATAATACATGTATTTATGATATGTTTATGTTTTTTAATAGGTATATATATTTATATAATAGTATTTAATTAAAAAATTACACAAATATTTTAAGAAAAAAAATTTCTTCAAAATTATATAAAATTTCCAATAAATCTTAATCAAAAATTTTATTGTCTAATGTACGAAATCATACATTAAATAATAAAAATTTAATTTAATTTTGATTAAAAGATTTATTAAAAAATTGAGTAATTTTTTGTTTAAAAATTATATCATTAGATATGTCTATTAACAAATATAAATATGTATTTATGACATGTACTATTTTGTTATATTTAACTAAAACTTTAATAAAAAAAATTAACTTTATATTGATATTTTTTTTCACAAATAAATAAATTTAAAATTATTTTTTAAATAAATAGATTAAATAATTTCTAAAACCTAAACAAAATGAAGTCATTACAATTTTTTACTTTAATTTTTCCTTGTATTTATTATTAGTTTGGGAATAGTTTGGGAATACAAACGCCTTCTTCAAGGAAATTTGGGACAATTTATCCACCAAATGGCATTACTGTGAGTAGTTATTTTTCATATTTTGTGTTGATGTTTGATTTAAAATAATGATACTATTTTTAAAAACATAAATTATATTATATTATTTAAATTTAATAAGTATATGAAAATGTTAATTATCTAACAATAATTGATATTGTTTTGAAATTTTTAACTTAAAAAATGTCTTTAAACACATTTTTAAATTTGATAAGTAAAAAGATCATTTTGGTATTTATTAATGTATAATAAAAAAAAATATAGATAATAACTAATGAAAAGTACAAAACAAACAAAAAATAAATGAAATATAAGTTTATTTTAATAAAGAAATTAAATATATGTGCATTTTAATATTTATTTGTAAAAGTGAAAATAATCAAAATAACACACAATAAAACTAACAAATAACTATGTATAAAAATGTATTTGTTTTAAGGATATTTTGATATTTATTTATGTTACAAATAAAAAGCATTTTACAAAAAAATTGGTATTCATTAATGTGTAAAAAAGTAATGGAATAACCAATGTATTGTTCATTGGTTATTTTCCTCTTTTTATTTATAATTATGAAAAATATATTTATTTTATGGAATTTTTGGTATTAATTTGTGTGTATAAATAAAAAAAATTGATTTATTTTAAGAATTTTTTAGTATTTATTTATGTGTATAAATAAAAAATATATTTATTTACCAAAAAGAGAAAACAAAAATTGAGAACCAACTAAACTTGAAAGATTTTTTATAAGTAAAGATAAATATAAAAAAGTGAAAAATAATCAAAATATTATACAAGAAAAAATAACAAAATAATTATTTATAAAAATGTATTTATTTATTTTTCTCTTTTTATATTTAATTGTATATATAAATAAAAAATATTTATTTTAAGGATATTTTGATATTTATTTATTTGTAAAAAAAGAAATAGAACAATGAAATGGAATAATAACCAATATATGGTTCATTAGTTATTCTCAATTTTTATTTATAATTATAAAAAATGTATTCATTTTAAGAACATTTTAGTATTTATTTGTGTGAATAAATAAAAATTTACTTATTTTAAAAATAAAAAATGTATTTATTTTAATGATATTTTGATATTTATTTATGTGTATAAATAAAAGATATTTATTTGTATAAAAAATAATAGAATAGTAGAATACGAGAATAATTAATGTATTATTAATTAATTATTCATATTTTTTAATTATAAAAGTGTATTTATCTTAAAAATATTTTGAAATTTATTTGTATGTATAAATAAAAAGTGTATTTATTTTAAAAATATTTTGATATTTATTTAGGTGTATAGATAAAAAAGAAATTTATTTTAAGAACATTTTTATATTTATATATATATATATTAAAATGTATTTGTTTTAAAGATGTTTTTGGTATTTATTAGTATTTATAAATAAAAAGTAATTTAAAAAAAAACAGCACAAAAAAACATAGGTGGGATAACGATCAACATCACTCATCCGAGCTTTTATACGTATAAGATTAAAAAAATCTTAAAATATATATAATAGAATAATATCTATTTACATTAAACTAAATTATCGTAGTTAAATTTATTGATGTTTAATATAAAAAATGTGTTATATTTTTACAATTAATTAAAATATATGAGTTTTTTTATAAAGTGTTATTTTTATAATTACAAATTTTAAATATTTTATTTTTATTATTTTTCTATTTTTTCCTTTTAATTATAAATGAGTTGCAAAACTAATCCTTCTTACTTAACTTTGATGAAGAAAATAACACAATATAAAATTGAAATAAAATTACTTAATTTTAGTATTATTTATACACACACAAAAAAAAGTTAATAAAATAATAAAAATAACATATTTAAAACTTATAATTATGAAAATAATATTTATTATGTTTAACTCTTATATTTTTAATGTTAATAAATTTGATATATTATTTTATTTTAAATAAATAATGATCATTTAAACTCCTTAAATACTATATATAATTTAATTAAAACTTATTTAATCTTATCAATATATTATTTTTTATTATAAATTTTAAATATATGATTTTTTAAATTTATCAAACAACAAGTAATAACTTGAAACAAAAATTATAGTTTTATTACTTAATAAAATATTTTTCATTTGAATTATAATAAAAAAATTAATTTAATGCAAATTATATTTTAGGTAAAATTGATTATAATTATTTTATATTTATAAATATATGTTATTTATTATTATAAATATGCAATTTAATTAATTAATTTTTTAATAATTTAACGATATTGTGATAATTTTTAATTATTTTTGCTTATAATATTTATTTTATATATAATATTAATTATATTTTAATATTATTAATAAATTATTTCATGATAATATAATTATTTATTTTATAATATTAAAATATATTTTAATTTAAAATGAAAATCACAAACAATAGAATCGAAAAATATATATGAAAGCTTATATTTATTATAAGTATTTTATAAATTATAAATAATAAAATATAATATTATTGATAATATAATTACATATATAATTTTATTTAATGAAAATATTTTAATAAATATAATTAAATTTATATAAATATATAAAATAAAACTTATAACTTTAATTGTTATTAAAATATAATCGTAATATAAACAAATATTTCCCTTCTTTACTAACATAGTACTGAATAAAAAATATATTACTTATTATTTTTAAATTATATTTATTTTCTCTCAAACTTCTGTGTAATATTTATTTAAAAAAATTATAAATTTTATTAATTTAAAATATATACATACTCTGAATGAATAATTTCTCCCGAATATAATGATGGTGGATGATGGCAACGTGATCTAACAATTCATGTGCAACCACGATTATGTTGACTGTGCTGTACTGTCAGTGATGGCGCTAAACAGAGAACAATTTAACACGTGGCAGACAGTAATGTCGGCACAATCAAGTATCAAAAAACTGTTTTATGCAAATCTGTAAAGTTTTGGACACCCTCGATTTCAAGTTGGAGGCTATAAATGTAAATTTTTCTTCCTCTTTAAAATAGTTTAATTACTTAACGTAACTTTTAGTTGTACACAAAATATTTTTAACCTTAAAATTATATAATTTTATTTTTATGATAATATATATATTTTAAGATTATATAAAAATAAAGATATATTTATTTTATTTAATGTATAAAAAATATAATATATTAAATAATTGAATAATTTATATACTAAATAATTATAAAATTATTAATAATTGACATAAATGAACAAAGCTAGAAGCGTGACGAGTAAAGTTTGGCAAATCGTATTAAAAAACAAATGAAATAAATGAATAGTACAAATAACATGAATATAAATTTACATTCGTGGCATCCTCACCCAAGAAAATTGAGCTATAAGCCATTGCCTTACATAAAAATATAGATTATATATTTTAATTAAATTGTCACAAAATTATTGATTAACTCATTAACTCATTAACTAATATAAATATTTAAAAATATATTTATTAAATAAAAAATTAATTTAAAATATAAGTAATTTGATTGTTTTGATTTTTTTATTAAGTTTTTTAATTTTTTTCATATTTTTGATAATTTTTTGATAATTTTCATAGACAATACTAAAATCTTTAATATTTTTAACGTTTTAACCAAAATCGATATTTTCATAAAAAACTTTAAAATTTCTACTAAACTCGTATATAAGTAGAAACCAATCCATTTCGGCCCAATCCCACGAGTTTAGTAAAACCAATTCTATAACATAATTATAATTAACATTATATTTTTTTATTTAAAATAATTATATAAATTTAACTATATTATTAATAATACAAACACTAAATGATATCACAAACTTTTAATAAATTAAATTTTTCTTTATATAATTCTAAGTGATCTTCCTTTTTGTAATGATATTTGTATCTGGTATAAGACTATCTTGTAACATATTCGTTTGCACTTTCTATGTTTGATACTTACCATGGAGCTAAAATAGATTTTATTTTATTCAAAAAAAAAAAAATTAATACTTCGTTTATAAAAATAATAAATTTACTAGAGATAATAAATTTCCTTTACGTGTGAGTTCATCTTAAAATTGGTCCAAAATTCTGAGTTAAAAATTAAATTAAAAATATATGTATTTGATAATTTTTTGTTATTTTTACAATTTAATTATTTAGAATCAATGTATAGATTGTTCAAAACAAATTTATTAAAAAATATCAAAAAATAACGAATTTAAAATTTATAATAAAAATAACAATTAATAATATTGAATGAGTTTTTTTAAACGATGATCGGTATTAAACAGATCTAAATAATAATAATTTAATTTAAATAACGTTTAAAATAAAATAATTTATCAAAATTTTATTTAATAAAAAAAATTTACGTGAAATTATTATTTGAAATTATTTGAAATTAAATTTTAATTGATGAAAATAATTTTATTTTTAAACTTTAGAGTTTTTTTTTTTTTTTGGGGGATTCATCGTAAAATAAAGATTTTGTAGTCTTTTTTCCCGAAGAAGTAAGATTTTATAGTTGAAGACGGAAAGAGGACCACAAAAGATTTATATATTTACAGGAGGCCCACTAAAAGATTTCACAATATTTTATCATGGGGTCAGAATTAGAAAATTTCCCCCTCTTTGTTTGATGTCCTCCTTCTATCATTGCAAAAAGAATATTAAATCAGTGCTTCTAATGATGTGGTCCCAATTTTCTTTTTCACTACTCAAACTTTTTTCTCAATTTATTTAAATAATTTTACTTTTAATATATTTAAAAAAATATGTTGTTTTTTTACATCTAAAATAACATATATATTTTTTTAAAAAAATAATTTTGAAATAAATTAAACTACTTCAAATTAATGTCTTTTATCAACAAGTAGAATATTTAAAATAATAAGAAAAAGAAAAACCAAGTAATAAAAGAAGGAAAGGTAAAGAGAGCGAAAGAAAATAATTTAGTAAATTATAAAGAATATTATTTTTAAAATTTATAATAATAAAAGTATCATTTTAATAATAATTAAATAATATTTAATATTTAATATATTAAAACAGTCGTGTTTAGTTTGAATGGATTTCAATATGAAATAATATATTAGATTTTTTTAATAATAAAAATATATAAATTAAATATAAAATTTACTATTTTTATAATTATAAATTTGTATAATACTATTTCTAGTATTTTTTCAAACAATGTTAATCTTGTTATAATTTTAAGCCGCATGATAAAAAAACTGCAACTAGTCTCACATTATAAAGTATTAGTTAATAATAATTCATTCTTATTTTTATATATCTCTTTTATTTAGATATTTACATTATTTTATTTTTAATTTCTTAAAAATATATATGTTTTATCTTACAAAATAAAAATATATATACACTATATTTTTAAATATACGTAAAATATATTTATTTATATTATATAATATATATATATATATATATATATATATATATATATATATATATAACGCATAAAGGAATTTAAAAATAAAAATTTATAAAAAAAATTAATTATTATATGCAATTAAAACACAATAATTTGTTACCTGTATTATTCCTAAGAGATAAATATTTAAGATATAGCTAGTGGTGTTCTTCTTTTTTGTTTAAATAGCTAGATTATAGTGACATATTATTATTGCTCAGAAAACTAAAATATAGCCAGCGTTGTGGTTCAATTAGTAGATGAAAATAATATTCACTCTTTTTTTAATTCATAAATTTAAATTATATAATATATATATATATGTATATATATAATATAGAAAAATGAACATTTTAGTTCTTTAGATTTTATGTGATTTTTAAATAAAAATGTTTTAATTCTATAATTTTAAAAAAGCTATACTTTAATACTAAAATTAAGTTTAAAATTAAAGAATCAAAGATTAAAAGATTAAATCACTTTAACCGAAAACCAAGGGAGTTACATGTTTAATAATTATTTAAAATTACAGGACTCTTAGTAGTATTCTCTCGTAAAAATATAGGTATGGTTTAGGGTTAGTTTAATTAGTTAATCCCCTTTTGTCAAAGTAGTATTAATAAGTAAATCCTAAAATAATAGATAAAATATTTAATTAAAAAAAAAATAGGGGGGAATGAATTTAACGGAGACCCAAATGGGAAGGGAACAAAGAGATGAATGGATTTTCCTTAGAAACGAAACAAAATCTAAATAAAGATCGTGTGAAAAAGAAAAGAGAGAGTCATGACGAGAAAAAAAAACAAGCTAGTGGTTACACCAAAGAGGTGGGGCAGAGAATCTAACGGAGAGATTTCATCACAAACAAACACGAAACAATAACAACAACAACAACAACAAATTAAACACATGTACGTAGTTGTTGCTTTTGATTCTTCTCATCTCCTACCTACTTATATTCATTCATTCATTCATTCATGTATATATATAAACCTATAACAACAATAAGGACACGCCATCTCTTATATATATAGAAAGTCTTTTATAAATACACAGAGTTAGCTATATCAGTACTTTGCATTAATTTGAAAAGTAGTAGTAGTAGTAGTAGTAGTAGTAGTAGTAGTACATACTTGTTTTAATTAATTTGTATCATTTTAATAAATTTTAAGAAGCAATTAAGAAGAAAAATGGAGTTGAAATCAGATAATAGTCATGAAGAGTACTGCTACTCTAAGCAACAAAAACAAAAAGAAGAAGAAATTTTTCATGTTTTAGCTGTGGATGATAGTCTCATTGACAGAAAGCTATTGGAGAAGCTCCTTAAAGTTTCATCTTTTAAAGGTATACCCATGCATGCCAACTCTTATTATTTCACGTTTTACCTTGCTAGCATGCTTGCCTTCTTGTATGCAGTTCGAAATTTCTTCAACAAATTTTGTAGTTCGAATCTCCATCCCATAATTAATCTCTATCGATCCCATAAAATATTTTTTTTGAAATATATATATATATATATATAGATTTAAAAAAACAAAGATTATGCCTTTTATATCATTTTTCTAAGCTACCGATCTTTAAAGTTCTAAGTTAACATTATTATTATGCAAATTACACTAGTATTAATTTCAAGTAAAGGACGAAAGAGTACTCGTCTAATTAAGTGGGTGTTTATCCTGACAATTAAAGAAAAATGAGAGGACTCTGGTCTTTGCAGTGACTTGTGTGGACTCTGGTGATGAAGCTCTCAAGTATTTGGGTTTGGTTGAAGATGATGACTTTGACAAAAGATCAACATCTTCCTGTGCAATTTCATCATCCACTGCTTCCCCTCAGTTACTATATCAACAAGATCAGGTAACAAACAATATTGTATATCATTCTTTACTTTTTTTTCTTTCTTTTTTTGTAATTTTCCAAATAATTTAAACTTGACTATAAGCTTATATATCCTTAATTAGTTATACATTATCTGGAATAGCTAGCCATTGATATATATATGACTAATTAAATAAATAAAAAATCATCACTCCAGCAGACCTGATATGTTAAAGGTATTAATTTCCTCTTCTATTTGTTTTTATTTTTATTTATCAAATTTAGATTCTATATTATTAATATCAAGTTAAATATTTTTTTTTATTAATAGTTAATTTCAAATTTATCGTATATATTCACCTAAAATCGACAATTAAAATTTAAATATAAGTATAAACAAGTAAAGAAAAAAATGAGAGGATCCTGATAGCATATAATCTTGGTGGAATAAAATCCTATTAGTTTAGAATTATTGAGCGACTATATATCAAAGTTCATTGTATCGTGCGTTGAAAAAAATACAAATAAATAAGAATTGATGTGAATTACATGTAAGAAAAATGCTTGTTCATTAACTTTGAATATGGACTGATTACATTTGGTGATGGGATACCCAAAAGGAGATTACTGACATTATTAAATTAGATTCCGATAATTAGTATATGGAAATGGATTTTCTGTTTAGTAATAAACAGTGAATAAGGTAACAAATTATTAGATGTTTATAATAAATTATAAATAATATTATAGTATTATTGTTAAATATAATCAAATTTACGTAATTATATTTAATAAAAATTATGACGTTAATTAAGATTATGATATAATTATGATGTATAAAAATAATCTAATTTATATCGACTAAGCAGGTGGATAAATTGGATTCGGGAAGGTGGGAGAATTTTTTGTGCATAATGCTGATTTTTCACACAATACGTACAATTCCCTTTATTTTATGGAGTGATATATTGTGTTAATTATTGAAATTTTTCTCATTTCATTGATGGTAGCCTATTGTCAACTTTTAAAAGGTTTTATTAAGGTAAAAAAGTCACTTTCAAGGCACAAATAGTCTTGCCATTTTAATAATTAAAATTTAAATAAAAGTTGGATAACGCATTTTCAAACCTGAAAATAGTTGCAAAAGTTTCATAATTTAACTATTTTTATTCATTGGTTATTAGATGATGTAGTAAAAGCATGTTATTTCTTTTTAAAGAAATTAGAACATATTTTTAGTAAAAAATTTATAATAAAATTGAATTTTTGTAAAAAAAATTATTTTCTTTGCCAAAAATAAAGAAAATAAATATTTTAAAAACTATTTTTTTAATAAATAATTTTAATTTAAAATAATAAATAAATAAAAATTAAATATTAAAAAAATATTATTGAAACTTTCCGTTATAAGAAGATAGATTACATTATAGTTATAAATAAAAATAATTTTTTAAAATATTTATTTTTGTTATTTTTGATAAAAAATAGTTTTTGTAAATGACCAATATTTTTCTAAAAATTTGGCCTAATTTTTCTAAATAAATTTAGTAATTTTTTTTTAAAAAAAATGACATATTTATACTATCCTATCAAATGAATAACAGACTAAATTACAAATTTATTTATCCTTATATTAATACAAGAGATGCTTTATTTGATTTTTTTTCTGTTTCCAAACTTTTGGGTATGGATAAAAGATAATAGAACAATGAGAAATTTTATATACAAATAAAATTCATTGATATTGTATCATTTTTTATAAATAATTTTAACATATATTACAATATAAATAATTTAGGAAAAAAATTTAGTAAAATTTATGTGTTATTAATATTTTTTTATATGTACGTGTAAAAAGTAAAAAAAATATTGAGTAATAGTTAAAGCAGGTATATAATGTAATTTTCTCTTTATATACTAAGCTTATGCAAGTAATAAATGCAGGGATCAAAAGTGAATTTGATCATGACGGACTATTGCATGCCGGGGATGAGCGGCTATGATTTACTCAAGCGAGTAAAGGTAATTAATTAGACTTAATTAACTTTCTAATCTTTAATTTTATTTAAATGACTAACTATACTCACACACCTATAGTATTAATGAGGTTTAGAATCATATTCTTTCCCTCCTCATAGTTACATTTATAACGTTCATATTATATATATATATATATATATTACTTTTTTTTATGGAAGTACATATTAATATTAATTTGTTCACTGTGAAGGGATCTTCACGTAAAGATGTACCTGTTGTAGTCATGTCATCAGAGAATGTACCTTCCAGAATCAGCATGTAAGGCTCTTCGCTTTTTTTTTTTTTTTTTTAACAAAAGAATTCTTTTTGCAATAACGGCAACGAAGAAAGATGTATTAAATGTTAAACAAAAATACCACACAAATTTTTCTTACATTATAATCTTTTTGACTAAAAATATTATAATTTAATTCAATAAATATATCAATTAAAAATAAATTATATTATTTTAATAATTTTTATATTAAATATTTATTATTTTATGTTAAATTAAATTAAAACAAATATTTAATAATAATAAAATCATATTTAATATGAGAAATAAATTTAAAAAAAATATTTGTTTTAATATTTAAAATATATATTTAAGTTATTTTAATATTTAAAATATATATTTAAGTTATTTTATGTTTGAGTATTATTTTTTAAATAATTTCATATTAAATTTTACTTTTATACTCATTAAAAACTTATATTTTAATCAATTTATAAAAAATAATAATATTTTAATTAAAAAATATTATATATTATTTATAATTTATCCATTCTTTCAATTAAAAGATTAAATTACATTACTTATAATATAAATTATTAAGCGACACAAATAACATATAAGAACTTTTACCATTAAAGGTTAATATATTTTCATCGAACAGGTGCTTGGAAGAAGGTGCTGATGAGTTCCTCATAAAGCCACTACAGTTGTCAGACTTGAAGAGGCTTCAATCGTATCATTCTTGTGATCAAAGTACTCATGAGGGTCATAATTTCACAGCAAATAGCAGCGATGTGAGAAAGAGGAAAGCAGCATCTCTAGGCCCTTCTGAGAGAACGGTACCCAAAACCAAAGGATTAGCTGTGGTTTAGTTGCCTAATAGAGAACCTTCACTACTGCTGGTAGATATGATTCTACTTTTTAAGGGTTCAAATTTTCATTCAGGTTTATGTTAATCTTAAAATATGTATTACGCCAGCATTGATTTTAAAGTCAAATGCGAATAATTTACAGCAATTACTAAATATTTTTAAAAATTGCAGCCGAATTTTCTAAGCCATTTAATTGACTAGTTAATTGATCTTGTGACTTGATACAGACATTGGGTCTTACCGACCTAGGCTACTCATTGAAAATGAATCTCAGAAAATTCATAAATCTGCAATAAGGGCATAATTTATTGTTCCTTTATTGTAAAAGTTCCTACAATAACAAAACCGTCTGCACCTAACCCTGAAACTAGGTAGACCTACAAACACTAAAAATCCCCTCCCTTTATTGAAGTAAAAGCACTTTTAGTAGGTGGATACTGAACAGGAGAGAGAGAGAGAGGGGTGGGGGTGATAGACATTGCTTTTAAGCTACAACTCAAATTTAAAAAGCCTCTCCTAAAAATCCCCTCCCTTTATTGAAGTAAAAGCACTTTTAGTAGGTAGATACTGAACAGGAGAGAGAGAGAGGGGTGGGGGGGTGATAGACATTGCTTTTAAGCTACAACTCAAATTTAAAAAGCCTCTCTAACCCTAAGTTGTGTTGATGGATCTGTCCTCCATGGAGAAGAATACCATTCCTGTCCAAGAGTAAAATTTTGACAAATTTCAATTACAATGGCAAAGGAAACCAACTCATCCATTGATGTGATTTTTCTAAATGCAATATAAATGCTATTAAGAAAAAAATAAACAAAATTGGACATCTCCAGGTGTACATGTGATTATTTGGCTCGCCTAGTGAGAGAAAAGAAAAAAGTGATTTCGAAGCATTTTTAATTGTGCCTCGTATTGGTATGTTTACCATTTTTACATAATGTATGAGAACAATGGAACATCATGCACGTGTTGTATATAATTAAATTGACAATAGAATAACTAGTTAATTGTACATAGTGTATACTTGCGGAGTGTAGTGGACATAAACTAGAAAGGCTATCTACAAACTAACATACTATGTTAAGGACAATTCGATAATGTATAATATATATGGGCTATTTTGTGAATGAACCTTAGGATGGCAAATTTTATTCTATGACGTACAATTTTTAGGATAAAAAACTTCCCGGAGGTGTCCATATGTCGGATGTATTCAAAATAAGCTGAGTACATGTTTAACCAGATGGTGCAGATTATTTATAGAAAACATAAACCATCAATCAAAAGCATTTACCACATTTAGAGCTCATCTTTTCCTGATTCTTTCTTTTCAATCTTATCCCGATTCTTTTCAATGAAAGAGATCATGGCATCTTTCGTTCTATCCTCTTCATACTGCAGCACTTTTCCACTTGATGATCTGAAATATAAGGTTGGATAGCCTTTGACATCAAAAGTATCATTTGGGATATCGTTTGCGGTGGCATCCTGGAGAACAACAAAGAATCTTATCAAAAACAAATAATTTTTTAACCACTTGATGATGCATGTCTGCCCCTACAACTTCATCATCTGTTGTTAGAAACAAAATAATAGAAATACAATGAACATAATGAAAAAGAATGGATCATCATACAAGCTTGGCAATGATAACATCAGGATCACTTTGAAATGAGATTGCAACTTCATCCAAGATTGGTGCAAGTTTTTTGCAATGTCCACACCATGGAGCATAGAACTCAATTAGAACTGCACAGTGCAAGATTTAGCTTCAGCATTCTCAAAAGAGTACTGCAAAAACAAAATAGTTGGTAATACAAATGTAACCTAATCTTCAGCATTCTCAAAAGGGAATTGCAAAACCAAACTAGTTGGTAATACAAACGTGATCTACATTGATGCATGACCCATATGAATCACTTTTCTTAGTTGGCTCTTGATACCAAGGAAATAGTTCTTCATCCAGATGATCATTGAAACAAGATAGCTAATAAAGCAAGATGGATACACTGGCCCTTAAAATATCACAAATCCTATCAAACTAATGAAGCTAAATTCAAACTATGCATTCTTATGCCATCATACCAATGTTATTCTAAATGCTGTTCCAGCAGAAAAGCTAATCTCAAATATCCGTAAAAAGATGTAATGAGTCATGAAATGGAACTTGCAATATCCTTTTTAGGTCAGAGGAACATGTAGTATCTTGATACTTCAATTTAAGACCATCAAGTATAATTGAGCCTAATCCAAAAATAACCACAAGTTTGCCAACTTAAAATATGTTGAATAAAGCATGATCTGCCTTACATGAGGCAAGGCATAGCTCCATCTAGACCTGTATTATTTCCAGCATTATCAAGCCTAACAAGCCAAATACTGGTTGTGCAGTTCATTTGCAAACTATGTGGGTATTTTTACCTTTTGAAAAAAGAAGATTAGCTGAATGCCCGAAATGAATTTTTAACAGTTTTGGGTGTTGAGTAATCATACCACTCTCAAGGAAGAATGATAAAAAGATTTTACCAAAACTACAGGCTTTTAAGGCACGCAAGAAAGCAATCAAGAGACCGTCCAAAGCATATACCATTTTTTCCAGAGTTGAAAACTACATCCTGCAGGCTGTCAGCAACAACCACTTTTACGGGCTCATCACTGCTCTCAGGAATAGGTTCTGACTTCTTAAATGGTGGGACCTTTCCATCCTGCAATTTTCACCCGTCCAGTCAAATGTGAACCTAATATAATAACACCTACCCCAAATCCAACTGCCTCTAAGAGAGAGAAACAGAAAGAGGATGAATGAAAAAAAATTATGGGAAAATTTGCCCCACAAAAGATCCCATAACTACAGCACACAAGGGGAAAACAATGATATAATATTCCTAATGGAAGATGAAAGATTTAGAAGCTTCACCTTGAAATCCTTAATCCAAGGTGCAACATGTTCTGGCTCCAGATTTGGTTTCAAATATTTCTGCCCATCAGTAGTCTGTATGATTATCAAAGGCACTTGATCCTCTTTCAGTCCAAAGTACTGTTCAAACAGATCAACATAACAATTACCGCTGGTCTAACCTTTAACATTTGACAAACCAATCCCAGAAACTGAGTAGGAAAGCAACCTTAATGCACATAATTATAAGATTGCAAGGCTAATTTTATATATAAACAAATACATAGACAAAATCTAAAAACTAGAAAGTGAAGATGTCAACCTGGAAGGCACCTTGACTAGCTTCAACATCTCCCAACAAAAAACTTATGCCTTCTGCTCTGAATTTCTCAGCAACTTCACGGTAATTTAATCTAAAAGCTTCGGCAACCTCACTGCTGAAGTTAAGAAACAACATGGCCTACAAAATCAAATATCTATCAACAGGTGTTGGTTGATGGTGCTATTAAAGATGAGGAAAAAGGTTGTCCAAGGATAATAGAAAAAACATTAAATTGTCATATTAAGGTAAGCCAAACAACTTAGTCCAATGTTTGGATGTGGTAATCAAAGTTCCAAAAAACTCACAAGTATGAGCAAATTACAACCATAACCAAATGTTGAAGAGAAGCTCCAAAAAATTTCAAAACACGATATGAAAACCTTTGAAGAAATTTAGAATCATATAAAACACGAAAATTCTAAACATCCCAGATAAACCCAGTTCTATATTACAAAAAGTTCAACTAAGAACCTAAAAGCATTAGACCCCAACAAAATAACTCATATTGTCTAGTATATCACATAATGTAAGAAGCAAAGCAGTATACAAAAATGCATTTTAGTAATACCTTTGCATTTGCATTATTAAAGAATTTTACAACAAAAGGATGATTGTCTGGGTCCTTGTTGAATTCGGTTACAATTGGCACACTAGCATCTTCAATAAACTTCTCCACAACATCAACGTGAAAATCCTGATACCAAAACACCTCATTGAGATATTATTTTTACAATTTAAAACTACAAAAACATATAAGAACATTAATAAACTTAGGCAGAAAGTCTTAACCTTAAAGTCAACAAAACGTTCATCAAATGGCTTGAACAACCTAATTAAAGGTCCAGAAACTGATGATTCTCCACGCGGAAGGAGCTTGGCATCCAAAGTATGACCAAACTCATAGTCAGAACGCAACTTCTCAGCTATGGCTGTATAGTTGTTAAACTCTTCCCCAGAAAATGTAGGGAAAACTCCAACCTACAATGACATGAAATACGTTTATAGTGAAACTCCCCAAAGAGAGATTAGAAACATGAAATTCACTAGTACGGAGCATCAGTGGAAGATACAAAGCACTTACAACCACAATCTTCTTGTCTGCAATAAGAGCAGTAGCACCTTCAGTTGTCTTTATTTCCACAGTTGGAGGGCCACTTTGTTTCTTCAAGTAATCAACTATACCATCTGCATCTCGAGGACCCTTGTATTCTTGAACAATCTTCCCTCCATTTCTCAGAATCTTAATCGTGGGAAAACCCTGAATCTCAAATTCAGTTGCAAGCCCTTTGTTTATCTCCTCATTTGCATCAACTTTAGCTAGAATGATTGAGGGATCACTCTTGCTCAAAACAGATGCAGCTTTTTCATACTACAAGTGTTTGTATATTATCTATCAGTTAATCTGTAATGCAAATTCTAACTCCACAGAAAATTAAAACTCTGTCAGTAAAATAATATTTAACAATCCATACCTCAGGAGCAAGCTTCTTACAGTGACCACACCTAAAATAATTGGAAAAAAAAAGTATTAAGACCGCAATAAAAATTACAAAGATCATCACAATCTAAAAAATACATGAACAAAGAATAGCATGAAAGGGAGTGGCAAGGAAAAAACATAAGAAATTTCCATTACAAAGCTAGGAAAAAAAGTCTGAAGTATATTTGGCATTGCTTTAAGTCCTTCATAAACTAATCAAGAGAGGATGAAAAAAATTAGGCGACATTCAACCCCTACATGCAATTAAAATTCGACAGTTCGAAGATAATTCAAATTCCACTGTAAATAAAATCTACAATACTAACAGTCAAATTAATACACAAAATCGCAAGGGAACAAGTTAAAAAGGTCAATTAAGCAAGTTTCAGATCCAAATAAGATCGAACACAATCAAGTAAAAATCATGCAAAACGATCGATGAAACCAACAAAAAAAATTACAAATGGTAAAACAAGACCAAGATTCAGATCATACCATGGAGCATAGAACTCAACGACAATGAAATCGTGGTTGCTGACAGTATCAGAGAAATTTGAGTGAGCCAAAGTGAGCACAAACTCCTTCGATTCAGACTCATCCGAACATTTCACAGCCAAAGAGAACGTAGAAACCAAAGCAAATAAGAATAAAACTGAAGATGAAACCCTAAACGCCATTTCCGTAGCTCACCCTGTCTCTCTCTGAAGCTCTGAGGTTTTGGAACTCTAGCTCTTTGGGGGTATTTTAAGGGGATCGTTAGAAGAGAGAGAGTACACAATGCACGAGACAAACTTGGTATGTTAGTTACACGTGAGGAGAAATTATACAAACTCGAAGGACCAAAAAATAAAATAAAAATTGCATCTTAATTTTAGGTAGCCTTATTCCAGTGGTACATTTCGGTATAATATTTTTATTTTAAGAAATTACTATATAATTGTGTCCTTTAAAAATATTTATTACGTTATCTTTCGCTTATTAACGTGAACCAATATATAATTTCTGGCACGTGAGTCATGAGCTTTAGGAGATATTTTCCAAGTCGTACGCGCTCTGATACGTCAACTAAAAATACACTCGCGCTACATGTGGGTCAGTGTCCAGATGGCTACTTGTAATTGGTATAGCTTCGTCACACGTATGCTAATTTGGAAAGTTACAAATAAATTAGGCAAGTAATCTTCTCCGGTTTTTCATTGTATTTATCGCTCTGGAACGTATTTATTAACGAAATTTGTTTGAAAAAACAATAAAAATAATATATTTAAAATTAAAATTATTTTATTTTATTTTATATATTTTTATTATTAATAAATTTAATAAATCATTTCATATTAAATAATTAAATTTTATTTAAAATAAATTATAATTATTTAAATTCGTTTAATATTAAATTTTGATTAATTAAAATATATTTATTTTGATTATTATAAATTTTAAATGTATATATATTTTTTATTTTACAATTTTTTTGTTTGGATCTTTTTAGGTAGGCTGATTATTATGATCCAAAATAATTTAAGCAGTAAAAAAATATTCAATAAATAAACATTTTAATAATAAAATTCTGATAGAGTATATTAATAATTATTGTTACATTGTTTTTAAATAACTTATTCATATTAATTCTATCCGATCCAAGTCACCTAATAATCACAATTAAAACCAAATTTAATTAAATAATAATAAAAAATAACTGTTATAGGAGAGAAACAACAATTAAAACAAATAATTTGCATAAACAAAAATCTATTAATAATAGTTGAATTGAGAAACCAAATTCTTTAAATGCAAGTGATGTTGTTATATTTGAGAATTCAAATTATAACACTGGTAAACAATTTAATTCTAGTCTACATTTTAAAAACTATCATATTACAAAATCGAATTTTAAAATCAATTAAAAACTAACTTTAAATAAAAAAATTTAAAATTTAAAATTGGTTCACTTATAATGATGATACAATTTAAAATTATTTATTTTAATCTTAAAAAATATATAACAATTTAATATTTTTATTGTGATGAGTTTTAAAATAATTAATTTTAGTATTTTTTATTTTTATTAAAATAAGCACCCAAAACCAAATATCATTTAGCTACCAAAAAGTTGGTTTTTTTTAATTAGGTGTGTTAATTAACCTTTTTGTTTCTTTTTTGACATATTATTTATTTTGGAAAATAAATATGTCTCTTTTTTGCATTTATTTTTACTTATTTGACTATTATCGAAAAAAATTTAAGTTACTGATATAAATAAATAATTTTTAAAAATATGAATCTTTAATATAATAAATATAATAATATATAAGCTATTAATAAAAAATATAAGCCTTATTTTGTATTATTTTTGCATATGATAAAAGAATAGGATTTATTTTAAATATTTACCATAAGTTTTATATCATAGTTATTATAGAGATCTCTTAAATTAAATCATTTATATTATTTGAGCTATTAAATTATAAGTAATATTATTTAATCATTTAATTTTAAAAAAATAATCAATTAAAAATAAATCACGTTATTTTAATATTTTAATTAAAAAAAGAGATCAATATTTTTTTAATTAAAAAATTAAATAATGTCAATTATAATCTAAATGATCAAATGAAACAAATAATATAATGCAAGAAAAATTTATAACCTAGTAATTTATAGTATAACATGACAAAAGATATTGAATAAATATTTGTGTTGAGCTTTATAATACATTCATGTTATTATTTTAAATGATATAATGTACGGACATTGTTGGTTAACAAATTTGACTATGCAATCAAACAATTGATTCACGACTAGCTGAGTAATGAACTAACAAATACAATCTAGATAGCTAGGGTTGTGATGATGAAACTTCAGTGCTACATATCGGGCAACACTTCTTAACTTGAAGCCACTTGCTTATGCACTCTGCGTGATAAGGATGTTCACAAGGTTCAATAGCAACAAGGTCTTCACCATCTTCAAACTCAATCTGACATACAACACAACGATCAGTACCAGTTTTGTTTTCCATTGTTTTGTATACATAGCGTTGTAAACATGAAGATACTTCATTCAATGATAGACCTTTCTTTTCCACTCCAATTATTTCTCCTAATGCAATCAATTCTTCATAAGACAATTCATCAACATCCAATCCATCATCTTGATCCATGTCTTCATTCTCAAGAAACTCCCTCTCTTCTTCGAATCCTTGGTTTTGGAAGAACTCGCAATCTTCATCATTAATACGATCATTCATGTCATCATTAGACACGTAACTAGAATCACTGCTTTCTTCTTCTTCTTCTCTTTCTTCTTCAGTTTCACTTACAATTGTTTCGAGCATCGTGTATGCCCTCTCTTGTTCTTGTAAAAGCATTGCTAGAACAAAATCGGAGTTGCCTTGCTCAAGGTGGGTGAAGGGGACTCTTTCAGAAGGTTGTCTGGTCTCTTCATGGTCCATTGAAACTTGGGACGTATTGTACAGGATCAACCCACTATTGGCCTATTGAGGTATATATGAAAAGGTAATGGAGTAAAATTTTGTGAGATTGCTTTAAAGAAGAGGCAACCTCCATAAGAAGCAATAGGAAACCATTTCTCGTAAATTTCTACATTCTAGATTCCTAGCTCAAAGACATGTTAATAGTACCTACTCTTGCCTTATCTTGCCTCCTATCTAAAAGAAGAGAGAGGACTTGAGATTTCTTCAATGAGAAGGTAGCTTACATTGGAGGCAAAAGGAAATGAACTTTGATAAGTTATAACTCTTTTTCCCACCCCAAATATTCAGTGTTTTTTATAATCCTTGCACAAGTGTATCAATTTTAAAAAATATATCTAATGTATTTAATTTATAAAAGTAAAGTGCCAAAATATCATGCTAATCTATTGGAGGGACGGGTCCTAAGCCCATACTTTCGCACACTTATGAAGTAGCAGAGACGACTATTTTCTTTTTCTTTTTCTGAGCAACTATGCATTAGCTGGTTAAAAATGAACAATGACAAGTATCATTTTATTTATTTTCTTAGCAACCTTGTAGTAGCTAGATGAGGTTAGATAGCCCCTTACATGGTAAGGATTGTTGGAAATTATTGGTTCCTTAATTTAAGGAGCAAATTAAGGAGCAAAACATGGAGCAAAACATGAAACAAAACAAGGAGTAAAACATGGAGCAATTCAAGGAACCATTAATTTAAGGAGTAATTCAAGGAGTGAATTTTCCTATAAATAGATGTGTAATTGTAATGAATTTACCATCCAAAGTGTTCATTCCAATTGAGAGAAAAGCTTAGAGAGAAAAGCTTTTGTGAGAGAAAATTGAGAGTAATTTTCTTGGGTGTAATTGGGTTGTGAGTTGTGAGTGTTGTAAACACCTTGTGTAATTTCTCCCCTTTCAGCAAAAAGATCTGCAGCAGGTCCGGAGACGTAAGCAAGATTGGCCGAACTCCGTTATCAAATTTGTGTGTTATTTTTCTATTCTTGCTTTCTCATAAATCTGGCTTATCGGAAATTTGCGTAATTTCCCAACAACTGGTATCAGAGCTATTGGTGGTGATTTCTGTCAATTTTCTGCAAGGTTACTATTTACGTGAATAGTGAATTACGTGAATAGTGACATTTTGTCGACGATATTTGTTCGTTGACGTAGGTGTTCTAATACACGGTGGTTTACAGAAATAGTCAGAAACGATCCAGAGGAAGTCAGATTTTAGTAGGAGCAATGGCCGCAGATGAAGGAAGGGTGAAACTCGAGAAATTCGATGGCACAGATTTTGGGTTTTGGAAAATGCAGATAGAGGATTATCTGTATCAAAGAAATCTATATCAACCTCTCTCAGGGAAGAAACCAGAAGCTATGAAGGAAGAAGATTGGAATCTTCTAGACAGACAAGCCCTCGGAGTTATTCGATTGACGCTATCCCGTAATGTTGCCTTCAACATAGCAAAGGAAAAGACCACGGCGGGTCTTATGGCAGCTCTCTCCAATATGTATGAGAAGCCATCAGCCTCAAACAAAGTGCACTTGATGAGGCGTTTGTTCAATTTGCGGATGAATGAAGGCGCATCGGTAGCTCAACATCTCAATGAACTCAACACAGTCACAACCCAGTTGAGTTCAGTGGAAATTGAATTCGATGAAGAAGTACGAGCATTGATACTTTTGTCTTCTTTACCAGAAAGTTGGAATGCTACTGTCACGGCTGTGAGTAGCTCGTCAGGAAGCAATAAGTTAAAATTTGACGATGTTCGTGATCTGGTTCTCAGTGAAGAGATCCGACGTAGAGAGGTAGGTGAATCGTCAACTTCTTCAGTTTTGCATACAGAGTCAAGAGGAAGAAATTCAACCAAAGGGAATGGACGTGGCAGAACAGACTACCGAGGTAGATCAAAGGACAGGAGGTCCAAATCCAGGAATCCTAATAATTCCCATAGCTCGAAGACCATCGAGTGTTGGAATTGTGGAAGAACCGGGCACTACAAAAATCAGTGCAAAAGTGCACCGAAGGACAAACAAGTGAAGGCAGAGGCAAATGTTACTTCCACCTCAGGAGGAGACGATGCATTGATATGCTCTTTGGAGAGCAAGGAAGAATCTTGGGTGTTAGACTCTGGAGCATCGTTCCATGCTACTTCACAAAAAGAATTATTCGAGAAATATGTCCCCGGAAACCTTGGAAAGGTATATCTTGGTGATGATCAACCATGTGCTATTATTGGTAAAGGTGTAGTGAAGATTAAGTTGAACGGATCTGTTTGGGAGCTGAAGGATGTCAGGCATATTCCCGATCTAAGAAGGAACTTAATCTCAGTCGGGCAGTTGGCCAGTGAAGGCTACACTACGATCTTCCATGGTGATGATTGGAAGATTTCAAAGGGTGCAATGATAGTTGCTCGAGGCAAGAAAAGTGGCACTCTTTACATGACAACAGAGGCACGTTGTTCAATTACAGTTGCAGCAGGCAATGAAACACCAAACCTGTGGCACCAGAGACTAGGCCATATGAGTGAAAAAGGGATGAAGATTATGCATTCAAAGGGAAAACTTCCAGGTCTACAGTCTACGGAGATAGACATGTGCGAAGATTGCATACTTGGAAAGCAAAAGAGAGTCAGCTTTCAGACAAGTTGCAGAATCCCAAAGAAGGAAAGGCTAGAGCTTATTCACTCTGATGTTTGGGGACCAACGACCGTCTCATCTATTGGTGGGAAATGCTACTTCGTGACTTTCATCGATGATCACTCTCGGAAGGTATGGGTTTACTTTCTAAAGCATAAGTCTGAAGTATTTGAGGCTTTCAGAAGATGGAAAGCTATGGTGGAAAATGAGACGGGTTTAAAGATCAAAAAGCTCAGAACCGATAATGGTGGTGAATATGAAGACACCATATTCAAAAACTTCTGCTATGAGCACGGGATCAGAATGGAAAGAACTGTTCCAGGCACGCCTCAACACAATGGTGTAGCTGAGCGTATGAACCGAACATTGACAGAAAGAGCTAGAAGCATTCGTATACAGTCAGGTCTACCGAAGCAGTTCTGGGCAGAAGCAGTCAACACGGCAGCTTACTTGATCAACCGAGGCCCATCTGTTCCATTGGAGCATAGAATACCAGAGGAGGTATGGAGCGGAAAAGAGGTGAAACTATCACATCTAAAAGTTTTCGGTTGTGTAGCATTTGTGCATATCAGTGATCAAGGCAGGAATAAGCTTGATCCCAAATCCAAGAAATGCACATTCATTGGCTATGGTGAGGATGAATTTGGCTACCGCATTTGGGATGACGAAAAGAAGAAAGTTATCCGTAGCAGAGATGTGATTTTCAACGAAATGGTGATGTATAAGGACATGCATAAAATAGACACCAATGACTCAGAGCAGAATGAGTCAGTATTTGCAGATGCAGATGATGTCCCAGATACTTCCGCAACAGAACCAATTATAACAAGTCCTCAGCCAGAGGAACTTGTTGGACAAAACAGTACACAGCATTCCGACACACCACAACTTCTTACTCCAACTCCTGTATTGAGAAGGTCTTCTCGACCTCATGTGCCTAACAGGAGATACATGAACTATATGTTGCTGACTGATGGAGGGGAGCCTGAATGCTATGATGAAGCTTGTCAGACTCGAGATTCCAACAAGTGGGAGCTTGCTATGAAAGAAGAAATGAAATCTCTCATCTCCAACCAGACATGGGAACTAGCTGAGTTACCTATGGGAAAGAAGGCACTTCACAACAAATGGGTGTACCGGGTGAAAGAGGAGCATGATGGTTCCAAAAGATACAAAGCCCGCCTAGTTGTCAAAGGGTTTCAACAGAAGGAAGGAGTTGACTACACTGACATTTTCGCTCCTGTTGTGAAGCTTAATACTATCAGATCAGTATTGAGTATTGTAGCCATTGAAGATCTTCATCTTGAACAGTTGGATGTGAAGACTGCATTCCTTCATGGAGATTTAGATGAAGAGATATACATGTACCAGCCAGAAGGTTTCTCAGAAAGGGGGAAGAAGAACATGGTGTGCAGACTTAAGAAGAGTTTGTATGGCCTGAAACAAGCCCCGAGACAATGGTACAGAAAGTTTGACAGCTTCATGCACAAGAAAGGTTTCCAGAAGTGCAATGCTGATCATTGTTGCTACTTCAAGAGATATAGGTCCAGTTATATCATTTTACTACTTTATGTTGATGATATGTTAGTAGCAGGTTCAGATATGGATGATATTAAAAGGTTGAAGGAGCAATTGTCAAAGGAATTTGACATGAAAGACTTGGGTCCAGCAAAGAAGATTCTTGGAATGCAAATCACAAGAAATAAGAAGAAAGGATCCTTGCAGTTATCTCAGGCAGAGTACATCAATCGTGTTTTGCAAAGATTCAACATGAGCGATGCCAAGCCAGTTAGCACACCCTTGGCCAGTCATTTTCGCCTATCCAAGGATCAATCCCCTCAGACAGAGGAAGAGAGAGAATTCATGGTTAAGGTTCCTTATGCCTCAGCCATTGGAAGTTTGATGTACGCAATGGTCTGTACGAGACCAGACATTGGCCATGCAGTGGGAGTTGTTAGCAGATTTATGTCAAATCCAGGGAAAACTCATTGGGAAGCAGTAAAGTGGATTTTGAGGTATCTGCGAGGCACCACAGAAAAGTGCTTGTACTTTAGTAAAGGAGAGTTAAAAGTACAAGGGTACGTAGACGCAGACTTTGGAGGTGAAGTTGATCACCGAAGAAGCACCACCGGTTATATATTTACTGTTGGAACTACAGCTGTTAGTTGGATGTCACAAATACAGAAAATTGTCACTTTATCCACTACAGAGGCTGAGTATGTAGCAGTAACTGAAGCTAGTAAAGAGATGATATGGCTTCAAGGTTTGTTAATTGAGCTGGGATTCAAACAAGAGAAGAATGTTCTGCATAGTGATAGTCAAAGTGCAATACACTTGGCGAAGAATTCAGCATTTCATTCTAGAACAAAGCATATTGGACTTCGTTATCACTTCATCAGATCTCTATTGGAAGATGATGTGTTAATACTGGAGAAGATTCAAGGAAGCAAAAATCCAGCAGATATGTTAACAAAGGTGGTGACTATTGACAAACTGAAGTTGTGCTCAACTTCAGTTGGTCTGCTAGAGTAATAAAGACTAGAAAAGCTGCTGCATTGATCGAGGTGTGAAGACAGATTGAAATCAGTCTTCAAGTGGGAGATTGTTGGAAATTATTGGTTCCTTAATTTAAGGAGCAAATTAAGGAGCAAAACATGGAGCAAAACATGAAACAAAACAAGGAGTAAAACATGGAGCAATTCAAGGAACCATTAATTTAAGGAGTAATTCAAGGAGTGAATTTTCCTATAAATAGATGTGTAATTGTAATGAATTTACCATCCAAAGTGTTCATTCCAATTGAGAGAAAAGCTTAGAGAGAAAAGCTTTTGTGAGAGAAAATTGAGAGTAATTTTCTTGGGTGTAATTGGGTTGTGAGTTGTGAGTGTTGTAAACACCTTGTGTAATTTCTCCCCTTTCAGCAAAAAGATCTGCAGCAGGTCCGGAGACGTAAGCAAGATTGGCCGAACTCCGTTATCAAATTTGTGTGTTATTTTTCTATTCTTGCTTTCTCATAAATCTGGCTTATCGGAAATTTGCGTAATTTCCCAACAAGGATAACTGCAAGATTGGAAGTAACTGAATGAAGAATTTCAAGATATAGTTAGAGCCAAAGAAAAAGGTATAATTATTGATATAGCAGCAGAGAACGGAAGAAAGAAAATTTGCAGCAAAATTACTTCCAAGTAAGAAAGAGAAAGGAATTTAAAAAAATTTGGAGCACTTCAAAGTTCAAAGTACTTGTAATTTTCCTAACACCCAACTTATCTTTCATGTTCCTCCACTCAGCAATATATAAGTACAGTTGATATTAATACGAAGGAAAAAGTGCAGAATTAGTTCAGAAATTTTGTTTAAAAATGCACTCTACTCTTAGTATTTTTGAGTTGGAAACTTCTAAATCCATTATTATGAAAAATGAATACTTTAGTTCTAAATTTGATCCCTTCTAGTCCCTTTATTTGAATTAGAAATGATATTTTTTAAGAACTAAGGGATTAGAAGTGCTTGTGTATACATAATTATGGGATTAAGAATACTAGTTTTTATAATAATAGGAATAGAAATGTCCAATCTAATAATATCAGGACTAAATAGCATTTTTTTAAATAAAAAAATCTTTAGTGTTGCTCACCCATACTACAAATGATATAATAACTACGAGGGTTTCTCCCTATCTTATATGATTATGCAAAATTAAGTTCTAAAAGACTTACACAATGTAGAAGGGGTCTATCCATCTATTGGGAAATTACGCAAATTTCCGATAAGTCAGATTTATGAGAAAACAAGAATAGAAAAATAACACACAAATTTGATAACTGAGTTCGGCCAATCTTGCTTACGTCTCCGGACCTGCTGCAGATCTTTTTACTGAAAGAGGAGAAATTACACAAGGTGTTTACAACACTCACAACTCACAACCCAATTGCACCTAAGAAAATTACTCTCAATTTTCTCTCTCAAAAACTTTTCTCTCTAAGTTTTTCTCTCAATTAGAATGAACACTTTGGATGATTAATTTATTACAATTACACATCTATTTATAGGAAAATTCACTCCTTAAATTAATGGTTCCTTAAATTGCTCCTTGAATTAAACTGCTTGAATTATGCTCATTGTTTTGCTCCTTGAATTATGCTCCTTGAATTGCTCCATGAATTGCTACATGTTTTGCTCCTTGTTTTACTCCTTAATTTGCTCCTTAAATTAAGGAGTTTTATGACAATCTCCAACACCATCCACTCAAGCGGTCTCTATCTACTGATGATTGCAGCGCTTGGGAGACAATCTCGAATAACTCTTCAGGTTCCTAAGTGACATTAATTATGAATTTAATGCAATTGTTCCTATGAATATGAAATTGACAGACATCATGAATTTATAAATAATACCCAAGATCAGAAGAATGATGTCTAATTAAAGCAAATTATAACTTGGTAATTCATGTCAAACAAGATGCACCAATTTTGAATTTTTGAGGGTGTACTTAGCTACAGAGTCAATTTTTGGAAATAGTGTTTTTGTTGTGTAGTAAAGTTCAAGGCTGTGAAATTTTCTGTGTTTTTTTCATATGAAAGCAGTATAAATCTCAAATAGGAACTTCACTAAAATTTAAGAGTTTGATGAACAAATAATCAGATCCTAATGTAGCACAGAGCTATACCGTAGCTCCATTGGAACTGTTAATCTATGATTATGGGAACTAAAAGCTTACCAATTATATAACAGATAAAACCATCAACTAACTTTTTTTAGAATGCCAGTGAAAAAGAAAATTTATGAAGTACAGTTACAGACCATGTCGGGCTTGAACAAGCACCATATAGAGATTCTGATGCAGTTCCAACAACAATAAAATCTTTGGCAAGTTCCCTATATACAAAATACAGACAAATAAAAAGGCAACTTTAGCAAAAGAATGGCCCAAGCCTAAATCGAAGAACTATTTCATCTAAACTGAAAAACTGTGTCTACTTAAGCAGATTAAAACCAAGAAAGCTATTGTCTTTTATCCCTTTGTACAAACTTACTTGGCTCCATTTGCATCCATAGTGCAAATGAAAGGCTAATCCTCATCACTAAGACCAGCAATTGCAGGCTGACAAAAGTATTGCCCAAGCCTAAATCATCTAAACCAACGAAGTTGCACTTAGCTCAAATTCTTCTCCAAATTACAGCTCAAAGGAAGCCATTCAATGAAAGTAAACAATTTCCCCTAAGAAATCATAAGCAAAATACCTTTTATCATAAAGTGTTAAACAATTCGAGATCAAATTGGTGACAATAAACACACCAGTTGTAAACAACCACAAACAGATTGGTGGGAGCAACAGGCCAAGAATATGTATCTCTATAATTATGTTTATTTTTAATTATTATAATTTTGTTTTTCTTTTGTATAAATTAGATCGTAAACATTTGTTTATTCATAAGTATAAAATCATTTCTTACATGGTATCATAGCTTAGGAAATAGTTCTCTAAAAAAAACCACCTCTCACAGTTTCTTTTTTCTTCTTTTCAATTTTTGTTTCTTTCTAAAAACAATTTCAATTTCATCTCATTATAATATCCAGAAAATTCCCAACAATCTGTAATTATTTTCAAGCCAAAACATTAACCCATGCGCTCTCACACACCTTGTCTAAGTTCACCGACGATCCACGCACCTCGTCGGAGTGACACGTGTTCGCGCTGAGGAAGACGACTCAAACGACACATCGTTCAGCGCGCCTCTAAAGCAAATGATGTGTCGTTCGTTCCGATTCAGTGTTCCAACCGTTTCAACCACTCCAAGCACCGGTTAACCAACTTTTCGACCGATTCTTATTTTTCAGTTCTGTAATCCTTGACTCATTTTTTATAAAATAAAGCATATTTCAGTTCATTATTTGTTTTATAAATAATTATTATTATCTAAAACACACTCAATCCTATCCTGTTTTTTGAATTTTTTACTCAACAATAATATCTACAACTACCCATACCAACCCTACTTTACCAAAATAGTATGATGACCCTAACCATTCATTATATCTACACCACTCAGATCAACCGGTATAGTTCTAGTGGCTTAATCCTTAAATCAAAAAAATTATCATATTTGGAGTCGTGCGATGTTCATGGCTCTCATCACCAAAAACAAAGAAGGATTTATTGACGGTACAATCAAAAGACCATCAACAAACTCTGAAGCAAAAATCAAACAATGAACTCGCTACAACATTTTTGTCAAAGGATGGATTCTCAATACTATATCGCCTAAAATTGCAGAAAGTGTCATGTATAATGATACTGCATATGAGCTATGAGAAGAATTGCAAGAACGTTTTTCACACACCAATAGCGTGCACCTATTTCACATTGAGCAAGAGATCCATGACTGCATACAAGAAGGTGTGAGCATTGGAGAATACTACACTAAGTTGAAAATCCTATGGGATACTCGCGATGCACTATGTCATCTTCCACATTGTGGAGAAAATGCCGGAAAAGAACTACAAGAATATCAACAAAAGCAACGAACCATAAAGTTCCTCATGGGGCTTAACACGGTTTACACATTAACATGTGGATAAATTTTGCTCATGAAACCTTTAACTATAGTAAATAAGGTATATTTACTCATTGTTCAAGATGAAAAACATAGAGTTGTCTCCACACAAACCATAGGAAGGATGGTAGAAGCTACCACACTTGTTGTCAGCGATAATCATCCACAATATCCTCACAAGAATTACCCACCAAGGAACCCACATCTCAAGTGAAATCGATGCAACAATATCGACCATAATTCTGAGAATTTCCGAAGTCACCTCAAATGTGATTTTTGTGGTCTCAATGGACACAATTTTGAAAACTGTCGAAAGCTTCTCAAATGTAATTTCTATGGTTTGAGTGGACCCGACTTAGTATATGATGTGCACATTCTCAGTCAATATATGGATAAACCATGTCAACCACATTTGGAAGCAGCTCAACGAGTGCTACGATATGTCAAGAACACATTAGTGTAGGGTCTCTTTTTCTCAACAACTAGTTCATTTCAACTGAATGCACAAACAAACGATGATCAATGACATGATATTATATGTTTCTTGGAAACTCGCTAATTTCTTGGAAGACTAAGAAACAAAATACGGTTTCACGATCAAGTGCGGAAGTAGAATAACACACCACGGCAGCAACCTGTTACAAAGTAACCTGGTTACGATATATTTTGGATGATTTTGGTATCAAACACTCTCAACCGACCAAGTTATATTGTGACAATCAAGCAGTTCTTCACATTGCATCAAATCCAGTGTTTCATGAACGAACCAAACACATAAAGATCGATTGTCACCTAATGAGAGAAAAGATTCAAGTTGAAATGATCAAGACTTATCATATCTCTACATTAGAGCAACCAATCGATATATTTACTAAATCCTTAAGTTTTTCACACTTCTCGAGCTTACTTAACAAGTTGAAAATAATTAACATATATTCTAACTTGAGGGAGAATGTTAAAGAACTTGAGATCCAGTTGATGACAATCAACACATTAATTGGAAACAGTCACCAACAGATTGGTGGAGAGCAACAGATTGTTCAAGAATATGTATCTTTATAATTATGTTTATTTTTAATTATTATAATTTTATTTTTCTTTTGTATAAATTAGATTGTAAAAATTCGTTTATTCATAACAATAAAATTATTTCTAACATAAAATAACGCCTAGAAAAGACTTGTAAATGCCTCGGGCTTGATATCCCTCTCTTCGTGGAGTTGATATAGCTTATGCCTAAACATGAGCTTTGGTACCTTCGTCATCAAACAAAACCCAAAACAGACGGCTTCATATCCCTTTGAAACTTTAACTTAAAAAAATATATATTAATAAAAATAACTTTTAATTCAATAAATAATAAATATTACGTAAAATAACTTAAATATCAATTTAGATCATAACTAAAAATACAAATATACATAGTAGATTTCCTCTGAAAATTGGTGGCAAAAGTTTGAAGCTGAACACCAAGTCTCCGATCGCTGGCTATGGCGAAGCAGTTGTTCCCAACCATAGCTACTAAGGCGCCGCCATTGTACTCAAAGATCTGTTAACCATCGAATCACCAAAACCCCAGTTGGAAAAATAGCAGTACTATGAATTTCAAAAGTGTATATATATATATATATATATATATATATATATATATATATATAAATGTGCAATCATGTATAAATTATATATATCGAATTCAGTTGATGAAAAAATGTATAATATTTGCCAATACTTCTTGAAGAAAATTAGAGTTTTCTGCATTTGTGTGAAAATTTCCGAGGAAGAGTATAATTGAAATGGATTTTGGATATTCAGGTACTATTTGGATTTAATTATTAGGTTGTTAAATTGGTCATTTACTAGTTACCACCTATCAATTTATTTGTTGATAGAATAACATTATTGTTCACTTGAAATATAAATGATTCAATTATTTTCAAGATAATATTATTATCCAAAATATAAATAATTTTATTATTTAATATGATTTTATTTTTAATAAAAATAAAAATATTTCTTTTTATACAAAGTTAAAAATAGATATTTATTTATATATTAAAAAAAGAATATAAATTTTATTTGAAAAATTAAAAATAAAATTTAATCCATAAATTATGTATAATTAAACCTATTATTACTCTTTTAGCTCCTTAATATTTTTTTAAAAAATTATTATCCTAACTTTTACAAATTCTAAGCTTTAATTCATTGCCTTTTTTTAAGATCTAATTTCTTAATTTTTATAGAATCTACGTTTTAATTTCTTAACTTTTTCTTTAAATTTAACCTCCTAATATTTTAATTTTAAAAAATGATATATTTTAAAACAAGTTATATTTAATCTAATTTCAGTGTTAATTTAACAATAAAGTTTAAAGTTAATTAATTTGGTTAAAATTGAAAAATTAAAGAAATAAATCTTAAGAACGAAAAGTTAGTAAACTAAAATCTAGAATGTAAGAGTTAGTAAACTAAAATATAAAATCTATAAAAAATCAGAGATTAAACCTTAATAAAAAAAATAAAAAACTAAAATTGTACAACATAAAGTTAGGAATAATTAATTCTTCAGTTGTTTCTTTTTTTTAATCAAATTGTAATTATTATAATCTAAATTTATAACTTAAAATAATAAACAATAAACTTTATTAACAGATTATTAAATGAAACACCTAGTAATTCATATATCCAATTTAAAAAGAAAGGTAGCTTGAATAATCAAAGCATGTGAATGTAGAATCTCCAATTGTTAAACGAGGAAGTTAAGTAACCATGAATTACTTGTTATCATATGTTAAAAAATCTTGATATATACCGATATATTATTATATATTTTGATATAAAGTAAATAATATCCTATATCTATAACATTCCATATAGATATTATTATGTAATATCATTTTAATAAAATTATTGAGATATTATCAAATATTTTATTATTTTTGATATAAATATATTAACTTTTAAAGTGTAATTTTTATCTAAAAAATTAGATATTATCTACGATATTATCAAAAAAATTAATTATGCGATGTAATTTTAATTTTTTTCTACTTTTTAATAAAATGTTATAAATCAAATTGTCTTAAATATATTTTAGTATGATTTGACGCGATATAGAAATAAATTCTACCACAAGATAAACAACAAACACTTTTTTTTTCTATAAAAGTAATCTTATTGGATTATTAGATGATAAAAATGAAAAAAAATTACTAATAACCACATAATACAAGGAGTAGTTACGATGACGGTGATGAAGAGAACATAACAAGTGACTTCAAACATTGTAAACTTTTAAGTTCGTTTATTTGTAAATCTAACTATACACTTACACAAATAAAAACTATAAGTATAGAGTTGTCCTTCTAAGAATGTGTGCTATTGAAAACATTATAAAAGATAAGATTGTATTTTAAATTAGATAAAAAAATTATGATAATAAATTTATCTTTATTGAACATTAATATAAATAAAAGTGTCCTTTCAAGTAGTATTTGATCTACTTAATATTTATGAAATATTTGAAAATCATCCTGTAATAATTTATAAATTATTAGATTAACCCACATTTTTTAATTAGTGGATAAATATTAGGAAGATATCTTAATCATTATATTTAAATTACTCTCACTTGAATGAAGATTTTATGTGTTTTTAACTATAATTTCTTAATTTTTTAATATTAAATTACTTTATTTTCACCTAAGTTATCTGTTATTTGACACATAATTATTACTTTAATGAGATACAATATTATTTATTTTTTTATATCTTAAATATTTTTAAATATTTTTATTTTTTTCACTTTTATATAAATTTATTATATAGATAATATTTATGTAAATTGAATTATCGATATATTCATAAATATTAACGGAGATAGATGTATACATAATTAAGGAGGGATACATGTCCAACTTCAATTTTTGACAAATAATTTTTTTATGTAATATTTATAAAATTATAAATAAATTATATTCATAATAATTAATTTATATTGTGAAATTAGGACTCAATTAAAATATACACCGTAAATGTCATTAGAACTCTCCATTAATATTATATATTATGAGTTTTCCTTAATAATAATAATAATAATGCAGCTATAAGAGAAAAAAAAGATGGGAATGAATTAAAGAAAAAATGAAAGTTTAAATTAATAAAAAAAAAAATTATTTATAATAAAAAATTTATAATTTATTAGATTAACTTTTAAAATTAAAAAAATATGTTTTTTTATAAACTTTAACGTACATCACTAGACAGACAGATAGTATTTCTTAAACTCACATCCAAATTATATACTACAAATGGTTTTAATTATAAGAGGAAAACAAGAAAAGACTTTTTTAAAATAATAATCAATAAAAAAAAGTACCAAAAGAGATATGAGGTGATCCAATACGCATCTTTATTATTATTATTTTTTTCTGAAAAGACCAATACGCTTCTTAGAATTTCTATTTATGTTTATAACATGAGTAATGACACATATTACCGGTAGGAAAGTAATACGTGTGAATATAAATTTAATCCTTAATTAACATTTAAAAAATTATATAAAAATGTTATATAATTTACACATAAATATTAATATTGAATAATTTGATACTCCCAATTTTTTTCACAAATCACGCATCTCAACAATTGCATTTATAAACACATAAATATCACATTTTCATTTATAGAATTTATGAGTTGTATATTTTGTGATGAATTTTTTTTTTAATACTCCTCAAATATTTAAAAATAAATACTACTAATAAAAATATAGACTCATAATTTCAAATACACTCATATATGTTCAATTCCATCACTTCCACTTTACCCTTGTCCATTTTTCTTGTTTTTTTCCTCTCTCTCTCTCTCTCTCTAGCTAGCTGTTATATATACAATTTCTAGTTACACCAACAAGCTGATTGTAAAGATCTTCATAAACTTCTTATCTTCTTCTCTCCCTCCCTCCCTCTGTATATACTTTGGTCTTGCACAATAATATTACAGCTATGGAGTTATGTATGATATGCTGTCTTGCTCTGCTCATGATCAATGCTTTTTACAGCGGCAAAACTCGTGCCGATAACGTGACATATGACGGTAGATCATTGATTATCAACGGTGAACATAGACTTCTTTTCTCTGGTTCGATACATTATCCTCGTAGCACACCTGAGGTAATCATCATTTTCTACTACTTCATCAAAGTATTAATTAATCTTTAATACATCAATTTTCCGATCAATATTGGCTTTTGTTTTGTTAATAATATGGCTAATATTGAATATTGATCAACATTATTTGAATTCAAAATATGGTTGAACCATTCCTTGTTTTTTTGTATTTTGTTAGGTAGGAAAAAGATTTAGTGTTGGAGAACATCCCGAAGTGATCTCGTGTTGTATTTGCATGATTTTTAAAATAACTCTCATTTTGGCCTTCCAAATAATAAAACAAAATTCATGATATACTTGTAAATATATAATATGTTCAATTTCTTCTTTGAGTGACGGCTTATATATATTTGAATAAATTCATTATAGGTCAGAATTATATTTATTTTTTTAACCCTCCTTTTCTTCTGAATTATTTTTAATGTTTTTGTTTTAAATAAAAATGGGTTTGTTTGTATAAAGAATGCTAAGTACATGTAAAATATTTTTATATTTAAGTCACACATATATATTGAGAAGTATAACAAAATTATTTTAAAATTAAAGAAATAATTTATTTTTATTAATAATTTTACTACGTATTTTGATATATATGAGCAATTTTGGTATAAAAATTGTGCAAATTTATGTTATTAGTATTTCTCTCGTTTTGTAATATTACCTCAAATTTAAATTGCAATTCTTATGTAATGATTATATAATCATTGTTTATATTTCAAGAATTTATAGATATCATGCAATTTACGTTTACCAACTTCATCAATCAGATCCCTTACGGCATGTTTGCAAGTCCATCGTTTTTCTTTTATTGTTGGCTTTGTTTCCATATGAAAACTACTTTGCCAGCGTTACACGCTTTTACGTATAGAACCAAATTTACTAACAAAACTTATTTTAAAGTTTTTGGTTGCTATCAATAAATTATAACCGAAAACATCTCCTTTTTTTCCCCCTAGGATAAGGTATAACTGAAAATATCAAAATTCAATTTACATTGTCATTTTTCTTTAAATTTTGTTTTTGTTAAAAACTCAGTCTTAATTCAATCCAATAAAATCTTATTAAATTAAGAATTATTTAGATTTATAAACAATACTCTTACCAAATATCTTATCGATGTGAGACAAGATTTCTTAACAACTCCTATCACATTAAACAGGGGTAGGCTTATAGTTTGTGTCACGGTGAGACTTTTAAACAGAGCTCAGGATCATCCGCATCAATTAGGACTTTGTTTTGATATCATGTTAAAAATTTATATCTAACTTAACCCAATAAAATCTTCAATTAATTTTTGAGTTTTTTCACATTATTTTTAAAGTAAGTATGTACTTAAAATATTTGTTTCAAAAAAATCTAAAATCTAAAATGACAAATTTAGTTGGAAAAATTGGGTGAAAGGTTGGTTAGGTCCAAGTACGATACTATAATACATTAGTTTATTTATGTAATTACGGCTTTAAAGATCTACTAAGTTTGAAATATAATATTCCTTAAATATTTCGTTATTTTTAATTGAAAGATTATAAAATTGTAACAAACTATTGTTGATCACACTTTATAAATGATCCATGTAAAATAAAACTAATTAAATTCTATAGAACTTGTTTGTATTCTAAAATTTATTTTTACGTCGTATTTTATGATAATAACAAACTATATTACACCAGATAATTGCTCCAATTATATCAGTTAAAAGTATATTATATATAATAATAATGATATTAAAAAATAAAATTGATCAAACTGATATAATTGCAGATGTGGCCATCACTCATAGCCAAGGCCAAAGAAGGTGGTTTAGATGTTATACAAACATATGTCTTTTGGAACCTTCATGAACCCCAACAAGGACAGGTACTAGCTAGTGATCAAACTCAACTTTTAATCTTCAATTCATCTCACAATCAAATCACATAGTTTTTCTGATCTGTATATATAGTTATATGTATAATCTCTGTTTTACATATGCAGTATGATTTTAATGGAAGGAAGGACTTAGTAAGGTTTATAAAGGAAGTTCAAGCACAAGACTTATATGTGTGTCTCAGGATTGGACCTTTCATTGAAAGTGAATGGAATTATGGGTTAGAATCTAATTAAATTTATTATAATTTTCTTCACAATTTCTTTGATAAATAAAATTTATTACAATGGTGTTTCAGGGGTCTACCATTTTGGCTACATGACATTCCGGGCATTATTTACAGATCTGATAATGAACTATTCAAGGTATTTTCCTTTAATTTCCTAGATTTCATGGGATCAAATTATCAATTTATCAGTAATGTCTCTAGAATCATTCAACTTAATCCTAAAATTTTGTTTTTTTATCAACTAAATAACAATAATAATTTTGTTTAATATATGGAAACAAAGTGTACTATTGAATGAGAATAAAAGTGATACATAGTTTTCATATTTTGTTATATTATTGTTGATAACGATTTTGATTTATTATTTATGATTTTGATTTAAATAATTAGTTTTGTAAACATAATTACCGTTTATTTTATTACAATTTATAATTGATGAAAAATCACCTATTAATTATTTAATAAGCTTTATGTTTTCTAATTTTGTTTTCCAAAAACATATAAATAAGAAATTTTTTGGTTATTATTTACAAAATTGTATGTTTTTAGTCATTTTTTAATATTTATAGAGAAAAAAATTATAAGACTTGACCAACTATATAGAAAAAATGTTAAGTAAAAATTAAAAATATGATTACAAAATATTGTTTTTAATAATTTATGAATTATCTTATATTTTAGTAATGATTTCTTAAAAATTGAAATTTAAAATAAAAAATAGTTATCATACTTACTTAATTAAAAAAATACTTAAAAAACATAAATTAAAAATTAAAATCGTTATAAAAAATACCCTAACTTATCCTCTTGTTTCAAAAATCGGTTAAAGTCAATTAGTAAAATACCTTAAAAAAATGAAAATCTAGCATTTTAAAATAACATAATTTTCCTAATATCCCATTTTTTTAATTTAAAATGTGACGATGTTACAAACACATAATAAAACCATAACTTTTGTAATATTATTGTACTAATTATACTTAATGAAGTTTACAGCCTTACATGTGACTGCAATCAGATATCCATCAAAACATCCCAATTAAATTGTCACTTCTTTCAAACTCTTATAATTTAGCACATCGTGTATTAAATAAAATAGTATAAATGTATTTCAGTTCTGTTTTTATTTACCTTATTTCTTTGTTAAATATTACAGTTTCACATGAAAGATTTCACAAGTAAGATAGTCAACATGATGAAAGCAGAGAAACTTTATGCAACACAAGGAGGACCAATTATATTATCTCAAGTAAAAACATTTTTCTAGCAGTTGCTTAATCATTTGTAGTTTATATGGAAAAAGTAAGATTTCAAAAGATAATTGAAAGGACTTTCATTATAGATTGAGAATGAATACAACATAGTTGAAGCTGCTTTTCATGAGAGTGGAACTTCTTATGTTCGTTGGGCTGCTGAAATGGCTGTTGGACTTGAAACTGGTGTTCCATGGATAATGTGCAAGCAACAAAATGCTCCTGACCCAGTGGTTAGTTTTGTTTTATCCTTTCGTTTACAATCTGTTTGTGAAAATACCTCTGTAAACAGTAACGAACTTTAGGATTTAAACTCAAGGAAGGGATAAACACAGTAAACAATACTATTACTTGTTTCCTAGTTTATACTTGTTTCTCGTTGAATAAATATGTCATATGTATCATATTTGAGTGTAAATATATATGTTCAAATTATTAAATTCATATTGAATGATAAAAACATAAAATTTAAAATACAGAAAGAACACAATTTTATTTTATGAGTAAATTTTTATAATTCTATGAATATTATACTTAAAATTTTCTTTGTAAAAAAATGAGAGAAGATACTTGCCCTCCTCATCCCACTACATATCTGCCCCTCTGTGTAAATGGAAATGAAATTTCGAATTTGGGCAAAAATTGTTTCAAATTAAGTTTTTTGGGGGGACATATAGGATGTACATTGCTCATGTACAACTTATGTACACAGACTATTCCGGTGATTTGGTGACATTTTCAATCAAATCTATAAAGTGGGCAATTTAGGACCCAAACTCGAGAAAATTAAACAATATTTTGCATTCTAGACTATATTAAAATATGTCAATTTTTCTTCCTGAACGTCTTTCAGATCAATACTTGTAATGGAATGCAATGTGGAAAAACATTTCCAGGACCTAATTCTCCTAATAAACCATCTATGTGGACAGAGCTTTGGACAAGCTTGTTAGTGTTCGTAACTTAACAGTTTTTTTTCCCCATTAATCAATGTTTGTACCTAAGAAAGTGAAAGATGTTTCCTTTTGCTTTCTTGTTACAGCGTACAGCAATATGGTGAAAACCCATATGTAAGAACAGCTGAAGAAATTGCTTTCCATGCTGCTCTATTTATTCTCGCCAAAAATGGAAGCTATGTAAATTACTATATGGTATGGTATGATATCATTAAATTACTAGCTATTACCAATCTTACATAGAACAGTCATTGTATGTTAACTGACAAGATGGGTTAAACACAGTATCATGGAGGAACCAATTTTGGAAGAACCTCCTCTGCCTACGTGGTAACAAGTTATTATGATCTGGCTCCTCTTGATGAGTTTGGTTGGTTTTTCTATACTTCTTATTTTTGCCCTTTTGAGTTTTGATAGTGTTTCACAATGTTCCACTAAAATTTCACAATATTTGTATTGGTGCAGGTTCAATTCGGCAACCAAAATGGGGCCATCTTAAGGAATTACACACTGTAATGAAGTTGTGCTCACAACCCTTACTTTATGGTGAAAGGGTTATTTCCTCTTTAGGTCCACTAAAAGATGTAAGTCATGAAAATTTTTCGTTGAAATTTCTAAGTTCTGTTTGTTTGTGCTTAAAGACCGACAAAAATGGCATCTAACGTAAAAAAATGTATTTATGAAACAAACATGAAAAAATTAACATAAATGTTTTCAAAGCTCAAAAATTGCATTTGTGCTTTATAGCATACGCATAGACTATGGTTATATTTAGTTGACTATAATAAGAATCATAATGATAATTATTTAAGGTATTTATGTGTTTGGTTTTGTTTGGAAATTACACAAATTTCCGATAAGTAAGATTTATGAGAAAACAAGAATAAAAATAACACACAAATTTGATAACGGAGTTCGGCCAATCTTGCTTACGTCTTCGGACCTACTGCAGATCTTTTTACTGAAATAGGAGAAATTACACAAGTTGTTTACAACACTCACAACCCAATTGCACTTAAGAAAATTACTCTCAATTTTCTCTCACAAAAGCTTTTCTCTCTAAGCTTTTCTCTCAATTGGAATGAACACTTTGGATGATTAATTCATTACAATTACACATCTATTTATAGGAAAATTCACTCCTTGAATTACTCCTTAAATTAATGGTTCATTCAATTGCTCCTTGAATTAAGCTCCATGTTTTACTCCTTGTTTTGCTCCTTA